>JAVHZZ010000001.1:316603319-317803319 GCA_036250195.1 Mixophyes australis
ATTCATGATTCAAGATTCAATTCATGATTCATGATTTACTTCATTATTCAATTCATGATTCAGTTCAGGATTCATTTCATGATTCCTGATTCAATTCATGATTCATGATTCATGATTCATGATTCAATTCATGATTTATGATTCAATTCAAGATTCATGATTCAATTCATGATTCATGATTCAATTCATGATTCATGATTCATGATTCAATTCATGATTCACGATTCATGATTCAAATTATGATTCAATTCATGATTCATGATTCAATTCATGATTCACGATTCATGATTCATGATTCATTTCATGATTCAATTCATGATTCATGATTCAATTCATGATTCATGTTTCGATTTATGATTCATGATTCGATTCATGATTCATGATTCATGATTTATGATTCGATTCATGATTCATGATTCAATTCATGATTCATGATTCGATTCATGATTCATAAATCATGATTCATGATTTAATTCATGATTCATGATTCATGATTCATGATTCAATTCATGATCCATGAATCGATTAATGATTCATGAATAATGATTCGATTCATGATTCATGATTCATGATTCAATTCATGATTCATTTCATGATTCATGATTCAATTCAGTATTTATGATTCAATTCATGATTCATGATTTAATTCATGATTCATGATTCAATTCATGAATTATGATTCATGATTCGATTCATGATTCATGATTCAATTCATGATTCATGATTCATAATTCAATTCATGATTCATGATTCAATTCATGATTCATGATTTAATTCATGATTCATAATTCATGATTCAATTCATGATTCATGATTCAATTCATGATTCATGATTCAATTCATGATTCATGATTCAATTCATGAATTATGATTCATGATTCGATTCATGATTCATGATTCAAATTATGATTCATGATTCATAATTCAATTCATGATTCATGATTCGATTCATGATTTATGATTCAATTCATGATTCATGATTCGATTCATGATTCATGATTCGATATTTGATTCATGATTCATGATTCAATTCATGATTCATGATTTACTTCATTATTCAATTCATGATTCAGTTCAGGATTCATTTCATGATTCATGATTCAATTCATGATTCATGATTCATGATTCAATTCATGATTTATGATTCAATTCAAGATTCATGATTCAATTCATGATTCATGATTCAATTCATGATTCATGATTCAATTCATGATTCATGATTCATGATTCATTTCATGATTCTTGATTCATGATTCATGATTCAAATCATGATTCAATTCATGATTCATGATTCAATTCATGATTCACGATTCATGATTCAATTCATGATTCATGATTCAATTCATGATTCATGTTTCGATTTATGATTCATGATTCGATTCATGATTCATGATTCATGATTTATGATTCGATTCATGATTCATGATTCAATTCATGATTCATGATTCGATTCATGATTCATAAATCATGATTCATGATTTAATTCATGATTCATGATTCATGATTCATGATTCAATTCATGATTCATGATGCATTTCATGATTCATGATTCATGATTCAAATCATGATTCAATTCATGATTCATGATTCAATTCATGATTCATGATTCAATTCATGATTCACGATTCATGATTCATGTTTCGATTCATGATTTATGTTTCGATTCATGATTCATGATTTGATTTATGATTCATGATTCGATTCATGATTCATGATTCATGATTCGATTCATGATTCATGATTCATGATTCGATTCATGATTCATGATACATGATATGATTCATGATTCATGATTTGATTCATGATTCATGATTCAATTCATGATTCATGATTCATGATTCGATTCATGATTCTAATTATGATTCATGATTCAATTTATGATTCATGATTCAATTCATGATTCATGATTAATGATTCGATTCATGATTCAATTCATGATTCATTTCATGATTCTTGATTCATGATTCAATTCATGATTCTATTCATGATTCATGATTTAATTCATGATTCATGATTTAATTCATGATTCATGATTCATGATTCATGATTCAATTCATGATCCATGATTCGATTAATGATTCATGATTCATGAATAATGATTCGATTCATGATTCATGATTCATGATTCAATTCATGATTCATTTCATGATTCATGATTAAATTCAGTATTTATGATTCAATTCATGATTCATGATTTAATTCATGATTCATGATTCATGATTCAATTCATGATTGAATTCATGATTCAATTCATGATTCATGATTCAATTCATGATTCATGATTTAATTCATGATTCATAATTCATGATTCATGATTCAATTCATGATTCATGATTCAATTCATGATTCATGATTCAATTCATGATTCATGATTCAATTCATGAATTATGATTCATGATTTGATTCATGATTCATGATTCATGATTCATAATTCAATTCATGATTCGATTCATGATTCATGATTCAATTCATGATTCATGATTCGATTAATGATTCATGATTCATGTTTCGATTCATGATTCATGATTCCATATTTGATTCATGATTCATGATTCAATTCATGATTCATGATTCAATTCATGATTCAGTTCATGATTCATTACATGATTCATGATTTAATTCATGATTCATGATTCAACTTATGATTTATGATTCATGATTCAATTCATGATTTATGTTTCAATTCATGATTCATGATTGAATTCATGATTCATGATTCATGATTCATTTCATGATTCATGATTCATGATTCAAATCATGATTCAATTCATGATTCATGATTCAATTCATGATTCACGATTCATGATTCATGATTCGATTCATGATTCAATTCATGATTCATGATTCAATTCATGATTCATGTTTCGATTTATGATACATGATTCGATTCATGATTCGATTTATGATTCATGATTCAATTCATGATTCATGATTCATGATTCGATTCATGATTCATGATTCATGATTCGATCCATGATTCATGATACATGATATGATTCATGATTCATGATTCGATTCATGATTCATGATTCAATTCATGATTCATGATTCGATTCATGATTCTATTCATGATTCATGATTCAATTCATGATTCATGATTCGATTCATGATTCAATTCATGATTCATGATTAATGATTCAATTCATGATTCAATTCATGATTCATTTCATGATTCTTGATTCATGATTCAATTCATGATTCTATTCACGATTCATGATTTAATTCATGATTCATGATTTAATTCATGATGCATGATTCATGATTCAATTCATGATCCATGATTCGATTAATGATTCATGATTTATGAATAATGATTCGATTCATGATTCATGATTCATGATTCAATTCATGATTCATTTCATGATTCATGATTCAATTCAGTATTTATGATTCAATTCATGATTCATGATTTAATTCATGATTCATGATTCAATTCATGAATTATGATTCATGATTCGATTCATGATTCATGATTCAATTCATGATTCATGATTCATAATTCAATTCATGATTCATGATTCAATTCATGATTCATGATTTAATTCATGATTCATAATTCATGATTCAATTCATGATTCATGATTCAATTCATAATTTATGATTCAATTCATGATTCATGATTCAATTCATGATTCATGATTCGATTCATGATTTATGATTCAATTCATGATTCATGATTCGATTCATGATTCATGATTCGATATTTGATTCATGATTCATGATTCAATTCATGATTCATGATTTACTTCATTATTCAATTCATGATTCAGTTCAGGATTCATTTCATGATTCATGATTCAATTCATGATTCATGATTCATGATTCATGATTCAATTCATGATTTATGATTCATTTCAAGATTCATGATTCAATTCATGATTCATGATTCAATTCATGATTCATGATTCATGATTCATTTCATGATTCATGATTCATGATTCAAATCATGATTCAATTCATGATTCATGATTCAATTCATGATTCACGATTCATGATTCATGATTCGATTCATGATTGAATTCATGATTCATGATTCAATTCATGATTCATGTTTCGATTTATGATTCATGATTCGATTCATGATTCATGATTCATGATTTATGATTCGATTCATGATTCATGATTCAATTCACGATTCATGATTCGATTCATGATTCATAAATCATGATTCATGATTTAATTCATGATTCATGATTCAATTCATGATTCATGATGCATTTCATGATTCATGATTCATGATTCAAATCATGATTCAATTCATGATTCATGATTCAATTCATGATTCATGATTCAATTCATGATTCATGATTCAATTCATGATTCACAATTCATGATTCATGTTTCAATTCATGATTTATGTTTCGATTCATGATTCATGATTCGATTTATGATTCATGATTTGATTCATGATTCATGATTCGATTCATGATTCATGATTCATGATTCGATTCATGATTCATGATACATGATATGATTCATGATTTGATTCATGATTCATGATTCAATTCATGATTCATGATTCATGATTCGATTCATGATTCTATTCATGATTCATGATTCAATTTATGATTCATGATTCAATTCATGATTCATGATTAATGATTCAATTCATGATTCTATTCATGATTCATTTCATGATTCTTGATTCATGATTCAATTCATGATTCTATTCATGATTCATGATTTAATTCATGATTCATGATTTAATTCATGATTCATGATTCATGATTCATGATTCAATTCATGATCCATGATTCGATTAATGATTCATGATTCATGAATAATGATTCGATTCATGATTCATGATTCATGATTCAATTCATGATTCATTTCATGATTCATGATTCAATTCAGTATTTATGATTCAATTCATGATTCATGATTTAATTCATGATTCATGATTCATGATTCAATTCATGATTGAATTCATGATTCAATTCATGATTCAATTCATTATTCATGATTTAATTCATGATTCATAATTCATGATTCAATTCATGATTCATGATTCAATTCATGATTCATGATTCAATTCATGATTCGATTCATGATTCATGATTCATGATTCGATTCATGATTCATGATTCCATATTTGATTCATGATTCATGATTCAATTCATGATTCATGATTCAATTCATGATTCAGTTCATGATTCATTTCATGATTCATGATTTAATTCATGATTCATGATTCAACTTATGATTCATGATTCATGATTCAATTCATGATTTATGTTTCAATTCATGATTCATGATTGAATTCATGATTCATGATTCATGATTCATTTCATGATTCATGATTCATGATTCAAATCATGATTCAATTCATGATTCATGATTCAATTCATGATTCACGATTCATGATTCATGATTCGATTCATGATTCAATTCATGATTCATGATTCAATTCATGATTCATGTTTCGATTTATGATACATGATTCGATTCATTATTCATGTTTACATTCATGATACATGATTCGATTTATGATTCATGATTCGATTTATGATTCATGATTCGATTCATGATTCATGATTCATAAATCTATTCATGATTCATGATTCGATTCATGATTCATTTCATGATTCAATTCATGATTCAATTCATGATTTATTTCTTGATTCATGATTCATTTCATGATTCATGATTCATGATTCATGATTCATGATTCATGATTCAATACATGATTCAATTCATGATTCATGATTCAATTCATGTTTCATGATTCGATTCATGATTCATAATTCATGATTCATGATTCATGATTAATGATTTGGTTCATGATTCATGATTTATGATTCAATTAATGATTCATTTCATGATTCATGATTAATGATTCAATCCATTAATAATGATTCAATTCATGATTAATGATTCATGATTCATGAATTATGATTCAATTCATTATTTAATTCATGATTCATTTCATGATTCATGATTCAATTCATGATTCATTTCATGATTCATGATTTAATTCATGATTCATAATTCCAGATTCAATTCATGATTCAATTCATGATTCATGATTCAATTCATGATTCATGATTTGATATTTGATTCATGATTCATGATTCGATTCATGATTTATGATTCAATTCATGATTCACGATTTACTTCATTATTCAATTCAGGATTCAGTTCAGGATTCATTTCATGATTCATGATTCAATTCATGATTCATGATTTATGATTCAATTCAAGATTCATGATTCAATTCATGATTCATGATTCAATTCATGATTCATGATTCATGATTCATGATTCATTTCATGATTCATGATTCATGATTCAAATCATGATTCAATTCATGATTCATGATTCAATTCATGATTCACGATTCATGATTCATGATTCGATTCATGATTCAATTCATGATTCATGATTCAATTCATGATTCATGATTCATGATTCATTTCATGATTCATGATTCATGATTCAAATCATGATTCAATTCATGATTCATGATTCAATTCATGATTCACGATTCATGATTCATGATTCGATTCATGATTCAATTCATGATTCATGATTCAATTCATGATTTATGATTCGATTTATGATTCATGATTCGATTCATGATTCATGATTCAGGATTCATGATTCGATTCATGATTCATGATTCGATTCATGATTCATGATTCGATTCATGATTCATGATTCAGTTCATGATTCATGATTCATGATTCGATTCATGATTCTATTCATGATTCATGAGTCAATTTATGATTCATGATTCATGATTAATGATTCAATTCATTATTCAATTCATGATTCATTTCATGATTCATGATTCAATTCATGATTTATTTCATGATTCATGATTTATTTCATGATTCATGATTTAATTCACAATTCATAATTCCAGATTCAATTCATGATTCATGATTCAATTCATGATTCATGATTCAATTCATGATTCATGATTTGATATTTGAATCATGATTCATGATTCAATTCATGATTCATGATTCGATTCATGATTTATGATTCAATTCATGATTCATGATTCGATTCATGATTCATGATTCGATATTTGATTCATGATTCATGATTCAATTCATGATTCATGATTCAATTCATTATTCATGATTCATGATTCATGATTCAATTCATGATTTATGATTCAATTCAAGATTCATGATTCAATTCATGATTCATGATTCAATTCATGATTCATGATTCATTTCATGATTCATGATTCATGATTCAAATCATGATTCAATTCATGATTCATGATTCACAATTCATGATTCATGATTCAATTAATGATTCAATTCATGATTCATGATTCAATTCATGATTCATGTTTCGATTTATGATTCATGATTCGATTCATGATTCATGATTCATGATTCGATTCATGATTCATGATTCAATTCATGATTCATGATTCGATTCATGATTCATAAATCATGATTCATGATTTAATTCATGATTCATGATTCATGATTCATGATTCAATTCATGATTCATGATGCATTTCATGATTCATGATTCATGATTCAAATCATGATTCAATTCATGATTCATGATTCAATTCATGATTCATGATTCAATTCATGATTCACAATTCATGATTCATGTTTCGATTCATGATTTATGTTTCGATTCATGATTCATGATTCGATTTATGATTCATGATTCGATTCATGATTCATGATTCATGATTCGATTCATGATTCATGATTCGATCCATGATTCATGATACATGATATGATTCATGATTCATGATTTGATTCATGATTCATGATTCAATTCATGATTCATGATTCGATTCATGATTCTATTCATGATTCATGATTCAATTTATGATTCATGATTCAATTCATGATTCATGATTAATGATTCAATTCATGATTCAATTCATGATTCAATTCATGATTCATTTCATGATTCTTGATTCATGATTAAATTCATGATTCTATTCATGATTCATGATTTAATTCATGATTCATGATTTAATTCATGATTCATGATTCATGATTCATGATTCAATTCATGATCCATGATTCGATTAATGATTCATGATTCATGTATAATGATTCGATTCATGATTCATGATTCATGATTCAATTCATGATTCATTTCATGATTCATAATTCAATTCAGTATTTATGATTCAATTCATGATTCATGATTTAATTCATGATTCATGATTCAATTCATGAATTATGATTCATGATTCGATTCATGATTCATGATTCAATTCATGATTCATGATTTATAATTCAATTCATGATTCATGATTCAATTCATGATTCATGATTTAATTCATGATTCATAATTCATGATTCATGATTCAATTCATGATTCATAATTCAATTCATGATTCATGATTCAATTCATGAATTATGATTCATGATTCGATTCATGATTCATGATTCAATTCATGATTCATGATTCATAATTCAATTCATGATTCATGATTCAATTCATGATTTATGATTCAATTCATGATTCATGATTCGATTCATGATTCATGATTCGATATTTGATTCATGATTCAAGATTCAATTCATGATTCATGATTCAATTCATGATTTATGATTCAATTCATGATTCATGATTCGATTCATGATTCATGATTCGATATTTGATTCATGATTCAAGATTCAATTCATGATTCATGATTTACTTCATTATTCAATTCATGATTCAGTTCAGGATTCATTTCATGATTCATGATTCAATTCATGATTCATGATTCATGATTCATGATTCAATTCATGATTTATGATTCAATTCAAGATTCATGATTCAATTCATGATTCATGATTCAATTCATGATTCATGATTCATAATTCATTTCATGATTCATGATTCATGATTCAAATCATGATTCAATTCATGATTCATGATTCAATTCATGATTCACGATTCATGATTCATGATTCGATTCATGATTCAATTCATGATTCATGATTCAATTCATGATTCATGTTTCGATTTATGATTCATGATTCATGATTTATGATTCGATTCATGATTCATGATTCAATTCATGATTCATGATTCGATTCATGATTCATAAATCATGATTCATGATTTAATTCATGATTCATGATTCATGATTCATGATTCAATTCATGATTCATGATGCATTTCATGATTCATGATTCATGATTCAAATCATGATTCAATTCATGATTCATGATTCAATTCATGATTCATGATTCAATTCATGATTCACGATTCATGATTCATGTTTCGATTCATGATTTATGTTTCCATTCATGATTCATGATTCGATTTATGATTCATGATTCATGATTCATTTCATGATTCATGATTCATGATTCAAATCATGATTCAATTCATGATTCATGATTCAATTCATGATTCACGATTCATGATTCATGATTCGATTCATGATTGAATTCATGATTCATGATTCAATTCATGATTCATGTTTCGATTTATGATTCATGATTCGATTCATGATTCATGATTCATGATTTATGATTCGATTCATGATTCATGATTCAATTCACGATTCATGATTCGATTCATGATTCATAAATCATGATTCATGATTTAATTCATGATTCATGATTCAATTCATGATTCATGATGCATTTCATGATTCATGATTCATGATTCAAATCATGATTCAATTCATGATTCATGATTCAATTCATGATTCATGATTCAATTCATGATTCATGATTCAATTCATGATTCACAATTCATGATTCATGTTTCAATTCATGATTTATGTTTCGATTCATGATTCATGATTCGATTTATGATTCATGATTTGATTCATGATTCATGATTCGATTCATGATTCATGATTCATGATTCGATTCATGATTCATGATACATGATATGATTCATGATTTGATTCATGATTCATGATTCAATTCATGATTCATGATTCATGATTCGATTCATGATTCTATTCATGATTCATGATTCAATTTATGATTCATGATTCAATTCATGATTCATGATTAATGATTCAATTCATGATTCTATTCATGATTCATTTCATGATTCTTGATTCATGATTCAATTCATGATTCTATTCATGATTCATGATTTAATTCATGATTCATGATTTAATTCATGATTCATGATTCATGATTCATGATTCAATTCATGATCCATGATTCGATTAATGATTCATGATTCATGAATAATGATTCGATTCATGATTCATGATTCATGATTCAATTCATGATTCATTTCATGATTCATGATTCAATTCAGTATTTATGATTCAATTCATGATTCATGATTTAATTCATGATTCATGATTCATGATTCAATTCATGATTGAATTCATGATTCAATTCATGATTCAATTCATTATTCATGATTTAATTCATGATTCATAATTCATGATTCAATTCATGATTCATGATTCAATTCATGATTCATGATTCAATTCATGATTCGATTCATGATTCATGATTCATGATTCGATTCATGATTCATGATTCCATATTTGATTCATGATTCATGATTCAATTCATGATTCATGATTCAATTCATGATTCAGTTCATGATTCATTTCATGATTCATGATTTAATTCATGATTCATGATTCAACTTATGATTCATGATTCATGATTCAATTCATGATTTATGTTTCAATTCATGATTCATGATTGAATTCATGATTCATGATTCATGATTCATTTCATGATTCATGATTCATGATTCAAATCATGATTCAATTCATGATTCATGATTCAATTCATGATTCACGATTCATGATTCATGATTCGATTCATGATTCAATTCATGATTCATGATTCAATTCATGATTCATGTTTCGATTTATGATACATGATTCGATTCATTATTCATGTTTACATTCATGATACATGATTCGATTTATGATTCATGATTCGATTTATGATTCATGATTCGATTCATGATTCATGATTCATAAATCTATTCATGATTCATGATTCGATTCATGATTCATTTCATGATTCAATTCATGATTCAATTCATGATTTATTTCTTGATTCATGATTCATTTCATGATTCATGATTCATGATTCATGATTCATGATTCATGATTCAATACATGATTCAATTCATGATTCATGATTCAATTCATGTTTCATGATTCGATTCATGATTCATAATTCATGATTCATGATTCATGATTAATGATTTGGTTCATGATTCATGATTTATGATTCAATTAATGATTCATTTCATGATTCATGATTAATGATTCAATCCATTAATAATGATTCAATTCATGATTAATGATTCATGATTCATGAATTATGATTCAATTCATTATTTAATTCATGATTCATTTCATGATTCATGATTCAATTCATGATTCATTTCATGATTCATGATTTAATTCATGATTCATAATTCCAGATTCAATTCATGATTCAATTCATGATTCATGATTCAATTCATGATTCATGATTTGATATTTGATTCATGATTCATGATTCGATTCATGATTTATGATTCAATTCATGATTCACGATTTACTTCATTATTCAATTCAGGATTCAGTTCAGGATTCATTTCATGATTCATGATTCAATTCATGATTCATGATTTATGATTCAATTCAAGATTCATGATTCAATTCATGATTCATGATTCAATTCATGATTCATGATTCATGATTCATGATTCATTTCATGATTCATGATTCATGATTCAAATCATGATTCAATTCATGATTCATGATTCAATTCATGATTCACGATTCATGATTCATGATTCGATTCATGATTCAATTCATGATTCATGATTCAATTCATGATTCATGATTCATGATTCATTTCATGATTCATGATTCATGATTCAAATCATGATTCAATTCATGATTCATGATTCAATTCATGATTCACGATTCATGATTCATGATTCGATTCATGATTCAATTCATGATTCATGATTCAATTCATGATTTATGATTCGATTTATGATTCATGATTCGATTCATGATTCATGATTCAGGATTCATGATTCGATTCATGATTCATGATTCGATTCATGATTCATGATTCGATTCATGATTCATGATTCAGTTCATGATTCATGATTCATGATTCGATTCATGATTCTATTCATGATTCATGAGTCAATTTATGATTCATGATTCATGATTAATGATTCAATTCATTATTCAATTCATGATTCATTTCATGATTCATGATTCAATTCATGATTTATTTCATGATTCATGATTTATTTCATGATTCATGATTTAATTCACAATTCATAATTCCAGATTCAATTCATGATTCATGATTCAATTCATGATTCATGATTCAATTCATGATTCATGATTTGATATTTGAATCATGATTCATGATTCAATTCATGATTCATGATTCGATTCATGATTTATGATTCAATTCATGATTCATGATTCGATTCATGATTCATGATTCGATATTTGATTCATGATTCATGATTCAATTCATGATTCATGATTCAATTCATTATTCATGATTCATGATTCATGATTCAATTCATGATTTATGATTCAATTCAAGATTCATGATTCAATTCATGATTCATGATTCAATTCATGATTCATGATTCATTTCATGATTCATGATTCATGATTCAAATCATGATTCAATTCATGATTCATGATTCACAATTCATGATTCATGATTCAATTAATGATTCAATTCATGATTCATGATTCAATTCATGATTCATGTTTCGATTTATGATTCATGATTCGATTCATGATTCATGATTCATGATTCGATTCATGATTCATGATTCAATTCATGATTCATGATTCGATTCATGATTCATAAATCATGATTCATGATTTAATTCATGATTCATGATTCATGATTCATGATTCAATTCATGATTCATGATGCATTTCATGATTCATGATTCATGATTCAAATCATGATTCAATTCATGATTCATGATTCAATTCATGATTCATGATTCAATTCATGATTCACAATTCATGATTCATGTTTCGATTCATGATTTATGTTTCGATTCATGATTCATGATTCGATTTATGATTCATGATTCGATTCATGATTCATGATTCATGATTCGATTCATGATTCATGATTCGATCCATGATTCATGATACATGATATGATTCATGATTCATGATTTGATTCATGATTCATGATTCAATTCATGATTCATGATTCGATTCATGATTCTATTCATGATTCATGATTCAATTTATGATTCATGATTCAATTCATGATTCATGATTAATGATTCAATTCATGATTCAATTCATGATTCAATTCATGATTCATTTCATGATTCTTGATTCATGATTAAATTCATGATTCTATTCATGATTCATGATTTAATTCATGATTCATGATTTAATTCATGATTCATGATTCATGATTCATGATTCAATTCATGATCCATGATTCGATTAATGATTCATGATTCATGTATAATGATTCGATTCATGATTCATGATTCATGATTCAATTCATGATTCATTTCATGATTCATAATTCAATTCAGTATTTATGATTCAATTCATGATTCATGATTTAATTCATGATTCATGATTCAATTCATGAATTATGATTCATGATTCGATTCATGATTCATGATTCAATTCATGATTCATGATTTATAATTCAATTCATGATTCATGATTCAATTCATGATTCATGATTTAATTCATGATTCATAATTCATGATTCATGATTCAATTCATGATTCATAATTCAATTCATGATTCATGATTCAATTCATGAATTATGATTCATGATTCGATTCATGATTCATGATTCAATTCATGATTCATGATTCATAATTCAATTCATGATTCATGATTCAATTCATGATTTATGATTCAATTCATGATTCATGATTCGATTCATGATTCATGATTCGATATTTGATTCATGATTCAAGATTCAATTCATGATTCATGATTCAATTCATGATTTATGATTCAATTCATGATTCATGATTCGATTCATGATTCATGATTCGATATTTGATTCATGATTCAAGATTCAATTCATGATTCATGATTTACTTCATTATTCAATTCATGATTCAGTTCAGGATTCATTTCATGATTCATGATTCAATTCATGATTCATGATTCATGATTCATGATTCAATTCATGATTTATGATTCAATTCAAGATTCATGATTCAATTCATGATTCATGATTCAATTCATGATTCATGATTCATAATTCATTTCATGATTCATGATTCATGATTCAAATCATGATTCAATTCATGATTCATGATTCAATTCATGATTCACGATTCATGATTCATGATTCGATTCATGATTCAATTCATGATTCATGATTCAATTCATGATTCATGTTTCGATTTATGATTCATGATTCATGATTTATGATTCGATTCATGATTCATGATTCAATTCATGATTCATGATTCGATTCATGATTCATAAATCATGATTCATGATTTAATTCATGATTCATGATTCATGATTCATGATTCAATTCATGATTCATGATGCATTTCATGATTCATGATTCATGATTCAAATCATGATTCAATTCATGATTCATGATTCAATTCATGATTCATGATTCAATTCATGATTCACGATTCATGATTCATGTTTCGATTCATGATTTATGTTTCCATTCATGATTCATGATTCGATTTATGATTCATGATTCGATTCATGATTCATGATTCATGATTCGATTCATGATTCATGATACATGATATGATTCATGATTCATGATTTGATTCATGATTCATGATTCAATTCATGATTCATGATTCTATTCATGATTCATGATTCAATTTATGATTCATGATTCAATTCATGATTCATGATTAATGATTCAATTCATGATTCAATTCATGATTCATTTCATGATTCTTGATTCATGATTCAATTCATGATTCTATACATGATTCATGATTTAATTCATGATTCATGATTTAATTCATGATTCATGATTCATGATTCATGATTCAATTCATGATCCATGATTCGATTAATGATTCATGATTCATGAATAATGATTCGATTCATGATTCATGATTCATGATTCAATTCATGATTCATTTCATGATTCAATTCAGTATTTATGATTCAATTCATGATTCATGATTTAATTCATGATTCATGATTCATGATTCATGATTGAATTCATGATTGAATTCATGATTCAATTCATGATTCATGATTCAATTCATGATTCATGATTTAATTCATGATTCATAATTCATGATTCAATTCATGATTCATGATTCAATTCAAGATTCATGATTCAATTCATGAATTATGATTCATAATTCGATTCATGATTCATGATTTAATTCATGATTCATGATTCATAATTCAATTCATGATTCGATTCATGATTCATGATTCAATTCATGATTCATGATTCGATTCATGATTCATGATTCATGATTCGATTCATGATTCATGATTCCATATTTGATTCATGATTCATGATTCAATTCATGATTCATGATTCAATTCATGATTCAGTTCATGATTCATTTCATGGTTCATGATTTAATTCATGATTCATGATTCAACTTATGATTCATGATTCATGATTCAATTCATGATTTATGTTTCAATTCATGATTCATGATTGAATTCATGATTCATGATTCATGATTCATTTCATGATTCATGATTCATGATTCAAATCATGATTCAATTCATGATTCATGATTCAATTCATGATTGACGATTCATGATTCATGATTCAATTCATGATTCAATTCATGATTCATGATTCAATTCATGATTCATGTTTCGATTTATGATACATGATTCGATTCATGATTCATGATTCATGATTCATGATTCATGATTCATGATTCGATTCATGATTCATGATTCAATTCATGATTCATGATTCGATTCATGATTCATAAATCATGATTCATGATTTAATTCATGATTCATGATTCATGATTCATGATTCAATTCATGATTCATGATGCATTTCATGATTCATGATTCATGATTCAATTCATGATTCAGTTCATGATTCATTTCATGGTTCATGATTTAATTCATGATTCATGATTCAACTTATGATTCATGATTCATGATTCAATTCATGATTTATGTTTCAATTCATGATTCATGATTGAATTCATGATTCATGATTCATGATTCATTTCATGATTCATGATTCATGATTCAAATCATGATTCAATTCATGATTCATGATTCAATTCATGATTGACGATTCATGATTCATGATTCGATTCATGATTCAATTCATGATTCATGATTCAATTCATGATTCATGTTTCGATTTATGATACATGATTCGATTCATGATTCATGATTCATGATTCATGATTCATGATTCATGATTCGATTCATGATTCATGATTCAATTCATGATTCATGATTCGATTCATGATTCATAAATCATGATTCATGATTTAATTCATGATTCATGATTCATGATTCATGATTCAATTCATGATTCATGATTCGATTCATGATTCATGATTCATGATTCTATTCATGATTCATGATTCATGATTCGATTCATGATTCATGATACATGATATGATTCATGATTCATGATTTGATTCATGATTCATGATTCATGATTCGATTCATGATTCATTTCATGATTCATGATTCAATTCAGTATTTATGATTCAATTCATGATTCATGATTTAATTTATGATTCATGATTCATGATTGAATTCATGATTGAATTCATGATTCAATTCATGATTCATGATTTAATTCATGATTCATGATTTAATTCATGATTCATGATTCATGATTCAATTCATGATTCATGATTCAATTCATGATTCATGATTCAATTCATGAATTATGATTCATGATTCGATTCATGATTCATGATTCAATTCATGATTCATGATTCAACTTATGATTCATGATTCATGATTCAATTCATGATTTATGTTTCAATTCATGATTCATGATTGAATTCATGATTCATGATTCATGATTCGATCCATGATTCATGATACAGGATATGATTCATGATTCATGATTCGATTCATGATTCATGATTCAATTCATGATTCATGATTCGATTCATGATTCTATTCATGATTCATGATTCAATTCATGATTCATGATTCGATTCATGATTCAATTCATGATTCATGATTAATGATTCAATTCATGATTCAATTCATGATTCATTTCATGATTCTTGATTCATGATTCAATTCATGATTCTATTCACGATTCATGATTTAACTCATGATTCATGATTTAATTCATGATTCATGATTCATGATTCATGATTCAATTCATGATCCATGATTCGATTAATGATTCATGATTCATGAATAATGATTCGATTCATGATTCATGATTCATGATTCAATTCATGATTCATTTCATGATTCATGATTCAATTCAGTATTTATGATTCAATTCATGATTTATGATTCAATTCATGATTCATGATTCAATTCATAATTCATGATTCAATTCATGATTCATGATTCAATTCATGATTCATGATTCATAATTCAATTCATGATTCATGATTCAATTCATGATTCATGATTTAATTCATGATTCATAATTCATGATTCAATTCATGATTCATGATTCAATTCATAATTCATGATTCAATTCATGATTCATGATTCAATTCATGATTCATGATTCATAATTCAATTCATGATTCATGATTCGATTCATGATTTATGATTCAATTCATGATTCATGATTCGATTCATGATTCATGATTCGATATTTGATTCATGATTCATGATTCAATTCATGATTCATGATTTACTTCATTATTCAATTCATGATTCAGTTCAGGATTCATTTCATGATTCATGATTCAATTCATGATTTATGATTCATTTCAAGATTCATGATTCAATTCATGATTCATGATTCATGATTCATGATTCATGATTCATGATTCATTTCATGATTCATGATTCATGATTCAAATCATGATTCAATTCATGACTCATGATTCAATTCATGAATCACGATTCATGATTCATGATTCGATTCATGATTCAATTCATGATTCATGATTCATGTTTCGATTTATGATTCATGATTCGATTCATGATTCATGATTCAATTCATGATTCATGATTCATGATTCGATTCATGATTCATAAATCATGATTCATGATTTAATTCATGATTCATGATTCAATTCATGATTCATGATGCATTTCATGATTTATGATTCATGATTCAAATCATGATTCAATTCATGATTCATGATTCAATTCATGATTCATGATTCAATTCATGATTCACGATTCATGATTCATGTTTCAATTCATGATTTATGTTTCGATTCATGATTCATGATTCGATTTATGATTCATGATTCGATTCATGATTCATGATTCATGATTCATGATTCGATTCATGATTCATGATACATGATATGATTCATGATTCATGATACATGATATGATTCATGATTCATGATTTGATTCATGATTCATGATTCAATTCATGATTCATGATTCATGATTCGATTCATGATTCTATTCATGATTCATGATTCAATTTATGATTCATGATTCAATTCATGATTCATGATTAATGATTCAATTCATGATTCAATTCATGATTCATTTCATGATTCTTGATTCATGATTCAATTCATGATTCTATTCATGATTCATGATTTAATTCATGAATAATGATTCGATTCATGATTCATGATTCATGATTCAATTCATGATTCATTTCATGATTCATGATTCAATTCAGTATTTATGATTCAATTCATGATTCATGATTTAATTCATGATTCATGATTCAATTCATGATTCAATTCATGATTCAATTCATGATTCAATTCATGATTCATGATTTAATTCATGATTCATAATTCATGATTCAATTCATGATTCATGATTCAATTCATGATTCATGATTCAATTCATGATTCATGATTCAATTCATGATTCATGATTCATGATTCTATTCATGATTCATGATTCATGATTCGATTCATGATTCATTTCATGATTCATGATTCAATTCAGTATTTATGATTCAATTCATGATTCATGATTTAATTTATGTTTCATGATTCATGATTCATGATTCAATTCATGATTGAATTCATGATTCAATTCATGATTCATGATTTAATTCATGATTCATGATTCATGATTCAATTCATGATTCATGATTCAATTCATGATTCATGATTCAATTCATGAATTATGATTCATGATTCGATTCATGATTCATGATTCAATTCATGATTCATGATTCAACTTATGATTCATGATTCATGATTCAATTCATGATTTATGTTTCAATTCATGATTCATGATTGAATTCATGATTCATGATTCATGATTCGATCCATGATTCATGATACATGATATGATTCATGATTCATGATTCGATTCATGATTCATGATTCAATTCATGATTCATGATTCGATTCATGATTCTATTCATGATTCATGATTCAATTCATGATTCATGATTCGATTCATGATTCAATTCATGATTCATGATTAATGATTCAATTCATGATTCAATTCATGATTCATTTCATGATTCTTGATTCATGATTCAATTCATGATTCTATTCACGATTCATGATTTAATTCATGATTCATGATTTAATTCATGATTCATGATTCATGATTCATGATTCAATTCATGATCCATGATTCGATTAATGATTCATGATTCATGAATAATGATTCGATTCATGATTCATGATTCATGATTCAATTCATGATTCATTTCATGATTCATGATTCAATTCAGTATTTATGATTCAATTCATGATTTATGATTCAATTCATGATTCATGATTCAATTCATAATTCATGATTCAATTCATGATTCATGATTCAATTCATGATTCATGATTCATAATTCAATTCATGATTCATGATTCAATTCATGATTCATGATTTAATTCATGATTCATAATTCATGATTCAATTCATGATTCATGATTCAATTCATAATTCATGATTCAATTCATGATTCATGATTCAATTCATGATTCATGATTCATAATTCAATTCATGATTCATGATTCGATTCATGATTTATGATTCAATTCATGATTCATGATTCGATTCATGATTCATGATTCGATATTTGATTCATGATTCAATTCATGATTCATGATTTACTTCATTATTCAATTCATGATTCAGTTCAGGATTCATTTCATGATTCATGATTCAATTCATGATTCATGATTCATGATTCATGATTCAATTCATGATTTATGATTCATTTCAAGATTCATGATTCAATTCATGATTCATGATTCATGATTCATGATTCATGATTCATGATTCATTTCATGATTCATGATTCATGATTCAAATCATGATTCAATTCATGACTCATGATTCAATTCATGAATCACGATTCATGATTCATGATTCGATTCATGATTCAATTCATGATTCATGATTCATGTTTCGATTTATGATTCATGATTCGATTCATGATTCATGATTCATGATTTATGATTCGATTCATGATTCAATTCATGATTCATGATTCATGATTCGATTCATGATTCATAAATCATGATTCATGATTTAATTCATGATTCATGATTCAATTCATGATTCATGATGCATTTCATGATTCATGATTCATGATTCAAATCATGATTCAATTCATGATTCATGATTCAATTCATGATTCATGATTCAATTCATGATTCACGATTCATGATTCATGTTTCAATTCATGATTTATGTTTCGATTCATGATTCATGATTCGATTTATGATTCATGATTCGATTCATGATTCATGATTCATGATTCATGATTCGATTCATGATTCATGATACATGATATGATTCATGATTCATGATACATGATATGATTCATGATTCATGATTTGATTCATGATTCATGATTCAATTCATGATTCATGATTCATGATTCGATTCATGATTCTATTCATGATTCATGATTCAATTTATGATTCATGATTCAATTCATGATTCATGATTAATGATTCAATTCATGATTCAATTCATGATTCATTTCATGATTCTTGATTCATGATTCAATTCATGATTCTATTCATGATTCATGATTTAATTCATGATTCATGATTTAATTCATGATTCATGATTCATGATTCAATTCATGATCCATTATTCGATTAATGATTCATGATTCATGAATAATGATTCGATTCATGATTCATGATTCATGATTCAATTCATGATTCATTTCATGATTCATGATTCAATTCAGTATTTATGATTCAATTCATGATTCATGATTTAATTCATGATTCATGATTCAATTCATGATTGAATTCATGATTCAATTCATGATTCAATTCATGATTCATGATTTAATTCATGATTCATAATTCATGATTCAATTCATGATTCATGATTCAATTCATGATTCATGATTCAATTCATGATTCATGATTCAATTCATGATTCATGATTCATGATTCTATTCATGATTCATGATTCATGATTCGATTCATGATTCATTTCATGATTCATGATTCAATTCAGTATTTATGATTCAATTCATGATTCATGATTTAATTTATGATTCATGATTCATGATTCATGATTCAATTCATGATTGAATTCATGATTCAATTCATGATTCATGATTTAATTCATGATTCATGATTCATGATTCAATTCATGATTCATGATTCAATTAATGATTCATGATTCAATTCATGAATTATGATTCATGATTCGATTCATGATTCATGATTCAATTCATGATTCATGATTCAACTTATGATTCATGATTCATGATTCAATTCATGATTTATGTTTCAATTCATGATTCATGATTGAATTCATGATTCATGATTCATGATTCGATCCATGATTCATGATACATGATATGATTCATGATTCATGATTCGATTCATGATTCATGATTCAATTCATGATTCATGATTCGATTCATGATTCTATTCATGATTCATGATTCAATTCATGATTCATGATTCGATTCATGATTCAATTCATGATTCATGATTAATGATTCAATTCATGATTCAATTCATGATTCATTTCATGATTCTTGATTCATGATTCAATTCATGATTCTATTCACGATTCATGATTTAATTCATGATTCATGATTTAATTCATGATTCATGATTCATGATTCATGATTCAATTCATGATCCATGATTCGATTAATGATTCATGATTCATGAATGATGATTCGAATCATGATTCATGATTCAATTCATGATTCATTTCATGATTCATGATTCAATTCAGTATTTATGATTCAATTCATGATTTATGATTCAATTCATGATTCATGATTCAATTCATAATTCATGATTCAATTCATGATTCATGATTCAATTCATGATTCATGATTCATAATTCAATTCATGATTCATGATTCAATTCATGATTCATGATTTAATTCATGATTCATAATTCATGATTCAATTCATGATTCATGATTCAATTCATAATTCATGATTCAATTCATGATTCATGATTCAATTCATGATTCATGATTCATAATTCAATTCATGATTCATGATTCGATTCATGATTTATGATTCAATTCATGATTCATGATTCGATTCATGATTCATGATTCGATATTTGATTCATGATTCATGATTCAATTCATGATTCATGATTTACTTCATTATTCAATTCATGATTCAGTTCAGGATTCATTTCATGATTCATGATTCAATTCATGATTCATGATTCATGATTCATGATTCATGATTCATGATTCAATTCATGATTTATGATTCATTTCAAGATTCATGATTCAATTCATGATTCATGATTCATGATTCATGATTCATTTCATGATTCATGATTCATGATTCAAATCATGATTCAATTCATGACTCATGATTCAATTCATGAATCACGATTCATGATTCATGATTCGATTCATGATTCAATTCATGATTCATGATTCATGTTTCGATTTATGATTCATGATTCGATTCATGATTCATGATTCATGATTTAAGATTCGATTCATGATTCAATTCATGATTCATGATTCATGATTCATGATTCGATTCATGATTCATAAATCATGATTCATGATTTAATTCATGATTCATGATTCAATTCATGATTCATGATGCATTTCATGATTCATGATTCATGATTCAAATCATGATTCAATTCATGATTCATGATTCAATTCATGATTCATGATTCAATTCATGATTCACGATTCATGATTCATGTTTCAATTCATGATTTATGTTTCGATTCATGATTCATGATTCGATTTATGATTCATGATTCGATTCATGATTCATGATTCATGATTCATGATTCGATTCATGATTCATGATACATGATATGATTCATGATTCATGATACATGATATGATTCATGATTCATGATTTGATTCATGATTCATGATTCAATTCATGATTCATGATTCATGATTCGATTCATGATTCTATTCATGATTCATGATTCAATTTATGATTCATGATTCAATTCATGATTCATGATTAATGATTCAATTCATGATTCAATTCATGATTCATTTCATGATTCTTGATTCATGATTCAATTCATGATTCTATTCATGATTCATGATTTAATTCATGATTCATGATTTAATTCATGATTCATGATTCATGATTCAATTCATGATCCATTATTCGATTAATGATTCATGATTCATGAATAATGATTCGATTCATGATTCATGATTCAATTCATGATTCATTTCATGATTCATGATTCAATTCAGTATTTATGATTCAATTCATGATTCATGATTTAATTCATGATTCATGATTCAATTCATGATTGAATTCATGATTGAATTCATGATTCAATTCATGATTCATGATTTAATTCATGATTCATAATTCATGATTCAATTCATGATTCATGATTCAATTCATGATTCATGATTCAATTCATGATTCATGATTCAATTCATGATTCATGATTCATGATTCGATTCATGATTCATGATTCATGATTCGATTCATGATTCATGATTCCATATTTGATTCATGATTCATGATTCAATTCATGATTCATGATTCAATTCATGATTCAGTTCATGATTCATTTCATGATTCATGATTTAATTCATGATTCATGATTCAACTTATGATTCATGATTCATGATTCAATTCATGATTTATGTTTCAATTCATGATTCATGATTGAATTCATGATTCATGATTCATGATTCATTTCATGATTCATGATTCATGATTCAAATCATGATTCAATTCATGATTCATGATTCAATTCATGATTCACGATTCATGATTCATGATTCGATTCATGATTCAATTCATGATTCATGATTCAATTCATGATTCATGTTTCGATTTATGATACATGATTCGATTCATTATTCATGTTTACATTCATGATACATGATTCGATTTATGATTCATGATTCGATTTATGATTCATGATTCGATTCATGATTCATGATTCATAAATCTATTCATGATTCATGATTCGATTCATGATTCATTTCATGATTCAATTCATGATTCAATTCATGATTTATTTCTTGATTCATGATTCATTTCATGATTCATGATTCATAATTCATGATTCATGATTCATGATTCATGATTCAATACATGATTCAATTCATGATTCATGATTCAATTCATGTTTCATGATTCGATTCATGATTCATAATTCATGATTCATGATTCATGATTAATGATTTGGTTCATGATTCATGATTTATGATTCAATTAATGATTCATTTCATGATTCATGATTAATGATTCAATCCATTAATAATGATTTAATTCATAATTAACGATTCATGATTCATGATTCATGATTCATGATTCAATTCATTATTCAATTCATGATTCATTTCATGATTCATGATTCAATTCATGATTCATTTCATGATTCATGATTTAATTCATGATTCATAATTCCAGATTCAATTCATGATTCAATTCATGATTCATGATTCAATTCATGATTCATGATTTGATATTTGATTCATGATTCATGATTCAATTCATGATTCATGATTCGATTCATGATTTATGATTCAATTCATGATTCACGATTCATGATTCATGATTTACTTCATTATTCAATTCAGGATTCAGTTCAGGATTCATTTCATGATTCATGATTCAATTCATGATTTATGATTCATGATTCAATTCAAGATTCATGATTCATGATTCATGATTCAATTCATGATTTATGATTCAATTCAAGATTCATGATTCAATTCATGATTCATGATTCAATTCATGATTCATGATTCATGATTCATGATTCATTTCATGATTCATGATTCATGATTCAAATCATGATTCAATTCATGATTCATGATTCAATTCATGATTCACGATTCATGATTCATTATTCGATTCATGATTCAATTCATGATTCATGATTCAATTCATGATTCATGATTCATGATTCATTTCATGATTCATGATTCATGATTCAAATCATGATTCAATTCATGATTCATGATTCAATTCATGATTCACGATTCATGATTCATGATTCGATTCATGATTCAATTCATGATTCATGATTCAATTCATGATTTATGATTCGATTTATGATTCATGATTCGATTCATGATTCATGATTCATGATTCATGATTCGATTCATGATTCATGATTCGATTCATGATTCATGATTCAGTTCATGATTCATGATTCATGATTCGATTCATGATTCTATTCATGATTCATGAGTCAATTTATGATTCATGATTCGATTCATGATTCATGATTCATGATTCATGATTCGATTCATGATTCATGATTCGATTCATGATTCATGATTCAGTTCATGATTCATGATTCATGATTCGATTCATGATTCTATTCATGATTCATGAGTCAATTTATGATTCATGATTCATGATTAATGATTCAATTCATTATTCAATTCATGATTCATTTCATGATTCATGATTCAATTCATGATTTATTTCATGATTCATGATTTATTTCATGATTCATGATTTATTTCATGATTCATGATTTAATTCACAATTCATAATTCCAGATTCAATTCATGATTCATGATTCAATTCATGATTCATGATTCAATTCATGATTCATGATTTGATATTTAAATCATGATTCATGATTCAATTCATGATTCATGATTCGATTCATGATTTATGATTTAATTCATGATTCATGATTCGATTCATGATTCATGATTCGATATTTGATTCATGATTCATGATTCAATTCATGATTCATGATTCAATTCATTATTCATGATTCATGATTCATGATTCAATTCATGATTTATGATTCAATTCAAGATTCATGATTCAATTAATGATTCATGATTCAATTCATGATTCATGATTCATTTCATGATTCATGATTCATGATTCAAATCATGATTCAATTCATGATTCTATTCATGATTCATGATTTAATTCATGATTCATGATTTAATTCATGATTCATGATTCATGATTCATGATTCAATTCATGATCCATGATTCGATTAATGATTCATGATTCATGAATAATGATTCGATTCATGATTCATGATTCATGATTCAATTCATGATTCATTTCATGATTCATGATTCAATTCAGTATTTATGATTCAATTCATGATTCATGATTTAATTCATGATTCATGATTCAATTCATGAATTATGATTCATGATTCGATTCATGATTCATGATTCAATTCATGATTCATGATTCATGATTCAATTCATTATTCATGATTCATGATTCATGATTCAATTCATGATTTATGATTCAATTCAAGATTCATGATTCAATTAATGATTCATGATTCAATTCATGATTCATGATTCATTTCATGATTCATGATTCATGATTCAAATCATGATTCAATTCATGATTCTATTCATGATTCATGATTTAATTCATGATTCATGATTTAATTCATGATTCATGATTCATGATTCATGATTCAATTCATGATCCATGATTCGATTAATGATTCATGATTCATGAATAATGATTCGATTCATGATTCATGATTCATGATTCAATTCATGATTCATGATTCATGATTCATGATTCAATTCATGATTTATGATTCAATTCAAGATTCATGATTCAATTCATGATTCATGATTCAATTCATGATTCATGATTCATGATTCATTTCATGATTCATGATTCATGATTCAAATCATGATTCAATTCATGATTCATGATTCAATTCATGATTCACGATTCATGATTCATGATTCGATTCATGATTTAATTCATGATTCATGATTCAATTCATGATTCATGTTTCGATTTAAGATTCATGATTCATGATTTATGATTCGATTCATGATTCATGATTCAATTCATGATTCATGATTCGATTCATGATTCATAAATCATGATTCATGATTTAATTCATGATTCATGATTCATGATTCATGATTCAATTCATGATTCATGATGCATTTCATGATTCATGATTCATGATTCAAATCATGATTCAATTCATGATTCATGATTCAATTCATGATTCATGATTCAATTCATGATTCACGATTCATGATTCATGTTTCGATTCATGATTTATGTTTCCATTCATGATTCATGATTCGATTTATGATTTATGATTCAATTCAAGATTCATGATTCAATTAATGATTCATGATTCAATTCATGATTCATGATTCATTTCATGATTCATGATTCATGATTCAAATCATGATTCAATTCATGATTCTATTCATGATTCATGATTTAATTCATGATTCATGATTTAATTCATGATTCATGATTCATGATTCATGATTCAATTCATGATCCATGATTCGATTAATGATTCATGATTCATGAATAATGATTCGATTCATGATTCATGATTCATGATTCAATTCATGATTCATTTCATGATTCATGATTCAATTCAGTAGTTATGATTCAATTTATGATTCATGATTTAATTCATGATTCATGATTCAATTCATGAATTATGATTCATGATTCGATTCATGATTCATGATTCAATTCATGATTCATGATTCATAATTCAATTCATGATTCAATTCATGATTCATGATTTAATTCATGATTCATAATTCATGATTCAATTCATGATTCATGATTCAATTCATGATTCATGATTCAATTCATGATTCATGATTCAATTCATGAATTATGATTCATGATTCGATTCATGATTCATGATTCAATTCATGATTCATGATTCATAATTCAATTCCTGATTCATGATTCGATTCATGATTTATGATTCAATTCATGATTCATGATTCGATTCATGATTCATGATTCGATATTTGATTCATGATTCAAGATTCAATTCATGATTCATGATTTACTTCATTATTCAATTCATGATTCAGTTCAGGATTCATTTCATGATTCATGATTCAATTCATGATTCATGATTCATGATTCATGATTCAATTCATGATTTATGATTCAATTCAAGATTCATGATTCAATTCATGATTCATGATTCAATTCATGATTCATGATTCATTTCATGATTCATGATTCATGATTCAAATCATGATTCAATTCATGATTCATGATTCACGATTCATGATTCATGATTCGATTCATGATTCAATTCATGATTCATGATTCAATTCATGATTCATGATTCGATTTAAGATTCATGATTCATGATTTATGATTCGATTCATGATTCATGATTCAATTCATGATTCATGATTCGATTCATGATTCATAAATCATGATTCATGATTTAATTCATGATTCATGATTCATGATTCATGATTCAATTCATGATTCATGATGCATTTCATGATTCATGATTCATGATTCAAATCATGATTCAATTCATGATTCATGATTCAATTCATGATTCATGATTCAATTCATGATTCACGATTCATGATTCATGTTTCGATTCATGATTTATGTTTCCATTCATGATTCATGATTCGATTTATGATTCATGATTCGATTCATGATTCATGATTCATGATTCGATTCATGATTCATGATTCATGATTCGATTCATGATTCATGATACATGATATGATTCATGATTCATGATTTGATTCATGATTCATGATTCAATTCATGATTCATGATTCTATTCATGATTCATGATTCAATTTATGATTCATGATTCAATTCATGATTCATGATTAATGATTCAATTCATGATTCAATTCATGATTCATTTCATGATTCTTGATTCATGATTCAATTCATGATTCTATTCATGATTCATGATTTAATTCATGATTCATGATTTAATTCATGATTCATGATTCATGATTCATGATTCAATTCATGATCCATGATTCGATTAATGATTCATGATTCATGAATAATGATTCGATTCATGATTCATGATTCATGATTCAATTCATGATTCATTTCATGATTCATGATTCAATTCAGTATTTATGATTCAATTCATGATTCATGATTTAATTCATGATTCATGATTCATGATTCATGATTCAATTCATGATTGAATTCATGATTCAATTCATGATTCATGATTCAATTCATGATTCATGATTTAATTCATGATTCATAATTCATGATTCAATTCATGATTCATGATTCAATTCATGATTCATGATTCAATTCATGAATTATGATTCATGATTCGATTCATGATTCATGATTCAATTCATGATTCATGATTCATAATTCAATTCATGATTCGATTCATGATTCATGATTCAATTCATGATTCATGATTCGATTCATGATTCATGATTCATGATTCGATTCATGATTCATGATTCCATATTTGATTCATGATTCATGATTCAATTCATGATTCATGATTCAATTCATGATTCAGTTCATGATTCATTTCATGATTCATGATTTAATTCATGATTCATGATTCAACTTATGATTCATGATTCATGATTCAATTCATGATTTATGTTTCAATTCATGATTCATGATTGAATTCATGATTCATGATTCATTTCATGATTCATGATTTATGATTCAAATCATGATTCAATTCATGATTCATGATTCAATTCATGATTGACGATTCATGATTCATGATTCATGATTCGATTCATGATTCAATTCATGATTCATGATTCAATTCATGATTCATGTTTCGATTTATGATACATGATTCGATTCATGATTCATGATTCATGATTCGATTCATAATTCATGATTCAATTCATGATTCATGATTTGATTCATGATTCATAAATCATGATTCATGATTTAATTCATGATTCATGATTCATGATTCAATTCATGATTCATGATGCATTTCATGATTCATGATTCATGATTCAAATCATGATTCAATTCATGATTAATGATTCAATTCATGATTCATGATTCAATTCATGATTCATGATTCAATTCATGATTCATGATTCATGATTCTATTCATGATTCATGATTCGATTCATGATACATGATATGATTCATGATTTGATTCATGATTCATGATTCATGATTCGATTCATGATTCATTTCATGATTCATGATTCAATTCAGTATTTATGATTCAATTCATAATTCATGATTTAATTTATGATTCATGATTCATGATTCATGATTCAATTCATGATTCAATTCATGATTCAATTCATGATTCATGATTCAATTCATGATTCATGATTTAATTCATGATTCATGATTCAATTCATGATTCATGATTCAATTCATGATTCATGATTCAATTCATGAATTATGATTCATGATTCGATTCATGATTCATGATTCAACTTATGATTCATGATTCATGATTCAATTCATGATTTATGTTTCAATTCATGATTCATGATTGAATTCATGATTCATGATTCATGATTCATTTCATGATTCATGATTCATGATTCAAATCATGATTCAATTCATGATTCATGATTCAATTCATGATTCACGATTCATGATTCATGATTCGATTCATGATTCAATTCATGATTCATGATTCAATTCATGATTCATGTTTCGATTTATGATACATGATTCGATTCATGATTCATGATTCATGATTTATGATTCGATTCATGATTCATGATTCAATTCATGATTCATGATTCGATTCATGATTCATAAATCATGATTCATGATTTAATTCATGATTCATGATTCATGATTCAATTCATGATTCATGATGCATTTCATGATTCATGATTCATGATTCAAATCATGATTCAATTCATGATTCATGATTTAATTCATGATTCATGATTCAATTCATGATTCATGATTCAATTCATGATTCACGATTCATGATTCATGTTTCGATTCATGATTCATGTTTCGATTCATGAATCATGATTCGATTTATGATTCATGATTCGATTCATGATTCATGATTCGATTCATGATTTATGATTCATGATTCTATTCATGATTCATGATTCATGATTCGATTCATGATTCATGATACATGATATGATTCATGATTCATGATTTGATTCATGATTCATGATTCATGATTCGATTCATGATTCATTTCATGTTTCATGATTCAATTCAGTATTTATGATTCAATTCATGATTCATGATTTAATTCATGATTCATGATTCATGATTCATTATTCAATTCATGATTGAATTCATGATTCAATTCATGATTCATGATTCAATTCATGATTCATGATTTAATTCATGATTCATGATTCATGATTCAATTCATGATTCATGATTCAATTCATGATTCATGATTCAATTCATGAATTATGATTCATGATTCGATTCATGATTCATGATTCAATTCATGATTCATGATTCATAATTCAATTCATGATTCATGATTCGATTCATGATTCATGAATTATGATTCATGATTCGATTCATGATTCATGATTCAATTCATGATTCATGATTCATAATTCAATTCATGATTCATGATTCGATTCATGATTCATAATTCAGTTCATGATTCATGATTCGATTCATGATTCATGATTCGATTCATGATTCATGATTCAATTCATGATTCATGATTCGATTCATGATTCATGATTCGATATTTGATTCATGATTCATGATTCAATTCATGATTCATGATTCGATTCATGATTCATGATTCGATATTTGATTCATGATTCATGATGCATTTCATGATTCATGATTCATGATTCATGATTCAAATCATGATTCAATTCATGATTCATGATTCAATTCATGATTCATGATTCAATTCATGATTCACGATTCATGATTCATGTTTTGATTCATGATTCATGTTTTGATTCATGATTTATGATTCGATTTATGATTCATGATTCGATTCATGATTCATGATTCGATTCATGATTCATGATTCATGATTCGATTCATGATTCATGATACATGATATGATTCATGATTCATGATTTGATTCATGATTCATGATTCATGATTCGATTCATGATTCATTTCATGATTCATGATTCAATTCAGTATTTATGATTCAATTCATGATTCATGATTTAATTCATGATTCATGATTCATGATTCATTATTCAATTCATGATTGAATTCATGATTCAATTCATGATTCATGATTCAATTCATGATTCATGATTTAATTCATGATTCATGATTCATGATTCAATTCATGATTCATGATTCAATTCATGATTCATGATTCAATTCATGAATTATGATTCATGATTCGATTCATGATTCATGATTCAATTCATGATTCATGATTCATAATTCAATTCATGATTTATGATTCGATTCATGATTCATGATTCAATTCATGATTCATGATTCGATTCATGATTCATGATTCGATTCATGATTCATGATTCGATTCATGATTCATGATTCGATTCATGATTCATGATTCAATTCATGATTCACGATTCATGATTCATGATTCGATTCATGATTCAATTCATGATTCATGATTCAATTCATGATTCATGTTTCGATTTATGATTCATGATTCGATTCATGATTCATGATTCATGATTCATGATTCGATTCATGATTCATGATTCAATTCATGATTCATGATTCGATTCATGATTCATAAATCATGATTCATGATTTAATTCATGATTCATGATTCATGATTCAATTCATGATTCATGATGCATTTCATGATTCATGATTCATGATTCAAATCATGATTCAATTCATGATTCATGATTCAATTCATGATTCATGATTCAATTCATGATTCACGATTCATGATTCATGTTTCGATTCATGATTCATGTTTTGATTCATGATTCATGATTCGATTTATGATTCATGATTCGATTCATGATTCATGATTCGATTCATGATTCATGATTCATGATTCGATTCATGATTCATGATACATGATATGATTCATGATTCATGATTTTATTCATGATTCATGATTCAATTCATGATTCATGATTCAATTCATGATTCTATTCATGATTCATGATTCAATTTATGATTTATGATTCAATTCATGATTCATGATTAATGATTCAATTCATGATTCAATTCATGATTCATTTCATGATTCTTGATTCATGATTCAATTCATGATTCTATTCATGATTCATGATTTAATTCATGATTCATGATTTAATTCATGATTCATGATTCGATTAATGATTCATGATTCAGTTCATTATTCGTGATTCAATTCATGATTCATAATTCATGATTCAATTAATGTTTCATGATTCGATTCATGATTCATGATTCATGAATAATGATTCGATTCATGATTCATGATTTATGATTCAATTCATGATTCATTTCATGATTCATGATTCAATTCAGTATTTATGATTCAATTCATGATTCATGATTTAATTCATGATTCATGATTCAATGCATGATTGAATTTATGATTCAATTCATGATTCATGATTCAATTCATGATTCATGATTCATTTCATGATTCATGATTCATTTCATGATTCATGATTTAATTCATGATTCATGATTCAACTTATGATTCATGATTCATGATTCAATTCATGATTTATGTTTCAATTCATGATTCATGAATCAATTCATGATTCATTTCATGATTCATGATTCATGATTCAAATCATGATTCAATTCATGATTCATGATTCACGATTCATGATTCATGATTCGATTCATTATTCAATTCATGATTCATGATTCAATTCATGATTCATGTTTCGATTTATGATTCATGATTCGATTCATGATTTATAAATCATGATTCATGATTTAATTCATGATTCATGATTCATGATTTAATTCATGATTCATGATGCATTTCATGATTCCTGATTCATGATTCAAATCATGATTCAATTCATGATTCATGATTCAATTCATGATTCATGATTCGATTCATGATTCAAATCATGATTCAATTCATGATTCATGATTCAATTCATGATTCATGATTCAATTCATGATTCACGATTCATGATTCATGTTTCGATTCATGATTCATGATTCAAATCATGATTCAATTCATGATTCATGATTCAATTCATGATTCATGTTTCGATTTATGATTCATGATTCGATTCATAATTTATAAATCATGATTCATGATTTAATTCATGATTCATGATTCATGATTCAATTCATGATTCATGATGCATTTCATGATTCATGATTCATGATTCAAATCATGATTCAATTCATGATTCATGATTCAATTCATGATTCATGATTCGATTCATGATTCAAATCATGATTCAATTCATGATTCATGATTCAATTCATGATTCATGATTCAATTCATGATTCACGATTCATGATTCATGATTCGATTCATTATTCAAATCATGATTCTTGATTCGATTCATGATTCATGATTCAATTCATGATTCATGATTCGATTCATGATTTATAAATCATGATTCATGATTTAATTCATGATTCATGATTCATGATTCAATTCATGATTCATGATGCATTTCATGATTCATGATTCAAATCATGATTCAATTCATGATTCATGATTCAATTCATGATTCGTGATTCGATTCATGATTCAAATCATGATTCAATTCATGATTCATGATTCAATTCATGATTCATGATTCAATTCATGATTCACGATTCATGATTCATGTTTCGATTCATGATTCATGTTTCGATTCATGATTCATGATTCGATTTATGATTCATGATTCGATTCATGATTCATGATTCATGATTCGATTCATGATTCAATTCATGATTCATGATTCATGAATCGATTCATGATTCTATTCATGATTCATGATTCAATTTATGATTCATGATTCAATTCATGATTCATGATTAATGATTCAATTCATGATTCAATTCATGATTCATTACATGATTCTTTATTCATGATTCAATTCATGATTCTATTCATGATTCATGATTTAATTCATGATTCATGATTTAATTCATGATTCATGATTTAATTCATGATTCATGATTCATGATTCATAATTCAATTCATGATCCATGATTCGATTAATGATTCATGATTCAGTTCATCATTCATGATTCAATTCATGATTCATAATTCATGATTCAATTCATGTTTCATGATTCGATTCATGATTCATGATTCATGAATAATGATTCGATTCATGATTCATGATTCAATTTATGATTCATTTCATGATTCATGATTCATTTCAGTATTTATGATTCAATTCATGATTCATGATTTAATTCATGATTCATGATTCATGATTCACGATTCAATTCATGATTCAATTCATGATTCAATTCATGATTCATGATTCAATTCATGATTCAATTCATGATTCATGATTTAATTCATGATTCATAATTCATGATTCAATTCATGATTCATGATTCAATTCATGATTCATAATTCAATTCATGAATTATGATTCATGATTCGATTCATGATTCATGATTCAATTCATGATTCATGATTCATAATTCAATTCATGATTCATGATTCGATTCATGATTCATGATTCAATTCATGATTCATGATTCGATTCATGATTCATGATTCATGATTCGATTCATGATTCATGATTCATGATTCGATTCATGATTCATGATTCAATTCATGATTCATGATTCGATTCATGATTCATGATTCGATATTTGATTCATGATTCATGATTCAATTCATGATTCATAATTCAATTCATGATTCATGATTCAATTCATGATTCATGATTCATGATTCAATTCATGATTCATGATTCAATTCAAGATTCATGATTTATGATTCATGATTCAAATCATGATTCATGATTCAATTCTTGATTCATGATTCAATTCATGATTCATGATTCGATTTATGATTCATGATTCAATTCATGATTCATTAATCATGATTTGATTCATGATTCATGATTCGATTCATGATTCATGATTCAATTCATGATTCATGATTCGATTCATGATTCATGATTCATGATTCTATTCATGATTCATGATTCATGATTCAATTCATGATTCATGATTCAATTCATGATTCGATTCATGATTCATGATTCAATTCATGATTCATGATTCGATTCATGATTCATAAATCATGATTCATGATTTAATTCATGATTCATGATTCATGATTCAATTCATGATTCATGATGCATTTCATGATTCATGATTCATGATTCAAATCATGATTCAATTCATGATTCATGATTCAATTCATGATTCATGATTCAATTCATGATTCACGATTCATGATTCATGTTTCGATTCATGATTCATGTTTTTGATTCATGATTCATGATTCGATTTATGATTCATGATTCGATTCATGATTCATGATTCGATTCATGATTCATGATTCATGATTCGATTCATGATTCATGATACATGATATGATTCATGATTCATGATTTGATTCATGATTCATGATTCAATTCATGATTCATGATTCAATTCATGATTCTATTCATGATTCATGATTCAATTTATGATTTATGATTCAATTCATGATTCATGATTAATGATTCAATTCATGATTCAATTCATGATTCATTTCATGATTCTTGATTCATGATTCAATTCATGATTCTATTCATGATTCATGATTTAATTCATGATTCATGATTTAATTCATGATTCATGATTCGATTAATGATTCATGATTCAGTTCATTATTCGTGATTCAATTCATGATTCATAATTTATGATTCAATTCATGTTTCATGATTCGATTCATGATTCATGATTCATGAATAATGATTCGATTCATGATTCATGATTTATGATTCAATTCATGATTCATTTCATGATTCATGATTCAATTCAGTATTTATGATTCAATTCATGATTCATGAATTAATTCATGATTCATGATTCAATGCATGATTGAATTTATGATTCAATTCATGATTCATGATTCATTTCATGATTCATGATTTAATTCATGATTCATGATTCAACTTATGATTCATGATTCATGATTCAATTCATGATTTATGTTTCAATTCATGATTCATGAATCAATTCATGATTCATGATTCATTTCATGATTCATGATTCATGATTCAAATCATGATTCAATTCATGATTCATGATTCAATTCATGATTCACGATTCATGATTCATGATTCGATTCATTATTCAATTCATGATTCATGATTCAATTCATGATTCATGTTTCGATTTATGATTCATGATTCGATTCATGATTCATGATTCATGATTCTTGATTCGATTCATGATTCATGATTCAATTCATGATTCATGATTCGATTCATGATTTATAAATCATGATTCATGATTTAATTCATGATTCATGATTCATGATTCAATTCATGATTCATGATGCATTTCATGATTCATGATTCATGATTCAAATCATGATTCAATTCATGATTCATGATTCAATTCATGATTCATGATTCGATTCATGATTCAAATCATGATTCAATTCATGATTCATGATTCAATTCATGATTCATGATTCAATTCATGATTCACCGTTCATGATTCATGTTTCGATTCATGATTCATGTTTCGATTCATGATTCATGATTCGATTTATGATTCATGATTCGATTCATGATTCATGATTCATGATTCGATTCATGATTCAATTCATGATTCATGATTCATGAATCGATTCATGATTCTATTCATGATTCATGATTCAATTTATGATTCATGATTCAATTCATGATTCATGATTAATGATTCAATTCATGATTCAATTCATGATTCATTTCATGATTCTTTATTCATGATTCAATTCATGATTCTTTTCATGATTCATGATTTAATTCATGATTCATGATTTAATTCATGATTCATGATTCATAATTCAATTCATGATCCATGATTCGATTAATGATTCATGATTCAGTTCATCATTCGTGATTCAATTCATGATTCATAATTCATGATTCAATTCATGTTTCATGATTCGATTCATGATTCATGATTCAATTTATGATTCATTTCATGATTCATGATTCAATTCAGTATTTATGATTCAATTCATGATTCATGATTTAATTCATGATTCATGATTCATGATTCACGATTCAGTTCATGATTCAATTCATGATTCAATTCATGATTCATGATTCAATTCATGATTCAATTCATGATTCATGATTTAATTCATGATTCATAATTTATGATTCAATTCATGATTCATGATTCAATTCATGATTCATGATTCAATTCATGAATTATGATTCATGATTCGATTCATGATTCATGATTCGATTCATGATTCATGATTCAATTCATGATTCATGATTCATAATTCAATTCATGATTCATGATTCGATTCATGATTCATGATTCAATTCATGATTCATGATTCGATTCATGAGTCATGATTCATGATTCGATTCATGATTCATGATTCATGATTCGATTCATGATTCATGATTCAATTCATGATTCATGATTCATGATTCAATTCATGATTCATGATTCAATTCAAGATTCATGATTTATGATTCATGATTCAAATCATGATTCATGATTCAATTCTTGATTCATGATTCAATTCATGATTCATGATTCGATTTATGATTCATGATTCGATTCATGATTCATGATTCATGATTCGATTCATGATTCAATTCATGATTCATGATTCATGAATCGATTCATGATTCTATTCATGATTCATGATTCAATTTATGATTCATGATTCAATTCATGATTCATGATTAATGATTCAATTCATGATTCAATTCATGATTCATTTCATGATTCTTTATTCATGATTCAATTCATGATTCTTTTCATGATTCATGATTTAATTCATGATTCATGATTTAATTCATGATTCATGATTCATAATTCAATTCATGATCCATGATTCGATTAATGATTCATGATTCAGTTCATCATTCGTGATTCAATTCATGATTCATAATTCATGATTCAATTCATGTTTCATGATTCGATTCATGATTCATGATTCAATTTATGATTCATTTCATGATTCATGATTCAATTCAGTATTTATGATTCAATTCATGATTCATGATTTAATTCATGATTCATGATTCATGATTCACGATTCAGTTCATGATTCAATTCATGATTCAATTCATGATTCATGATTCAATTCATGATTCAATTCATGATTCATGATTTAATTCATGATTCATAATTTATGATTCAATTCATGATTCATGATTCAATTCATGATTCATGATTCAATTCATGAATTATGATTCATGATTCGATTCATGATTCATGATTCGATTCATGATTCATGATTCAATTCATGATTCATGATTCATAATTCAATTCATGATTCATGATTCGATTCATGATTCATGATTCAATTCATGATTCATGATTCGATTCATGAGTCATGATTCATGATTCGATTCATGATTCATGATTCAATTCATGATTCATGATTCGATTCATGATTCATGATTCAATTCATGATTCATGATTCATGATTCAATTCATGATTCATGATTCAATTCAAGATTCATGATTTATGATTCATGATTCAAATCATGATTCATGATTCAATTCTTGATTCATGATTCAATTCATGATTCATGATTCGATTTATGATTCATGATTCAATTCATGATTCATTAATCATGATTTGATTCATGATTCATGATTCGATTAATGATTCATGATTCATGATTCGAATTATGATTCATGATTTGATTCATGATTGATGATTCATGATTCAATTCATGATTCTATTCATGATTCATGATTCGATTCATTATTCATGATTCATGATTCGATTCATGATTCATGATTTGATTCATGATTGATGATTCATGATTCAAGATTGATGATTCATGATTCAATTCATGATTCTATTCATGATTCATGATTCGATTCATTATTCATGATTCATGATTCGATTCATGATTCATGATTTGATTCATGATTCATGATTCATGATTCAATTCATGATTCATGATTCATGATTCAATTCATTATTCTATTCATGATATATGATTCATGATTCAATTCATTATTCATGATTAATGATTCATGATTCATGATTCATGATTCATTTCATGATTCATGATTTGATTCATGATTCATGATTCGATTCATGATTCATGATTCGATTCATGATTCATGATTCGATTCATGATTCATGATTCATGATTCAATTCATGATTCATGATTCATTTCATGATTTATGATTCATGATTCAAATCATGATTCAATTCATGATTCATGATTCAATTCATGATTCATGATTCAATTCATGATTCACGATTCATGATTCATGATTCAATCCATGATTCATGTTTCGATTCATGATTCATGATTCATGATCCATGATTCGATTCATGATTCATGATTCATGATTCGATTCATGATTCATGATTCATGATTCAATTCATGATTCATGATTCATTTCATGATTTATGATTCATGATTCAAATCATGATTCAATTCATGATTCATGATTCAATTCATGATTCATGATTCAATTCATGATTCACGATTCATGATTCATGATTCAATCCATGATTCATGATTCGATTCATGATTCATGATTTGATTCATGATTCATGATTCAATTCATTATTCTATTCATGATATATGATTCATGATTCAATTCATTATTCATGATTAATGATTCATGATTCATGATTCATGATTCAATTCATGATTCATGATTCAATTCATGATTCATTTCATGATTCATGATTCAATTCATGATTCATGATTCATGATTCATGATTCAATTCATGATTCATGATTCGATTCATGATTCATGATTTGATTCATGATTCATGATTCAATTCATGATTCATGATTCATGATTCAATTCATTATTCTATTCATGATATATGATTCATGATTCAATTCATTATTCATGATTAATGATTCATGATTCATGATTCATGATTCATGATTCAATTCATGATTCATTTCATGATTCATGATTCAATTCATGATTCATGATTCATGATTCATGATTCAATTCATGATTCATGATTCGATTCATGATTCATGATTCAATTCATGATTCATGATTCATGATTCATGATTCAATTCATAATTCATGATTCGATTCATGATTCATGATTCGATTCATAATTCATAATTCATGATTCGATTCATGATTCATGATTCAATTCATGATTCATGATTCAATTCATGATTCATGATTCATGATTCAATTCATGATTCAGTTCATGATTCAATTCATGATTCTATTAATGATTCATGATTCAATTCATGATTCATGATTCAATTCATGATTCTATTTATGATTCATGATTCAATTCATGATTCAAGATTCGATTCATCATTCATGATTCAATTCATGATTCGTGATTTATTATTCATGATTCAATTCATGATTCATGATTCGATTCATGATTTATGATTCATGATTCATGATTCAATTCATGATTTATGAATCATGATTAAATTCATGATTCATGATTCGATTCATGATTCATGATTCGATTCATGATTCATGATTCGATTCATGGTTCATGATTCAATTCATAATTCGTGATTTATGATTCATGATTCAATTCATGATTCATGATTCGATTCATGATTTATGATTCATGATTCATGATTCGATTCATGATTCATTAATTCGATTCATGATTCATGATTTGATTCATGATTCATGATTCCTGATTCAAATTATGATTCACGATTCATGATTCATGATTCGATTTATGATTCAATTCATGATTCATGACTCAATTCATGGTTCATGTTTCAAATTTATGATTCATGAGTCAATTCATGATTCATGATTCATGATCCATGATTCGATTCATGATTCATGATTCGATTCATGATTCATGATTCGATTCATGATTCATGATTCATTTCATGATTTATGATTCATGATTCAAATCATGATTCAATTCATGATTCATGATTCAATTCATGATTCATGATTCAATTCATGATTCACGATTCATGATTCATGATTCAATCCATGATTCATGTTTCGATTCATGATTCATGATTCGATTTATGATTCATGATTCGATTCATGATTCATGATTCATGATTCGATTCATTATTCATGATTCATGATTCGATTCATGATTCATTTCATGATTCAATTCATGATTCAATTCATTATTTATTTCTTGATTTATGATTCATTTCATGATTCATGATTCATGATTCAATTCATGATTCGTGATTCGATTCATGATTCATGATTCAATTCATGATTCATTAATTCATGATTTATTTCATGATTCATGATTAATTTCATGATTCATGATTCAATTCATGATTCATTTCATGATTCATGATTTAATTCATGATTCATAATTCCAGCTTCAATTCATGATTCAAGATTCAATTCATGATTCATGATTCAATTCATGAATTATGATTCATGATTCGATTCATCATTCATGATTCAATTCATGATTCATGATTCAATTCATGATTCATGATTCGATTCATGATTTATAATTCAATTCATGATTCATGATTCGATTCATGATTCAATTCATGATTCATGATTCATGATTCATGATTCGATTCATGATTCATGATTCGATTCATAATTCATAATTCATGATTCGATTCTTGATTCATGATTCGATTCATGATTCATGATTCATGATTCAATTCATGATTCAATTCATGATTCATTTCATGATTCATGATTCATGAATCAATTCATGATTCTATTCATGATTCATGATTCAATTCATGATTCTATTTATGATTCATGATTCGATTCATGATTCATGATTCATGATTCAATTCATGATTCAATTCATGATTCATTTCATGATTCATGATTCATGAATCAATTCATGATTCTATTCATGATTCATGATTCAATTCATGATTCTATTTATGATTCATGATTCAATTCATGATTCATGATTCGATTCATGGTTGATGATTCAATTCATAATTCGTGATTTATGATTCATGATTCAATTCATGATTCATGATTCGATTCATGATTTATGATTCATGATTCATAATTCGATTCATGATTCATGAATTATGATTAAATTCATGAATCATGATTCGATTCATGACTCATGATTTGATTCATGATTCATGATTCATGATTCAATTCATGATTCACGATTCATGATTCATGATTCGATTCATGATTCAATTCATGATTCATAACTCAATTCATGGTTCATGTTTCGATTTATGATTCATGAGTCGATTCATGATTCATGATTCATGATTCGATTCATGATTCATGATTCGATTCATGATTCATGATTTGATTCATGATTCATGATTCAATTCATGATTCATGATTCAGTTCATGATTCATGATTTAATTCATGATTCATGTTTCGATTTATGATTAATGATTCGATTCATGATTCATGATTCATGATTCGATTCATGAGTCATGATTCAAATCCTGATTCATGATTCGATTCATGATTCATAAATTATGATTCGAATTATGATTCATGATTTGATTCATGATTCATGATTCATGATTCAATTCATGATTCATGATTCGATTCATGATTCAATTCATGATTCGTGATTCATGATTCATGATTCAATTCATGATTCATGATTCGATTCATGATTCATGATTCATGATTCGATTCATAATTCATAATTCATGATTCGATTCATGATTCATGATTCAATTCATGATTCATGATTCAATTCATGATTCATGATTCATGATTCAATTCATGATTCAGTTCATGATTCATTTCATGATTCATGATTTATGAATCAATTCATGATTCATGATTCATGAATCAATTCATGATTCTATTCATGATTCATGATTCAATTCATGATTCATGATTCAATTCATGATTCTATTTATGATTCATGATTCAATTCATGATTCATGATTCAATTCATGATTCGTGATTTATTATTCATGATTCAATTCATGATTCATGATTCCATTCATGATTTATAATTCATGATTCATGATTCGATTCATGAGTCATGAATCATGATTAAATTCATGATTCATGATTCGATTCATGATTCATGATTCATGATTCGATTTATGAATCATGATTCGATTCATGATTCATGATTCATGATTCAATTCATGATTCATGATTCAATTCATGATTCATGATTCGATTCATGATTTATGATTCAATTCATTATTCATGATTCGATTCATGATTCATGATTCGATATTTGATTCATCATTCATGATTCAATTCATGATTCATGATTTATTTCATCATTCAATTCATGATTCAGTTCAGGATTCATTTCATGATTCATGATTCAATTCATGATTCTTGATTCATGATTCATGATTCAATTCATGATTCATGATTCAATTCATGATTCATGATTCAATTCATGAATTATGATTCATGATTCGATTCATGATTCATGATTCAATTCATGACTCATGATTCATAATTCAATTCATGATTCATGATTCGATTCATGATTCATGATTCAATTCATGATTCATGATTCGATTCATGATTCATGATTCATGATTCGATTCATGATTCATGATTCAATTCATGATTCATGATTCGATTCATGATTCATGATTCGATATTTGATTCATGGTTCATGATTCAATTCATGATTCATAATTCAATTCATGATTCATGATTCAATTCATGATTCAGTTCATGATTCATTTCATAAATCATGATTTAATTCATGATTCATGATTCAACTTATGATTCATGATTCATGATTCAATTCATGATTTATGTTTCAATTCATGATTCATGATTCAATTCATGATTCATGATTCATGATTCAATTCATGATTCATGATTCAATTCAAGATTCATGATTTATGATTCATGATTCAAATCATGATTCATGATTCAATTCTTGATTCATGATTCAATTCATGATTCATGATTCGATTTATGTATCATGATTCAATTCATGATTCATTAATCATGATTTGATTCATGATTCATGATTCGATTCATGATTCTTGATTCGAATTATGATTCATGATTTGATTCATGATTGATGATTCATGATTCAATTCATGCTTCTATTCATGATTCATGATTCATGATTCGATTCATTATTCATGATTCATGATTCGATTCATGATTCATGATTTGATTCATCATTCATGATTCATGATTCAATTCATGATTCATGAATTATGATTCGATTCATGATTCTATTCATGATTCAATTCATTATTCATGATTCAATTCATGATTCAATTCATGATTCATTTCATGATTCATGATTCAATTCATGATTCATGATTCATGATTCATGATTCAATTCATGATTCATGATTCGATTCATGATTCATGATTCAATTCATGATTCGTGATTCCTGATTCATGATTCAATTCATGATTCATGATTCGATACATGATTCATGATTCATGATTCGATTCATAATTCATAATTCATGATTCGATTCATGATTCATGATTCAATTCATGATTCATGATTCAATTCATGATTCAAGATTCATGATTCAATTCATGATTCAGTTCATGATTCAATTCATGATTCTATTCATGATTCATGATTCAATTCATGATTCATGATTCAATTCATGATTCATGATTCAATTCATGATTCTATTTATGATTCATGATTCAATTCATGATTCAAGATTCGATTCATCATTCATGATTCAATTCATGATTCGTGATTTATTATTCATGATTCAATTCATGATTCATGATTCGATTCATGATTTATGATTCATGATTCATGATTCGATTCATGATTTATGAATCATGATTAAATTCATGATTCATGATTCGATTCATGATTCGATTCATGATTCATGATTCATGATTCATGATTCATGATTCTATTAATGATTCATGTTTCAATTCATGATTCATGATTCGATTCATGGTTCATGATTCAATTCATAATTCGTGATTTATGATTCATGATTCAATTCATTAATCATGATACGATTCATGATTTATGATTCATGATTCATGATTCGATTCATGATTCATGATTCGATTCATGATTCATGATTTGATTCATGATTCATGATTCCTGATTCAAATTATGATTCACGATTCATGATTCATGATTCGATTTATGATTCAATTCATGATTCATGACTCAATTCATGGTTCATGTTTCGATTTATATTTCATGAGTCAATTCATGATTCATGATTCATGATTCATGATTCGATTCATGATTCATGATTCGATTCATGATTCATGATTCGATTCATGATTCATGATTCATGATTCAATTCATGATTCATGATTCATTTCATGATTCATGATTCAAATCATGATTCAATTCATGATTCATGATTCAATTCATGATTCACGATTCAATTCATGATTCATGATTCGATTTATGATTCATGATTCGATTCATGATTCATGATTCATGATTCGATTCATTATGTATGATTCATGATTCGATTCATGATTCATTTCATGATTCAATTCATGATTCAATTCATTATTTATTTCTTGATTTATGATTCATTTCATGATTCATGATTCATGATTCATGATTCAATTCACGATTCGTGATTCGATTCATGATTCAATTCATGATTCATTAATTCATGATTTATTTCATGATTCATGATTAATTTCATGATTCATGATTCAATTCATGATTCATTTCATGATTCATGATTTAATTCATGATTCATAATTCCAGATTCAATTCATGATTCATGATTCAATTCATGAATTATGATTCATGATTCGATTCATCATTCATGATTCAATTCATGATTCATGATTCAATTCATGATTCATGATTCGATTCATGATTTATGATTCAATTCATGATTCATGATTCGATTCATGATTCTATTCATGATTCATGATTAATGATTCATGATTCGATTCATGATTCATGATTCGATTCATAATTCATAATTCATGATTCGATTCATGATTCATGATTCATGATTCATGATTCGATTCATGATTTATGAATCATGATTAAATTCATGATTCATGATTCGATTCATGATTCGATTCATGATTCATGATTCATGATTCATGATTCATGATTCTATTTATGATTCATGATTCAATTCATGATTCATGATTCGATTCATGGTTCATGATTCAATTCATAATTCGTGATTTATGATTCATGATTCAATTCATTAATCATGATTCGATTCATGATTTATGATTCATGATTCATGATTCGATTCATGATTCATGATTCGATTCATGATTCATGATTTGATTCATGATTCATGATTCCTGATTCAAATTATGATTCACGATTCATGATTCATGATTCGATTTATGATTCAATTCATGATTCATGACTCAATTCATGGTTCATGTTTCGATTTATATTTCATGAGTCAATTCATGATTCATGATTCATGATTCATGATTCGATTCATGATTCATGATTCGATTCATGATTCATGATTCGATTCATGATTCATGATTCATGATTCATGATTCAATTCATGATTCATGATTCATTTCATGATTCATGATTCAAATCATGATTCAATTCATGATTCATGATTCAATTCATGATTCATGATTCGATTTATGATTCATGATTCGATTCATGATTCATGATTCATGATTCGATTCATTATTCATGATTCATGATTCGATTCATGATTCATTTCATGATTCAATTCATGATTCAATTCATTATTTATTTCTTGATTTATGATTCATTTCATGATTCATGATTCATGATTCATGATTCAATTCATGATTCGTGATTCGATTCATGATTCATGATTCAATTCATGATTCATTAATTCATGATTTATTTCATGATTCATGATTAATTTCATGATTCATGATTCAATTCATGATTCATTTCATGATTCATGATTTAATTCATGATTCATAATTCCAGCTTCAATTCATGATTCAAGATTCAATTCATGATTCATGATTCAATTCATGAATTATGATTCATGATTCGATTCATCATTCATGATTCAATTCATGATTCATGATTCAATTCATGATTCATGATTCGATTCATGATTTATAATTCAATTCATGATTCATGATTCGATTCATGATTCAATTCATGATTCATGATTCATGATTCGATTCATGATTCATGATTCGATTCATGATTCATGATTCATGATTCAATTCATGATTCAATTCATGATTCATTTCATGATTCATGATTCATGAATCAATTCATGATTCTATTCATGATTCATGATTCAATTCATGATTCTATTTATGATTCATGATTCGATTCATGATTCATGATTCATGATTCAATTCATGATTCAATTCATGATTCATTTCATGATTCATGATTCATGAATCAATTCATGATTCTATTCATGATTCATGATTCAATTCATGATTCTATTTATGATTCATGATTCAATTCATGATTCATGATTCGATTCATGGTTGATGATTCAATTCATAATTCGTGATTTATGATTCATGATTCAATTCATGATTCATGATTCGATTCATGATTTATGATTCATGATTCATAATTCGATTCATGATTCATGAATTATGATTAAATTCATGAATCATGATTCGATTCATGACTCATGATTTGATTCATGATTCATGATTCATTATTCAATTCATGATTCACGATTCATGATTCATGATTCGATTCATGATTCAATTCATGATTCATAACTCAATTCATGGTTCATGTTTCGATTTATGATTCATGAGTCGATTCATGATTCATGATTCATGATTCGATTCATGATTCATGATTCGATTCATGATTCATGATTTGATTCATGATTCATGATTCATGATTCATGATTCAATTCATGATTCATGATTCAGTTCATGATTCATGATTTAATTCATGATTCATGTTTCGATTTATGATTAATGATTCGATTCATGATTCATGATTCATGATTCGATTCATGAGTCATGATTCAAATCATGATTCATGATTCGATTCATGATTCATAAATTATGATTCGAATTATGATTCATGATTTGATTCATGATTCATGATTCATGATTCAATTCATGATTCATGATTCGATTCATGATTCAATTCATGATTCGTGATTCATGATTCATGATTCAATTCATGATTCATGATTCGATTCATGATTCATGATTCATGATTCGATTCATAATTCATAATTCATGATTCGATTCATGATTCATGATTCAATTCATGATTCATGATTCAATTCATGATTCATGATTCATGATTCAATTCATGATTCAGTTCATGATTCATTTCATGATTCATGATTTATGAATCAATTCATGATTCATGATTCATGAATCAATTCATGATTCTATTCATGATTCATGATTCAATTCATGATTCATGATTCAATTCATGATTCTATTTATGATTCATGATTCAATTCATGATTCATGATTCAATTCATGATTCATGATTCAATTCATGATTCATGATTTATTTCATGATTCAATTTATGATTCAGTTCAGGATTCATTTCATGATTCATGATTCAATTCATGATTCATGATTCATGATTCATGATTCAATTCATGATTCATGATTCATGATTCAAATCATGATTCAATTCATAATTCATGATTCAATTCATGGTTCATGTTTCAAATTTATGATTCATGAGTCAATTCATGGTTCATGTTTCAAATTTATGATTCATGAGTCAATTCATGATTCATGATTCATGATTCATGATTCGATTCATGATTCATGATTCATGATTCAATTCATGATTCAATTCATGATTCATTTCATGATTCATGATTCATGAATCAATTCATGATTCTATTCATGATTCATGATTCAATTCATGATTCTATTTATGATTCATGATTCGATTCATGATTCATGATTCATGATTCAATTCATGATTCAATTCATGATTCATTTCATGATTCATGATTCATGAATCAATTCATGATTCTATTCATGATTCATGATTCAATTCATGATTCTATTTATGATTCATGATTCAATTCATGATTCATGATTCGATTCATGGTTGATGATTCAATTCATAATTCGTGATTTATGATTCATGATTCAATTCATGATTCATGATTCGATTCATGATTTATGATTCATGATTCATAATTCGATTCATGATTCATGAATTATGATTAAATTCATGAATCATGATTCGATTCATGACTCATGATTTGATTCATGATTCATGATTCATTATTCAATTCATGATTCACGATTCATGATTAATGATTCGATTCATGATTCAATTCATGATTCATAACTCAATTCATGGTTCATGTTTCGATTTATGATTCATGAGTCGATTCATGATTCATGATTCATGATTCGATTCATGATTCATGATTCGATTCATGATTCATGATTTGATTCATGATTCATGATTCATGATTCATGATTCAATTCATGATTCAGGATTCAGTTCATGATTCATGATTTAATTCATGATTCATGTTTCGATTTATGATTAATGATTCGATTCATGATTCATGATTCGATTCATGAGTCATGATTCAAATCATGATTCATGATTCGATTCATGATTCATAAATTATGATTCGAATTATGATTCATGATTTGATTCATGATTCATGATTCATGATTCAATTCATGATTCATGATTCGATTCATGATTCAATTCATGATTCGTGATTCATGATTCATGATTCAATTCATGATTCATGATTCGATTCATGATTCATGATTCATGATTCGATTCATAATTCATAATTCATGATTCGATTCATGATTCATGATTCAATTCATGATTCATGATTCAATTCATGATTCATGATTCATGATTCAATTCATGATTCAGTTCATGATTCATTTCATGATTCATGATTTATGAATCAATTCATGATTCATGATTCATGAATCAATTCATGATTCTATTCATGATTCATGATTCATGATTCAATTCATGATTCTATTTATGATTCATGATTCAATTCATGATTCATGATTCAATTCATGATTCATGATTCAATTCATGATTCATGATTTATTTCATGATTCAATTTATGATTCAGTTCAGGATTCATTTCATGATTCATGATTCAATTCATGATTCATGATTCATGATTCATGATTCAATTCATGATTCATGATTCATTTCATGATTCATGATTCAAATCATGATTCAATTCATAATTCATGATTCAATTCATGGTTCATGTTTCAAATTTATGATTCATGAGTCAATTCATGGTTCATGTTTCAAATTTATGATTCATGAGTCAATTCATGATTCATGATTCATGATCCATGATTCGATTCATGATTCATGATTCGATTCATGATTCATGATTCGATTCATGATTCATGATTCATGATTCAATTCATGATTCATTTCATGATTTATGATTCATGATTCAAATCATGATTCAATTCATGATTCATGATTCAATTCATGATTCATGATTCAATTCATGATTCACGATTCATGATTCATGATTCAATCCATGATTCATGTTTCGATTCATGATTCATGATTCGATTTATGATTCATGATTCGATTCATGATTCATGATTCATGATTCGATTCATTATTCATGATTCATGATTCGATTCATGATTCATTTCATGATTCAATTCATGATTCAATTCATTATTTATTTATTGATTTATGATTCATTTCATGATTCATGATTCATGATTCATGATTCAATTCATGATTCGTGATTCGATTCATGATTCATGATTCAATTCATGATTCATTAATTCATGATTTATTTCATGATTCATGATTAATTTCATGATTCATGATTCAATTCATGATTCATTTCATGATTCATGATTTAATTCATGATTCATAATTCCAGCTTCAATTCATGATTCAAGATTCAATTCATGATTCATGATTCAATTCATGAATTATGATTCATGATTCGATTCATCATTCATGATTCAATTCATGATTCATGATTCAATTCATGATTCATGATTCGATTCATGATTTATAATTCAATTCATGATTCATGATTCGATTCATGATTCAATTCATGATTCATGATTCATGATTCGATTCATGATTCATGATTCGATTCATAATTCATAATTCATGATTCGATTCTTGATTCATGATTCGATTCATGATTCATGATTCATGATTCAATTCATGATTCAATTCATGATTCATTTCATGATTCATGATTCATGAATCAATTCATGATTCTATTCATGATTCATGATTCAATTCATGATTCTATTTATGATTCATGATTCGATTCATGATTCATGATTCATGATTCAATTCATGATTCAATTCATGATTCATTTCATGATTCATGATTCATGAATCAATTCATGATTCTATTCATGATTCATGATTCAATTCATGATTCTATTTATGATTCATGATTCAATTCATGATTCATGATTCGATTCATGGTTGATGATTCAATTCATAATTCGTGATTTATGATTCATGATTCAATTCATGATTCATGATTCGATTCATGATTTATGATTCATGATTCATAATTCGATTCATGATTCATGAATTATGATTAAATTCATGAATCATGATTCGATTCATGACTCATGATTTGATTCATGATTCATGATTCATTATTCAATTCATGATTCACGATTCATGATTCATGATTCGATTCATGATTCAATTCATGATTCATAACTCAATTCATGGTTCATGTTTCGATTTATGATTCATGAGTCGATTCATGATTCATGATTCATGATTCGATTCATGATTCATGATTCGATTCATGATTCATGATTTGATTCATGATTCATGATTCATGATTCATGATTCAATTCATGATTCATGATTCAGTTCATGATTCATGATTTAATTCATGATTCATGTTTCGATTTATGATTAATGATTCGATTCATGATTCATGATTCGATTCATGATTCAATTCATGATTCGTGATTCATGATTCATGATTCAATTCATGATTCATGATTCGATTCATGATTCATAAATTATGATTCGAATTATGATTCATGATTTGATTCATGATTCATGATTCATGATTCAATTCATGATTCATGATTCGATTCATGATTCAATTCATGATTCGTGATTCATGATTCATGATTCAATTCATGATTCATGATTCGATTCATGATTCATGATTCATGATTCGATTCATAATTCATAATTCATGATTCGATTCATGATTCATGATTCAATTCATGATTCATGATTCAATTCATGATTCATGATTCATGATTCAATTCATGATTCAGTTCATGATTCATTTCATGATTCATGATTTATGAATCAATTCATGATTCATGATTCATGAATCAATTCATGATTCTATTCATGATTCATGATTCAATTCATGATTCATGATTCAATTCATGATTCTATTTATGATTCATGATTCAATTCATGATTCATGATTCAATTCATGATTCGTGATTTATTATTCATGATTCAATTCATGATTCATGATTCCATTCATGATTTATAATTCATGATTCATGATTCGATTCATGAGTCATGAATCATGATTAAATTCATGATTCATGATTCGATTCATGATTCATGATTCATGATTTGATTTATGAATCATGATTCGATTCATGATTCATGATTCATGATTCAATTCATGATTCATGATTCAATTCATGATTCATGATTCGATTCATGATTTATGATTCAATTCATTATTCATGATTCGATTCATGATTCATGATTCGATATTTGATTCATCATTCATGATTCAATTCATGATTCATGATTTATTTCATCATTCAATTCATGATTCAGTTCAGGATTCATTTCATGATTCATGATTCAATTCATGATTCTTGATTCATGATTCATGATTCAATTCATGATTCATGATTCGATTCATGATTCATGATTCATGATTCGATTCATAATTCATAATTCATGATTCGATTCATGATTCATGATTCAATTCATGATTCATGATTCAATTCATGATTCATGATTCATGATTCAATTCATGATTCAGTTCATGATTCATTTCATGATTCATGATTTATGAATCAATTCATGATTCATGATTCATGAATCAATTCATGATTCTATTCATGATTCATGATTCAATTCATGATTCATGATTCAATTCATGATTCTATTTATGATTCATGATTCAATTCATGATTCATGATTCAATTCATGATTCATGATTCAATTCATGATTCATGATTTATTTCATGATTCAATTTATGATTCAGTTCAGGATTCATTTCATGATTCATGATTCAATTCATGATTCATGATTCATGATTCATGATTCAATTCATGATTCATGATTCATTTCATGATTCATGATTCAAATCATGATTCAATTCATAATTCATGATTCAATTCATGGTTCATGTTTCAAATTTATGATTCATGAGTCAATTCATGGTTCATGTTTCAAATTTATGATTCATGAGTCAATTCATGATTCATGATTCATGATCCATGATTCGATTCATGATTCATGATTCGATTCATGATTCATGATTCGATTCATGATTCATGATTCATGATTCAATTCATGATTCATTTCATGATTTATGATTCATGATTCAAATCATGATTCAATTCATGATTCATGATTCAATTCATGATTCATGATTCAATTCATGATTCACGATTCATGATTCATGATTCAATCCATGATTCATGTTTCGATTCATGATTCATGATTCGATTTATGATTCATGATTCGATTCATGATTCATGATTCATGATTCGATTCATTATTCATGATTCATGATTCGATTCATGATTCATTTCATGATTCAATTCATGATTCAATTCATTATTTATTTCTTGATTTATGATTCATTTCATGATTCATGATTCATGATTCATGATTCAATTCATGATTCGTGATTCGATTCATGATTCATGATTCAATTCATGATTCATTAATTCATAATTTATTTCATGATTCATGATTAATTTCATGATTCATGATTCAATTCATGATTCATTTCATGATTCATGATTTAATTCATGATTCATAATTCCAGCTTCAATTCATGATTCAAGATTCAATTCATGATTCATGATTCAATTCATGAATTATGATTCATGATTCGATTCATCATTCATGATTCAATTCATGATTCATGATTCAATTCATGATTCATGATTCGATTCATGATTTATAATTCAATTCATGATTCATGATTCGATTCATGATTCAATTCATGATTCATGATTCATGATTCGATTCATGATTCATGATTCGATTCATAATTCATAATTCATGATTCGATTCTTGATTCATGATTCGATTCATGATTCATGATTCATGATTCAATTCATGATTCAATTCATGATTCATTTCATGATTCATGATTCATGAATCAATTCATGATTCTATTCATGATTCATGATTCAATTCATGATTCTATATATGATTCATGATTCGATTCATGATTCATGATTCATGATTCAATTCATGATTCAATTCATGATTCATTTCATGATTCATGATTCATGAATCAATTCATGATTCTATTCATGATTCATGATTCAATTCATGATTCTATTTATGATTCATGATTCAATTCATGATTCATGATTCGATTCATGGTTGATGATTCAATTCATAATTCGTGATTTATGATTCATGATTCAATTCATGATTCATGATTCGATTCATGATTTATGATTCATGATTCATAATTCGATTCATGATTCATGAATTATGATTAAATTCATGAATCATGATTCGATTCATGACTCATGATTTGATTCATGATTCATGATTCATTATTCAATTCATGATTCACGATTCATGATTCATGATTCGATTCATGATTCAATTCATGATTCATAACTCAATTCATGGTTCATGTTTTGATTTATGATTCATGAGTCGATTCATGATTCATGATTCATGATTCGATTCATGATTCATGATTCGATTCATGATTCATGATTTGATTCATGATTCATGATTCATGATTCATGATTCAATTCATGATTCATGATTCAGTTCATGATTCATGATTTAATTCATGATTCATGTTTCGATTTATGATTAATGATTCGATTCATGATTCATGATTCATGATTCGATTCATGAGTCATGATTCAAATCATGATTCATGATTCGATTCATGATTCATAAATTATGATTCGAATTATGATTCATGATTTGATTCATGATTCATGATTCATGATTCAATTCATGATTCATGATTCGATTCATGATTCAATTCATGATTCGTGATTCATGATTCATGATTCAATTCATGATTCATGATTCGATTCATGATTCATGATTCATGATTCGATTCATAATTCATAATTCATGATTCGATTCATGATTCATGATTCAATTCATGATTCATGATTCAATTCATGATTCATGATTCATGATTCAATTCATGATTCAGTTCATGATTCATTTCATGATTCATGATTTATGAATCAATTCATGATTCATGATTCATGAATCAATTCATGATTCTATTCATGATTCATGATTCAATTCATGATTCATGATTCAATTCATGATTCTATTTATGATTCATGATTCAATTCATGATTCATGATTCAATTCATGATTCGTGATTTATTATTCATGATTCAATTCATGATTCATGATTCCATTCATGATTTATAATTCATGATTCATGATTCGATTCATGAGTCATGAATCATGATTAAATTCATGATTCATGATTCGATTCATGATTCATGATTCATGATTTGATTTATGAATCATGATTCGATTCATGATTCATGATTCATGATTCAATTCATGATTCATGATTCAATTCATGATTCATGATTCGATTCATGATTTATGATTCAATTCATTATTCATGATTCGATTCATGATTCATGATTCGATATTTGATTCATCATTCATGATTCAATTCATGATTCATGATTTATTTCATCATTCAATTCATGATTCAGTTCAGGATTCATTTCATGATTCATGATTCAATTCATGATTCTTGATTCATGATTCATGATTCAATTCATGATTCATGATTCAATTCATGATTCATGATTCAATTCATGAATTATGATTCATGATTCGATTCATGATTCATGATTCAATTCATGACTCATGATTCATAATTCAATTCATGATTCATGATTCGATTCATGATTCATGATTCAATTCATGATTCATGATTCGATTCATGATTCATGATTCATGATTCGATTCATGATTCATGATTCAATTCATGATTCATGAGTCGATTCATGATTCATGATTCATGATTCGATATTTGATTCATGGTTCATGATTCAATTCATGATTCATAATTCAATTCATGATTCATGATTCAATTCATGATTCAGTTCATGATTCATTTCATAAATCATGATTTAATTCATGATTCATGATTCAACTTATGATTCATGATTCATGATTCAATTCATGATTTATGTTTCAATTCATGATTCATGATTCAATTCATGATTCATGATTCATGATTCAATTCATGATTCATGATTCAATTCAAGATTCATGATTTATGATTCATGATTCAAATCATGATTCATGATTCAATTCTTGATTCATGATTCAATTCATGATTCATGATTCGATTTATGTATCATGATTCAATTCATGATTCATTAATCATGATTTGATTCATGATCCATGATTCGATTCATGATTCTTGATTAGAATTATGATTCATGATTTGATTCATGATTGATGATTCATGATTCAATTCATGCTTCTATTCATGATTCATGATTCATGATTCGATTCATTATTCATGATTCATGATTCGATTCATGATTCATGATTTGATTCATGATTCATGATTCATGATTCAATTCATGATTCATGAATTATGATTCGATTCATGATTCTATTCATGATTCAATTCATTATTCATGATTCAATTCATGATTCAATTCATGATTCATTTCATGATTCATGATTCAATTCATGATTCATGATTCATGATTCATGATTCAATTCATGATTCATGATTCGATTCATGATTCATGATTCAATTCATGATTCGTGATTCCTGATTCATGATTCAATTCATGATTCATGATTCGATACATGATTCATGATTCATGATTCGATTCATAATTCATAATTCATGATTCGATTCATGATTCATGATTCAATTCATGATTCATGATTCAATTCATGATTCAAGATTCATGATTCAATTCATGATTCAGTTCATGATTCAATTCATGATTCTATTCATGATTCATGATTCAATTCATGATTCATGATTCAATTCATGATTCATGATTCAATTCATGATTCTATTTATGATTCATGATTCAATTCATGATTCAAGATTCGATTCATCATTCATGATTCAATTCATGATTCGTGATTTATTATTCATGATTCAATTCATGATTCATGATTCGATTCATGATTTATGATTCATGATTCATGATTCGATTCATGATTTATGAATCATGATTAAATTCATGATTCATGATTCGATTCATGATTCGATTCATGATTCATGATTCATGATTCATGATTCATGATTCTATTTATGATTCATGATTCAATTCATGATTCATGATTCGATTCATGGTTCATGATTCAATTCATAATTCGTGATTTATGATTCATGATTCAATTCATTAATCATGATTCGATTCATGATTTATGATTCATGATTCATGATTCGATTCATGATTCATGATTCGATTCATGATTCATGATTTGATTCATGATTCATGATTCCTGAGTCAAATTATGATTCACGATTCATGATTCATGATTCGATTTATGATTCAATTCATGATTCATGACTCAATTCATGGTTCATGTTTCGATTTATATTTCATGAGTCAATTCATGATTCATGATTCATGATTCATGATTCGATTCATGATTCATGATTCGATTCATGATTCATGATTCGATTCATGATTCATGATTCATGTTTCAATTCATGATTCATGATTCATTTCATGATTCATGATTCAAATCATGATTCAATTCATGATTCATGATTCAATTCATGATTCACGATTCAATTCATGATTCATGATTTGATTTATGATTCATGATTCGATTCATGATTCATGATTCATGATTCGATTCATTATTTATGATTCATGATTCGATTCATGATTCATTTCATGATTCAATTCATGATTCAATTCATTATTTATTTCTTGATTTATGATTCATTTCATGATTCATGATTCATGATTCATGATTCATGATTCAATTCACGATTCGTGATTCGATTCATGATTCATGATTCAATTCATGATTCATTAATTCATGATTTATTTCATGATTCATGATTAATTTCATGATTCATGATTCAATTCATGATTCATTTCATGATTCATGATTTAATTCCTGATTCATAATTCCAGATTCAATTCATGATTCATGATTCAATTCATGAATTATGATTCATGATTCGATTCATCATTCATGATTCAATTCATGATTCATGATTCAATTCATGATTCATGATTCGATTCATGATTTATGATTCAATTCATGATTCATGATTCGATTCATGATTCAATTCATGATTCATGATTCATGATTCATGATTCGATTCATGATTCATGATTCGATTCATAATTCATAATTCATGATTCGATTCATGATTCATGATTCGATTCATGATTCATGATTCATGATTCAATTCATGATTCAATTCATGATTCATTTCATGATTCATGATTCATGAATCAATTCATGATTCTATTCATGATTCATGATTCAATTCATGATTCTATTTATGATTCATGATTCAATTCATGATTCATGATTCGATTCATGGTTGATGATTCAATTCATAATTCGTGATTTATGATTCATGATTCAATTCATGATTCATGATTCGATTCATGATTTATGATTCATGATTCATGATTCGATTCATGATTCATGAATTATGATTAAATTCATGAATCATGATTCGATTTATGATTCATGATTCGATTCATGATTCATGATTTCATTCATGATTCATGATTCATGATTCAATTCATGATTCACGATTCATGATTCATGATTCGATTCATGATTCAATTCATGATTCATAACTCAATTCATGGTTCATGTTTCGATTTATGATTCATGAGTCGATTCATGATTCATGATTCATGATTCGATTCATGATTCATGATTCGATTCATGATTCATGATTCGATTCATGATTCATGATTCATGATTTATGATTTAATTCATGATTCATGATTCATTTCATGATTCATGATTCATGATTCAAATCATGATTCAATTCATGATTCATGATTTAATTCATGATTCATGTTTCGATTTATGATTAATGATTCGATTCATGATTCATGATTCATGATTCAAATCATGATTCAATTCATGATTCATGATTCATTTCATGATTCATGATTCATGATTCAAATCATGATTCAATTCATGATTCATGATTCAATTCATGATTCATGATTCAATTCATGATACACGATTCATGATTCATGATTCGATTCATGATTCATGTTTCGATTCATGATTCATGATTCTATTTATGATTCATGATTCAATTCATGATTCATGATTCGATTCATGGTTGATGATTCAATTCATAATTCGTGATTTATGATTCATGATTCAATTCATGATTCATGATTCGATTCATGATTCATGAATTATGATTAAATTCATGAATCATGATTCGATTTATGATTCATGATTCGATTCATGATTTCATTCATGATTCATGATTCATGATTCAATTCATGATTCACGATTCATGATTCATGATTCGATTCATGATTCAATTCATGATTCATAACTCAATTCATGGTTCATGTTTCGATTTATGATTCATGAGTCGATTCATGATTCATGATTCATGATTCGATTCATGATTCATGATTCGATTCATGATTCATGATTCGATTCATGATTCATGATTCATGATTTAATTCATGATTCATGATTCATTTCATGATTCATGATTCATGATTCAAATCATGATTCAATTCATGATTCATGATTTAATTCATGATTCATGTTTCGATTTATGATTAATGATTCGATTCATGATTCATGATTCATGATTCGATTCATGAGTCATGATTCAAATCATGATTCATGATTCGATTCATGATTCATAAATTATAATTAATGATTTGATTCATGATTCATGATTCATGATTCAAATCATGATTCAATTCATGATTCATGATTCAATTCATGATTCATGATTCAATTCATGATACACGATTCATGATTCATGATTCGATTCATGATTCATGTTTCGATTCATGATTCATGATTCGATTTATGATTCATGATTCGATTCATGATTCATGATTCATGATTCGATTCATGATTCATGAATCATGATTCGATTCATGATTCATGATACATGATTTGATTCATGATTCATGATTTGATTCATGATTCATGATTTGATTCATGATTCATGATTCATGATTCGATTCATGATTCAATTCAAGATTCATGATTTATGATTCATGATTCAAATCATGATTCATGATTCGATTCTTGATTCATGATTCAATTTATGATTCATGATTCATGATTCGATTTATGATTCATGATTCAATTCATGATTCATTAATCATGATTTGATTCATGATTCATGATTCGATTCATGATTCATGATTCACGATTCATGATTCGATTCATGATTCATGATTCATGATTCATGATTCGAATTATGATTCATGAGTTGATTAATATTGATGATTCATGATTCAATTCATGATTCGATTCATGATTCATGATTCATGATTCGAATTATGATTCATGATTTGATTCATATTGATGATTCATGATTCAATTCATGATTCTATTCATGATTCATGATTCAAGATTCGATTCACTATTCATGATTCATGATTTGATTCATGATTCATGATTTGATTCATGATTCATGATTCATGATTCAATTCATGATTCTATTCATTATTCATGATTCATGATTCATGATTCATGATTCATGATTAAATTCATGATTCATGATTCAATTCATGATTCATGATTCAATTCATGATTCATGATTCAATTCATGATTTAATTTGTGATTCATTTCATGATTCATGATTCAATTCATGATTCATGATTCATGATTCAATTCATGATTCATGATTCATTTCATGATTCATGATTCATTTCATGATTCATGATTTAATTCATGATTCATAATTCCAGATTCAATTCATGATTCAAAATTCAATTCATGATTCATAATTCCAGATTCAATTCATGATTCAAAATTCAATTCATGATTCATGATTCAATTCATGAATTATGATTCATGATTCGATTCATGATTCATGATTCAATTCATGATTCATGATTCAATTCATGATTCATGATTCGATTCATGATTTATGATTCAATTCATGATTCATGATTCGATTCATGATTCATGATTCGATATTTGATTCATGATTCATGATTCAATTCATGATTCATGATTTATTTCATGATTCAATTCATGATTCAGTTCAGGATTCATTTCATGATTCATTATTCGATTCATGATTCATGATTCATGATTCAATTCATGATTTATGATTCATGAATAATGATTCACTTCATGATTTATGATTCAATTCAAGATTCATGATTCAATTCATGATTCATGATTCATTTCATGATTCATGATTCATGATTCAAATCATGATTCAATTCATGATTCATGATTCATGATTCAATTCATGATTCACGATTCATGATTCATGATTCGATTCATGATTCAATTCATGATTCATGATTCAATTCATGATTAATCATTCATTTCATGATTCATGATTCAATTCATGATTCATGATTCAATTCATGATTCTATTTATGATTCATGATTCAATTCATGATTCATGATTCAATTCATGATTAGTGATTTATTATTCATGATTCAATTCATGATTCATGATTCCATTCATGATTCATGATTCATGATTCATGATTCCATTCATGAGTCATGAATCATGATTAAATTCATGATTCATGATTCGATTCATGATTCATGATTTGAATTATGATTCATGATTCGATTCATGATTCATGATTCATGATTCGATTTATGAATCATGATTCGATTCATGATTCATGATTCATGATTCGATTCATGATTCATGATTCATGATTCGATTTATGAATCATGATTCGATTCATGATTCATTATTCATGATTCGATTCATGATTCATGATTCATGATTCGATTCATGATTCATGATTTATGATTCGATTCATAATTCATAATTCATGATTCGATTCATGATTCATGATTCGATTCATGATTCATGATTCGATTCATGATTTATGATTCATGATTCAATTCATGATTCAATTCATGATTCATTTCATGATTCATGATTCATGAATCAATTCATGATTCATAAATCAATTCATGATTTTATTCATGATTCATGAATCAATTCATGATTCTATTCATGATTCATGATTCTATTCATGATTCATGATTGAATTCATGATTCTATTTATGAATTATGATTCGATTCATGGTTCATGATTCAATTCATAATTCGTGATTTATGATTCATGATTCAATTAATGATTCATGATTCGATTCATGATTTATGATTCATGATTCATGATTCGCTTCATGATTCATGAATTATGATTAAATTAATGATTCATGATTCAATTCATGATTCATTTCATGATTCATGATTTAATTCATGATTCATAATTCCAGATTCAATTCATGATTCAAGATTCAATTCATGATTCATGACTCAATTCATGAATTATGATTCATGATTCGATTCATGATTCATGATTCAATTCATGATTCATGATTCAATTCATGATTCATGATTCGATTCATGATTTATGATTCAATTCATGATTCATGATTCGATTCATGATTCATGATTCGATATTTGATTCATCATTCATGATTCAATTCATGATTCATGATTTATTTCATGATTCAATTCATGATTCAGTTCAGGATTCATTTCATGATTCATGATTCAATTCATGATTCATGATTCATGATTCATGATTCAATTCATGATTCATGATTCAATTCATGATTCATGATTCATTTGATGATTCATGATTCATGATTCAAATCATGATTCAATTCATAATTCATGATTGAATTCATGATTCATGATTCAATTCTTGATTCACGATTCATGATTTATGATTCAATTCATGATTCATGTTTCGATTTATGATTCATGATTCGATTCATGATTCATGATTCATGATTTGATTCATTATTCATAAATCATGATTCATGATTTGATTCATGATGCATGATTCAATTCATGATTCATGATTCATTTCATAATTCATGATTCATGATTCAAATCATGATTCAATTCATGATTCATGATTCAATTCATGATTCATGATTCAATTCATGATTCACGATTCATGATTCATGTTTCGATTCATGATTCATGTTTCGATTCATGATTCATGATTCGATTTATGATTCATGATTCGATTCATGATTCATGATTCATGATTCGATTCATGATTCATGATTCATGATTCGATTCATGATTCATGATACATGATTTGATTCATGATTCATGATTTGATTCATGATTCATGATTCAATTAATGATTCATGATTCATGATTCGATTCATGATTCTATTCATGATTTATGATTCATGATTCTATTCATGATTCATGATTCATGATTCAATTCATGATTCAATTCATGATTCATTTCATGATTCATGATTCATGAATCAATTCATGATTCTATTCATGATTCATGATTCAATTCATGATTCTATTTATGATTCATGATTCGATTCATGATTCATGATTCATGATTCAATTCATGATTCAATTCATGATTCATTTCATGATTCATGATTCATGAATCAATTCATGATTCTATTCATGATTCATGATTCAATTCATGATTCTATTTATGATTCATGATTCAATTCATGATTCATGATTCGATTCATGGTTGATGATTCAATTCATAATTCGTGATTTATGATTCATGATTCAATTCATGATTCATGATTCGATTCATGATTTATGATTCATGATTCATAATTCGATTCATGATTCATGAATTATGATTAAATTCATGAATCATGATTCGATTCATGACTCATGATTTGATTCATGATTCATGATTCATTATTCAATTCATGATTCACGATTCATGATTCATGATTCGATTCATGATTCAATTCATGATTCATAACTCAATTCATGGTTCATGTTTCGATTTATGATTCATGAGTCGATTCATGATTCATGATTCATGATTCGATTCATGATTCATGATTCGATTCATGATTCATGATTTGATTCATGATTCATGTTTCGATTTATGATTAATGATTCGATTCATGATTCATGATTCATGATTCGATTCATGAGTCATGATTCAAATCATGATTCATGATTCGATTCATGATTCATAAATTATGATTCGAATTATGATTCATGATTTGATTCATGATTCATGATTCATGATTCAATTCATGATTCATGATTCGATTCATGATTCAATTCATGATTCGTGATTCATGATTCATGATTCAATTCATGATTCATGATTCGATTCATGATTCATGATTCATGATTCGATTCATAATTCATAATTCATGATTCGATTCATGATTCATGATTCAATTCATGATTCATGATTCAATTCATGATTCATGATTCATGATTCAATTCATGATTCAGTTCATGATTCATTTCATGATTCATGATTTATGAATCAATTCATGATTCATGATTCATGAATCAATTCATGATTCTATTCATGATTCATGATTCAATTCATGATTCATGATTCAATTCATGATTCTATTTATGATTCATGATTAAATTCATGATTCATGATTCAATTCATGATTCATGATTCAATTCATGATTCATGATTTATTTCATGATTCAATTTATGATTCAGTTCAGGATTCATTTCATGATTCATGATTCAATTCATGATTCATGATTCATGATTCATGATTCAATTCATGATTCATGATTCATTTCATGATTCATGATTCAAATCATGATTCAATTCATAATTCATGATTCAATTCATGGTTCATGTTTCAAATTTATGATTCATGAGTCAATTCATGGTTCATGTTTCAAATTTATGATTCATGAGTCAATTCATGATTCATGATTCATGATCCATGATTCGATTCATGATTCATGATTCGATTCATGATTCATGATTCGATTCATGATTCATGATTCATGATTCAATTCATGATTCATTTCATGATTTATGATTCATGATTCAAATCATGATTCAATTCATGATTCATGATTCAATTCATGATTCATGATTCAATTCATGATTCACGATTCATGATTCATGATTCAATCCATGATTCATGTTTCGATTCATGATTCATGATTCGATTTATGATTCATGATTCGATTCATGATTCATGATTCATGATTCGATTCATTATTCATGATTCATGATTCGATTCATGATTCATTTCATGATTCAATTCATGATTCAATTCATTATTTATTTATTGATTTATGATTCATTTCATGATTCATGATTCATGACTCATGATTCAATTCATGATTCGTGATTCGATTCATGATTCATGATTCAATTCATGATTCATTAATTCATGATTTATTTCATGATTCATGATTAATTTCATGATTCATGATTCAATTCATGATTCATTTCATGATTCATGATTTAATTCATGATTCATAATTCCAGCTTCAATTCATGATTCAAGATTCAATTCATGATTCATGATTCAATTCATGAATTATGATTCATGATTCGATTCATCATTCATGATTCAATTCATGATTCATGATTCAATTCATGATTCATGATTCGATTCATGATTTATAATTCAATTCATGATTCATGATTCGATTCATGATTCAATTCATGATTCATGATTCATGATTCGATTCATGATTCATGATTCGATTCATAATTCATAATTCATGATTCGATTCTTGATTCATGATTCGATTCATGATTCATGATTCATGATTCAATTCATGATTCAATTCATGATTCATTTCATGATTCATGATTCATGAATCAATTCATGATTCTATTCATGATTCATGATTCAATTCATGATTCTATTTATGATTCATGATTCGATTCATGATTCATGATTCATGATTCAATTCATGATTCAATTCATGATTCATTTCATGATTCATGATTCATGAATCAATTCATGATTCTATTCATGATTCATGATTCAATTCATGATTCTATTTATGATTCATGATTCAATTCATGATTCATGATTCGATTCATGGTTGATGATTCAATTCATAATTCGTGATTTATGATTCATGATTCAATTCATGATTCATGATTCGATTCATGATTTATGATTCATGATTCATAATTCGATTCATGATTCATGAATTATGATTAAATTCATGAATCATGATTCGATTCATGACTCATGATTTGATTCATGATTCATGATTCATTATTCAATTCATGATTCACGATTCATGATTCATGATTCGATTCATGATTCAATTCATGATTCATAACTCAATTCATGGTTCATGTTTCGATTTATGATTCATGAGTCGATTCATGATTCATGATTCATGATTCGATTCATGATTCATGATTCGATTCATGATTCATGATTTGATTCATGATTCATGATTCATGATTCATGATTCAATTCATGATTCATGATTCAGTTCATGATTCATGATTTAATTCATGATTCATGTTTCGATTTATGATTAATGATTCGATTCATGATTCATGATTCGATTCATGATTCAATTCATGATTCGTGATTCATGATTCATGATTCAATTCATGATTCATGATTCGATTCATGATTCATAAATTATGATTCGAATTATGATTCATGATTTGATTCATGATTCATGATTCATGATTCAATTCATGATTCATGATTCGAATTATGATTCAATTCATGATTCGTGATTCATGATTCATGATTCAATTCATGATTCATGATTCGATTCATGATTCATGATTCATGATTCGATTCATAATTCATAATTCATGATTCGATTCATGATTCATGATTCAATTCATGATTCATGATTCAATTCATGATTCATGATTCATGATTCAATTCATGATTCAGTTCATGATTCATTTCATGATTCATGATTTATGAATCAATTCATGATTCATGATTCATGAATCAATTCATGATTCTATTCATGATTCATGATTCAATTCATGATTCATGATTCAATTCATGATTCTATTTATGATTCATGATTCAATTCATGATTCATGATTCAATTCATGATTCGTGATTTATTATTCATGATTCAATTCATGATTCATGATTCCATTCATGATTTATAATTCATGATTCATGATTCGATTCATGAGTCATGAATCATGATTAAATTCATGATTCATGATTCGATTCATGATTCATGATTCATGATTTGATTTATGAATCATGATTCGATTCATGATTCATGATTCATGATTCAATTCATGATTCATGATTCAATTCATGATTCATGATTCGATTCATGATTTATGATTCAATTCATTATTCATGATTCGATTCATGATTCATGATTCGATATTTGATTCATCATTCATGATTCAATTCATGATTCATGATTTATTTCATCATTCAATTCATGATTCAGTTCAGGATTCATTTCATGATTCATGATTCAATTCATGATTCTTGATTCATGATTCATGATTCAATTCATGATTCATGATTCGATTCATGATTCATGATTCATGATTCGATTCATAATTCATAATTCATGATTCGATTCATGATTCATGATTCAATTCATGATTCATGATTCAATTCATGATTCATGATTCATGATTCAATTCATGATTCAGTTCATGATTCATTTCATGATTCATGATTTATGAATCAATTCATGATTCATGATTCATGAATCAATTCATGATTCTATTCATGATTCATGATTCAATTCATGATTCATGATTCAATTCATGATTCTATTTATGATTCATGATTCAATTCATGATTCATGATTCAATTCATGATTCATGATTCAATTCATGATTCATGATTTATTTCATGATTCAATTTATGATTCAGTTCAGGATTCATTTCATGATTCATGATTCAATTCATGATTCATGATTCATGATTCATGATTCAATTCATGATTCATGATTCATTTCATGATTCATGATTCAAATCATGATTCAATTCATAATTCATGATTCAATTCATGGTTCATGTTTCAAATTTATGATTCATGAGTCAATTCATGGTTCATGTTTCAAATTTATGATTCATGAGTCAATTCATGATTCATGATTCATGATCCATGATTCGATTCATGATTCATGATTCGATTCATGATTCATGATTCGATTCATGATTCATGATTCATGATTCAATTCATGATTCATTTCATGATTTATGATTCATGATTCAAATCATGATTCAATTCATGATTCATGATTCAATTCATGATTCATGATTCAATTCATGATTCACGATTCATGATTCATGATTCAATCCATGATTCATGTTTCGATTCATGATTCATGATTCGATTTATGATTCATGATTCGATTCATGATTCATGATTCATGATTCGATTCATTATTCATGATTCATGATTCGATTCATGATTCATTTCATGATTCAATTCATGATTCAATTCATTATTTATTTCTTGATTTATGATTCATTTCATGATTCATGATTCATGATTCATGATTCAATTCATGATTCGTGATTCGATTCATGATTCATGATTCAATTCATGATTCATTAATTCATAATTTATTTCATGATTCATGATTAATTTCATGATTCATGATTCAATTCATGATTCATTTCATGATTCATGATTTAATTCATGATTCATAATTCCAGCTTCAATTCATGATTCAAGATTCAATTCATGATTCATGATTCAATTCATGAATTATGATTCATGATTCGATTCATCATTCATGATTCAATTCATGATTCATGATTCAATTCATGATTCATGATTCGATTCATGATTTATAATTCAATTCATGATTCATGATTCGATTCATGATTCAATTCATGATTCATGATTCATGATTCGATTCATGATTCATGATTCGATTCATAATTCATAATTCATGATTCGATTCTTGATTCATGATTCGATTCATGATTCATGATTCATGATTCAATTCATGATTCAATTCATGATTCATTTCATGATTCATGATTCATGAATCAATTCATGATTCTATTCATGATTCATGATTCAATTCATGATTCTATATATGATTCATGATTCGATTCATGATTCATGATTCATGATTCAATTCATGATTCAATTCATGATTCATTTCATGATTCATGATTCATGAATCAATTCATGATTCTATTCATGATTCATGATTCAATTCATGATTCTATTTATGATTCATGATTCAATTCATGATTCATGATTCGATTCATGGTTGATGATTCAATTCATAATTCGTGATTTATGATTCATGATTCAATTCATGATTCATGATTCGATTCATGATTTATGATTCATGATTCATAATTCGATTCATGATTCATGAATTATGATTAAATTCATGAATCATGATTCGATTCATGACTCATGATTTGATTCATGATTCATGATTCATTATTCAATTCATGATTCACGATTCATGATTCATGATTCGATTCATGATTCAATTCATGATTCATAACTCAATTCATGGTTCATGTTTCGATTTATGATTCATGAGTCGATTCATGATTCATGATTCATGATTCGATTCATGATTCATGATTCGATTCATGATTCATGATTTGATTCATGATTCATGATTCATGATTCATGATTCAATTCATGATTCATGATTCAGTTCATGATTCATGATTTAATTCATGATTCATGTTTCGATTTATGATTAATGATTCGATTCATGATTCATGATTCATGATTCGATTCATGAGTCATGATTCAAATCATGATTCATGATTCGATTCATGATTCATAAATTATGATTCGAATTATGATTCATGATTTGATTCATGATTCATGATTCATGATTCAATTCATGATTCATGATTCGATTCATGATTCAATTCATGATTCGTGATTCATGATTCATGATTCAATTCATGATTCATGATTCGATTCATGATTCATGATTCATGATTCGATTCATAATTCATAATTCATGATTCGATTCATGATTCATGATTCAATTCATGATTCATGATTCAATTCATGATTCATGATTCATGATTCAATTCATGATTCAGTTCATGATTCATTTCATGATTCATGATTTATGAATCAATTCATGATTCATGATTCATGAATCAATTCATGATTCTATTCATGATTCATGATTCAATTCATGATTCATGATTCAATTCATGAGTCTATTTATGATTCATGATTCAATTCATGATTCATGATTCAATTCATGATTCGTGATTTATTATTCATGATTCAATTCATGATTCATGATTCCATTCATGATTTATAATTCATGATTCATGATTCGATTCATGAGTCATGAATCATGATTAAATTCATGATTCATGATTCGATTCATGATTCATGATTCATGATTTGATTTATGAATCATGATTCGATTCATGATTCATGATTCATGATTCAATTCATGATTCATGATTCAATTCATGATTCATGATTCGATTCATGATTTATGATTCAATTCATTATTCATGATTCGATTCATGATTCATGATTCGATATTTGATTCATCATTCATGATTCAATTCATGATTCATGATTTATTTCATCATTCAATTCATGATTCAGTTCAGGATTCATTTCATGATTCATGATTCAATTCATGATTCTTGATTCATGATTCATGATTCAATTCATGATTCATGATTCAATTCATGATTCATGATTCAATTCATGAATTATGATTCATGATTCGATTCATGATTCATGATTCAATTCATGACTCATGATTCATAATTCAATTCATGATTCATGATTCGATTCATGATTCATGATTCAATTCATGATTCATGATTCGATTCATGATTCATGATTCATGATTCGATTCATGATTCATGATTCAATTCATGATTCATGAGTCGATTCATGATTCATGATTCATGATTCGATATTTGATTCATGGTTCATGATTCAATTCATGATTCATAATTCAATTCATGATTCATGATTCAATTCATGATTCAGTTCATGATTCATTTCATAAATCATGATTTAATTCATGATTCATGATTCAACTTATGATTCATGATTCATGATTCAATTCATGATTTATGTTTCAATTCATGATTCATGATTCAATTCATGATTCATGATTCATGATTCAATTCATGATTCATGATTCAATTCAAGATTCATGATTTATGATTCATGATTCAAATCATGATTCATGATTCAATTCTTGATTCATGATTCAATTCATGATTCATGATTCGATTTATGTATCATGATTCAATTCATGATTCATTAATCATGATTTGATTCATGATCCATGATTCGATTCATGATTCTTGATTAGAATTATGATTCATGATTTGATTCATGATTGATGATTCATGATTCAATTCATGCTTCTATTCATGATTCATGATTCATGATTCGATTCATTATTCATGATTCATGATTCGATTCATGATTCATGATTTGATTCATGATTCATGATTCATGATTCAATTCATGATTCATGAATTATGATTCGATTCATGATTCTATTCATGATTCAATTCATTATTCATGATTCAATTCATGATTCAATTCATGATTCATTTCATGATTCATGATTCAATTCATGATTCATGATTCATGATTCATGATTCAATTCATGATTCATGATTCGATTCATGATTCATGATTCAATTCATGATTCGTGATTCCTGATTCATGATTCAATTCATGATTCATGATTCGATACATGATTCATGATTCATGATTCGATTCATAATTCATAATTCATGATTCGATTCATGATTCATGATTCAATTCATGATTCATGATTCAATTCATGATTCAAGATTCATGATTCAATTCATGATTCAGTTCATGATTCAATTCATGATTCTATTCATGATTCATGATTCAATTCATGATTCATGATTCAATTCATGATTCATGATTCAATTCATGATTCTATTTATGATTCATGATTCAATTCATGATTCAAGATTCGATTCATCATTCATGATTCAATTCATGATTCGTGATTTATTATTCATGATTCAATTCATGATTCATGATTCGATTCATGATTTATGATTCATGATTCATGATTCGATTCATGATTTATGAATCATGATTAAATTCATGATTCATGATTCGATTCATGATTCGATTCATGATTCATGATTCATGATTCATGATTCATGATTCTATTTATGATTCATGATTCAATTCATGATTCATGATTCGATTCATGGTTCATGATTCAATTCATAATTCGTGATTTATGATTCATGATTCAATTCATTAATCATGATTCGATTCATGATTTATGATTCATGATTCATGATTCGATTCATGATTCATGATTCGATTCATGATTCATGATTTGATTCATGATTCATGATTCCTGAGTCAAATTATGATTCACGATTCATGATTCATGATTCGATTTATGATTCAATTCATGATTCATGACTCAATTCATGGTTCATGTTTCGATTTATATTTCATGAGTCAATTCATGATTCATGATTCATGATTCATGATTCGATTCATGATTCATGATTCGATTCATGATTCATGATTCGATTCATGATTCATGATTCATGTTTCAATTCATGATTCATGATTCATTTCATGATTCATGATTCAAATCATGATTCAATTCATGATTCATGATTCAATTCATGATTCACGATTCAATTCATGATTCATGATTTGATTTATGATTCATGATTCGATTCATGATTCATGATTCATGATTCGATTCATTATTTATGATTCATGATTCGATTCATGATTCATTTCATGATTCAATTCATGATTCAATTCATTATTTATTTCTTGATTTATGATTCATTTCATGATTCATGATTCATGATTCATGATTCATGATTCAATTCACGATTCGTGATTCGATTCATGATTCATGATTCAATTCATGATTCATTAATTCATGATTTATTTCATGATTCATGATTAATTTCATGATTCATGATTCAATTCATGATTCATTTCATGATTCATGATTTAATTCCTGATTCATAATTCCAGATTCAATTCATGATTCATGATTCAATTCATGAATTATGATTCATGATTCGATTCATCATTCATGATTCAATTCATGATTCATGATTCAATTCATGATTCATGATTCGATTCATGATTTATGATTCAATTCATGATTCATGATTCGATTCATGATTCAATTCATGATTCATGATTCATGATTCATGATTCGATTCATGATTCATGATTCGATTCATAATTCATAATTCATGATTCGATTCATGATTCATGATTCGATTCATGATTCATGATTCATGATTCAATTCATGATTCAATTCATGATTCATTTCATGATTCATGATTCATGAATCAATTCATGATTCTATTCATGATTCATGATTCAATTCATGATTCTATTTATGATTCATGATTCAATTCATGATTCATGATTCGATTCATGGTTGATGATTCAATTCATAATTCGTGATTTATGATTCATGATTCAATTCATGATTCATGATTCGATTCATGATTTATGATTCATGATTCATGATTCGATTCATGATTCATGAATTATGATTAAATTCATGAATCATGATTCGATTTATGATTCATGATTCGATTCATGATTCATGATTTCATTCATGATTCATGATTCATGATTCAATTCATGATTCACGATTCATGATTCATGATTCGATTCATGATTCAATTCATGATTCATAACTCAATTCATGGTTCATGTTTCGATTTATGATTCATGAGTCGATTCATGATTCATGATTCATGATTCGATTCATGATTCATGATTCGATTCATGATTCATGATTCGATTCATGATTCATGATTCATGATTTATGATTTAATTCATGATTCATGATTCATTTCATGATTCATGATTCATGATTCAAATCATGATTCAATTCATGATTCATGATTTAATTCATGATTCATGTTTCGATTTATGATTAATGATTCGATTCATGATTCATGATTCATGATTCAAATCATGATTCAATTCATGATTCATGATTCATTTCATGATTCATGATTCATGATTCAAATCATGATTCAATTCATGATTCATGATTCAATTCATGATTCATGATTCAATTCATGATACACGATTCATGATTCATGATTCGATTCATGATTCATGTTTCGATTCATGATTCATGATTCTATTTATGATTCATGATTCAATTCATGATTCATGATTCGATTCATGGTTGATGATTCAATTCATAATTCGTGATTTATGATTCATGATTCAATTCATGATTCATGATTCGATTCATGATTCATGAATTATGATTAAATTCATGAATCATGATTCGATTTATGATTCATGATTCGATTCATGATTTCATTCATGATTCATGATTCATGATTCAATTCATGATTCACGATTCATGATTCATGATTCGATTCATGATTCAATTCATGATTCATAACTCAATTCATGGTTCATGTTTCGATTTATGATTCATGAGTCGATTCATGATTCATGATTCATGATTCGATTCATGATTCATGATTCGATTCATGATTCATGATTCGATTCATGATTCATGATTCATGATTTAATTCATGATTCATGATTCATTTCATGATTCATGATTCATGATTCAAATCATGATTCAATTCATGATTCATGATTTAATTCATGATTCATGTTTCGATTTATGATTAATGATTCGATTCATGATTCATGATTCATGATTCGATTCATGAGTCATGATTCAAATCATGATTCATGATTCGATTCATGATTCATAAATTATAATTAATGATTTGATTCATGATTCATGATTCATGATTCAAATCATGATTCAATTCATGATTCATGATTCAATTCATGATTCATGATTCAATTCATGATACACGATTCATGATTCATGATTCGATTCATGATTCATGTTTCGATTCATGATTCATGATTCGATTTATGATTCATGATTCGATTCATGATTCATGATTCATGATTCGATTCATGATTCATGAATCATGATTCGATTCATGATTCATGATACATGATTTGATTCATGATTCATGATTTGATTCATGATTCATGATTTGATTCAAGATTCATGATTCATGATTCGATTCATGATTCAATTCAAGATTCATGATTTATGATTCATGATTCAAATCATGATTCATGATTCGATTCTTGATTCATGATTCAATTTATGATTCATGATTCATGATTCGATTTATGATTCATGATTCAATTCATGATTCATTAATCATGATTTGATTCATGATTCATGATTCGATTCATGATTCATGATTCACGATTCATGATTCGATTCATGATTCATGATTCATGATTCATGATTCGAATTATGATTCATGAGTTGATTAATATTGATGATTCATGATTCAATTCATGATTCGATTCATGATTCATGATTCATGATTCGAATTATGATTCATGATTTGATTCATATTGATGATTCATGATTCAATTCATGATTCTATTCATGATTCATGATTCAAGATTCGATTCACTATTCATGATTCATGATTTGATTCATGATTCATGATTTGATTCATGATTCATGATTCATGATTCAATTCATGATTCTATTCATTATTCATGATTCATGATTCATGATTCATGATTCATGATTAAATTCATGATTCATGATTCAATTCATGATTCATGATTCAATTCATGATTCATGATTCAATTCATGATTTAATTTGTGATTCATTTCATGATTCATGATTCAATTCATGATTCATGATTCATGATTCAATTCATGATTCATGATTCATTTCATGATTCATGATTCATTTCATGATTCATGATTTAATTCATGATTCATAATTCCAGATTCAATTCATGATTCAAAATTCAATTCATGATTCATAATTCCAGATTCAATTCATGATTCAAAATTCAATTCATGATTCATGATTCAATTCATGAATTATGATTCATGATTCGATTCATGATTCATGATTCAATTCATGATTCATGATTCAATTCATGATTCATGATTCGATTCATGATTTATGATTCAATTCATGATTCATGATTCGATTCATGATTCATGATTCGATATTTGATTCATGATTCATGATTCAATTCATGATTCATGATTTATTTCATGATTCAATTCATGATTCAGTTCAGGATTCATTTCATGATTCATTATTCGATTCATGATTCATGATTCATGATTCAATTCATGATTTATGATTCATGAATAATGATTCACTTCATGATTTATGATTCAATTCAAGATTCATGATTCAATTCATGATTCATGATTCATTTCATGATTCATGATTCATGATTCAAATCATGATTCAATTCATGATTCATGATTCATGATTCAATTCATGATTCACGATTCATGATTCATGATTCGATTCATGATTCAATTCATGATTCATGATTCAATTCATGATTAATCATTCATTTCATGATTCATGATTCAATTCATGATTCATGATTCAATTCATGATTCTATTTATGATTCATGATTCAATTCATGATTCATGATTCAATTCATGATTAGTGATTTATTATTCATGATTCAATTCATGATTCATGATTCCATTCATGATTCATGATTCATGATTCATGATTCCATTCATGAGTCATGAATCATGATTAAATTCATGATTCATGATTCGATTCATGATTCATGATTTGAATTATGATTCATGATTCGATTCATGATTCATGATTCATGATTCGATTTATGAATCATGATTCGATTCATGATTCATGATTCATGATTCGATTCATGATTCATGATTCATGATTCGATTTATGAATCATGATTCGATTCATGATTCATTATTCATGATTCGATTCATGATTCATGATTCATGATTCGATTCATGATTCATGATTTATGATTCGATTCATAATTCATAATTCATGATTCGATTCATGATTCATGATTCGATTCATGATTCATGATTCGATTCATGATTTATGATTCATGATTCAATTCATGATTCAATTCATGATTCATTTCATGATTCATGATTCATGATTCATGATTCATAAATCAATTCATGATTTTATTCATGATTCATGAATCAATTCATGATTCTATTCATGATTCATGATTCTATTCATGATTCATGATTGAATTCATGATTCTATTTATGAATTATGATTCGATTCATGGTTCATGATTCAATTCATAATTCGTGATTTATGATTCATGATTCAATTAATGATTCATGATTCGATTCATGATTTATGATTCATGATTCATGATTCGCTTCATGATTCATGAATTATGATTAAATTAATGATTCATGATTCAATTCATGATTCATTTCATGATTCATGATTTAATTCATGATTCATAATTCCAGATTCAATTCATGATTCAAGATTCAATTCATGATTCATGACTCAATTCATGAATTATGATTCATGATTCGATTCATGATTCATGATTCAATTCATGATTCATGATTCAATTCATGATTCATGATTCGATTCATGATTTATGATTCAATTCATGATTCATGATTCGATTCATGATTCATGATTCGATATTTGATTCATCATTCATGATTCAATTCATGATTCATGATTTATTTCATGATTCAATTCATGATTCAGTTCAGGATTCATTTCATGATTCATGATTCAATTCATGATTCATGATTCATGATTCATGATTCAATTCATGATTCATGATTCAATTCATGATTCATGATTCATTTGATGATTCATGATTCATGATTCAAATCATGATTCAATTCATAATTCATGATTGAATTCATGATTCATGATTCAATTCTTGATTCACGATTCATGATTTATGATTCAATTCATGATTCATGTTTCGATTTATGATTCATGATTCGATTCATGATTCATGATTCATGATTTGATTCATTATTCATAAATCATGATTCATGATTTGATTCATGATGCATGATTCAATTCATGATTCATGATTCATTTCATAATTCATGATTCATGATTCAAATCATGATTCAATTCATGATTCATGATTCAATTCATGATTCATGATTCAATTCATGATTCACGATTCATGATTCATGTTTCGATTCATGATTCATGTTTCGATTCATGATTCATGATTCGATTTATGATTCATGATTCGATTCATGATTCATGATTCATGATTCGATTCATGATTCATGATTCATGATTCGATTCATGATTCATGATACATGATTTGATTCATGATTCATGATTTGATTCATGATTCATGATTCAATTAATGATTCATGATTCATGATTCGATTCATGATTCTATTCATGATTCATGATTCATGATTCTATTCATGATTCATGATTCATGATTCAATTCATGATTCATTTCATGATTCTTGATTCAAGATTCAATTCATGATTCTATTCATGATTAATGCTTTAATTCATGATTCATGATTTAATTCATGATTCATGATTCATGATTCAATTCATGATCCATGATTCGATTAATGATTCATGATTCAATTCATGATTCGTGATTCAATTCATGATTCATGATTCATGATTCAATTCATGATTCAGTTCATGATTCATTTCATGATTCAGAATTCATGAATCAATTCATGATTCATGATTGATGAATCAATTCATGATTCTATTCATGATTCATGATTCAATTCATGATTCATGATTCAATTCATGATTCTATTTATGATTCATGATTCAATTCATGATTCATGATTCAATTCATGATTCGTGATTTATTATTCATGATTCAATTCATGATTCATGATTCAATTCATGATTTATGATTCATGATTCATGATTCGATTCATGAGTCATGAATCATGATTAAATTCATGATTCATGATTCGATTCATGATTCATGATTCGATTCATGATTCATGATTCGATTCATGATTCATGATTCATGATTCGATTTATAAATCATGATTCGATTCATGATTCATGATTCGATTCATGATTCATGATTCATGATTCGATTTATAAATCATGATTCGATTCATGATTCATGATTCATGATTCGATTCATGATTCATGATTCGATTCATGATTCATGATTCATGATTCGATTCATAATTCATGATTCGATTCATGATTTATGATTCGATTCATGATTCGATTCATGATTTATGATTCATGATTCAATTCATGATTCAATTCATGATTCATTTCATGATTCATGATTCATGAATCAATTCATGATTCATGAATCAATTCATGATTCTATTCATGATTCTATTCATGATTCATGATTCTATTCATGATTCATGATTCTATTCATGATTCATGATTCAATTCATGATTCTATTTATGAATTATGATTCGATTCATGGTTCATTATTCAATTCATAATTCGTGATTTATGATTCATGATTCAATTAATGATTCATGATTCGATTCATGATTTATGATTCATGATTAATGATTCGATTCATGATTCATGAATTATGATGAAATTAATGATTCATGATTCAATTCATGATTCATTTCATGATTCATGATTTAATTCATAATTCATAATTCCAGATTCAATTCATGATTCAAGATTCAATTCATGGTTCATGATTCAATTCATGAATTATGATTCATGATTCGATTCATGATTCATGATTCAATTCATGATTCAATTCATGATTCATGATTCGATTCATGATTTATGATTCAATTCATGATTCATGATTCGATTCATGATTCATGATTCGATATTTAATTCATCATTCATGATTCAATTCATGATTCATGATTTATTTCATGATTCAATTCATGATTCAGTTCAGGATTCATTTCATGATTCATGATTCAATTCATGATTCATGATTCATGATTCATGATTCAATTCATGATTCATGATTCAAATCATGATTCATGATTCATGATTCATGATTCAAATCATGATTCAATTCATAATTCATGATTGAATTCATGATTCATGATTCAATTCATGATTCACGATTCATGATTCATGATTCGATTCATGATTCAATTCATGATTTATGATTCAATTCATGATTCATGTTTCGATTTATGATTCATGATTCGATTCATGATTCATGATTCATGATTCGATTCATGATCCATGATTCGATTAATGATTCATGATTTAATTCATGATTCATGATTCATGATTCAATTCATGATCCATGATTCGATTAATGATTCATGATTCAATTCATGATTCGTGATTCAATTCATGATTCATGATTCATGATTCAATTCATGATTCAGTTCATGATTCATTTCATGATTCATGATTCATGAATCAATTCATGATTCATGATTGATGAATCAATTCATGATTCTATTCATGATTCATGATTCAATTCATGATTCATGATTCAATTCATGATTCTATTTATGATTCATGATTCAATTCATGATTCATGATTCAATTCATGATTCGTGATTTATTATTCATGATTCAATTCATGATTCATGATTCAATTCATGATTTATGATTCATGATTCATGATTCGATTCATGAGTCATGAATCATGATTAAATTCATGATTCATGATTCGATTCATGATTCATGATTCGATTCATGATTCATGATTCGATTCATGATTCATGATTCATGATTCGATTTATAAATCATGATTCGATTCATGATTCATGATTCATGATTCGATTCATGATTCATGATTCATGATTCGATTTATAAATCATGATTCGATTCATGATTCATGATTCATGATTCGATTCATGATTCATGATTCATGATTCGATTCATGATTCATGATTCATGATTCGATTCATAATTCATGATTCGATTCATGATTTATGATTCGATTCATGATTTATGATTCATGATTCAATTCATGATTCAATTCATGATTCATTTCATGATTCATGATTCATGAATCAATTCATGATTCATGAATCAATTCATGATTCTGTTCATGATTCTATTCATGATTTATGATTCTATTCATGATTCATGATTCTATTTATGATTCATGATTCAATTCATGATTCTATTTATGAATTATGATTCGATTCATGGTTCATTATTCAATTCATAATTCGTGATTTATGATTCATGATTCAATTAATGATTCATGATTCGATTCATGATTTATGATTCATGATTAATGATTCGATTCATGATTCATGAATTATGATTAAATTAATGATTCATGATTCAATTCATGATTCATTTCATGATTCATGATTTAATTCATAATTCATAATTCCAGATTCAATTCATGATTCAAGATTCAATTCATGGTTCATGATTCAATTCATGAATTATGATTCATGATTCGATTCATGATTCATGATTCAATTCATGATTCAAATTATGATTCATGATTCGATTCATGATTTATGATTCAATTCATGATTCATGATTCGATTCATGATTCATGATTCGATATTTAATTCATCATTCATGATTCAATTCATGATTTATGATTTATTTCATGATTCAATTCATGATTCAGTTCAGGATTCATTTCATGATTCATGATTCAATTCATGATTCATGATTCATGATTCATGATTCATGATTCAAATCATGATTCAATTCATAATTCATGATTGAATTCATGATTCATGATTCAATTCATGATTCACGATTCATGATTCATGATTCGATTCATGATTCAATTCATGATTTATGATTCAATTCATGATTCATGTTTCGATTTATGATTCATGATTCGATTCATGATTCATGATTCATGATTCGATTCATGAGTCATGATTCAATTCATGATTCATGATTCAATTCATTATTCATAAATCATGATTCATGATTTGATTCATGATTCATGATTCAATTCATGATTCAGGATTCATTTCATAATTCATGATTCATGATTCAAATCATGATTCAATTCATGATTCATGATTCAATTCATTATTCATGATTCAATTCATGATTCACGATTCATGATTCATGATTCGATTCATGATTCATGTTTCGATTCATCATTCATGATTCAATTTATGATTCATGATTCGATTCATGATTCATGATTCGATTCATGATTCATGATTCATGATTCGATTCATGATTCATGATACATGATTTGATTCATGATTCATGATTTGATTCATGATTCATGATTCAATTAATGATTCATGATTCATGATTCGATTGATGATTCCATTCATGATTCATGATTCATGATTCAATTCATGATTCATGATTCATGGTTCAATTCATGATTCAATTCATGATTCATTTCATGATTCTTGATTCATGATTCAATTCATGATTCTATTCATGATTCATGCTTTAATTCATGATTCATGATTTAATTCATGATTCATGATTTAATTCATGATTCATGATTCATGATTCATGATTCAATTCATGATCCATGATTCGATTAATGATTCATGATTCAATTCATGATTCGTGATTCAATTCATGATTCATGATTCATGATTTAATTCATGTTTCATGATTCATGATTCATGATTCAATTCATGATCCATGATTCGATTAATGATTCATGATTCAATTCATGATTCGTGATTCAATTCATGATTCATGATTCATGATTAATGATTCGATTCATGATTCATGATTCATGATTCAATTCATGATCCATGATTCGATTAATGATTCATGATTCAATTCATGATTCGTGATTCAATTCATGATTCATGATTCATGATTAATGATTCGATTCATGATTCATGAATTATGATTCAATTCAGTATTTATTATTCAATTCATGATTCATGATTTAATTCATGATTCATGATTCATAATTCATGATTCAATTCATGATTCAATTCATGATCCATGATTCGATTAATGATTCATGATTCAATTCATGATTCATGATTCATGATTTAATTCATGTTTCATGATTTAATTCATGATTCATGATTCATGATTCAATTCATGATCCATGATTCGATTAATGATTCATGATTCAATTCATGATTCGTGATTCAATTCATGATTCATGATTCAATTCATGATTTATGATTCAATTCATGATTCATGATTCGATTCATGATTCATGATTCGATATTTGATTCATCATTCATGATTCAATTCATGATTCATGATTTATTTCATGATTCAATTCATGATTCAGTTCAGGATTCATTTCATGATTCATGATTCAATTCATGATTCATGATTCATGATTCATGATTCAATTCATGATTCATGATTCAATTCATGATTCATTTCATGATTCATGATTCATGATTCAAATCATGATTCAATTCATAATTCATGATTGAATTCATGATTCATGATTCAATTCATGATTCACGATTCATGATTTATGATTCAATTCATGATTCATGTTTCGATTTATGATTCATGATTCGATTCATGATTCATGATTCATGATTCGATTCATTATTCATAAATCATGATTCATGATTTAATTCATGATGCATGATTCAATTCATGATTCATGATTCATTTCATAATTCATGATTCATGATTCAAATCATGATTCAATTCATGATTCATGATTCAATTCATGATTTATGATTCAATTCATGATTCACGATTCATGATTCATGTTTCGATTCATGATTCATGTTTCGATTCATGATTCATGATTCGATTTATGATTCATGATTCGATTCATGATTCATGATTCATGATTCGATTCATGATTCATGATTCATGATTCGATTCATGATTCATGATACATGATTTGATTCATGATTCATGATTTGATTCATGATTCATGATTCAATTAATGATTCATGATTTATGATTCTATTCATGATTCATGATTAATTGTTCAATTCATGATTCAATTCATGATTCATTTCATGATTCTTGATTCATGATTCAATTCATGATTCTATTCATGATTCATACTTTAATTCATGATTCATGATTTAATTCATTATTCATGATTCATGATTCATGATTCAATTCATGATCCATGATTCGATTAATGATTCATGATTCAATTCATGATTCGTGATTCAATTCATGATTCATGATTCATGATTCAATTCATGATTCATGATTCATGAATCAATTCATGATTCTATTCATGATTCATGATTCAATTCATGATTCATGATTCAATTCATGATTCTATTTATGATTCATGATTCAATTCATGATTCATGATTCAATTCATGATTCGTGAATTATTATTTATGATTCAATTCATGATTCATGATTCCATTCATGATTCATGATTCATGATTCATGATTCGATTCATGAGTCATGAATCATGATTAAATTCATGATTCATGATTCGATTCATGATTCATGATTCGATTCATGATTCATGATTCATGATTCGATTTATAAATCATGATTCGATTCATGATTCATGATTCATGATTCGATTCATGATTCATGATTCATGATTCGATTCATGATTCATGATTCATAATTCGATTCATAATTCATAAATCATGATTCGATTCATGATTCATGATTCGATTCATGATTCGATTCATGATTTATGATTCATAATTCAATTCATGATTCAATTCATGATTCATTTCATGATTCATGATTCATGATTCAATTAATGATTCATAAATCAATTCATGATTGTATTCATGATTCTATTCATGATTCATGATTCTATTCATGATTCATGATTCTATTCATGATTCATGATTCAATTCATGATTCTATTTATGAATTATGATTCGATTCATGGTTCATTATTCAATTCATAATTCGTGATTTATGATTCATGATTCAATTAATGATTCATGATTCGATTCATGATTTATGATTCATGATTCATGATTCGATTCATGATTCATGAATTATGATTAAATTAATGATTCATGATTCAATTCATGATTCATTTCATGATTCATGATTTAATTCATAATTCATAATTCCAGATTCAATTCATGATTCAAGATTCAATTCATGGTTCATGATTCAATTCATGAATTATGATTCATGATTCGATTCATGATTCATGATTCAATTCATGATTCATGATTCAATTCATGATTCATGATTCGATTCATGATTCAGGATTCATTTCATAATTCATGATTCATGATTCAAATCATGATTCAATTCATGATTCATGATTCAATTCATTATTCGTGATTCAATTCATGATTCACGATTCATGATTCATGATTCGATTCATGATTCATGTTTCGATTCATCATTCATGATTCAATTTATGATTCATGATTCGATTCATGATTCATGATTCGATTCATGATTCATGATTCATGATTCGATTCATGATTCATGATACATGATTTGATTCATGATTCATGATTTGATTCATGATTCATGATTCAATTAATGATTCATGATTCATGATTCGATTGATGATTCCATTCATGATTCATGATTCATGATTCAATTCATGATTCATGATTCATGGTTCAATTCATGATTCAATTCATGATTCATTTCATGATTCTTGATTCATGATTCAATTCATGATTCTATTCATGATTCATGCTTTAATTCATGATTCATGATTTAATTCATGATTCATGATTTAATTCATGATTCATGATTCATGATTCATGATTCAATTCATGATCCATGATTCGATTAATGATTCATGATTCAATTCATGATTCGTGATTCAATTCATGATTCATGATTCATGATTTAATTCATGTTTCATGATTCATGATTCATGATTCAATTCATGATCCATGATTCGATTAATGATTCATGATTCAATTCATGATTCGTGATTCAATTCATGATTCATGATTCATGATTAATGATTCGATTCATGATTCATGATTCATGATTCAATTCATGATCCATGATTCGATTAATGATTCATGATTCAATTCATGATTCGTGATTCAATTCATGATTCATGATTCATGATTAATGATTCGATTCATGATTCATGAATTATGATTCAATTCAGTATTTATTATTCAATTCATGATTCATGATTTAATTCATGATTCATGATTCATAATTCATGATTCAATTCATGATTCAATTCATGATCCATGATTCGATTAATGATTCATGATTCAATTCATGATTCATGATTCATGATTTAATTCATGTTTCATGATTTAATTCATGATTCATGATTCATGATTCAATTCATGATCCATGATTCGATTCATGATTCATGATTCAATTCATGATTCGTGATTCAATTCATGATTCATGATTCAATTCATGATTTATGATTCAATTCATGATTCATGATTCGATTCATGATTCATGATTCGATATTTGATTCATCATTCATGATTCAATTCATGATTCATGATTTATTTCATGATTCAATTCATGATTCAGTTCAGGATTCATTTCATGATTCATGATTCAATTCATGATTCATGATTCATGATTCATGATTCAATTCATGATTCATGATTCAATTCATGATTCATTTCATGATTCATGATTCATGATTCAAATCATGATTCAATTCATAATTCATGATTGAATTCATGATTCATGATTCAATTCATGATTCACGATTCATGATTTATGATTCAATTCATGATTCATGTTTCGATTTATGATTCATGATTCGATTCATGATTCATGATTCATGATTCGATTCATTATTCATAAATCATGATTCATGATTTAATTCATGATGCATGATTCAATTCATGATTCATGATTCATTTCATAATTCATGATTCATGATTCAAATCATGATTCAATTCATGATTCATGATTCAATTCATGATTTATGATTCAATTCATGATTCACGATTCATGATTCATGTTTCGATTCATGATTCATGTTTCGATTCATGATTCATGATTCGATTTATGATTCATGATTCGATTCATGATTCATGATTCATGATTCGATTCATGATTCATGATTCATGATTCGATTCATGATTCATGATACATGATTTGATTCATGATTCATGATTTGATTCATGATTCATGATTCAATTAATGATTCATGATTTATGATTCTATTCATGATTCATGATTAATTGTTCAATTCATGATTCAATTCATGATTCATTTCATGATTCTTGATTCATGATTCAATTCATGATTCTATTCATGATTCATACTTTAATTCATGATTCATGATTTAATTCATTATTCATGATTCATGATTCATGATTCAATTCATGATCCATGATTCGATTAATGATTCATGATTCAATTCATGATTCGTGATTCAATTCATGATTCATGATTCATGATTCAATTCATGATTCATGATTCATGAATCAATTCATGATTCTATTCATGATTCATGATTCAATTCATGATTCATGATTCAATTCATGATTCTATTTATGATTCATGATTCAATTCATGATTCATGATTCAATTCATGATTCGTGATTTATTATTCATGATTCAATTCATGATTCATGATTCCATTCATGATTCATGATTCATGATTCATGATTCGATTCATGAGTCATGAATCATGATTAAATTCATGATTCATGATTCGATTCATGATTCATGATTCGATTCATGATTCATGATTCATGATTCGATTTATAAATCATGATTCGATTCATGATTCATGATTCATGATTCGATTCATGATTCATGATTCATGATTCGATTCATGATTCATGATTCATAATTCGATTCATAATTCATAAATCATGATTCGATTCATGATTCATGATTCGATTCATGATTCGATTCATGATTTATGATTCATAATTCAATTCATGATTCAATTCATGATTCATTTCATGATTCATGATTCATGATTCAATTAATGATTCATAAATCAATTCATGATTGTATTCATGATTCTATTCATGATTCATGATTCTATTCATGATTCATGATTCTATTCATGATTCATGATTCAATTCATGATTCTATTTATGAATTATGATTCGATTCATGGTTCATTATTCAATTCATAATTCGTGATTTATGATTCATGATTCAATTAATGATTCATGATTCGATTCATGATTTATGATTCATGATTCATGATTCGATTCATGATTCATGAATTATGATTAAATTAATGATTCATGATTCAATTCATGATTCATTTCATGATTCATGATTTAATTCATAATTCATAATTCCAGATTCAATTCATGATTCAAGATTCAATTCATGGTTCATGATTCAATTCATGAATTATGATTCATGATTCGATTCATGATTCATGATTCAATTCATGATTCATGATTCAATTCATGATTCATGATTCGATTCATGATTTATGATTCAATTCATGATTCATGATTCGATTCATGATTCATGATTCGATATTTGATTCATCATTCATGATTCAATTCATGATTCATGATTTATTTCATGATTCAATTCATGATTCAGTTCAGGATTCATTTCATGATTCATGATTCAATTCATGATTCATGATTCATGATTCATGATTCAATTCATGATTCATGATTCATTTCATGATTCATGATTCAAATCATGATTCAATTCATAATTCATGATTCAATTCATGATTCATGATTCAATTCATGATTCATGATTCATGATTCATGATTCGATTCATGATTCAATTCATGATTTATGATTCAATTCATGATTCATGTTTCGATTTATGATTCATGATTCGATTCATGATTCATGATTCAATTCATTATTCAGAAATCATGATTCATGATTTGATTCATGATTCATGATTCATTTCATAATTCATGATTCATGATTCAAATCATGATTCAATTCATGATTCATGATTCAATTCATTATTCATGATTCAATTCATGATTCACGATTCATGATTCATGATTCGATTCATGATTCATGTTTCGATTCATCATTCATGATTCAATTTATGATTCATGATTCGATTCATGATTCATGATTCATGATTCGATTCATGATTCATGATTCATGATTCGATTCATGATTCATGATACATGATTTGATTCATGATTCATGATTTGATTCATGATTCATGATTCAATTAATGATTCATGATTCATGATTCGATTGATGATTCTATTCATGATTCATGATTCAATTCATGATTCATGATTAATGGTTCAATTCATGATTCAATTCATGATTCATTTCATGATTCTTGATTCATGATTCAATTCAAGATTCTATTCATGATTCATGCTTTAATTCATGATTCATGATTTAATTCATGATTCATGATTCATGATTCATGATTCAATTCATGATCTATGATTCGATTAATGATTCATGATTCAATTCATGATTCGTGATTCAATTCATGATTCATGATTCGATTCATGATTCATGATTCATGATTCGATTCATTATTCATAAATCATGATTCATGATTTGATTCATGATGCATGATTCAATTCATGATTCATGATTCATTTCATAATTCATGATTCATGATTCAAATCATGATTCAATTCATGATTCATGATTCAATTCATGATTCATGATTCAATTCATGATTCACGATTCATGATTCATGTTTCGATTCATGATTCATGTTTCGATTCATGATTCATGATTCGATTTATGATTCATGATTCGATTCATGATTCATGATTCATGATTCGATTCATGATTCATGATTCATGATTCGATTCATGATTCATGATACATGATTTGATTCATGATTCATGATTTGATTCATGATTCATGATTCAATTAATGATTCATGATTCATGATTCAATTCATGATTCAATTCATGATTCATTTCATGATTCTTGATTCATGATTCAATTCATGATTCAATTCATGATTCATGCTTTAATTCATGATTCATGATTTAATTCATTATTCATGATTCATGATTCATGATTCAATTCATGATCCATGATTCGATTAATGATTCATGATTCAATTCATGATTCGTGATTCAATTCATGATTCATGATTCATGATTCAATTCATGATTCAGTTCATGATTCATTTCATGATTCATGATTCATGAATCAATTCATGATTCATGATTCATGAATCAATTCATGATTCTATTCATGATTCATGATTCAATTCATGATTCATGATTCAATTCATGATTCTATTTATGATTCATGATTCAATTCATGATTCATGATTCAATTCATGATTCGTGATTTATTATTCATGATTCAATTCATGATTCATGATTCCATTCATGATTTATGATTCATGATTCATGATTCGATTCATGATTCATGATTCGATTCATGATTCATGATTCGATTCATGATTCATGATTCATGATTCGATTTATAAATCATGATTCGATTCATGATTCATGATTCATGATTCGATTCATGATTCATGATTCATGATTTGATTCATGATTCATGATTCATGATTCGATTCATAATTCATAATTCATGATTCGATTCATGATTCATGATTCGATTCATGATTCGATTCATGATTTATGATTCATGATTCAATTCATGATTCAATTCATGATTCATTTCATGATTCATGATTCATGAATCACTTCATGATTCTATTCATGATTCTATTCATGATTCATGATTCTATTCATGATTCATGATTCTATTCATGATTTATGATTCAATTCATGATTCTATTTATGAATTATGATTCGATTCATGGTTCATTATTCAATTCATAATTCGTGATTTATGATTCATGATTCAATTAATGATTCATGATTCGATTCATGATTTATGATTCATGATTCATGATTCGATTCATGATTCATGAATTATGATTAAATTAATGATTCATGATTCAATTCATGATTCATTTCATGATTCATGATTCAATTCATAATTCATAATTCCAGATTCAATTCATGATTCAAGATTCAATTCATGGTTCATGATTCAATTCATGAATTATGATTCATGATTCGATTCATGATTCATGATTCAATTCATGATTCATGATTCAATTCATGATTCATGATTCGATTCATGATTTATGATTCAATTCATGATTCATGATTCGATTCATGATTCATGATTCGATATTTGATTCATCATTCATGATTCAATTCATGATTCATGATTTATTTCATGATTCAATTCATGATTCAGTTCAGGATTCATTTCATGATTCATGATTCAATTCATGATTCATGAGTCATGATTCATGATTCAATTCATGATTCATGATTCATTTCATGATTCATGATTCATGATTTAAATCATGATTCAATTCATAATTCATGATTCAATTCATGATTCATGATTCAATTCATGATTCATGATTCATGATTCGATTCATGATTCAATTCATGATTTATGATTCAATTCATGATTCATGTTTCGATTTATGATTCATGATTCGATTCATGATTCATGATTCATGATTCGATTCATGAGTCATGATTCAATTCATGATTCATGATTCAATTCATTATTCATAAATCATGATTCATGATTTGATTCATGATTCATGATTCAATTCATGATTCATGATTCATTTCATAATTCATGATTCATGATTCAAATCTTGATTCAATTCATGATTCATGATTCAATTCATTATTCATGATTCAATTCATGATTCACGATTCATGATTCATGATTCGATTCATGATTCATGTTTCGATTCATCATTCATGATTCAATTTATGATTCATGATTCGATTCATGATTCATGATTCATGATTCGATTCATGATTCATGATTCATGATTCGATTCATGATTCATGATACATGATTTGATTCATGATTCATGATTTGATTCATGATTCATGATTCAATTAATGATTCATGATTCATGATTCGATTGATGATTCTATTCATGATTCATGATTCATGATTCAATTCATGATTCATGATTAATTTTTCAATTCATGATTCAATTCATGATTCATTTCATGATTCTTCATTCATGATTCAATTCAGGATTCTATTCATGATTCATGCTTTAATTCATGATTCATGATTTAATTCATGATTCATGATTCATGATTCATGATTCAATTCATGATCCATGATTCGATTAATGATTAATGATTCAATTCATGATTCGTGATTCAATTCATGATTCATGATTCATGATTTAATTCATGTTTCATGATTTAATTCATGATTCATGATTCATGATTCATGATTCAATTCATGATCCATGATTCGATTAATGATTCATGATTCAATTCATGATTCGTGATTCAATTCATGATTCATGATTCATGATTAATGATTCGATTCATGATTCATGATTCATGATTCAATTCATGAATCATTTCATGAATTATGATTCAATTCAGTATTTATTATTTAATTCATGATTCATGATTCAATTCATGATTCAATTCATGATCCATGATTCGATTAATGATTCATGATTCAATTCATGATTCATGATTCATGATTTAATTCATGTTTCATGATTTAATTCATGATTCATGATTCATGATTCAATTCATGATCCATGATTCGATTAATGATTCATGATTCAATTCATGATTCGTGATTCAATTCATGATTCATGATTCATGATTAATGATTCGATTATTGATTCATGATTCATGATTCAATTCATGAATCATTTCATGAATTATTAATCAATTCAGTATTTATTATTCAATTCATGATTCATGATTTAATTCATGATTCATGATTTAATTCATGATTCATGATTCATGATTCATGATTCAATTCATGATCCATGATTCGATTAATGATTCATGATTCAATTCATGATTCATGATTCATGATTCATGATTCAATTCATGATCCATGATTCGATTAATGATTCATGATTCAATTCATGATTCGTGATTCAATTCATGATTCATGATTCATGATTAATGATTCGATTCATGATTCATGATTCATGAATTAATTCATGAATCATTTCATGAATTATGATTCAATTCAGTATTTATTATTCAATTCATAATTCATGATTTAATTCATGATTCATGATTCATGATTCATGATTCAATTCATGATTCAATTCATGATTCAATTCATGATTCATGATTCAATTCATGATTCAATTCATGATTCAATTCATGATTCATGATTTAATTCATGATTCATAATTCATGATTCAATTCATGATTCATGATTCAATTCATGATTCATGATTCAATTCATGAATTATGACTCATTATTCGATTCATGATTCATGATTCAATTCATGATTCATGATTCATGATTCAATTCATGATTCATGATTTGATTCATGATTCATGATTCAATTCATGATTCATGATTCGATTCATGATTCATGATTCGATATTTGATTCATGATTCATGATTCAATTCATGATTCATGATTCAATTCATGATTCAGTTCATGATTCATTTCATGATTCATGATTTAATTCATGATTCATGATTCAACTTATGATTCATGATTCATGATTCAATTCATGATTTATGATTCAATTCATGATTCATTATTCAATTCATGATTCATAATTCATGATTCAATTCATGATTCTATTCCTGATTTATGATTCAATTCAAGATTCATGATTTATGATTCATGATTCAAATCATGATTCATGATTCGATTCTTGATTCATGATTTAATTCATGATTCATGATTCATGATTCGATTTATGATTCATGATTCAATTCATGATTCATTAATCATGATTTGATTCATGATTCATGATTCGATTCATGATTCACGATTCATGATTCGATTCATGATTCATGATTCATGATTCGAATTATGATTCATGATTCATGATTCGATTCATGATTCATGATTTGATTCATGATTCATGATTCAATTCATGATTCATGATTCATGATTCATGATTCAATTCATGATTCTATTCATGATTCATGATTCATGATTTGATTCATTATTCATGATTCATGATTCGATTCATGATTCATGATTTGATTCATGATTCATGATTCATGATTCAATTCATAATTCATGATTCATGATTCAATTCATGATTCTATTCATGATATATGATTCATGATTCAATTCATGATTCATGATTCATGATTCATGATTCGATTCATGATTCATGATTCAATTCATGATTCGTTATTCATGATTCATGATTCGATTTATGATTCATGATTCAATTCATGATTCATTAATCATGATTTGATTCATGATTCATGATTCATGATTCAATTCATTATTCATGATTCATGATTCGATTCATGATTCATGATTTGATTCATGATTCATGATTCATGATTCAATTCATGATTCATGATTCATGATTCATTTCATGATTCTATTCATGATATATGATTCATGATTCAATTCATGATTCATGATTCATGATTCGATTCATGATTCATGATTCAATTCATGATTCGTTATTCATGATTCATGATTCAATTCATAATTCATGATTCGATTCATGATTCATGATTAAATTCATGATTCATGATTCAATTCATGATTCATGATTCATGATTCAATTCATGATTCAGTTCATGATTCAATTCATGATTCATGATTCAATTCATGATTCTATTTATGATTCATGATTCAATTCATGATTCAAGATTCGATTCATCATTTATGATTCAATTCATGATTCGTGATTTATTATTCATGATTCAATTCATGATTCATGATTCGATTCATGATTTATGAATCATGATTAAATTCATGATTTAAGATTCGATTCATCATTCATGATTCAATTCATGATTCGTGATTTATTATTCATGATTCAATTCATTATTCATGATTCGATTCATGATTTATGATTCATGATTCATGATTCGATTCATGATTCATAAATCATGATTAAATTTATGATTCGATTCATGATTAATGATTCATGATTCATGATTCGATTTATGAATCATGATTCATGATTCATGATTCGATTTATGAATCATGATTCGATTCATGATTCATGATTCATGATTCATGATTCGATTCATGATTCATGATACATGATTTATGATTCGATTCATAATTCATAATTCATGATTCGATTCATGATTCATGATTCGATTCATGATTCATGATTCAAGATTCAATTCATGATTCAATTCATGATTCATTTCATGATTCATGATTCATTATTCGATTCATGATTCATGATTCATGATTCAATTCATGATTCAATTCATGATTCATTTCATGATTTATGATTCATGAATCAATTCATGATTATATTCATAATTCATGATTAAATTCATGACTCTATTTATGATTCATGATTCGATTCATGATTCATAAATAATGATTCATGATTTGATTCATTATTCATGATTCATGATTCATGATTCAATTCATGATTCATGATTCGATTCATGATTCATGATTCAATTCATGATTCGTGATTCATGATTCATGATTCAATTCATGATTCATGATTCGATTCATGATTCATGATTCGATTCATAATTCATAATTCATGATTCGATTCATGATTCATGATTCGATTCATGATTCATGATTCATGATTCGATTCATGATTCATGATTCATGATTCGATTTATGAATCATGATTCGATTCATGATTTATGATTCATGATTCGATTCATGATTCATGATTCATGATTCATGATTCGATTCATGATTCATGATTCGATTCATAATTCATAATTCATGATTCGATTCATGATTCATGATTCGATTCATGATTCATGATTCGATTCATGATTCATGATTCATGATTCGATTCATAATTCATAATTCATGATTCGATTCATGATTCATGATTCAATTCATGATTCATTTCATGATTCTTGATTCATGAATCAATTCATGATTCATGAATCAATTCATGATTCATGAATCAATTCATGATTCTATTCATGATTCATGAATCAATTCATGATTCATGAATCAATTCATGATTCTATTCATGATTCATGATTCTATTCATGATTCATGATTCAATTCATGATTCTATTTATGAATTATGATTCGATTCATGGTTCATGATTCAATTCATAATTCGTGATTATGATTCATGATTCAATTAATGATTCATGATTCGATTCATGATTTATGATTCATGATTCATGATTCGATTCATGATTCATGAATTATAATTGAATTAATGATTCATGATTCAATTCATGATTCATTTCATGATTCATGATTTAATTCATGATTCATAATTCCAGATTCAATTCATGATTCAAGATTCAATTCATGATTCATGAATCAATTCATGAATTATGATTTATGATTCGATTCATGATTCATGATTCAATTCATGATTCATGATTCAATTCATGATTCATGATTCGATTCATGATTTATGATTCAATTCATGATTCGATTCATGATTCATGATTCGATATTTGATTCATCATTCATGATTCAATTCATGATTCATTTCATGATTCATGATTTAATTCATGATTCATAATTCCAGATTCAATTCATGATTCAAGATTCAATTCATGATTCATGAATCAATTCATGAATTATGATTTATGATTCGATTCATGATTCATGATTCAATTCAGGATTCATGATTCAATTCATGATTCATGATTCGATTCATGATTTATGATTCAATTCATGATTCATGATTCGATTCATGATTCATGACTCGATATTTGATTCATCATTCATGATTCAATTCATGATTCATGATTTATTTCATGATTCAATTCATGATTCAGTTCAGGATTCATTTCATGATTCATGATTCAATTCATGATTCATGATTCATGATTCATGATTCAATTCATGATTCATGATTCAATTCATGATTCATGATTGATTTCATGATTCATGATTCAATTCATGATTCACGATTCATGATTCATGATTCGATTCATGATTCAATTCATGATTTATGATTCAATTCATGATTCATGTTTCGATTTATGATTCATGATTCGATTCATGATTCATGATTCATGATTCGATTCATGAGTCATGATTCAATTCATGATTCGTGATTCGATTCATTATTCATAATTCATGATTCATGATTCATAATTCATGATTCAATTCATGATTCATGATTAATGATTCATAATTCAATTCATGATTCATGATTCAATTCTTGATTCATGATTCGATTCATGATTCATGATTCATGATTCATGATTCGATTCATGATTCATGAATTATGATTCAATTCATGATTCATGATTTGATTCATGATTCATGATACAATTCATGATTTATGATTTATGATTCAATTTATGATTCAATTCATGATTCATGATTCATTATTCATGATTCATGATTCGATTCATGATTCATGATTCAATTCATGATTCATGATTCATTATTTAATTCATGATTCGATTCACGATTTATGATTCAATTCATGATTCATGATTCATTTCATGATTCATGATTCGATTCATGATTCATGATTTACAATTCATGATTTAATTCATGATTCATGATTCGATCCATGATTTATGATTCAATTCATGATTCATGATTCATGATTCGATTCATGATTCATGATTCAATTCATGATTCATGATTCAATTCATGATTCATGATTCGATTCATGATTCATGATTCATGATTAAATTCATGATTCATGATTCATTATTTAATTCATGACTCATGATTCGATTAATGATTCATGATTCAATTCATGAATCATGATTCTTGATTCAATTCATGATTCAAGATTCATGATTCAATTCATGATTCATGATTTAATTCATAATTCATGATTCAATTCATGATTCATGATTTAATTCATGATTCATGATTCAATTCATGATTCATGATTCAATTCATGTTTCATGATTCATGATTCGATTCATGAATCATGATTCAATTCATGATTCATGATTCAATTCATGATTCATGATTCATGATTCAATTCATGATTCATGATTCATGATTTTATTCATAATTCATGATTCAATTCATGATTCATGATTTAATTCATGATTCATGATTTGATTCATGATTCATGATTCAATTCATTATTCATGATTCATGATTTAATTCATGATTCATGATTCATGATTCAATTCATGATTCATGATTCATGATTCAATTCATGATTCATGATTCATGATTCAATTCATGATTCATGATTCATGATTCATGATTCAATTCATGACTCATTTTCAAATTCATGATTCATTTCATGATTCATGATTTAATTCATGATTAATGATTCATGATTCAATTCATGATTCATGATGCAATTCATGATTCATGATTCAATTCATGATTCATGATTCAATTCATGTTTCATGATTCGATTCATGATGCAATTCATGATTCATGATTCAATTCATGATTCATGATTCAATTCATGTTTCATGATTAAATTCATGATTCATGATTCAATTCATGATTCATGATTTGATTCATGATTCATGATTCAATTCATGATTCATGATGCAATTCATGATTCAATTCATGATTCATGATTCAATTCATGTTTCATGATTTGATTCATGATTCATGATTCAATTCATGATTCATGATTCATGACTTGATTCATGATTCAATTCATGATTCATGATTCAATTCATTATTCATGATTCATGATTCATGATTCATGATTCGATTTATGATTCTTGATTCATTTCATGATTCATGATTCATGATTTAATTCATGATTCATGTTTCGATTCATGATTCATGATTCGATTCATGTTTCATGATTCGATTCATGATTCATGATTCATAATTCATGATTCAATTCATGATTCATGATTAATGATTCATAATTCAATTCATGATTCATGATTCAATTCTTGATTCATGATTCGATTCATGATTCATGATTCATGATACATGATTCGATTCATGATTCATGATTTATGATTCAATTCATGATTCATGATTTGATTTATGATTCATGATACAATTCATGATTTATGATTTATGATTCAATTTATGATTCAATTCATGATTCATGATTCATGATTCATGATTCGATTCATGATTCATGATTCATGATTCGATTCATGATTTATGATTCAATTCATGATTCATGATTCGATTCATGATTCATGATTTACAATTGATGATTTAATTCATGATTCATGATTCGATTCATGATTTATGATTCAATTCATGATTCAATTCATGATTCATGATTCATGATTCGATTCATGATTCATGATTCGATTTATGATTCATGATTCAATTCATGATTCATGATTTATGATTCAATTCATGATTCAATTCATGATTCATGATTTAATTCATGATTCAAGATTCATTATTTAATTCATGATTCATGATTCGATTCATGATTCATGATTCAATTCATGATTCATGATTCATGATTCAATTCATGATTCATGATTCATGATTCGATTCATGATTCATGATTCAATTCATGATTCATGATTCATGATTCAATTCATGATTCATGATTCATTATTTAATTCATGACTCATGATTCGATTCATGATTCGATTCATGATTCATGATTCATGATTTAATTCATGATTCATGATTCATGATTTGATTCATAATTCATGATTCAAGTCATGATTCATGATTTAATTCATGTTTAATTCATGATTTGATTCATGATTCATGATTCAATTCATTATTCATGAATTATGATTTAATTCATGATTCATGATTCATGATTCAATTCATGATTCATGATTCATGATTCAATTCATGATTCATGATTCATGATTCAATTCATGATTCATGATTCATGATTCAATTCATGATTCATGATTCATGATTCAATTCATGATTCATGATTCATGATTCAATTCATGATTCATGATTCATGATTCAATTCATGATTCATGATTCATGATTCAATTCATGATTCATTTCATGATTCATGATTCGATTCATGACTCATTTTCAAATTCATGATTCATTTCATGATTCATGATTAAATTCATGATTAATGATTCATGATTCAATTCATGATTCATGATGCAATTCATGATTCATGATTCAATTCATGATTCATGATTCAATTCATGTTTCATGATTCGATTCATGATGCAATTCATGATTCATGATTCAATTTATGATTCATGATTCAATTCATGTTTCATGATTCGATTCATGATTCAATTCATGATTCATGATTTGATTCATGATTCATGATTCAATTCATGATTCATGATGCAATTCATGATTCACGATTCAATTCATGATTCATGATTCAATTCATGTTTCATGATTCAATTCATGATTAATGATTCAATTCATGATTCATGATTTGATTCATGATTCATGATTCAATTCATGATTCGTGATTCGATTCATTATTCATAATTCATGATTCATGATTCATAATTCATGATTCAATTCATGATTCATGATTAATGATTCATAATTCAATTCATGATTCATGATTCAATTCTTGATTCATGATTCGATTCATGATTCATGATTCATGATTCGATTCATGATTCATGAATTATGATTCAATTCATGATTCATGATTTGATTCATGATTCATGATACAATTCATGATTTATGATTTATGATTCAATTTATGATTCAATTCATGATTCATGATTCATTATTCATGATTCATGATTCGATTCATGATTCATGATTCAATTCATGATTCATGATTCATTATTTAATTCATGATTCGATTCACGATTTATGATTCAATTCATGATTCATGATTCATTTCATGATTCATGATTCGATTCATGATTCATGATTTACAATTCATGATTTAATTCATGATTCATGATTCGATCCATGATTTATGATTCAATTCATGATTCATGATTCATGATTCGATTCATGATTCATGATTCAATTCATGATTCATGATTCAATTCATGATTCATGATTCGATTCATGATTCATGATTCATGATTAAATTCATGATTCATGATTCATTATTTAATTCATGACTCATGATTCGATTAATGATTCATGATTCAATTCATGAATCATGATTCTTGATTCAATTCATGATTCAAGATTCATGATTCAATTCATGATTCATGATTTAATTCATAATTCATGATTCAATTCATGATTCATGATTTAATTCATGATTCATGATTCAATTCATGATTCATGATTCAATTCATGTTTCATGATTCATGATTCGATTCATGAATCATGATTCAATTCATGATTCATGATTCAATTCATGATTCATGATTCATGATTCAATTCATGATTCATGATTCATGATTTGATTCATAATTCATGATTCAATTCATGATTCATGATTTAATTCATGATTCATGATTTGATTCATGATTCATGATTCAATTCATTATTCATGATTCATGATTTAATTCATGATTCATGATTCATGATTCAATTCATGATTCATGATTCATGATTCAATTCATGATTCATGATTCATGATTCAATTCATGATTCATGATTCATGATTCGATTCATGATTCATGATTCAATTCATGACTCATTTTCAAATTCATGATTCATTTCATGATTCATGATTTAATTCATGATTAATGATTCATGATTCAATTCATGATTCATGATGCAATTCATGATTCATGATTCAATTCATGATTCATGATTTATTTCATGATTCAATTCATGATTCAGTTCAGGATTCATTTCATGATTCATGATTCAATTCATGATTCATGATTCATGATTCAATTCATGATTCATAATTCAATTCATGATTCATGATTGATTTCATGATTCATGATTCAATTCATGATTCACGATTCATGATTCATGATTCGATTCATGATTCAATTCATGATTTATGATTCAATTCATAATTCATGTTTCGATTTATGATTCATGATTCAATTCATGATTCATGATTCATGATTCGATTCATGAGTCATGATTCAATTCATGATTCGTGATTCGATTCATTATTCATAATTCATGATTCATGATTCATAATTCATGATTCAATTCATGATTCATGATTAATGATTCATAATTCAATTCATGATTCATGATTCAATTCTTGATTCATGATTCGATTCATGATTCATGATTTATGATTCGATTCATGATTCATGAATTATGATTCAATTCATGATTCATGATTTGATTCATGATTCATGATACAATTCATGATTTATGATTTATGATTCAATTTATGATTCAATTCATGATTCATGATTCATTATTCATGATTCATGATTCGATTCATGATTCATGATTCAATTCATGATTCATGATTCATTATTTAATTCATGATTCGATTCACGATTTATGATTTAATTCATGATTCATGATTCATTTCATGATTCATGATTCGATTCATGATTCATGATTTACAATTCATGATTTAATTCATGATTCATGATTCGATTCATGATTTATGATTCAATTCATGATTCATGATTCATGATTCGATTCATGATTCATGATTCAATTCATGATTCATGATTCAATTCATGATTCATGATTCGATTCATGATTCATGATTCATGATTAAATTCATGATTCATGATTCATTATTTAATTCATGACTCATGATTCGATTAATGATTCATGATTCAATTCATGATTCATGATTCATGATTCAATTCATGATTCAAGATTCATGATTCAATTCATGATTCATGATTTGATTCATAATTCATGATTCAATTCATGATTCATGAATCAATTCATGATTCATGAATCAATTCATGATTCTATTCATGATTCATGAATCAATTCATGATTCTATTCATGATTCATGATTCAATTCATGTTTCATGATTCGATTCATGATTCAATTCATGATTCATGATTTGATTCATGATTCATGATTCAATTCATGATTCATGATGCAATTCATGATTCACGATTCAATTCATGATTCATGATTCAATTTATGTTTCATGATTCAATTCATGATTAATGATTCAATTCATGATTCATGATTTGATTCATGATTCATGATTCAATTCATGATTCGTGATTCGATTCATTATTCATAATTCATGATTCATGATTCATAATTCATGATTCAATTCATGATTCATGATTAATGATTCATAATTCAATTCATGATTCATGATTCAATTCTTGATTCATGATTCGATTCATGATTCATGATTCATGATTCGATTCATGATTCATGAATTATGATTCAATTCATGATTCATGATTTGATTCATGATTCATGATACAATTCATGATTTATGATTTATGATTCAATTTATGATTCAATTCATGATTCATGATTCATTATTCATGATTCATGATTCAATTCATGATTCATGATTCAATTCATGATTCATGATTCATTATTTAATTCATGATTCGATTCACGATTTATGATTCAATTCATGATTCATGATTCATTTCATGATTCATGATTCGATTCATGATTCATGATTTACAATTCATGATTTAATTCATGATTCATGATTCGATCCATGATTTATGATTCAATTCATGATTCATGATTCATGATTCGATTCATGATTCATGATTCAATTCATGATTCATGATTCAATTCATGATTCATGATTCGATTCATGATTCATGATTCATGATTAAATTCATGATTCATGATTCATTATTTAATTCATGACTCATGATTCGATTAATGATTCATGATTCAATTCATGAATCATGATTCTTGATTCAATTCATGATTCAAGATTCATGATTCAATTCATGATTCATGATTTAATTCATAATTCATGATTCAATTCATGATTCATGATTTAATTCATGATTCATGATTCAATTCATGATTCATGATTCAATTCATGTTTCATGATTCATGATTCGATTCATGAATCATGATTCAATTCATGATTCATGATTCAATTCATGATTCATGATTCATGATTCAATTCATGATTCATGATTCATGATTTGATTCATAATTCATGATTCAATTCATGATTCATGATTTAATTCATGATTCATGATTTGATTCATGATTCATGATTCAATTCATTATTCATGATTCATGATTTAATTCATGATTCATGATTCATGATTCAATTCATGATTCATGATTCATGATTCAATTCATGATTCATGATTCATGATTCAATTCATGATTCATGATTCATGATTCGATTCATGATTCATGATTCAATTCATGACTCATTTTCAAATTCATGATTCATTTCATGATTCATGATTTAATTCATGATTAATGATTCATGATTCAATTCATGATTCATGATGCAATTCATGATTCATGATTCAATTCATGATTCATGATTTATTTCATGATTCAATTCATGATTCAGTTCAGGATTCATTTCATGATTCATGATTCAATTCATGATTCATGATTCATGATTCAATTCATGATTCATAATTCAATTCATGATTCATGATTGATTTCATGATTCATGATTCAATTCATGATTCACGATTCATGATTCATGATTCGATTCATGATTCAATTCATGATTTATGATTCAATTCATAATTCATGTTTCGATTTATGATTCATGATTCAATTCATGATTCATGATTCATGATTCGATTCATGAGTCATGATTCAATTCATGATTCGTGATTCGATTCATTATTCATAATTCATGATTCATGATTCATAATTCATGATTCAATTCATGATTCATGATTAATGATTCATAATTCAATTCATGATTCATGATTCAATTCTTGATTCATGATTCGATTCATGATTCATGATTTATGATTCGATTCATGATTCATGAATTATGATTCAATTCATGATTCATGATTTGATTCATGATTCATGATACAATTCATGATTTATGATTTATGATTCAATTTATGATTCAATTCATGATTCATGATTCATTATTCATGATTCATGATTCGATTCATGATTCATGATTCAATTCATGATTCATGATTCATTATTTAATTCATGATTCGATTCACGATTTATGATTTAATTCATGATTCATGATTCATTTCATGATTCATGATTCGATTCATGATTCATGATTTACAATTCATGATTTAATTCATGATTCATGATTCGATTCATGATTCATGATTCAATTCATGATTCATGATTCATGATTCGATTCATGATTCATGATTCAATTCATGATTCATGATTCAATTCATGATTCATGATTCGATTCATGATTCATGATTCATGATTAAATTCATGATTCATGATTCATTATTTAATTCATGACTCATGATTCGATTAATGATTCATGATTCAATTCATGATTCATGATTCATGATTCAATTCATGATTCAAGATTCATGATTCAATTCATGATTCATGATTTGATTCATAATTCATGATTCAATTCATGATTCATGAATCAATTCATGATTCATGAATCAATTCATGATTCTATTCATGATTCATGAATCAATTCATGATTCTATTCATGATTCATGATTCAATTCATGTTTCATGATTCGATTCATGATTCAATTCATGATTCATGATTTGATTCATGATTCATGATTCAATTCATGATTCATGATGCAATTCATGATTCACGATTCAATTCATGATTCATGATTCAATTTATGTTTCATGATTCAATTCATGATTAATGATTCAATTCATGATTCATGATTTGATTCATGATTCATGATTCAATTCATGATTCGTGATTCGATTCATTATTCATAATTCATGATTCATGATTCATAATTCATGATTCAATTCATGATTCATGATTAATGATTCATAATTCAATTCATGATTCATGATTCAATTCTTGATTCATGATTCGATTCATGATTCATGATTCATGATTCGATTCATGATTCATGAATTATGATTCAATTCATGATTCATGATTTGATTCATGATTCATGATACAATTCATGATTTATGATTTATGATTCAATTTATGATTCAATTCATGATTCATGATTCATTATTCATGATTCATGATTCGATTCATGATTCATGATTCAATTCATGATTCATGATTCATTATTTAATTCATGATTCGATTCACGATTTATGATTCAATTCATGATTCATGATTCATTTCATGATTCATGATTCGATTCATGATTCATGATTTACAATTCATGATTTAATTCATGATTCATGATTCGATCCATGATTTATGATTCAATTCATGATTCATGATTCATGATTCGATTCATGATTCATGATTCAATTCATGATTCATGATTCAATTCATGATTCATGATTCGATTCATGATTCATGATTCATGATTAAATTCATGATTCATGATTCATTATTTAATTCATGACTCATGATTCGATTAATGATTCATGATTCAATTCATGAATCATGATTCTTGATTCAATTCATGATTCAAGATTCATGATTCAATTCATGATTCATGATTTAATTCATAATTCATGATTCAATTCATGATTCATGATTTAATTCATGATTCATGATTCAATTCATGATTCATGATTCAATTCATGTTTCATGATTCATGATTCGATTCATGAATCATGATTCAATTCATGATTCATGATTCAATTCATGATTCATGATTCATGATTCAATTCATGATTCATGATTCATGATTTGATTCATAATTCATGATTCAATTCATGATTCATGATTTAATTCATGATTCATGATTTGATTCATGATTCATGATTCAATTCATTATTCATGATTCATGATTTAATTCATGATTCATGATTCATGATTCAATTCATGATTCATGATTCATGATTCAATTCATGATTCATGATTCATGATTCAATTCATGATTCATGATTCATGATTCGATTCATGATTCATGATTCAATTCATGACTCATTTTCAAATTCATGATTCATTTCATGATTCATGATTTAATTCATGATTAATGATTCATGATTCAATTCATGATTCATGATGCAATTCATGATTCATGATTCAATTCATGATTCATGATTTATTTCATGATTCAATTCATGATTCAGTTCAGGATTCATTTCATGATTCATGATTCAATTCATGATTCATGATTCATGATTCATGATTCAATTCATGATTCATAATTCAATTCATGATTCATGATTGATTTCATGATTCATGATTCAATTCATGATTCACGATTCATGATTCATGATTCGATTCATGATTCAATTCATGATTTATGATTCAATTCATAATTCATGTTTCGATTTATGATTCATGATTCAATTCATGATTCATGATTCATGATTCGATTCATGAGTCATGATTCAATTCATGATTCGTGATTCGATTCATTATTCATAATTCATGATTCATGATTCATAATTCATGATTCAATTCATGATTCATGATTAATGATTCATAATTCAATTCATGATTCATGATTCAATTCTTGATTCATGATTCGATTCATGATTCATGATTTATGATTCGATTCATGATTCATGAATTATGATTCAATTCATGATTCATGATTTGATTCATGATTCATGATACAATTCATGATTTATGATTTATGATTCAATTTATGATTCAATTCATGATTCATGATTCATTATTCATGATTCATGATTCGATTCATGATTCATGATTCAATTCATGATTCATGATTCATTATTTAATTCATGATTCGATTCACGATTTATGATTTAATTCATGATTCATGATTCATTTCATGATTCATGATTCGATTCATGATTCATGATTTACAATTCATGATTTAATTCATGATTCATGATTCGATTCATGATTTATGATTCAATTCATGATTCATGATTCATGATTCGATTCATGATTCATGATTCAATTCATGATTCATGATTCAATTCATGATTCATGATTCGATTCATGATTCATGATTCATGATTAAATTCATGATTCATGATTCATTATTTAATTCATGACTCATGATTCGATTAATGATTCATGATTCAATTCATGATTCATGATTCATGATTCAATTCATGATTCAAGATTCATGATTCAATTCATGATTCATGATTTGATTCATAATTCATGATTCAATTCATGATTCATGAATCAATTCATGATTCATGAATCAATTCATGATTCTATTCATGATTCATGAATCAATTCATGATTCTATTCATGATTCATGATTCAATTCATGTTTCATGATTCGATTCATGATTCAATTCATGATTCATGATTTGATTCATGATTCATGATTCAATTCATGATTCATGATGCAATTCATGATTCACGATTCAATTCATGATTCATGATTCAATTTATGTTTCATGATTCAATTCATGATTAATGATTCAATTCATGATTCATGATTTGATTCATGATTCATGATTCAATTCATGATTCGTGATTCGATTCATTATTCATAATTCATGATTCATGATTCATAATTCATGATTCAATTCATGATTCATGATTAATGATTCATAATTCAATTCATGATTCATGATTCAATTCTTGATTCATGATTCGATTCATGATTCATGATTCATGATTCGATTCATGATTCATGAATTATGATTCAATTCATGATTCATGATTTGATTCATGATTCATGATACAATTCATGATTTATGATTTATGATTCAATTTATGATTCAATTCATGATTCATGATTCATTATTCATGATTCATGATTCGATTCATGATTCATGATTCAATTCATGATTCATGATTCATTATTTAATTCATGATTCGATTCACGATTTATGATTCAATTCATGATTCATGATTCATTTCATGATTCATGATTCGATTCATGATTCATGATTTACAATTCATGATTTAATTCATGATTCATGATTCGATCCATGATTTATGATTCAATTCATGATTCATGATTCATGATTCGATTCATGATTCATGATTCAATTCATGATTCATGATTCAATTCATGATTCATGATTCGATTCATGATTCATGATTCATGATTAAATTCATGATTCATGATTCATTATTTAATTCATGACTCATGATTCGATTAATGATTCATGATTCAATTCATGAATCATGATTCTTGATTCAATTCATGATTCAAGATTCATGATTCAATTCATGATTCATGATTTAATTCATAATTCATGATTCAATTCATGATTCATGATTTAATTCATGATTCATGATTCAATTCATGATTCATGATTCAATTCATGTTTCATGATTCATGATTCGATTCATGAATCATGATTCAATTCATGATTCATGATTCAATTCATGATTCATGATTCATGATTCAATTCATGATTCATGATTCATGATTTGATTCATAATTCATGATTCAATTCATGATTCATGATTTAATTCATGATTCATGATTTGATTCATGATTCATGATTCAATTCATTATTCATGATTCATGATTTAATTCATGATTCATGATTCATGATTCAATTCATGATTCATGATTCATGATTCAATTCATGATTCATGATTCATGATTCAATTCATGATTCATGATTCATGATTCGATTCATGATTCATGATTCAATTCATGACTCATTTTCAAATTCATGATTCATTTCATGATTCATGATTTAATTCATGATTAATGATTCATGATTCAATTCATGATTCATGATGCAATTCATGATTCATGATTCAATTCATGATTCATGATTTATTTCATGATTCAATTCATGATTCAGTTCAGGATTCATTTCATGATTCATGATTCAATTCATGATTCATGATTCATGATTCATGATTCAATTCATGATTCATAATTCAATTCATGATTCATGATTGATTTCATGATTCATGATTCAATTCATGATTCACGATTCATGATTCATGATTCGATTCATGATTCAATTCATGATTTATGATTCAATTCATAATTCATGTTTCGATTTATGATTCATGATTCAATTCATGATTCATGATTCATGATTCGATTCATGAGTCATGATTCAATTCATGATTCGTGATTCGATTCATTATTCATAATTCATGATTCATGATTCATAATTCATGATTCAATTCATGATTCATGATTAATGATTCATAATTCAATTCATGATTCATGATTCAATTCTTGATTCATGATTCGATTCATGATTCATGATTTATGATTCGATTCATGATTCATGAATTATGATTCAATTCATGATTCATGATTTGATTCATGATTCATGATACAATTCATGATTTATGATTTATGATTCAATTTATGATTCAATTCATGATTCATGATTCATTATTCATGATTCATGATTCGATTCATGATTCATGATTCAATTCATGATTCATGATTCATTATTTAATTCATGATTCGATTCACGATTTATGATTTAATTCATGATTCATGATTCATTTCATGATTCATGATTCGATTCATGATTCATGATTTACAATTCATGATTTAATTCATGATTCATGATTCGATTCATGATTTATGATTCAATTCATGATTCATGATTCATGATTCGATTCATGATTCATGATTCAATTCATGATTCATGATTCAATTCATGATTCATGATTCGATTCATGATTCATGATTCATGATTAAATTCATGATTCATGATTCATTATTTAATTCATGACTCATGATTCGATTAATGATTCATGATTCAATTCATGATTCATGATTCATGATTCAATTCATGATTCAAGATTCATGATTCAATTCATGATTCATGATTTGATTCATAATTCATGATTCAATTCATGATTCATGAATCAATTCATGATTCATGAATCAATTCATGATTCTATTCATGATTCATGAATCAATTCATGATTCTATTCATGATTCATGATTCTATTCATGATTCATGATTCAATTCATGATTCTATTTATGAATTATGATTCGATTCATGGTTCATGATTCAATTCATAATTCGTGATTTATGATTCATGATTCAATTAATGATTCATGATTCGATTCATGATTTATGATTCATGATTCATGATTCGATTCATGATTCATGAATTATGATTAAATTAATGATTCATGATTCAATTCATGATTCATTTCATGATTCATGATTTAATTCATGATTCATAATTCCAGATTCAATTCATGATTCAAGATTCAATTCATGATTCATGATTCAATTCATGAATTATGATTTATGATTCGATTCATGATTCATGATTCAATTCAGGATTCATGATTCAATTCATGATTCATGATTCGATTCATGATTTATGATTCAATTCATGATTCATGATTCGATTCATGATTCATGACTCGATATTTGATTCATCATTCATGATTCAATTCATGATTCATGATTTATTTCATGATTCAATTCATGATTCAGTTCAGGATTCATTTCATGATTCATGATTCAATTCATGATTCATGATTCATGATTCATGATTCAATTCATGATTCATGATTCAATTCATGATTCATGATTGATTTCATGATTCATGATTCAATTCATGATTCACGATTCATGATTCATGATTTGATTCATGATTCAATTCATGATTTATGATTCAATTCATGATTCATGTTTCGATTTATGATTCATGATTCGATTCATGATTCATGATTCATGATTCGATTCATGAGTCATGATTCAATTCATGATTCGTGATTCGATTCATTATTCATAATTCATGATTCATGATTCATAATTCATGATTCAATTCATGATTCATGATTAATGATTCATAATTCAATTCATGATTCATGATTCAATTCTTGATTCATGATTCGATTCATGATTCATGATTCATGATTCATGATTCATGATTCATGATTCGATTCATGATTCATGAATTATGATTCAATTCATGATTCATGATTTGATTCATGATTCATGATACAATTCATGATTTATGATTTATGATTCAATTTATGATTCAATTCATGATTCATGATTCATTATTCATGATTCATGATTCGATTCATGATTCATGATTCAATTCATGATTCATGATTCATTATTTAATTCATGATTCGATTCACGATTTATGATTCAATTCATGATTCATGATTCATTTCATGATTCATGATTCGATTCATGATTCATGATTTACAATTCATGATTTAATTCATGATTCATGATTCGATCCATGATTTATGATTCAATTCATGATTCATGATTCATGATTCGATTCATGATTCAATTCATGATTCATGATTCAATTCATGATTCATGATTCGATTCATGATTCATGATTCATGATTAAATTCATGATTCATGATTCATTATTTAATTCATGACTCATGATTCGATTAATGATTCATGATTCAATTCATGAATCATGATTCTTGATTCAATTCATGATTCAAGATTCATGATTCAATTCATGATTCATGATTTAATTCATAATTCATGATTCAATTCATGATTCATGATTTAATTCATGATTCATGATTCAATTCATGATTCATGATTCAATTCATGTTTCATGATTCATGATTCGATTCATGAATCATGATTCAATTCATGATTCATGATTCAATTCATGATTCATGATTCAATTCATGATTCATGATTCATGATTTGATTCATAATTCATGATTCAATTCATGATTCATGATTTAATTCATGATTCATGATTTGATTCATGATTCATGATTCAATTCATTATTCATGATTCATGATTTAATTCATGATTCATGATTCATGATTCAATTCATGATTCATGATTCAATTCATGATTCATGATTCATGATTCAATTCATGATTCATGATTCATGATTCGATTCATGATTCATGATTCATGATTCAATTCATGACTCATTTTCAAATTCATGATTCATTTCATGATTCATGATTTAATTCATGATTAATGATTCATGATTCAATTCATGATTCATGATGCAATTCATGATTCATGATTCAATTCATGATTCATGATTCAATTCATGTTTCATGATTTGATTCATGATGCAATTCATGATTCATGATTCAATTCATGATTCATGATTCAATTCATGTTTCATGATTAAATTCATGATTCATGATTCAATTCATGATTCATGATTTGATTCATGATTCATGATTCAATTCATGATTCATGATGCAATTCATGATTCAATTCATGATTCATGATTTAATTCATGTTTCATGATTTGATTCATGATTCATGATTCAATTCATGATTCATGATTCATGACTTGATTCATGATTCAATTCATGATTCATGATTCAATTCATTATTCATGATTCATGATTCATGATTCATGATTCGATTTATGATTCTTGATTCATTTCATGATTCATGATTCATGATTTAATTCATGATTCATGTTTCGATTCATGATTCATGATTCGATTCATGTTTCATGATTTAATTCATGATTCATGTTTCGATTCATGATTCATGATTCGATTCATGTTTCATGATTCGATTCATGATTCATGATTCATAATTCATGATTCAATTCATGATTCATGCTTAATGATTCATAATTCAATTCATGATTCATGATTCAATTCTTGATTCATGATTCGATTCATGATTCATGATTCATGATACATGATTCGATTCATGATTCATGATTTATGATTCAATTCATGATTCATGATTTGATTTATGATTCATGATACAATTCATGATTTATGATTTATGATTCAATTTATGATTCAATTCATGATTCATGATTCATGATTCATGATTCGATTCATGATTCATGATTCATGATTCGATTCATGATTCATGATTCATTATTTAATTCATGATTCGATTCATGATTTATGATTCAATTCATGATTCATGATTCGATTCATGATTCATGATTTACAATTGATGATTTAATTCATGATTCATGATTCGATTCATGATTTATGATTCAATTCATGATTCATGATTTATGATTCAATTCATGATTCAATTCATGATTCATGATTCATGATTCGATTCATGATTCATGATTCGATTTATGATTCATGATTCAATTCATGATTCATGATTTATGATTCAATTCATGATTCAATTCATGATTCATGATTTAATTCATGATTCAAGATTCATTATTTAATTCATGATTCATGATTCGATTCATGATTCATGATTCAATTCATGATTCATGATTCATGATTCAATTCATGATTCATGATTCATGATTCGATTCATGATTCATGATTCAATTCATGATTCATGATTCATGATTCAATTCATGATTCATGATTCATTATTTAATTCATGACTCATGATTCGATTCATGATTCAATTCATGATTCATGATTCATGATTTAATTCATGATTCATGATTTGATTCATAATTCATGATTCAAGTCATGATTCATGATTTAATTCATGATTTGATTCATGATTCATGATTCAATTCATTATTCATGAATTATGATTTAATTCATGATTCATGATTCATGATTCAATTCATGATTCATGATTCATGATTCAATTCATGATTCATGATTCAATTCATGATTCATGATTCATGATTCAATTCATGATTCATGATTCATGATTCAATTCATGATTCATGATTCATGATTCAATTCATGATTCATTTCATGATTCATGATTCGATTCATGATTCATGATTCATGATTCAATTCATGACTCATTTTCAAATTCATGATTCATTTCATGATTCATGATTAAATTCATGATTAATGATTCATGATTCAATTCATGATTCATGATGCAATTCATGATTCATGATTCAATTCATGATTCATGATTCAATTCATGTTTCATGATTCGATTCATGATGCAATTCATGATTCATGATTCAATTTATGATTCATGAATCAATTCATGTTTCATGATTCGATTCATGATTCAATTCATGATTCATGATTTGATTCATGATTCATGATTCAATTCATGATTCATGATGCAATTCATGATTCACGATTCAATTCATGATTCATGATTCAATTCATGTTTCATGATTCAATTCATGATTAATGATTCAATTCATGATTCATGATTTGATTCATGATTCATGATTCAATTCATGATTCATGATTCAATTCATTATTCATGATTCATGATTCATGATTCATGATACAATTCATGATTTATGATTTATGATCCAATTTATGATTCAATTCATGATTCATGATTCATTATTCATGATTCATGATTCGATTCATGATTCAATTCATGATTCATGATTCATTATTTAATTCATGATTCGATTCATGATTTATGATTCAATTCATGATTCATGATTCATTTCATGATTCATGATTCGATTCATGATTCATGATTTACAATTCATGATTTAATTCATGATTCATGATTCGATTCATGATTTATGATTCAATTCATGATTCATGATTTATGATTCAATTCATGATTCAATTCATGATTCATGATTCATGATTCATGATTCGATTCATGATTCATGATTCGATTCATGATTCATGATTCGATTTATGATTCATGATTCAATTCATGATTCATGATTTATGATTCAATTCATGATTCAATTCATGATTCATGATTTAATTCATGATTCAAGATTCATTATTTAATTCATGATTCATGATTCGATTCATGATTCATGATTCAATTCATGATTCATGATTCATGATTCAATTCATGATTCATGATTCATGATTCAATTCATGATTCATGATTCGATTCATGATTCATGATTCATGATTCATGATTCCATTCATGATTCATGATTTGATTCATGATTCATGATTCATGATTCATGATTCCATTCATGATTCATGATTTGATTCATGATTCATGATTCAATTCATGATTCATGATTTATGATTCAATTCATGATTCATGATTCAATTCATGACTCATGATTCGATTCATGATTCATGATTCAATTCATGATTCATGATTTAATTCATGATTCATGATTTGATTCATGATTCATGATTCAATTCATGAATCATGATTCATGATTCATGATTCAATTCATGATTCATGATTCATAATTCAATTCATGATTCAATTCATGATTCATTTCATGATTCATGATTCAATTCATGATTCATGATTCATGATTCAATTCATGATTCATGATTCATAATTCAATTCATGATTCATGATTCAATTCATGATTCATTTCATGATTCATGATTCAATTCATGATTCATGATTCATTTCATGATTCATGATTCATGATTCGATTCATGATTCAATTCATGATTCATGATTCATGATTTGATTCATAATTCATGATTCATGATTCATGATTCAATTCATGATTCATGATTCATGATTCGATTCATAATTCATGATTCATGATTCATGATTCATGATTCATGATTCAATTCATGATTCATTTCATGATTCATGATTCGATTCATGATTCATGGTTCATGATTCGATTCATGATTCATGATTCGATTCATGATTTATGATTCATAATTCATGATTCGATTCATGATTCAAGATTCATGAATCATGATTCAATTCATGATTCATTATTCAATTCATGATTCATGATTCGATTCATGATTCATGATTCATGATTCATGATTCATGATTCGATTCATAATTCATGATTCATGATTCAATTCATGATTCATGATTCGATTCATGATTCATGATTCAATTCATGATTTATGATTTATGATTCAATTTATGATTCAATTCATGATTCATGATTCAATTCATGATTCATGATTCATGATTCGATTCATGATTCATGATTAAATTCATGATTCATGATTCATTATTAAATTTATGACTCATGATTCGATTCATGATTCAATTCATGATTCATGATTCATGATTCAATTCATGATTCATGATTCATGATTCAATTCATGATTCATGATTTAATTCATGATTCATGATTCGATTCATGATTCATGATTCATGATTCATGATTCATGATTCATGATTCAATTCATGATTCAAGATTCGATTCATGATTCATGATTCAATTCATGATTCATGATTTATGATTCAATACATGATTCAATTCATGACTCATGATTCAATTCATGATTCATGATTCATGATTTGATTCATGATTCATGATTCAATTCATGATTCATGATTTAATTCATGATTCATGATTCGATTCATGATTCATGATTCATGATTCATGATTCATGATTCGATTCATGATTCATGATTCGATTCATGATTCATGATTCATGATTCAATTCATGATTCGATTCATGATTCGATTCATGATTCATGATTCAATGCATGTTTCATGATTCGATTCATGATTCATGATTCAATTCATGATTCATGATTTATGATTCAATTCATGATTCATGATTCAATTCATGATTCATGATTCAATTCATGATTCATGATTTATGATTCAATTCATGCTTCAATTCGTGATTCATGATTCGTGATTCATGATTCGATTCATGATTCATGATTAGATTTATGATTCATGATTCAATTCATGATTCATGATTTATGATTCGATTCATGATTCAATTCATGATTCATGATTCATGATTCATGATTCAATTCATGATTCATGATTCATGATTCGATTCATAATTCATGATTCATGATTCATGATTCATGATTCAATTCATGATTCATTTCATGATTCATGATTCGATTCATGATTCAAGAATTATGATTCGATTCATGATTCATGATTCGATTCATGATTCATGATTCATAATTCATGATTCGATTCATGATTCATGATTCGATTCATGTTTCATGATTCATAATTCATGATTCGATTCATGATTCATGATTCATGATTCATGATTCAATTCATGATTCATGATTCAATTCATGATTCATGATTCGATTCATGATTCATGATTCATGATTCGATTCATAATTCATGATTCAAATCATGATTCATGATTCAATTCATGATTCATGATTCATGATTTAATTCATGATTCATGATTCATTATTTAATTCATGACTCATGATTCGATTCATGATTCATGATTCAATTCATGATTCATGATTCATGATTCAATTCATGATTCATGTTTCATGATTCAATTCATGATTCATGATTCATGATTTGATTCATATTTCATGATTCAATTCATGATTCATGATTTAATTCATGATTCATGATTCAATTCATGATTCATGATTCATGATTCGATTCATGATTCATGATTCGATTCATGATTCGATTCATGATTTATTATTCAATTCATGATTCATGATTCAATTCATGATTCATGATTCATGATTCAATTCATGATTCATGATTCATGATTTGATTCATAATTCATGATTCAATTCATGATTCATGATTTATTTCATGATTCATGATTTGATTCATGATTCATGATTCATGATTCAATTTATGATTCATGATTTATGATTCAATTCATGATTCATGATTCGATTCATGATTCATGATTCAATTCATGATTTATGATTTATGATTCAATTTATGATTCAATTCATGATTCGATTCATGATTCATGATTCAAATCATGATTCATGATTCAATTCATGATTCATGATTCATGATTCGATTCATGATTCATGATTCATTATTTAATTCATGACTCATGATTCAATTCATGATTCATGATTCATGATTTAATTCATGATTCATGATTCATTATTTAATTCATGACTCATGATTCGATTCATGATTCATGATTCAATTAATGATTCATGATTCATGATTCATGTTTCATGATTCATTTCATGATTCATGATTCATGATTTGATTCATAATTCATGATTCAATTCATGATTCATGATTTAATTCATGATTCATGATTCAATTGATGATTCATGATTCAATTCATGATTCAATTCATGATTTATGATTCAATTCATGATTCATGATTCAATTCATGATTCATGATTCAATTCATGATTCATGATTCATTATTTAATTCATGACTCATGATTCGATTCATGATTCATTATTCAATTCATGATTCATTATTCAATTCATGATTCATGATTCATGATTCAATTCATGATTCATGATTCATGATTTGATTCATAATTCATGATTCAATTCATGATTCATGATTTATTTCATGATTCATGATTTGATTCATGATTCATGATTCAATTCATGATTCATGATTCATGATTCAATTCATGATTCATGATTCATGATTCAATTCATGATTCATGATTCATGATTCAATTTATTATTCATGATTCATGATTCAATTCATGATTCATTATTCATTATTCAATTCATGATTCATGATTCAATTCATGATTCATGATTCATGATTCAATTCATGATTTATTTAATGATTCATGATTCAATTCATGATTCATGATCCATGATTCAATTCATGATTCATGTTTCATGATTCAATTCATGATTCATTTTCAAATTCATGATTCATTTCATGATTCATGATTTAATTCATGATTCATGATTCATAATTCAATTCATGATTCATGATTCAATTCATGATTCATGATTCGATTCATGATTCATGATTCAATTCATGATTCATGATTCGATTCATGATTCAATTCATGATTTATGATTTATGATTCAATTTATGATTCATGATTTAATTCATGATTCATGATTCAATTCATGATTCATGATTTAATTCATGATTCATGATTCATGATTCGATTCATGATTCATGATTCAATTCATGATTCATGATTCATGATTCGATTCATGATTCATGATTCAATTCATGATTCATGATTCAATTCATGATTCATGATTCAATTCATGATTCATGATTCATTATTTAATTTATGACTCATGATTCGATTCATGATTCATTATTCAATTCATGATTCATGATTCATGATTCAATTCATGATTCATGATTCATGATTCAATTCATGATTCATGATTCATGATTTGATTCATAATTCATGATTCAATTCATGATTCATGATTTATTTCATGATTCATGATTCATGATTCAATTCATGATTCATGATTCATGATTCAATTCATGATTCAAGATTCATGATTCAATTTATTATTCATGATTCATGATTCAATTCATGATTCATGATTCAATTCATGATTCATGATTCATGATTCAATTCATGATTCATGATTCATGATTCAATTCATGATTTATTTAATGATTCATGATTTAATTCATGATTCATGATTCAATTCATGATTCATGATTCATGATTTGATTCATAATTCATGATTCAATTCATGATTCATGATTTAATTCATGATTCATGATTCAATTCATGATTCATGATTTAATTCATGATTCATGATTCATGATTCGATTCATGATTCATGATTCAATTCATGATTCATGATTCATGATTCGATTCATGATTCATGATTCGATTCATGATTCATGATTCAATTCATGATTCATGATTCAATTCATGATTCATGATTCATTATTTAATTCATGACTCATGATTCGATTCATGATTCATTATTCAATTCATGATTCATGATTCATGATTCAATTCATGATTCATGATTCATGATTCAATTCATGATTCATGATTCATGATTTGATTCATAATTCATGATTCAATTCATGATTCATGATTTATTTCATGATTCATGATTTGATTCATGATTCATGATTCAATTCATGATTCATGATTCATGATTCAATTCATGATTCATGATTCATGATTCAATTTATGATTCATGATTCATGATTCAATTCATGATTCATGATTCATGATTCAATTCATGATTCATGATTCATGATTCAATTCATGATTCACGATTCATGATTCAATTCATGATTTATTTAATGATTCATGATTTAATTCATGATTCATGATTCAATTCATGATTCATTTTCAAATTCATGATTCAATTCATGATTCATTATTCAATTCATGATTCATGATTTATGATTCAATTCATGATTCATGATTCATGATTCAATTCATGATTCATGATTCATGATTTGATTCATGATTCATGATTCAATTCATGATTCATAATTCATGATTCAATTCATGATTCATGATTCATGATTCAATTCATGATTCATGATTCATGATTCAATTCATGATTCATGAATTATGATTCAATTCATGATTCATGATTCATGATTCAATTCATGATTCATTTCATGATTCATGATTCGATTCATGATTCATGATTCATGATTCAATTCATGACTCATTTTCAAATTCATGATTCATTTCATGATTCATGATTTAATTCATGATTAATGATTCATGATTCAAATCATGATTCATGATGCAATTCATGATTCATGATTCAATTCATGATTCATGATTCATTTCATGTTTCATGATTCGATTCATGATGCAATTCATGATTCATGATTCAATTCATGATTCATGATTCAATTCATGTTTCATGATTCGATTCATGATTCATGATTCAATTCATGATTCATGATTTGATTCATGATTCATGATTCAATTCATGATTCATGATGCAATTCATGATTCAATTCATGATTCATGATTCAATTCATGTTTCATGATTCGATTCATGATTCATGATTCAATTCATGATTCATGATTCATGACTTGATTCATGATTCAATTCATGATTCATGATTCAATTCATTATTCATGATTCATGATTCATGATTCGATTTATGACTCTTGATTCATTTCATGATTCATGATTCATGATTTAATTCATGATTCATGTTTCGATCCATGATTCATGATTCGATTCATGTTTCATGATTCGATTCATGATTCATGATTCATAATTCATGATTCATTTCATGATTCATGATTAATGATTCATAATTCAATTCATGATTCATGATTTAATTCATGATTCATTATTCGATTCATGATTCATGATTCAAGATTCATGATTCGATTCATGATTCATGATTCAATTCATGATTCATGATTCAATTCATGATTCATGATTCAATTCATGATTCATGATTCATTATTTAATTCATGACTCATGATTCGATTCATGATTCATTATTCAATTCATGATTCATGATTCATGATTCAATGCATGATTCATGATTCATGATTCAATTCATGATTCATGATTCATGATTTGATTCATAATTCATGATTCAATTCATGATTCATGATTCATGATTCAATTCATGATTCATGATTCATGATTCAATTCATGATTCATGATTCATGATTCAATTTATGATTCATGATTCATGATTCAATTCATGATTCATGATTCAATTCATGATTCATGATTCATGATTCAATTCATGATTCATGATTCATGATTCAATTCATGATTTATTTAATGATTCATGATTTAATTCATGATTCATGATTCAATTCATGATTCATTTTCAAATTCATGATTCATTTCATGATTCATTATTCAATTCATGATTCATGATTTATGATTCAATTCATGATTCATGATTCAATTCATGATTCATGATTCATGATTTGATTGATAATTCATGATTCAATTCATGATTCATGATTTATTTCATGATTCATGATTTGATTCATGATTCATGATTCAATTCATGATTCATGATTCATGATTCAATTCATGATTCATGATTCATGATTCAATTCATGATTCATGATTCATGATTCAATTCATGATTCATGAATTATGATTCAATTCATGATTCATGATTCATGATTCAATTCATGATTCATTTCATGATTCATGATTCGATTGATGATTCATGATTCATGATTCAATTCATGACTCATTTTCAAATTTATGATTCATTTCATGATTCATGATTTAATTCATGATTAATAATTCATGATTCAATTCATGATTCATGATGCAATTCATGATTCATGATTCAATTAATGATTCATGATTCAATTCATGTTTCATGATTCGATTCATGATGCAATTCATGATTCATGATTCAATTCATGATTCATGATTCAATTCATGTTTCATGATTCGATTCATGATTCATGATTCAATTCATGATTCATGATTTGATTCATGATTCATGATTCAATTCATGATTCATGATGCAATTCATGATTCAATTCATGATTCATGATTCAATTCATGTTTCATGATTCGATTCATGATTCATGATTCAATTCATGATTCATGATTCATGAATCAATTCATAATTCATGAATCAATTCATGATTCTATTCATGATTCATGAATCAATTCATGATTCTATTCATGATTCATGATTCTATTCATGATTCATGATTCAATTCATGATTCTATTTATGAATTATGATTCGATTCATGGTTCATGATTCAATTCATAATTCGTGATTTATGATTCATGATTCAATTAATGATTCATGATTCGATTCATGATTTATGATTCATGATTCATGATTCGATTCATGATTCATGAATTATGATTAAATTAATGATTCATGATTCAATTCATGATTCATTTCATGATTCATGATTTAATTCATGATTCATAATTCCAGATTCAATTCATGATTCAAGATTCAATTCATGATTCATGATTCAATTCATGAATTATGATTTATGATTCGATTCATGATTCATGATTCAATTCAGGATTCATGATTCAATTCATGATTCATGATTCGAATCATGATTTATGATTTAATTCATGATTCATGATTCGATTCATGATTCATGACTCGATATTTGATTCATCATTCATGATTAAATTCATGATTCATGATTTATTTCATGATTCAATTCATGATTCAGTTCAGGATTCATTTCATGATTCATGATTCAATTCATGATTCATGATTCATGATTCAATTCATGATTCATGATTGATTTCATGATTCATGATTCAATTCATGATTCACGATTCATGATTCATGATTCGATTCATGATTCAATTCATGATTTATGATTCAATTCATGATTCATGTTTCGATTTATGATTCATGATTCGATTCATGATTCATGATTCATGATTCGATTCATGAGTCATGATTCAATTCATGATTCGTGATTCGATTCATTATTCATAATTCATGATTCATGATTCATAATTCATCATTCAATTCATGATTCATGATTAATGATTCATAATTCAATTCATGATTCATGATTCAATTCTTGATTCATGATTCGATTCATGATTCATGATTCATGATTCGATTCATGATTCATGAATTATGATTCAATTCATGATTCATGATTTGATTCATGATTCATGATACAATTCATGATTTATGATTTATGATTCAATTTATGATTCAATTCATGATTCATGATTCATTTTTCATGATTCATGATTCGATTCATAATTCATGATTCAATTCATGATTCATGATTCATTATTTAATTCATGATTCGATTCACGATTTATGATTCAATTCATGATTCATGATTCATTTCATGATTCATGATTCGATTCATGATTCATGATTCATGATTTACAATTCATGATTTAATTCATGATTCATGATTCGATTCATGATTTATGATTCAATTCATGATTCATGATTCATGATTCGATTCATGATTCATGATTCAATTCATGATTCATGATTCAATTCATGATTCATGATTCGATTCATGATTCATGATTCATGATTTATTTCATGATTCATGATTTGATTCATGATTCATGATTCAATTCATGATTCATGATTCATGATTCAATTCATGATTCATGATTCATGATTCAATTCATGATTCATGATTCATGATTCAATTCATGATTCATGATTCATGATTCAATTCATGATTCATGAATTATGATTCAATTCATGATTCATGATTCATGATTCAATTCATGATTCATTTCATGATTCATGATTCGATTCATGATTCATGATTCATGATTCAATTCATGACTCATTTTCAAATTCATGATTCATTTCATGATTCATGATTTAATTCATGATTAATAATTCATGATTCAATTCATGATTCATGATGCAACTCATGATTCATGATTCAATTCATGATTCATGATTCAATTCATGTTTCATGATTCGATTCATGATGCAATTCATGATTCATGATTCAATTCATGATTCATGATTCAATTCATGTTTCATGATTCGATTCATGATTCATGATTCAATTCATGATTCATGATTTGATTCATGATTCATGATTCAATTCATGATTCATGATTCGATTCATGATTCATGATTCAATTCATGATTCATGATTTGATTCATGATTCATGATTCAATTCATGATTCATGATGCAATTCATGATTCAATTCATGATTCATGATTCAATTCATGTTTCATGATTCGATTCATGATTCATGATTCAATTCATGATTCATGATTCATGAATCAATTCATGATTCATGAATCAATTCATGATTCTATTCATGATTCATGAATCAATTCATGATTCTATTCATGATTCATGATTCTATTCATGATTCATGATTCAATTCATGATTCTATTTATGAATTATGATTCGATTCATGGTTCATGATTCAATTCATAATTCGTGATTTATGATTCATGATTCAATTAATGATTCATGATTCGATTCATGATTTATGATTCATGATTCATGATTCAATTCATGATTCATGAATTATGATTAAATTAATGATTCATGATTCAATTCATGATTCATTTCATGATTCATGATTTAATTCATGATTCAAGATTCAATTCATGATTTATGATTCGATTCATGATTCATGATTCAATTCAGGATTCATGATTCAATTCATGATTCATGATTCGATTCATGATTTATGATTCAATTCATGATTCATGATTCGATTCATGATTCATGACTCGATATTTGATTCATCATTCATGATTCAATTCATGATTCATGATTTATTTCATGATTCAATTCATGATTCAGTTCAGGATTCATTTCATGATTCATGATTCAATTCATGATTCATGATTCATGATTCATGATTCAGTTCATGATTCATGATTCAATTCATGATTCATGATTGATTTCATGATTCATGATTCAATTCATGATTCACAATTCATGATTCATGATTCGATTCATGATTCAATTCATGATTTATGATTCAATTCATGATTCATGTTTCGATTTATGATTCATGATTCGATTCATGATTCATGATTCATGATTCGATTCATGAGTCATGATTCAATTCATGATTCGTGATTCGATTCATTATTCATAATTCATGATTCATGATTCATAATTCATCATTCAATTCATGATTCATGATTAATGATTCATAATTCAATTCATGATTCAATTCTTGATTCATGATTCGATTCATGATTCAATTCTTGATTCATGATTCGATTCATGATTCATGATTCATGATTCATGAATTATGATTCAATTCATGATTCATGATTTGATTCATGATTCATGATACAATTCATGATTTATGATTTATGATTCAATTTATGATTCAATTCATGATTCATGATTCATTATTCATGATTCATGATTCGATTCATGTTTCATGATTCGATTCATGATTCATGATTCATAATTCATGATTCATTTCATGATTCATGATTAATGATTCATAATTCAATTCATGATTCATGATTTAATTCATGATTCATTATTCGATTCATGATTCATGATTCAAGATTCATGATTCGATTCATGATTCATGATTCAATTCATGATTCATGATTCAATTCATGATTCATGATTCAATTCATGATTCATGATTCATTATTTAATTCATGACTCATGATTCGATTCATGATTCATTATTCAATTCATGATTCATGATTCATGATTCAATGCATGATTCATGATTCATGATTCAATTCATGATTCATGATTCATGATTTGATTCATAATTCATGATTCAATTCATGATTCATGATTCATGATTCAATTCATGATTCATGATTCATGATTCAATTCATGATTCATGATTCATGATTCAATTTATGATTCATGATTCATGATTCAATTCATGATTCATGATTCAATTCATGATTCATGATTCATGATTCAATTCATGATTCATGATTCATGATTCAATTCATGATTTATTTAATGATTCATGATTTAATTCATGATTCATGATTCAATTCATGATTCATTTTCAAATTCATGATTCATTTCATGATTCATTATTCAATTCATGATTCATGATTTATGATTCAATTCATGATTCATGATTCAATTCATGATTCATGATTCATGATTTGATTGATAATTCATGATTCAATTCATGATTCATGATTTATTTCATGATTCATGATTTGATTCATGATTCATGATTCAATTCATGATTCATGATTCATGATTCAATTCATGATTCATGATTCATGATTCAATTCATGATTCATGATTCATGATTCAATTCATGATTCATGAATTATGATTCAATTCATGATTCATGATTCATGATTCAATTCATGATTCATTTCATGATTCATGATTCGATTGATGATTCATGATTCATGATTCAATTCATGACTCATTTTCAAATTTATGATTCATTTCATGATTCATGATTTAATTCATGATTAATAATTCATGATTCAATTCATGATTCATGATGCAATTCATGATTCATGATTCAATTAATGATTCATGATTCAATTCATGTTTCATGATTCGATTCATGATGCAATTCATGATTCATGATTCAATTCATGATTCATGATTCAATTCATGTTTCATGATTCGATTCATGATTCATGATTCAATTCATGATTCATGATTTGATTCATGATTCATGATTCAATTCATGATTCATGATGCAATTCATGATTCAATTCATGATTCATGATTCAATTCATGTTTCATGATTCGATTCATGATTCATGATTCAATTCATGATTCATGATTCATGAATCAATTCATAATTCATGAATCAATTCATGATTCTATTCATGATTCATGAATCAATTCATGATTCTATTCATGATTCATGATTCTATTCATGATTCATGATTCAATTCATGATTCTATTTATGAATTATGATTCGATTCATGGTTCATGATTCAATTCATAATTCGTGATTTATGATTCATGATTCAATTAATGATTCATGATTCGATTCATGATTTATGATTCATGATTCATGATTCGATTCATGATTCATGAATTATGATTAAATTAATGATTCATGATTCAATTCATGATTCATTTCATGATTCATGATTTAATTCATGATTCATAATTCCAGATTCAATTCATGATTCAAGATTCAATTCATGATTCATGATTCAATTCATGAATTATGATTTATGATTCGATTCATGATTCATGATTCAATTCAGGATTCATGATTCAATTCATGATTCATGATTCGAATCATGATTTATGATTTAATTCATGATTCATGATTCGATTCATGATTCATGACTCGATATTTGATTCATCATTCATGATTAAATTCATGATTCATGATTTATTTCATGATTCAATTCATGATTCAGTTCAGGATTCATTTCATGATTCATGATTCAATTCATGATTCATGATTCATGATTCAATTCATGATTCATGATTGATTTCATGATTCATGATTCAATTCATGATTCACGATTCATGATTCATGATTCGATTCATGATTCAATTCATGATTTATGATTCAATTCATGATTCATGTTTCGATTTATGATTCATGATTCGATTCATGATTCATGATTCATGATTCGATTCATGAGTCATGATTCAATTCATGATTCGTGATTCGATTCATTATTCATAATTCATGATTCATGATTCATAATTCATCATTCAATTCATGATTCATGATTAATGATTCATAATTCAATTCATGATTCATGATTCAATTCTTGATTCATGATTCGATTCATGATTCATGATTCATGATTCGATTCATGATTCATGAATTATGATTCAATTCATGATTCATGATTTGATTCATGATTCATGATACAATTCATGATTTATGATTTATGATTCAATTTATGATTCAATTCATGATTCATGATTCATTTTTCATGATTCATGATTCGATTCATAATTCATGATTCAATTCATGATTCATGATTCATTATTTAATTCATGATTCGATTCACGATTTATGATTCAATTCATGATTCATGATTCATTTCATGATTCATGATTCGATTCATGATTCATGATTCATGATTTACAATTCATGATTTAATTCATGATTCATGATTCGATTCATGATTTATGATTCAATTCATGATTCATGATTCATGATTCGATTCATGATTCATGATTCAATTCATGATTCATGATTCAATTCATGATTCATGATTCGATTCATGATTCATGATTCATGATTTATTTCATGATTCATGATTTGATTCATGATTCATGATTCAATTCATGATTCATGATTCATGATTCAATTCATGATTCATGATTCATGATTCAATTCATGATTCATGATTCATGATTCAATTCATGATTCATGATTCATGATTCAATTCATGATTCATGAATTATGATTCAATTCATGATTCATGATTCATGATTCAATTCATGATTCATTTCATGATTCATGATTCGATTCATGATTCATGATTCATGATTCAATTCATGACTCATTTTCAAATTCATGATTCATTTCATGATTCATGATTTAATTCATGATTAATAATTCATGATTCAATTCATGATTCATGATGCAACTCATGATTCATGATTCAATTCATGATTCATGATTCAATTCATGTTTCATGATTCGATTCATGATGCAATTCATGATTCATGATTCAATTCATGATTCATGATTCAATTCATGTTTCATGATTCGATTCATGATTCATGATTCAATTCATGATTCATGATTTGATTCATGATTCATGATTCAATTCATGATTCATGATTCGATTCATGATTCATGATTCAATTCATGATTCATGATTTGATTCATGATTCATGATTCAATTCATGATTCATGATGCAATTCATGATTCAATTCATGATTCATGATTCAATTCATGTTTCATGATTCGATTCATGATTCATGATTCAATTCATGATTCATGATTCATGAATCAATTCATGATTCATGAATCAATTCATGATTCTATTCATGATTCATGAATCAATTCATGATTCTATTCATGATTCATGATTCTATTCATGATTCATGATTCAATTCATGATTCTATTTATGAATTATGATTCGATTCATGGTTCATGATTCAATTCATAATTCGTGATTTATGATTCATGATTCAATTAATGATTCATGATTCGATTCATGATTTATGATTCATGATTCATGATTCAATTCATGATTCATGAATTATGATTAAATTAATGATTCATGATTCAATTCATGATTCATTTCATGATTCATGATTTAATTCATGATTCAAGATTCAATTCATGATTTATGATTCGATTCATGATTCATGATTCAATTCAGGATTCATGATTCAATTCATGATTCATGATTCGATTCATGATTTATGATTCAATTCATGATTCATGATTCGATTCATGATTCATGACTCGATATTTGATTCATCATTCATGATTCAATTCATGATTCATGATTTATTTCATGATTCAATTCATGATTCAGTTCAGGATTCATTTCATGATTCATGATTCAATTCATGATTCATGATTCATGATTCATGATTCAGTTCATGATTCATGATTCAATTCATGATTCATGATTGATTTCATGATTCATGATTCAATTCATGATTCACAATTCATGATTCATGATTCGATTCATGATTCAATTCATGATTTATGATTCAATTCATGATTCATGTTTCGATTTATGATTCATGATTCGATTCATGATTCATGATTCATGATTCGATTCATGAGTCATGATTCAATTCATGATTCGTGATTCGATTCATTATTCATAATTCATGATTCATGATTCATAATTCATCATTCAATTCATGATTCATGATTAATGATTCATAATTCAATTCATGATTCAATTCTTGATTCATGATTCGATTCATGATTCAATTCTTGATTCATGATTCGATTCATGATTCATGATTCATGATTCATGAATTATGATTCAATTCATGATTCATGATTTGATTCATGATTCATGATACAATTCATGATTTATGATTTATGATTCAATTTATGATTCAATTCATGATTCATGATTCATTATTCATGATTCATGATTCGATTCATGATTCATGATTCAATTCATGATTCATGATTCATTATTTAATTCATGATTCGATTCACGATTTATGATTCAATTCATGACTCATGATTCATTTCATGATTCATGATTCGATTCATGATTCATGATTTACAATTCATGATTTAATTCATGATTCATGATTCGATTCATGATTTATGATTCAATTCATGATTCATGATTCATGATTCGATTCATGATTCATGATTCAATTCATGATTCATGATTCAATTCATGATTCATGATTCGATTCATGATTCATGATTCATGATTTATTTCATGATTCATGATTTGATTCATGATTCATGATTCAATTCATGATTCATGATTCATGATTCAATTCATGATTCATGATTCATGATTCAATTCATGATTCATGATTCATGATTCAATTCATGATTCATGAATTATGATTCAATTCATGATTCATGATTCATGATTCAATTCATGATTCATTTCATGATTCATGATTCGATTCATGATTCATGATTCATGATTCAATTCATGACTCATTTTCAAATTCATGATTCATTTCATGATTCATGATTTAATTCATGATTAATAATTCATGATTCAATTCATGATTCATGATGCAATTCATGATTCATGATTCAATTCATGATTCATGATTCAATTCATGTTTCATGATTCGATTCATGATGCAATTCATGATTCATGATTCAATTCATGATTCATGATTCAATTCATGTTTCATGATTCGATTCATGATTCATGATTCAATTCATGATTCATGATTTGATTCATGATTCATGATTCAATTCATGATTCATGATGCAATTCATGATTCAATTCATGATTCATGATTCAATTCATGTTTCATGATTCGATTCATGATTCATGATTCAATTCATGATTCATGATTCATGACTTGATTCATGATTCAATTCATGATTCATGATTCAATTCATTATTCATGATTCATGATTCATGATTCGATTTATGATTCTTGATTCATTTCATGATTCATGATTCATGATTTAATTCATGATTAATGATTCATGATTCAATTCATGATTCATGATGCAATTCATGATTCATGATTCAATTCATGATTCATGATTCAATTCATGTTTCATGATTCGATTCATGATGCAATTCATGATTCATGATTCAATTCATGATTCATGATTCAATTCATGTTTCATGATTCGATTCATGATTCATGATTCAATTCATGATTCATGATTTGATTCATGATTCATGATTCAATTCATGATTCATGATGCAATTCATGATTCAATTCATGATTCATGATTCAATTCATGTTTCATGATTCGATTCATGATTCATGATTCAATTCATGATTCATGATTCATGACTTGATTCATGATTCAATTCATGATTCATGATTCAATTCATTATTCATGATTCATGATTCATGATTCGATTTATGATTCTTGATTCATTTCATGATTCATGATTCATGATTTAATTCATGATTCATGTTTCGATTCATGATTCATGATTCGATTCATGTTTCATGATTTGATTCATGATTCATGATTCATAATTCATGATTCAATTCATGATTCATGATTAATGATTCATAATTCAATTCATGATTCATGATTCAATTCTTGATTCATGATTCGATTCATGATTCATGATTCATGATTCGATTCATGATTCATGATTTATGATTCAATTCATGATTCATGATTTGATTCATGATTCATGATTTGATTCATGATTCATGATACAATTCATGATTTATGATTCAATTTATGATTCAATTCATGATTCATGATTCATTATTCATGATTCATGATTCGATTCATGATTCATGATTCAATTCATGATTCATGATTCATCATTTAATTCATGATTCGATTCATGATTTATGATTCAATTCATGATTCATGATTCAATTCATGATTCATGATTCGATTCATGATTCATGATTTACAATTCATGATTTAATTCATGATTCATGATTCGATTCATGATTTATGATTCAATTCATGATTCATGATTTATGATTCAATTCATGATTGAATTCATGATTCATGATTCATGATTCATGATTCGATTCATGATTCATGATTCGATTTATGATTCATGATTCAATTCATGATTCATGATTTATGATTCAATTCATGATTCAATTCATGATTCATGATTTAATTCATGATTCAAGATTCATTATTTAATTCATGATTCATGATTCGATTCATGATTCATGATTCAATTCATGATTCATGATTCATGATTCAATTCATGATTCATGATTCATGATTCGATTCATGATTCATGATTTAATTCATGATTCATGATTCATGATTCAATTCATGATTCATGATTCATTATTTAATTCATGATTCATGATTCAATTCATGATTCATGATTCATGATTCATGATTCAATTCATGATTAATGATTCATGATTCAATTCATGATTCATGATTCATGATTCAATTCATGATTCATGATTCATGATTCAATTCATGATTCATGATTCATGATTTGATTCATAATTCATGATTCAATTCATGATTCATGATTTAATTCATGATTCATGATTTGATTCATGATTCATGATTCAATTCATTATTCATGATTCATGATTTAATTCATGATTCATGATTCATGATTCAATTCATGATTCATGATTCGTGATTCAATTCATGATTAATGATTCATGATTCAATTCATGATTCATGATTCATGATTCAATTCATGATTCATGATTCATGATTCAATTCATGATTCATGATTCATGATTCAATTCATGATTCATTTCTTGATTCATGATTCGATTCATGAATTATGATTCATGATTCAATTGATGACTCATTTTCAAATTCATGATTCATTTCATGATTCATGATTTAATTCATGATTAATGATTCATGATTCAATTCATGATTCATGATGCAATTCATGATTCATGATTCAATTCATGATTCATGATTCAATTCATGTTTCATGATTCGATTCATGATGCAATTCATGATTCATGATTCAATTCATGATTCATGATTCAATTCATGTTTCATGATTCGATTCATGATTCAATTCATGATTCATGATTTGATTCATGATTCATGATTCAATTCATGATTCATGATGCAATTCATGATTCATGATTCAATTCATGATTCATGATTCAATTCATGTTTCATGATTCAATTCATGATTAATGATTCAATTCATTATTCATGATTCATGATTCGATTAATGATTCTTGATTAATTTCATGATTCATGATTCAATTCATGATTCGTGATTCGATTCATTATTCATAATTCATGATTCATGATTCATAATTCATGATTCAATTCATGATTCATGATTAATGATTCATAATTCAATTCATGATTCATGATTCAATTCTTGATTCATGATTCGATTCATGATTCATGATTCATGATTCATGATTCGATTCATGATTCATGAATTATGATTCAATTCATGATTCATGATTTGATTCATGATTCATGATACAATTCATGATTTATGATTTATGATTCACTTTATGATTCAATTCATGATTCATGATTCATTATTCATGATTCATGATTCGATTCATGATTCATATAGGGCAGCACGGTGGCGTAGTGGTTAGCACATCTGCCTCATAGCACTGGGGTCATGAGTTCAATTCCCGACCATGGCCTTATCTGTGTGGAGTTTGTATGTTCTCCCTGTGTTTGCGTGGGTTTCCTCCGGGTGCTCCGGTTTCCTCCCACACTCCAAAAACATACTGGTAGGTTAATTGGCTGCAATCAAATTGACCCTAGTCTCTCCCTCTCTGTCTGTCTGTCTGTCTGTCTGTGTGAGTGTCTATAGTAGGGAATTTAGACTGTAAGCTCCAATGGGGCAGGGACTGATGTGAATGTGTTCTCTGTACAGCGCTGCGGAATTAGTGGCGCTATATAAATAAATGATGATGATGATGATGATGATGATGATTCAATTCATGATTCATGATTCATTATTTAATTCATGATTCGATTCACGATTTATGATTTAATTCATGATTCATGATTCATTTCATAAATTCATATTTCGATTCATGATTCATGATTTACAATTCATGATTTAATTCATGATTCATGATTCGATTCATGATTTATGATTCAATTCATGATTCATGATTCATGATTCGATTCATGATTCATGATTCAATTCATAATTCATGATTCAATTCATGATTCATGATTCGATTCATGATTCATGATTCATGATTAAATTCATGATTCATGATTTATTATTTAATTCATGACTCATGATTCGATTAATGATTCATGATTTAATTCATGATTCATGATTCATGATTCAATTCATGATTCAAGATTCATGATTCAATTTATGATTCATGATTTGATTCATAATTCATGATTCAATTCATGATTCATGATTCATGAATCAATTCATGATTCATGAATCAATTCATGATTCTATTCATGATTCATGAATCAATTCATGATTCTATTCATGATCTATGATTCTATTCATGATTCATGATTCAATTCATGATTCTATTTATGAATTATGATTCGATTCATGGTTCATGATTCAATTCATAATTCGTGATTTATGATTCATGATTCAATTAATGATTCATGATTCGATTCATGATTTATGATTCATGATTCATGATTCGATTCATGATTCATGAATTATGATTAAATTAATGATTCATGATTCAATTCATGATTCATTTCATGATTCATGATTTAATTCATGATTCGTGATTCGATTCATTATTCATAATTCATGATTCATGATTCATAATTCATGATTCAATTCATGATTCATGATTAATGATTCATAATTCAATTCATGATTCATGATTCAATTCATGATTAATGATTCATGATTCAATTCATGATTCATGATTCATGATTCAATTCATGATTCATGATTCATGATTCAATTCATGATTCATGATTCAATTCATGATTCATTTCTTGATTCATGATTCGATTCATGATTCATGATTCATGATTCAATTCATGACTCATTTTCAAATTCATGATTCATTTCATGATTCATGATTTAATTCATGATTAATGATTCATGATTCAATTCATGATTCATGATGCAATTCATGATTCATGATTCAATTCATGATTCAATTCATGTTTCATGATTCGATTCATGATGCAATTCATGATTCATGATTCAATTCATGATTCATGATTCAATTCATGTTTCATGATTCGATTCATGATTTAATTCATGATTCATGATTTGATTCATTATTCATGATTCAATTCATGATTCATGATGCAATTCATGATTCATGATTCAATTCATGATTCATGATTCAATTCATGTTTCATGATTCAATTCATGATTAATGATTCAATTCATTATTCATGATTCATGATTCATGATTCGATTAATGATTCTTGATTAATTTCATGATTCATGATTCAATTCATGATTCGTGATTCGATTCATTATTCATAATTCATGATTCATGATTCATAATTCATAATTCAATTCATGATTCATGATTCAATTCTTGATTCATGATTCGATTCATGATTCATGATTCATGATTCGATTCATGATTCATGAATTATGATTCAATTCACGATTCATGATTTGATTCATGATTCATGATACAATTCATGATTTATGATTTATGATTCAATTTATGATTCATGATTCATTTCATAAATTCATGATTCGATTCATGATTCATGATTTACAATTCATGATTTAATTCATGATTCATGATTCGATTCATGATTTATGATTCAATTCATGATTCATGATTCATGATTCGATTCATGATTCATGATTCAATTCATGATTCATGATTCAATTCATGATTCATGATTCGATTCATGATTCATGATTCATGATTAAATTCATGATTCATGATTCATTATTTAATTCATGACTCATGATTCGATTAATGATTCATGATTCAATTCATGATTCATGATTCAATTCATGATTCAAGATTCATGATTCAATTTATGATTCATGATTTGATTCATAATTCATGATTCAATTCATGATTCATGATTCATGAATCAATTCATGATTCATGAATCAATTCATGATTCTATTCATGATCTATGATTCTATTCATGATTCATAATTCCAGATTCAATTCATGACTCATGATTCAATTCAGGATTCATGATTCAATTCATGATTCATGATTCGATTCATGATTTATGATTCAATTCATGATACATGATTCAATTCATGAATTATGATTTTTGATTCGATTCATGATTCATGATTCAATTCAGGATTCATGATTCAATTCATGATTCATGATTCGATTCATGATTTATGATTCAATTCATGATTCATGATTCAATTCATGATTCATGATTTATTTCATGATTCAATTCATGATTCAGTTCAGGATTCATTTCATGATTCATGATTCAATTCATGATTCATGATTCATGATTCATGATTCAATTCATGATTCATGATTCAATTCATGATTCATGATTGATTTCATGATTCATGATTCAATTCATGATTCACGATTCATGATTCACGATTCATGATTCATGATTCAATTCATGATTTATGATTCAATTCATGATTCATGTTTCGATTTATGATTCATGATTCGATTCATGATTCATGATTCGTGATTCGATTCATGAGTCATGATTCAATTCATGATTCGTGATTCGATTAATTATTCATAATTCATGATTCATGATTCATAATTCATCATTCAATTCATGATTCATGATTAATGATTCATAATTCAATTCATGATTCATGATTCAATTCTTGATTCATGATTCGATTCATGATTCATGATTCAATTCATGATTCATGATTGATTTCATGATTCATGATTCAATTCATGATTCACGATTCATGATTCACGATTCATGATTCATGATTCAATTCATGATTTATGATTCAATTCATGATTCATAATTCGATTTATGATTCATGATTCGATTCATGATTCATGATTCGTGATTCGATTCATGAGTCATGATTCAATTCATGATTCGTGATTCGATTAATTATTCATAATTCATGATTCATGATTCATAATTCATCATTCAATTCATGATTCATGATTAATGATTCATAATTCAATTCATGATTCATGATTCAATTCAGGATTCATGATTCAATTCATGATTCATGATTCGATTCATGATTTATGATTCAATTCATGATACATGATTCAATTCATGAATTATGATTTTTGATTCGATTCATGATTCATGATTCAATTCAGGATTCATGATTCAATTCATGATTCATGATTCGATTCATGATTTATGATTCAATTCATGATTCATGATTCAATTCATGATTCATGATTTATTTCATGATTCAATTCATGATTCAGTTCAGGATTCATTTCATGATTCATGATTCAATTCATGATTCATGATTCATGATTCATGATTCAATTCATGATTCATGATTCAATTCATGATTCATGATTGATTTCATGATTCATGATTCAATTCATGATTCACGATTCATGATTCACGATTCATGATTCATGATTCAATTCATGATTTATGATTCAATTCATGATTCATGTTTCGATTTATGATTCATGATTCGATTCATGATTCATGATTCGTGATTCGATTCATGAGTCATGATTCAATTCATGATTCGTGATTCGATTAATTATTCATAATTCATGATTCATGATTCATAATTCATCATTCAATTCATGATTCATGATTAATGATTCATAATTCAATTCATGATTCATGATTCAATTCTTGATTCATGATTCGATTCATGATTCATGATTCGATTCATGATTCATGAATTATGATTCAATTCATGATTCATGATTTGATTCATGATTCATGATACAATTCATGATTTATGATTTATGATTCAATTTATGATTCAATTCATGATTCATGATTCATGATTCAAGATTCATGATTCAATTCATGATTCATGATTTGATTCATAATTCATGATTCAATTCATGATTCATGATTTAATTCATGATTCATGATTCAATTCATAATTCATGATTCAATTCATGTTTCATGATTCATGATTCGATTCATGAATCATGATTCAATTCATGATTCATGATTCAATTCATGATTCATGATTCATGTTTCAATTCATGATTCATGATTTGATTCATAATTCATGATTCAATTCATGATTCATGATTTAATTCATGATTCATGATTTGATTCATGATTCATGATTCAATTCATTATTCATGATTCATGATTTAATTCATGATTCATGATTCATGATTCAATTCATGATTCATGATTCATGATTCAATTCATGATTCATGATTCATGATTCAATTCATGATTCATGATTCATGATTCGATTCATGATTCATGATTCATGATTCAATTCATGACTCATTTTCAAATTCATGATTCATTTCATGATTCATGATTTAATTCATGATTAATGATTCATGATTCAATTCATGATTCATGATGCAATTCATGATTCATGATTCAATTCATGATTCATGATTCAATTCATGTTTCATGATTCGATTCATGATGCAATTCATGATTCATGATTCAATTCATGATTCATGATTCAATTCATGTTTCATGATTCGATTCATGATTCATGATTCAATTCATGATTCATGATTTGATTCATGATTCATGATTCAATTCATGATTCATGATGCAATTCATGATTCAATTCATGATTCATGATTCAATTCATGTTTCATGATTCGATTCATGATTCATGATTCAATTCATGATTCATGATTCATGACTTGATTCATGATTCAATTCATGATTCATGATTCAATTCATTATTCATGATTCTTGATTCATGATTCGATTTATGATTCTTGATTCATTTCATGATTCATGATTCATAATTCATGATTCAATTCATGATTCATGATTAATGATTCATAATTCAATTCATGATTCATGATTCAATTCTTGATTCATGATTCGATTCATGATTCATGATTCATGATTCATGATTCGATTCATGATTCATGATTTATGATTCAATTCATGATTCATGATTTGATTTATGATTCACGATACAATTCATGATTTATGATTTATGATTCAATTTATGATTCAATTCATGATTCATGATTCATTATTCATGATTCATGATTCGATTCATGATTCATGATTCATTATTTAATTCATGATTCGATTCATGATTTATGATTCAATTCATGATTCATGATTCGATTCATGATTCATGATTTACAATTCATGATTTAATTCATGATTCATGATTCGATTCATGATTTATGATTCAATTCATGATTCATGATTCATGATTCAATTCATGATTCAATTCATGATTCATGATTCATGATTCGATTCATGATTCATGATTCGATTTATGATTCATGATTCAATTCATGATTCATGATTTATGATTCAATTCATGATTCAATTCATGATTCATGATTTAATTCATGATTCAAGATTCATTATTTAATTCATGATTCATGATTCGATTCATGATTCATGATTCAATTCATGATTCATGATTCATGATTCAATTCATGATTCATGATGCATGATTCGATTCATGATTCATGATTCAATTCATGATTCATGATTCATGATTCAATTCATGATTCATGATTCATTATTTAATTCATGACTCATGATTCGATTCATGATTCAATTCATGATTCATGATTCATGATTTAATTCATGATTCATGATTCATGATTTGATTCATATTTCATGATTCAATTCATGATTCATGATTCAATTCATGATTCACGATTCATGATTCACGATTCATGATTCATGATTCAATTCATGATTTATGATTCAATTCATGATTCATGTTTCGATTTATGATTCATGATTCGATTCATGATTCATGATTCGTGATTCGATTCATGAGTCATGATTCAATTCATGATTCGTGATTCGATTAATTATTCATAATTCATGATTCATGATTCATAATGCATCATTCAATTCATGATTCATGATTAATGATTCATAATTCAATTCATGATTCATGATTCAATTCTTGATTCATGATTCGATTCATGATTCATGATTCGATTCATGATTCATGAATTATGATTCAATTCATGATTCATGATTTGATTCATGATTCATGATACAATTCATGATTTATGATTTATGATTCAATTTATGATTCAATTCATGATTCATGATTCATGATTCAAGATTCATGATTCAATTCATGATTCATGATTTGATTCATAATTCATGATTCAATTCATGATTCATGATTTAATTCATGATTCATGATTCAATTCATGATTCATGATTCAATTCATGTTTCATGATTCATGATTCGATTCATGAATCATGATTCAATTCATGATTCATGATTCAATTCATGATTCATGATTCATGTTTCAATTCATGATTCATGATTCATGATTTGATTCATAATTCATGATTCAATTCATGATTCATGATTTAATTCATGATTCATGATTTGATTCATGATTCATGATTCAATTCATTATTCATGATTCATGATTTAATTCATGATTCATGATTCAATTCATGATTCATGATTCATGATTCAATTCATGATTCATGATTCATGATTCATGATTCAATTCATGATTCATGATTCATGATTCGATTCATGATTCATGATTCATGATTCAATTCATGACTCATTTTCAAATTCATGATTCATTTCATGATTCATGATTTAATTCATGATTAATGATTCATGATTCAATTCATGATTCATGATGCAATTCATGATTCATGATTCAATTCATGATTCATGATTCAATTCATGTTTCATGATTCGATTCATGATGCAATTCATGATTCATGATTCAATTCATGATTCATGATTCAATTCATGTTTCATGATTCGATTCATGATTCATGATTCAATTCATGATTCATGATTTGATTCATGATTCATGATTCAATTCATGATTCATGATGCAATTCATGATTCAATTCATGATTCATGATGCAATTCATGATTCAATTCATGATTCATGATTCAATTCATGTTTCATGATTCGATTCATGATTCATGATTCAATTCATGATTCATGATTCATGACTTGATTCATGATTCAATTCATGATTCATGATTCAATTCATTATTCATGATTCTTGATTCATGATTCGATTTATGATTCTTGATTCATTTCATGATTCATGATTCATAATTCATGATTCAATTCATGATTCATGATTAATGATTCATAATTCAATTCATGATTCATGATTCAATTCTTGATTCATGATTCGATTCATGATTCATGATTCATGATTCATGATTCGATTCATTAATCATGATTTATGATTCAATTCATGATTCATGATTTGATTTATGATTCACGATACAATTCATGATTTATGATTTATGATTCAATTTATGATTCAATTCATGATTCATGATTCATTATTCATGATTCATGATTCGATTCATGATTCATGATTCATTATTTAATTCATGATTCGATTCATGATTTATGATTCAATTCATGATTCATGATTCGATTCATGATTCATGATTTACAATTCATGATTTAATTCATGATTCATGATTCGATTCATGATTTATGATTCAATTCATGATTCATGATTTATGATTCAATTCATGATTCAATTCATGATTCATGATTCATGATTCGATTCATGATTCATGATTCGATTTATGATTCATGATTCAATTCATGATTCATGATTTATGATTCAATTCATGATTCAATTCATGATTCATGATTTAATTCATGATTCAAGATTCATTATTTAATTCATGATTCATGATTCGATTCATGATTCATGATTCAATTCATGATTCATGATTCATGATTCAATTCATGATTCATGATGCATGATTCGATTCATGATTCATGATTCAATTCATGATTCATGATTCATGATTCAATTCATGATTCATGATTCATTATTTAATTCATGACTCATGATTCGATTCATGATTCAATTCATGATTCATGATTCATGATTTAATTCATGATTCATGATTCATGATTTGATTCATATTTCATGATTCAATTCATGATTCATGATTTAATTCATGATTCATGATTTGATTCATGATTCATGATTCAATTCATTATTCATGATTTAATTCATGATTCATGATTCATGATTCAATTCATGATTCCTGATTCATGATTCAATTCATGATTCATGATTCATGATTCAATTCATGATTCATGATTCATGATTCAATTCATGATTCATGATTCATGATTCAATTCATGATTCATGATTCATGATTCAATTCATGATTCATTTCATGATTCATGATTCGATTCATGATTCATGATTCATGATTCAATTCATGACTCATTTTCAAATTCATGATTCATTTCATGATTCATGATTTAATTCATGATTAATGATTCATGATTCAATTTATGATTCATGATGCAATTCATGATTCATGATTCAATTCATGATTCATGATTCAATTCATGTTTCATGATTCGATTCATGATGCAATTCATGATTCATGATTCAATTCATGATTCATGATTCAATTCATGTTTCATGATTCGATTCATGATTCAATTCATGATTCATGATTTGATTCATGATTCATGATTCAATTCATGATTCATGATGCAATTCATGATTCATGATTCAATTCATGATTCATGATTCAATTCATGTTTCATGATTCAATTCATGATTAATGATTCAATTCATGATTCATGATTTGATTCATGATTCATGATTCAATTCATGATTCATGAATCAATTCATTATTCATGATTCATGATTCATGATTCGATTAATGATTCTTGATTCATTTCATGATTCATGATTCATGATTCAATTCATGATTCATGTTTCTATTCATGATTCATGATTCGATTCATGTTTAATGATTCGATTCATGATTCATGATTCATAATTCATGATTCAATTCATGATTCATGATTAATGATTCATAATTCAATTCATGATTCATGATTCAATTCTTGATTCATGATTCGATTCATGATTCATGATTCATGATTCATGATTCGATTCATGATTCATGATTTATGATTCAATTCATGATTCATGATTTGATTCATGATTCATGATACAATTCATGATTTATGATTTATGATTCAATTTATGATTCAATTCATGATTCATGATTCATTATTCATGATTCATGATTCGATTCATGATTCAATTCATGATTCATGATTCATTATTTAATTCATGATTCGATTCATGATTTATGATTCAATTCATGATTCATGATTCATTTCATGATTCATGATTCGATTCATGATTCATGATTTACAATTCATGATTTAATTCATGATTCATGATTCGATTCATGATTTATGATTCAATTCATGATTCATGATTTATGATTCAATTCATGATTCAATTCATGATTCATGATTCATGATTCATGATTCGATTCATGATTCATGATTCGATTCATGATTCATGATTCGATTTATGATTCATGATTCAATTCATGATTCATGATTTATGATTCAATTCATGATTCAATTCATGATTTATGATTTAATTCATGATTCAAGATTCATTATTTAATTCATGATTCATGATTCGATTCATGATTCATGATTCAATTCATGATTCATGATTCATGATTCAATTCATGATTCATGATTCGATTCATGATTCATGATTCGATTCATGATTCATGATTCATGATTCATGATTCCATTCATGATTCATGATTTGATTCATGATTCATGATTCAATTCATGATTCATGATTTATGATTCAATTTATGATTCAATTCATGATTCATGATTCAATTCATGACTCATGATTCGATTCATGATTCATGATTCAATTCATGATTCATGATTTAATTCATGATTCATGATTTGATTCATGATTCATGATTCAATTCATGAATCATGATTCATGATTCATGATTCAATTCATGATTCATGATTCATAATTCAATTCATGATTCATGATTCAATTCATGATTCATTTCATGATTCATGATTCAATTCATGATTCATGATTCATTTCATGATTCATGATTCATGATTCAATTCATGATTCATGATTCATAATTCAATTCATGATTCATGATTCAATTCATGATTCATTTCATGATTCATGATTCAATTCATGATTCATGATTCATTTCATGATTCATGATTCATGATTCGATTCATGATTCAATTCATGATTCATGATTCATGATTCGATTCATAATTCATGATTCATGATTCATGATTCATGATTCAATTCATGATTCATGATTCATGATTCGATTCATAATTCATGATTCATGATTCATGATTCATGATTCAATTCATGATTCATTTCATGATTCATGATTCGATTCATGATTCATGGTTCATGACTCGATTCATGATTCATGATTCGATTCAAGATTTATGATTCATAATTCATGATTCGATTCATGATTCAAGATTCATGATTCATGATTCAATTCATGATTCATTATTCAATTCATGATTCATGATTCGATTCATGATTCATGATTCATGATTCATGATTCATGATTCGATTCATAATTCATGATTCATGATTCAATTCATGATTCATGATTCGATTCATGATTCATGATTCAATTCATGATTTATGATTTATGATTCAATTCATGATTCAATTCATGATTCATGATTCATGATTCATGATTCGATTCATGATTCATGATTAAATTCATGATTCATGATTCATTATTAAATTTATGACTCATGATTCGATTCATGATTCATGATTCAATTCATGATTCATGATTCATGATTTAATTCATGATTCATGATTCGATTCATGATTCATGATTCATGATTCATGATTCAATTCATGATTCAAGATTCGATTCATGATTCATGATTCAATTCATGATTCATGATTTATGATTCAATACATGATTCAATTCATGACTCATGATTCAATTCATGATTCATGATTCATGATTTGATTCATGATTCATGATTCAATTCATGATTCATGATTTAATTCATGATTCATGATTCGATTCATGATTCATGATTCATGATTCATGATTCATGATTCGATTCATGATTCATGATTCATGATTCAATTCATGATTCGATTCATGATTCGATTCATGATTCATGATTTAATGCATGTTTCATGATTCGATTCATGATTCATGATTCAATTCATGATTCATGATTTATGATTCAATTCATGATTCATGATTCAATTCATGATTCATGATTCAATTCATGATTCATGATTTATGATTCAATTCATGATTCATGATTCGTGATTCATGATTCGATTCATGATTCGATTTATGATTCATGATTCAATTCATGATTCATGATTTATGATTCGATTCATGATTTAATTCATGATTCATGATTCATGATTCATGATTCAATTCATGATTCATGATTCATGATTCGATTCATAATTCATGATTCATGATTCATGATTCATGATTCAATTCATGATTCATGATTCAATTCATGATTCATGATTCGATTCATGATTCATGATTCATGATTCAATTCATGATTCATGATTCATAATTCAATTCATGATTCATGATTCAATTCATGATTCATTTCATGATTCATGATTCAATTCATGATTCATGATTCATTTCATGATTCATGATTCATGATTCAATTCATGATTCATGATTCATAATTCAATTCATGATTCATGATTCAATTCATGATTCATTTCATGATTCATGATTCAATTCATGACTCATGATTCATTTCATGATTCATGATTCATGATTCGATTCATGATTCAATTCATGATTCATGATTCATGATTCGATTCATAATTCATAATTCATGATTCATGATTCATGATTCAATTCATGATTCATGATTCATGATTCGATTCATAATTCATGATTCATGATTCATGATTCATGATTCAATTCATGATTCATTTCATGATTCATGATTCGATTCATGATTCATGGTTCTTGATTCGATTCATGATTCATGATTCGATTCATGATTTATGATTCATAATTCATGATTCGATTCATGATTCAAGATTCATGATTCATGATTCAATTCATGATTCATTATTCAATTCATGATTCATGATTCGATTAATGATTCATGATTCGATTCATGATTCATGATTCATGATTCAATTCATGATTCATGATTCAATTCATGATTCATGATTCGATTCATGATTCATGATTCAATTTATGATTCAATTCATGATTCATGATTCAATTCATGATTCATGATTCAATTCATGATTCATGATTCATGATTCGATTCATGATTCATGATTAAATTCATGATTCATTATTAAATTTATGACTCATGATTCGATTCATGATTCATGATTCAATTCATGATTCATGATTCATGATTCAATTCATGATTCATGATTCATGATTCAATTCATGATTCATGATTTAATTCATGATTCATGATTCGATTCATGATTCATGATTCATGATTCATGATTCAATTCATGATTCAAGATTCGATTCATGATTCATGATTCAATTCATGATTCATGATTTATGATTCAATACATGATTCAATTCATGACTCATGATTCAATTCATGATTCATGATTCATGATTTGATTCATGATTCATGATTCAATTCATGATTCATGATTTAATTCATGATTCATGATTCGATTCATGATTCATGATTCATGATTCATGATTCATGATTCGATTCATGATTCATGATTCATGATTCAATTCATGATTCGATTCATGATTCGATTCATGATTCATGATTCAATGCATGTTTCATGATTCGATTCATGATTCATGATTCAATTCATGATTCATGATTTATGATTCAATTCATGATTCATGATTCAATTCATGATTCATGATTCAATTCATGATTCATGATTTATGATTCAATTCATGATTCAATTCGTGATTCATGATTCGTGATTCATGATTCGATTCATGATTCATGATTCGATTTATGATTCATGATTCAATTCATGATTCATGATTTATGATTCGATTCATGATTTAATTCATGATTCATGATTCATGATTCATGATTCAATTCATGATTCATGATTCATGATTCGATTCATAATTCATGATTCATGATTCATGATTCATGATTCAATTCATGATTCATGATTCAATTCATGATTCATGATTCGATTCATGATTCATGATTCATGATTCGATTCATGATTCATGATTCAAATCATGATTCATGATTCAATTCATGATTCATGATTCATGATTTAATTCATGATTCATGATTCATTATTTAATTCATGACTCATGATTCGATTCATGATTCATGATTCAATTCATGATTCATGATTCATGATTCAATTCATGATTCATGTTTCATGATTCAATTCATGATTCATGATTCATGATTTGATTCATAATTCATGATTCAATTCATGATTCATGATTTAATTCATGATTCATGATTCAATTCATGATTCATGATTCATGATTCGATTCATGATTCATGATTCGATTCATGATTCAATTCATGATTCATGATTCAATTCATGATTCATGATTCAATTCATGATTCATGATTCATTATTTAATTCATGACTCATGATTCGATTCATGATTTATTATTCAATTCATGATTCATAATTCAATTCATGATTCATGATTCATGATTCAATTCATGATTCATGATTCATGATTTGATTCATAATTCATGATTCAATTCATGATTCATGATTTATTTCATGATTCATGATTCATGATTCAATTCATGATTCATGATTCAATTCATGATTCAAGATTCATGATTCAATGTATGATTCATGATTCATGATTCAATTCATGATTCATGATTCAATTCATGATTCAATTCATGATTCATGATTCATGATTCAATTCATGATTTATTTAATGATTCATGATTTAATTCATGATTCATGATTCAATTCATGATTCATGATTCATGATTTGATTCATAATTCATGATTCAATTCATGATTCATGATTTAATTCATGATTCATGATTCGATTCATGATTCATGATTCAATTCATGATTCATGATTCATGATTCGATTCATGATTCATGATTCGATTCATGATTTATGATTCGATTCATGATTCATGATTCAATTCATGATTCATGATTCAATTCATGATTCATGATTTATTTCATGATTCATGATTTGATTCATGATTCATGATTCATGATTCAATTTATAATTCATGATTTATGATTCAATTCATGATTCATGATTCGATTCATGATTCATGATTCAATTCATGATTTATGATTTATGATTCAATTTATGATGCAATTCATGATTCATGATTCATGATTCGATTCATGATTCATGATTCAAATCATGATTCATGATTCAATTCATGATTCATGATTCATGATTCGATTCATGATTCATGATTCATTATTTAATTCATGACTCATGATTCAATTCATGATTCATGATTCATGATTTAATTCATGATTCATGATTCATTATTTAATTCATGACTCATGATTCGATTCATGATTCATGATTCAATTCATGATTCATGATTCATGATTCAATTCATGATTCATGTTTCATGATTCAATTCATGATTCATGATTCATGATTTGATTCATAATTCATGATTCAATTCATGATTCATGATTTAATTCATGATTCATGATTCAATTCATGATTCATGATTCAATTCATGATTTAATTCATGATTTATGATTCAATTCATGATTCATGATTCAATTCATGATTCATGATTTAATTCATGATTCATGATTCATTATTTAATTCATGACTCATGATTCGATTCATGATTCATTATTCAATTCATGATTCATGATTCAATTCATGATTCATGATTCATGATTCAATTCATGATTCATGATTTGATTCATAATTCATGATTCAATTCATGATTCATGATTTATTTCATGATTCATGATTTGATTCATGATTCATGGTTCAATTCATGATTCATGATTCATGATTCAATTCATGATTCATGATTCATGATTCAATTTATTATTCATGATTCATGATTCAATTCATGATTCATGATTCATTATTCAATTCATGATTCATGATTCAATTCATGATTCATGATTCATGATTCAATTCATGATTTATTTAATGATTCATGATTCAATTCATGATTCATGATCCATGATTCAATTCATGATTCATGATTCATGATTCAATTCATGATTCATTTTCAAATTCATGATTCATTTCATGATTCATGATTTAATTCATGATTCATGATTCATGATTCAATTCATGATTCATGATTCAATTCATGATTCATGATTCGATTCATGATTCATGATTCAATTCATGATTCATGATTCAATTCATGATTCAATTCATGATTTATGATTTATGATTCAATTTATGATTCATGATTTAATTCATGATTCATGATTTAATTCATGATTCATGATTTAATTCATGATTCATGATTCGATTCATGATTCATGATTCAATTCATGATTCATGATTCATGATTCGATTCATGATTCATGATTTGATTCATGATTCAATTCATGATTCATGATTCAATTCATGATTCATGATTCAATTCATGATTCATGATTCATTATTTAATTTATGACTCATGATTCGATTCATGATTCATTATTCAATTCATGATTCATGATTCATGATTCAATTCATGATTCATGATTCATGATTCAATTAATGATTCATGATTCATGATTTGATTCATAATTCATGATTCAATTCATGATTCATGATTTATTTCATGATTCATGATTCATGATTCAATTCATGATTCATGATTCAATTCATGATTCAAGATTCATGATTCAATGTATGATTCATGATTCATGATTCAATTCATGATTCATGATTCAATTCATGATTCAATTCATGATTCATGATTCATGATTCAATTCATGATTTATTTAATGATTCATGATTTAATTCATGATTCATGATTCAATTCATGATTCATGATTCATGATTTGATTCATAATTCATGATTCAATTCATGATTCATGATTTAATTCATGATTCATGATTCGATTCATGATTCATGATTCAATTCATGATTCATGATTCATGATTCGATTCATGATTCATGATTCGATTCATGATTTATGATTCGATTCATGATTCATGATTCAATTCATGATTCATGATTCAATTCATGATTCATGATTCATTATTTAATTCATGACTCATGATTCGATTCATGATTCATTATTCAATTCATGATTCATGATTCATGATTCAATTCATGATTCATGATTCATGATTCAATTCATGATTCATGATTCATGATTTGATTCATAATTCATGATTCAATTCATGATTCATGATTTATTTCATGATTCATGATTTGATTCATGATTTATGATTCAATTCATGATTCATGATTCATGATTCAATTCATGATTCATGATTCATGATTCAATTTATGATTCATGATTCATGATTCAATTCATGATTCATGATTCATGATTCAATTCATGATTCATGATTCATGATTCAATTCATGATTCATGATTCATGATTCAATTCATGATTTATTTAATGATTCATGATTTAATTCATGATTCATGATTCAATTCATGATTCATTTTCAAATTCATGATTCATTTCATGATTCATTATTCAATTCATGATTCATGATTTATGATTCAATTCATGATTCATGATTCATGATTCAATTCATGATTCATGATTCATGATTTGATTCATAATTCATGATTCAATTCATGATTCATGATTTATTTCATGATTCATGATTTGATTCATGATTCATGATTCAATTCATGATTCATGATTCATGATTCAATTCATGATTCATGATTCATGATTCAATTCATGATTCATGATTCATGATTCAATTCATGATTCATGAATTATGATTCAATTCATGATTCATGATTCATGATTCAATTTATGATTCATTTCATGATTCATGATTCGATTCATGATTCATGATTCAATTCATGACTCATTTTCAAATTCATGATTCATTTCATGATTCATGATTTAATTCATGATTAATGATTCATGATTCAATTCATGATTCATGATGCAATTCATGATTCATGATTCAATTCATGATTCATGATTCAATTCATGTTTCATGATTCGATTCATGATGCAATTCATGATTCATGATTCAATTCATGATTCATGATTCAATTCATGTTTCATGATTCGATTCATGATTCATGATTCAATTCATGATTCATGATTTGATTCATGATTCATGATTCAATTCATGATTCATGATGCAATTCATGATTCAATTCATGATTCATGATTCAATTCATGTTTCATGATTCGATTCATGATTCATGATTCAATTCATGATTCATGATTCATGACTTGATTCATGATTCAATTCATGATTCATGATTCAATTCATTATTCATGATTCATGATTCATGATTCGATTTATGACTCTTGATTCATTTCATGATTCATGATTCATGATTTAATTCATGATTCATGTTTCGATTCATGATTCATGATTCGATTCATGTTTCATGATTCGATTCATGATTCATGATTCATAATTCATGATTCAATTCATGATTCATGATTAATGATTCATAATTCAATTCATGATTCATGATTTAATTCATGATTCATGATTCGATTCATGATTCATGATTCAATTCATGATTCATGATTCATGATTCAATTCATGATTCATGATTCAATTCATGATTCATGATTCAATTCATGATTCATGATTCAATTCATGATTCATGATTCATGATTCATTATTTAATTCATGACTCATGATTCGATTCATGATTCATTATTCAATTCATGATTCATGATTCATGATTCAATTCATGATTCATGATTCATGATTCAATTCATGATTCATGATTCATGATTTGATTCATAATTCATGATTCAATTCATGATTCATGATTTATTTCATGATTCATGATTTGATTCATGATTCATGATTCAATTCATGATTCATGATTCATGATTCAATTCATGATTCATGATTCATGATTCAATTTATGATTCATGATTCATGATTCAATTCATGATTCATGATTCAATTCATGATTCATGATTCATGATTCAATTCATGATTTATTTAATGATTCATGATTTAATTCATGATTCATGATTCAATTCATGATTCATTTTCAAATTCATGATTCATTTCATGATTCATGATTCATTTCATGATTCATTATTCAATTCATGATTCATGATTTATGATTCAATTCATGATTCATGATTCAATTCATGATTCATGATTCATGATTTGATTCATAATTCATGATTCAATTCATGATTCATGATTTATGATTCAATTCATGATTTGATTCATGATTCATGATTCAATTCATGATTCATGATTCATGATTCAATTCATGATTCATGATTCATGATTCAATTCATGATTCATGAATTATGATTCAATTCATGATTCATGATTCATGATTCAATTCATGATTCATTTCATGATTCATGATTCGATTCATGATTCAATTCATGACTCATTTTCAAATTCATGATTCATTTCATGATTCATGATTTAATTCATGATTAATGATTCATGATTCAATTCATGATTCATGATGCAATTCATGATTCATGATTCAATTCATGATTCATGATTCAATTCATGTTTCATGATTCGATTCATGATGCAATTCATGATTCATGATTCAATTCATGATTCATGATTCAATTCATGTTTCATGATTCGATTCATGATTCATGATTCAATTCATGATTCATGATTTGATTCATGATTCATGATTCAATTCATGATTCATGGTGCAATTCATGATTCAATTCATGATTCATGATTCAATTCATGTTTCATGATTCAATTCATGATTTATGATTAAATTCATGATTCATGATTCATGACTTGATTCATGATTCAATTCATGATTCATGATTCAATTCATTATTCATGATTCATGATTCATGATTCGATTTATGATTCTTGATTCATTTCATGATTCATGATTCATGATTTAATTCATGATTAATGATTCATGATTCAATTCATGATTCATGATGCAATTCATGATTCATGATTCAATTCATGATTCATGATTCAATTCATGTTTCATGATTCGATTCATGATGCAATTCATGATTCATGATTCAATTCATGATTCATGATTCAATTCATGTTTCATGATTCGATTCATGATTCATGATTCAATTCATGATTCATGATTTGATTCATGATTCATGATTCAATTCATGATTCATGATGCAATTCATGATTCAATTCATGATTCATGATTCAATTCATGTTTCATGAATCGATTCATGATTCATGATTCAATTCATGATTCATGATTCATGACTTGATTCATGATTCAATTCATGATTCATGATTCAATTCATTATTCATGATTCATGATTCATGATTCGATTTATGATTCTTGATTCATTTCATGATTCATGATTCATGATTTAATTCATGATTCATGTTTCGATTCATGATTCATGATTCGATTCATGTTTCATGATTCGATTCATGATTCAATTCTTGATTCATGATTCGATTCATGATTCATGATTCATGATTCGATTCATGATTCATGATTTATGATTCAATTCATGATTCATGATTTGATTCATGATTCATGATACAGTTCATGATTTATGATTTATGATTCAATTTATGATTCAATTCATGATTCATGATTCATTATTCATTATTCATGATTCGATTCATGATTCATGATTCAATTCATGATTCATGATTCATTATTTAATTCATGATTCGATTCATGATTTATGATTCAATTCATGATTCATGATTCAATTCATGATTCATGATTCGATTCATGATTCATGATTTACAATTCATGATTTAATTCATGATTCATGATTCGATTCATGATTTATGATTCAATTCATGATTCATGATTTATGATTCAATTCATGATTCAATTCATGATTCATGATTCATTATTCATGATTCGATTCATGATTCATGATTCGATTTATGATTCATGATTCAATTCATGATTCATGATTTATGATTCAATTCATGATTCAATTCATGATTCATGATTTAATTCATGATTCAAGATTCATTATTTAATTCATGATTCATGATTCGATTCATGATTCATGATTCAATTCATGATTCATGATTCATGATTCAATTCATGATTCATGATTCATGATTCGATTCATGATTCATGATTCAATTCATGATTCATGATTCATGATTCAATTCATGATTCATGATTCATTATTTAATTCATGACTCATGATTCGATTCATGATTCAATTCATGATTCATGATTCATGATTCAATTCATGATTCATGATTCATGATTTGATTCATAATTCATGATTCAATTCATGATTCATGATTTGATTCATGATTCATGATTCAATTCATTATTCATGATTCATGATTTAATTCATGATTCATGATTCATGATTTAATTCATGATTCATGATTCATGATTCAATTCATGATTCATGATTCATGATTCAATTCATGATTCATGATTCATGATTCAATTCATGATTCATGATTCATGATTCAATTCATGATTCATGTTTCATGATTCAATTCATGATTCATTTCATGATTCATGATTCGATTCATGATTCATGATTCATGATTCAATTCATGACTCATTTTCAAATTCATGATTCATTTCATGATTCATGATTTAATTCATGATTAATGATTCATGATTCAATTCATGATTCATGATGCAATTCATGATTCATGATTCAATTCATGATTCATGATTCAATTCATGTTTCATGATTCGATTCATGATGCAATTCATGATTCATGATTCAATTCATGATTCATGATTCAATTCATGTTTCATGATTCGATTCATGATTCAATTCATGATTCATGATTTGATTCATGATTCATGATTCAATTCATGATTAATGATGCAATTCATGATTCATGATTCAATTCATGATTCATGATTCAATTCATGTTTCATGATTCAATTCATGATTAATGATTCAATTCATGATTCATGATTCATGATTTGATTCATGATTCATGATTCAATTCATGATTCATGATTCAATTCATTATTCATGATTCATGATTCATGATTCGATTAATGATTCTTGATTAATTTCATGATTCATGATTCATGATTCAATTCAGGATTCATGTTTCGATTCATGATTCATGATTCGATTCATGTTTAATGATTCGATTCATGATTCATGATTCATAATTCATGATTCAATTCATGATTCATGATTAATGATTCATAATTCAATTTATAATTCATGATTCAATTCTTGATTCATGATTCGATTCATGATTCATGATACAATTCATGATTTATGATTTATGATTCAATTTATGATTCAATTCATGATTCATGATTCATTATTCATGATTCATGATTCGATTCATGATTCAATTCATGATTCATGATTCATTATTTAATTCATGATTCGATTCATGATTTATGATTCAATTCATGATTCATGATTCATTTCATGATTCATGATTCGATTCATGATTCGTGATTTACAATTCATGATTTAATTCATGATTCATGATTCGATTCATGATTTATGATTCAATTCATGATTCATGATTTATGATTCAATTCATGATTCATGATTCAATTCATGATTCATTTCATGATTCATGATTCAATTCATGACTCATGATTCATTTCATGATTCATGATTCATGATTCGATTCATGATTCAATTCATGATTCATGATTCATGATTCGATTCATAATTCATAATTCATGATTCATGATTCATGATTCAATTCATGATTCATGATTCATGATTCGATTCATAATTCATGATTCATGATTCATGATTCATGATTCAATTCATGATTCATTTCATGATTCATGATTCGATTCATGATTCATGGTTCTTGATTCGATTCATGATTCATGATTCGATTCATGATTTATGATTCATAATTCATGATTCGATTCATGATTCAAGATTCATGATTCATGATTCAATTCATGATTCATTATTCAATTCATGATTCATGATTCGATTAATGATTCATGATTCGATTCATGATTCATGATTCATGATTCAATTCATGATTCATGATTCAATTCATGATTCATGATTCGATTCATGATTCATGATTCAATTTATGATTCAATTCATGATTCATGATTCAATTCATGATTCATGATTCATGATTCGATTCATGATTCATGATTAAATTCATGATTCATGATTCATTATTAAATTTATGACTCATGATTCGATTCATGATTCATGATTCAATTCATGATTCATGATTCATGATTCAATTCATGATTCATGATTCATGATTCAATTCATGATTCATGATTTAATTCATGATTCATGATTCGATTCATGATTCATGATTCATGATTCATGATTCAATTCATGATTCAAGATTCGATTCATGATTCATGATTCAATTCATGATTCATGATTTATGATTCAATACATGATTCAATTCATGACTCATGATTCAATTCATGATTCATGATTCATGATTTGATTCATGATTCATGATTCAATTCATGATTCATGATTTAATTCATGATTCATGATTCGATTCATGATTCATGATTCATGATTCATGATTCATGATTCGATTCATGATTCATGATTCATGATTCAATTCATGATTCGATTCATGATTCGATTCATGATTCATGATTCAATGCATGTTTCATGATTCGATTCATGATTCATGATTCAATTCATGATTCATGATTTATGATTCAATTCATGATTCATGATTCAATTCATGATTCATGATTCAATTCATGATTCATGATTTATGATTCAATTCATGATTCAATTCGTGATTCATGATTCGTGATTCATGATTCGATTCATGATTCATGATTCGATTTATGATTCATGATTCAATTCATGATTCATGATTTATGATTCGATTCATGATTTAATTCATGATTCATGATTCATGATTCATGATTCAATTCATGATTCATGATTCATGATTCGATTCATAATTCATGATTCATGATTCATGATTCATGATTCAATTCATGATTCATGATTCAATTCATGATTCATGATTCGATTCATGATTCATGATTCATGATTCGATTCATGATTCATGATTCAAATCATGATTCATGATTCAATTCATGATTCATGATTCATGATTTAATTCATGATTCATGATTCATTATTTAATTCATGACTCATGATTCGATTCATGATTCATGATTCAATTCATGATTCATGATTCATGATTCAATTCATGATTCATGTTTCATGATTCAATTCATGATTCATGATTCATGATTTGATTCATAATTCATGATTCAATTCATGATTCATGATTTAATTCATGATTCATGATTCAATTCATGATTCATGATTCATGATTCGATTCATGATTCATGATTCGATTCATGATTCAATTCATGATTCATGATTCAATTCATGATTCATGATTCAATTCATGATTCATGATTCATTATTTAATTCATGACTCATGATTCGATTCATGATTTATTATTCAATTCATGATTCATAATTCAATTCATGATTCATGATTCATGATTCAATTCATGATTCATGATTCATGATTTGATTCATAATTCATGATTCAATTCATGATTCATGATTTATTTCATGATTCATGATTCATGATTCAATTCATGATTCATGATTCAATTCATGATTCAAGATTCATGATTCAATGTATGATTCATGATTCATGATTCAATTCATGATTCATGATTCAATTCATGATTCAATTCATGATTCATGATTCATGATTCAATTCATGATTTATTTAATGATTCATGATTTAATTCATGATTCATGATTCAATTCATGATTCATGATTCATGATTTGATTCATAATTCATGATTCAATTCATGATTCATGATTTAATTCATGATTCATGATTCGATTCATGATTCATGATTCAATTCATGATTCATGATTCATGATTCGATTCATGATTCATGATTCGATTCATGATTTATGATTCGATTCATGATTCATGATTCAATTCATGATTCATGATTCAATTCATGATTCATGATTTATTTCATGATTCATGATTTGATTCATGATTCATGATTCATGATTCAATTTATAATTCATGATTTATGATTCAATTCATGATTCATGATTCGATTCATGATTCATGATTCAATTCATGATTTATGATTTATGATTCAATTTATGATGCAATTCATGATTCATGATTCATGATTCGATTCATGATTCATGATTCAAATCATGATTCATGATTCAATTCATGATTCATGATTCATGATTCGATTCATGATTCATGATTCATTATTTAATTCATGACTCATGATTCAATTCATGATTCATGATTCATGATTTAATTCATGATTCATGATTCATTATTTAATTCATGACTCATGATTCGATTCATGATTCATGATTCAATTCATGATTCATGATTCATGATTCAATTCATGATTCATGTTTCATGATTCAATTCATGATTCATGATTCATGATTTGATTCATAATTCATGATTCAATTCATGATTCATGATTTAATTCATGATTCATGATTCAATTCATGATTCATGATTCAATTCATGATTTAATTCATGATTTATGATTCAATTCATGATTCATGATTCAATTCATGATTCATGATTTAATTCATGATTCATGATTCATTATTTAATTCATGACTCATGATTCGATTCATGATTCATTATTCAATTCATGATTCATGATTCAATTCATGATTCATGATTCATGATTCAATTCATGATTCATGATTTGATTCATAATTCATGATTCAATTCATGATTCATGATTTATTTCATGATTCATGATTTGATTCATGATTCATGGTTCAATTCATGATTCATGATTCATGATTCAATTCATGATTCATGATTCATGATTCAATTTATTATTCATGATTCATGATTCAATTCATGATTCATGATTCATTATTCAATTCATGATTCATGATTCAATTCATGATTCATGATTCATGATTCAATTCATGATTTATTTAATGATTCATGATTCAATTCATGATTCATGATCCATGATTCAATTCATGATTCATGATTCATGATTCAATTCATGATTCATTTTCAAATTCATGATTCATTTCATGATTCATGATTTAATTCATGATTCATGATTCATGATTCAATTCATGATTCATGATTCAATTCATGATTCATGATTCGATTCATGATTCATGATTCAATTCATGATTCATGATTCAATTCATGATTCAATTCATGATTTATGATTTATGATTCAATTTATGATTCATGATTTAATTCATGATTCATGATTTAATTCATGATTCATGATTTAATTCATGATTCATGATTCGATTCATGATTCATGATTCAATTCATGATTCATGATTCGATTCATGATTCATGATTTGATTCATGATTCAATTCATGATTCATGATTCAATTCATGATTCATGATTCAATTCATGATTCATGATTCATTATTTAATTTATGACTCATGATTCGATTCATGATTCATTATTCAATTCATGATTCATGATTCATGATTCAATTCATGATTCATGATTCATGATTCAATTAATGATTCATGATTCATGATTTGATTCATAATTCATGATTCAATTCATGATTCATGATTTATTTCATGATTCATGATTCATGATTCAATTCATGATTCATGATTCAATTCATGATTCAAGATTCATGATTCAATGTATGATTCATGATTCATGATTCAATTCATGATTCATGATTCAATTCATGATTCAATTCATGATTCATGATTCATGATTCAATTCATGATTTATTTAATGATTCATGATTTAATTCATGATTCATGATTCAATTCATGATTCATGATTCATGATTTGATTCATAATTCATGATTCAATTCATGATTCATGATTTAATTCATGATTCATGATTCGATTCATGATTCATGATTCAATTCATGATTCATGATTCATGATTCGATTCATGATTCATGATTCGATTCATGATTTATGATTCGATTCATGATTCATGATTCAATTCATGATTCATGATTCAATTCATGATTCATGATTCATTATTTAATTCATGACTCATGATTCGATTCATGATTCATTATTCAATTCATGATTCATGATTCATGATTCAATTCATGATTCATGATTCATGATTCAATTCATGATTCATGATTCATGATTTGATTCATAATTCATGATTCAATTCATGATTCATGATTTATTTCATGATTCATGATTTGATTCATGATTTATGATTCAATTCATGATTCATGATTCATGATTCAATTCATGATTCATGATTCATGATTCAATTTATGATTCATGATTCATGATTCAATTCATGATTCATGATTCATGATTCAATTCATGATTCATGATTCATGATTCAATTCATGATTCATGATTCATGATTCAATTCATGATTTATTTAATGATTCATGATTTAATTCATGATTCATGATTCAATTCATGATTCATTTTCAAATTCATGATTCATTTCATGATTCATTATTCAATTCATGATTCATGATTTATGATTCAATTCATGATTCATGATTCATGATTCAATTCATGATTCATGATTCATGATTTGATTCATAATTCATGATTCAATTCATGATTCATGATTTATTTCATGATTCATGATTTGATTCATGATTCATGATTCAATTCATGATTCATGATTCATGATTCAATTCATGATTCATGATTCATGATTCAATTCATGATTCATGATTCATGATTCAATTCATGATTCATGAATTATGATTCAATTCATGATTCATGATTCATGATTCAATTTATGATTCATTTCATGATTCATGATTCGATTCATGATTCATGATTCAATTCATGACTCATTTTCAAATTCATGATTCATTTCATGATTCATGATTTAATTCATGATTAATGATTCATGATTCAATTCATGATTCATGATGCAATTCATGATTCATGATTCAATTCATGATTCATGATTCAATTCATGTTTCATGATTCGATTCATGATGCAATTCATGATTCATGATTCAATTCATGATTCATGATTCAATTCATGTTTCATGATTCGATTCATGATTCATGATTCAATTCATGATTCATGATTTGATTCATGATTCATGATTCAATTCATGATTCATGATGCAATTCATGATTCAATTCATGATTCATGATTCAATTCATGTTTCATGATTCGATTCATGATTCATGATTCAATTCATGATTCATGATTCATGACTTGATTCATGATTCAATTCATGATTCATGATTCAATTCATTATTCATGATTCATGATTCATGATTCGATTTATGACTCTTGATTCATTTCATGATTCATGATTCATGATTTAATTCATGATTCATGTTTCGATTCATGATTCATGATTCGATTCATGTTTCATGATTCGATTCATGATTCATGATTCATAATTCATGATTCAATTCATGATTCATGATTAATGATTCATAATTCAATTCATGATTCATGATTTAATTCATGATTCATGATTCGATTCATGATTCATGATTCAATTCATGATTCATGATTCATGATTCAATTCATGATTCATGATTCAATTCATGATTCATGATTCAATTCATGATTCATGATTCAATTCATGATTCATGATTCATGATTCATTATTTAATTCATGACTCATGATTCGATTCATGATTCATTATTCAATTCATGATTCATGATTCATGATTCAATTCATGATTCATGATTCATGATTCAATTCATGATTCATGATTCATGATTTGATTCATAATTCATGATTCAATTCATGATTCATGATTTATTTCATGATTCATGATTTGATTCATGATTCATGATTCAATTCATGATTCATGATTCATGATTCAATTCATGATTCATGATTCATGATTCAATTTATGATTCATGATTCATGATTCAATTCATGATTCATGATTCAATTCATGATTCATGATTCATGATTCAATTCATGATTTATTTAATGATTCATGATTTAATTCATGATTCATGATTCAATTCATGATTCATTTTCAAATTCATGATTCATTTCATGATTCATGATTCATTTCATGATTCATTATTCAATTCATGATTCATGATTTATGATTCAATTCATGATTCATGATTCAATTCATGATTCATGATTCATGATTTGATTCATAATTCATGATTCAATTCATGATTCATGATTTATGATTCAATTCATGATTTGATTCATGATTCATGATTCAATTCATGATTCATGATTCATGATTCAATTCATGATTCATGATTCATGATTCAATTCATGATTCATGAATTATGATTCAATTCATGATTCATGATTCATGATTCAATTCATGATTCATTTCATGATTCATGATTCGATTCATGATTCAATTCATGACTCATTTTCAAATTCATGATTCATTTCATGATTCATGATTTAATTCATGATTAATGATTCATGATTCAATTCATGATTCATGATGCAATTCATGATTCATGATTCAATTCATGATTCATGATTCAATTCATGTTTCATGATTCGATTCATGATGCAATTCATGATTCATGATTCAATTCATGATTCATGATTCAATTCATTATTCATGATTCATGATTCATGATTCGATTTATGATTCTTGATTCATTTCATGATTCATGATTCATGATTTAATTCATGATTAATGATTCATGATTCAATTCATGATTCATGATGCAATTCATGATTCATGATTCAATTCATGATTCATGATTCAATTCATGTTTCATGATTCGATTCATGATGCAATTCATGATTCATGATTCAATTCATGATTCATGATTCAATTCATGTTTCATGATTCGATTCATGATTCATGATTCAATTCATGATTCATGATTTGATTCATGATTCATGATTCAATTCATGATTCATGATGCAATTCATGATTCAATTCATGATTCATGATTCAATTCATGTTTCATGAATCGATTCATGATTCATGATTCAATTCATGATTCATGATTCATGACTTGATTCATGATTCAATTCATGATTCATGATTCAATTCATTATTCATGATTCATGATTCATGATTCGATTTATGATTCTTGATTCATTTCATGATTCATGATTCATGATTTAATTCATGATTCATGTTTCGATTCATGATTCATGATTCGATTCATGTTTCATGATTCGATTCATGATTCAATTCTTGATTCATGATTCGATTCATGATTCATGATTCATGATTCGATTCATGATTCATGATTTATGATTCAATTCATGATTCATGATTTGATTCATGATTCATGATACAGTTCATGATTTATGATTTATGATTCAATTTATGATTCAATTCATGATTCATGATTCATTATTCATTATTCATGATTCGATTCATGATTCATGATTCAATTCATGATTCATGATTCATTATTTAATTCATGATTCGATTCATGATTTATGATTCAATTCATGATTCATGATTCAATTCATGATTCATGATTCGATTCATGATTCATGATTTACAATTCATGATTTAATTCATGATTCATGATTCGATTCATGATTTATGATTCAATTCATGATTCATGATTTATGATTCAATTCATGATTCAATTCATGATTCATGATTCATTATTCATGATTCGATTCATGATTCATGATTCGATTTATGATTCATGATTCAATTCATGATTCATGATTTATGATTCAATTCATGATTCAATTCATGATTCATGATTTAATTCATGATTCAAGATTCATTATTTAATTCATGATTCATGATTCGATTCATGATTCATGATTCAATTCATGATTCATGATTCATGATTCAATTCATGATTCATGATTCATGATTCGATTCATGATTCATGATTCAATTCATGATTCATGATTCATGATTCAATTCATGATTCATGATTCATTATTTAATTCATGACTCATGATTCGATTCATGATTCAATTCATGATTCATGATTCATGATTCAATTCATGATTCATGATTCATGATTTGATTCATAATTCATGATTCAATTCATGATTCATGATTTGATTCATGATTCATGATTCAATTCATTATTCATGATTCATGATTTAATTCATGATTCATGATTCATGATTTAATTCATGATTCATGATTCATGATTCAATTCATGATTCATGATTCATGATTCAATTCATGATTCATGATTCATGATTCAATTCATGATTCATGATTCATGATTCAATTCATGATTCATGTTTCATGATTCAATTCATGATTCATTTCATGATTCATGATTCGATTCATGATTCATGATTCATGATTCAATTCATGACTCATTTTCAAATTCATGATTCATTTCATGATTCATGATTTAATTCATGATTAATGATTCATGATTCAATTCATGATTCATGATGCAATTCATGATTCATGATTCAATTCATGATTCATGATTCAATTCATGTTTCATGATTCGATTCATGATGCAATTCATGATTCATGATTCAATTCATGATTCATGATTCAATTCATGTTTCATGATTCGATTCATGATTCAATTCATGATTCATGATTTGATTCATGATTCATGATTCAATTCATGATTAATGATGCAATTCATGATTCATGATTCAATTCATGATTCATGATTCAATTCATGTTTCATGATTCAATTCATGATTAATGATTCAATTCATGATTCATGATTCATGATTTGATTCATGATTCATGATTCAATTCATGATTCATGATTCAATTCATTATTCATGATTCATGATTCATGATTCGATTAATGATTCTTGATTAATTTCATGATTCATGATTCATGATTCAATTCAGGATTCATGTTTCGATTCATGATTCATGATTCGATTCATGTTTAATGATTCGATTCATGATTCATGATTCATAATTCATGATTCAATTCATGATTCATGATTAATGATTCATAATTCAATTTATAATTCATGATTCAATTCTTGATTCATGATTCGATTCATGATTCATGATACAATTCATGATTTATGATTTATGATTCAATTTATGATTCAATTCATGATTCATGATTCATTATTCATGATTCATGATTCGATTCATGATTCAATTCATGATTCATGATTCATTATTTAATTCATGATTCGATTCATGATTTATGATTCAATTCATGATTCATGATTCATTTCATGATTCATGATTCGATTCATGATTCGTGATTTACAATTCATGATTTAATTCATGATTCATGATTCGATTCATGATTTATGATTCAATTCATGATTCATGATTTATGATTCAATTCATGATTCAATTCATGATTCATGATTCATGATTTGATTCATGATTCATGATTCGATTCATGATTCATGATTCGATTTATGATTCATGATTCAATTCATGATTCATGATTTATGATTCAATTCTTGATTCAATTCATGATTCATGATTTAATTCATGATTCAAGATTCATTATTTAATTCATGATTCATGATTCGATTCATGATTCATGATTCAATTCATGATTCATGATTCATGATTCAATTCATGATTCATGATTCATGATTCGATTCATGATTCATGATTCGATTCATGATTCATGATTCATGATTCATGATTCCATTCATGATTCATGATTTGATTCATGATTCATGATTCAATTCATGATTCATGATTTATGATTCAATTCATGATTCAATTCATGATTCATGATTCAATTCATGATTCATGATTCGATTCATGATTCATGATTCAATTCATGATTTATGATTTAATTCATGATTCATGATTTGATTCATGATTCATGATTCAATTCATGAATCATGATTCATGATTCATGATTCAATTCATGATTCATGATTCATAATTCAATTCATGATTCATGATTCAATTCATGATTCATTTCATGATTCATGATTCAATTCATGATTCATGATTCATTTCATGATTCATGATTTATGATTCGATTCATGATTCTTGATTCAATTAATGATTAATGATTCATGATTCGATTCATGATTCAATTCATAATTCATGATTCATGATTCGATTCATAATTCATGATTCATTAATCATGATTCATGATTCAATTCATGATTCATGATTCGATTCATAATTCATGATTCATGATTCATGATTCATGATTCAATTCATGATTCATTTCATGATTCATGATTCATGGTTCATGATTCTATTCATGATTCATGATTCGATTCATGATTTATGATTCATAATTCATGATTCGATTCATGATTCAAGATTCATGATTCATGATTCAATTCATGATTCATTATTCAATTCATGATTCATGATTTGATTCGATTCATGATTCATGATTCATGATTCATGATTCGATTCATAATTCATGATTCATGATTCAATTCATGATTCATGATTCGATTCATGATTCATGATTCAATTCATGATTTATGATTTATGATTCAATTTATGATTCAATTCATGATTCATGATTCAATTCATGATTCATGATTCATGATTCGATTCATGATTCATGATTAAATTCATGATTCATGATTCATTATTAAATTTATGACTCATGATTCGATTCATGATTCATGATTCAATTCATGATTCATGATTCATGATTCAATTCATGATTCATGATTCATGATTCAATTCATGATTCATGATTCAATTCATGATTCATGATTCGATTCATGATTCATGATTCATGATTCAATTCATGATTCATGATTCAATTCATGATTCATGATTTAATTCATGATTCATGATTCAATTCATGATTCATGATTTAATTCATGATTCATGATTCATGATTCGATTCATGATTCATGATTCAATTCATGATTCATGATTCATGATTCGATTCATGATTCATGATTCGATTCATGATTCATGATTCAATTCATGATTCATGATTCAATTCATGATTCATGATTCAATTCATGATTCATGATTCATTATTTAATTCATGACTCATGATTCGATTCATGATTCATTATTCAATTCATGATTCATGATTCATGATTCAATTCATGATTCATGATTCATGATTCAATTCATGATTCATGATTCATGATTCAATTTATGATTCATGATTCAATTCATGATTCATTTCATGATTCATGATTCGATTCATGATTCATGATTCATGATTCAATTCATGACTCATTTTCAAATTCATGATTCATTTCATGATTCATGATTTAATTCATGATTCATGATTCAATTCATGTTTCATGATTCGATTCATGATGCAATTCATGATTCATGATTCAATTCATGATTCATGATTAAATTCATGTTTCATGAATCGATTCATGATTCATGATTCAATTCATGATTCATGATTCATGACTTGATTCATGATTCAATTCATGATTCATGATTCAATTCATGATTCATGATTCATTATTTAATTCATGATTCGATTCATGATTTATGATTCAATTCATGATTCATGATTCAATTCATGATTCATGATTCGATTCATGATTCATGATTTACAATTCATGATTTAATTCATGATTCATGATTCGATTCATGATTTATGATTCAATTCATGATTCATGATTTATGATTCAATTCATGATTCAATTCATGATTCATGATTCATTATTCATGATTCGATTCATGATTCATGATTCGATTTATGATTCATGATTCAATTCATGATTCATGATTTATGATTCAATTCATGATTCAATTCATGATTCATGATTTAATTCATGATTCAAGATTCATTATTTAATTCATGATTCATGATTCGATTCATGATTCATGATTCAATTCATGATTCATGATTCATGATTCATGATTCGATTCATGATTCATGATTCAATTCATGATTCATGATTCATGATTCAATTCATGATTCATGATTCATTATTTAATTCATGACTCATGATTCGATTCATGATTCAATTCATGATTCATGATTCATGATTCAATTCATGATTCATGATTCATGATTTGATTCATAATTCATGATTCAATTCATGATTCATGATTTAATTCATGATTCATGATTTGATTCATGATTCATGATTCAATTCATTATTCATGATTCATGATTTAATTCATGATTCATGATTCATGATTTAATTCATGATTCATGATTCATGATTCAATTCATGATTCATGATTCATGATTCAATTCATGATTCATGATTCATGATTCAATTCATGATTCATGATTCATGATTCAATTCATGATTCATTATTCAATTCATGATTCATTTCATGATTCATGATTCGATTCATGATTCATGATTCATGATTCAATTCATGACTCATTTTCAAATTCATGATTCATTTCATGATTCATGATTTAATTCATGATTCATGATTCAATTCATGTTTCATGATTCGATTCATGATGCAATTCATGATTCATGATTCAATTCATGATTCATGATTAAATTCATGTTTCATGAATCGATTCATGATTCATGATTCAATTCATGATTCATGATTCATGACTTGATTCATGATTCAATTCATGATTCATGATTCAATTCATTATTCATGATTCATGATTCATGATTCGATTTATGATTCTTGATTCATTTCATGATTCATGATTCATGATTTAATTCATGATTCATGTTTCGATTCATGATTCATGATTCGATTCATGTTTCATGATTCGATTCATGATTCATGATTCAATTCTTGATTCATGATTCGATTCATGATTCATGATTCATGATTCGATTCATGATTCATGATTTATGATTCAATTCATGATTCATGATTTGATTCATGATTCATGATACAATTCATGATTTATGATTCAATTTATGATTCAATTCATGATTCATGATTCATTATTCATTATTCATGATTCGATTCATGATTCATGATTCAATTCATGATTCATGATTCATTATTTAATTCATGATTCGATTCATGATTTATGATTCAATTCATGATTCATGATTCAATTCATGATTCATGATTCGATTCATGATTCATGATTTACAATTCATGATTTAATTCATGATTCATGATTCGATTCATGATTTATGATTCAATTCAAGATTCATGATTTATGATTCAATTCATGATTCAATTCATGATTCATGATTCATTATTCATGATTCGATTCATGATTCATGATTCGATTTATGATTCATGATTCAATTCATGATTCATGATTTATGATTCAATTCATGATTCAATTCATGATTCATGATTTAATTCATGATTCAAGATTCATTATTTAATTCATGATTCATGATTCGATTCATGATTCATGATTCAATTCATGATTCATGATTCATGATTCAATTCATGATTCATGATTCATGATTCGATTCATTATTCATGATTCAATTCATGATTCATGATTCATGATTCAATTCATGATTCATGATTCATTATTTAATTCATGACTCATGATTCGATTCATGATTCAATTCATGATTCATGATTCATGATTCAATTCATGATTCATGATTCATGATTTGATTCATAATTCATGATTCAATTCATGATTCATGATTTAATTCATGATTCATGATTTAATTCATGATTCATGATTCATGATTCAATTCATGATTCATGATTCATGATTCAATTCATGATTCATGATTCATGATTCAATTCATGATTCATGATTCATGATTCAATTCATGATTCATGATTCATGATTCAATTCATGATTCATTATTCAATTCATGATTCATTTCATGATTCATGATTCGATTCATGATTCATGATTCATGATTCAATTCATGACTCATTTTCAAATTCATGATTCATTTCATGATTCATGATTTAATTCATGATTCATGATTCAATTCATGTTTCATGATTCGATTCATGATGCAATTCATGATTCATGATTCAATTCATGATTCATGATTAAATTCATGTTTCATGAATCGATTCATGATTCATGATTCAATTCATGATTCATGATTCATGACTTGATTCATGATTCAATTCATGATTCATGATTCAATTCATTATTCATGATTCATGATTCATGATTCGATTTATGATTCTTGATTCATTTCATGATTCATGATTCATGATTTAATTCATGATTCATGTTTCGATTCATGATTCATGATTCGATTCATGTTTCATGATTCGATTCATGATTCATGATTCAATTCTTGATTCATGATTCGATTCATGATTCATGATTCATGATTCGATTCATGATTCATGATTTATGATTCAATTCATGATTCATGATTTGATTCATGATTCATGATACAATTCATGATTTATGATTCAATTTATGATTCAATTCATGATTCATGATTCATTATTCATTATTCATGATTCGATTCATGATTCATGATTCAATTCATGATTCATGATTCATTATTTAATTCATGATTCGATTCATGATTTATGATTCAATTCATGATTCATGATTCAATTCATGATTCATGATTCGATTCATGATTCATGATTTACAATTCATGATTTAATTCATGATTCATGATTCGATTCATGATTTATGATTCAATTCATGATTCATGATTTATGATTCAATTCATGATTCAATTCATGATTCATGATTCATTATTCATGATTCGATTCATGATTCATGATTCGATTTATGATTCATGATTCAATTCATGATTCATGATTTATGATTCAATTCATGATTCAATTCATGATTCATGATTTAATTCATGATTCAAGATTCATTATTTAATTCATGATTCATGATTCGATTCATGATTCATGATTCAATTCATGATTCATGATTCATGATTCAATTCATGATTCATGATTCATGATTCGATTCATTATTCATGATTCAATTCATGATTCATGATTCATGATTCAATTCATGATTCATGATTCATTATTTAATTCATGACTCATGATTCGATTCATGATTCAATTCATGATTCATGATTCATGATTCAATTCATGATTCATGATTCATGATTTGATTCATAATTCATGATTCAATTCATGATTCATGATTTAATTCATGATTCATGATTTAATTCATGATTCATGATTCATGATTCAATTCATGATTCATGATTCATGATTCAATTCATGATTCATGATTCATGATTCAATTCATGATTCATGATTCATGATTCAATTCATGATTCATGATTCATGATTCAATTCATGATTCATTTCATGATTCATGATTCGATTCATGATTCATGATTCATGATTCAATTCATGACTCATTTTCAAATTCATGATTCATTTCATGATTCATGATTTAATTCATGATTCATGATTCAATTCATGTTTCATGATTCGATTCATGATGCAATTCATGATTCATGATTCAATTCATGATTCATGATTCAATTCATGTTTCATGATTCGATTCATGATTCAATTCATGATTCATGATTTGATTCATGATTCATGATTCAATTCATGATTAATGATGCAATTCATGATTCATGATTCAATTCATGATTCATGATTCAATTCATGTTTCATGATTCAATTCATGATTAATGATTCAATTCATGATTCATGATTCATGATTTGATTCATGATTCATGATTCAATTCATGATTCATGATTCAATTCATTATTCATGATTCATGATTCATGATTCGATTAATGATTCTTGATTAATTTCATGATTCATGATTCAATTCAGGATTCATGTTTCGATTCATGATTCATGATTCGATTCATGTTTAATGATTCGATTCATGATTCATGATTCATAATTCATGATTCAATTCATGATTCATGATTAATGATTCATAATTCAATTTATGATTCATGATTCAATTCTTGATTCATGATTCGATTCATGATTCATGATACAATTCATGATTTATGATTTATGATTCAATTTATGATTCAATTCATGATTCATGATTCATTATTCATGATTCATGATTCGATTCATGATTCAATTCATGATTCATGATTCATTATTTAATTCATGATTCGATTCATGATTTATGATTCAATTCATGATTCATGATTCATTTCATGATTCATGATTCGATTCATGATTCGTGATTTACAATTCATGATTTAATTCATGATTCATGATTCGATTCATGATTTATGATTCAATTCATGATTCATGATTTATGATTCAATTCATGATTCAATTCATGATTCATGATTCATGATTCGATTCATGATTCATGATTCGATTCATGATTCATGATTCGATTTATGATTCATGATTCAATTCATGATTCATGATTTATGATTCAATTCTTGATTCAATTCATGATTCATGATTTAATTCATGATTCAAGATTCATTATTTAATTCATGATTCATGATTCGATTCATGATTCATGATTCAATTCATGATTCATGATTCATGATTTAATTCATGATTCATGATTCATGATTCGATTCATGATTCATGATTCGATTCATGATTCATGATTCATGATTCATGATTCCATTCATGATTCATGATTTGATTCATGATTCATGATTCAATTCATGATTCATGATTTATGATTCAATTCATGATTCAATTCATGATTCATGATTCAATTCATGATTCATGATTCGATTCATGATTCATGATTCAATTCATGATTCATGATTTAATTCATGATTCATGATTTGATTCATGATTCATGATTCAATTCATGAATCATGATTCATGATTCATGATTCAATTCATGATTCATGATTCATAATTCAATTCATGATTCATGATTCAATTCATGATTCATTTCATGATTCATGATTCAATTCATGATTCATGATTCATTTCATGATTCATGATTCATGATTCGATTCATGATTCTTGATTCAATTAATGATTAATGATTCATGATTCGATTCATGATTCAATTCATAATTCATGATTCATGATTCGATTCATAATTCATGATTCATTAATCATGATTCATGATTCAATTCATGATTCATGATTCATGATTCGATTCATAATTCATGATTCATGATTCATGATTCATGATTCAATTCATGATTCATTTCATGATTCATGATTCGATTCATGATTCATGGTTCATGATTCTATTCATGATTCATTATTTAATTCATGATTCATGATTTGATTCGATTCATGATTCATGATTCATGATTCATGATTCATGATTCGATTCATAATTCATGATTCATGATTCAATTCATGATTCATGATTCGATTCATGATTCATGATTCAATTCATGATTTATGATTTATGATTCAATTTATGATTCAATTCATGATTCATGATTAAATTCATGATTCATGATTCATGATTCGATTCATGATTCATGATTAAATTCATGATTCATGATTCATTATTAAATTTATGACTCATGATTCGATTCATGATTCATGATTCAATTCATGATTCATGATTCATGATTCAATTCATGATTCATGATTCATGATTCAATTCATGATTCATGATTCAATTCATGATTCATGATTCGATTCATGATTCATGATTCATGATTCATGATTCATGATTCAATTCATGATTCAAGATTCGATTCATGATTCATGATTCAATTCATGATTCATGATTTATGATTCAATACATGATTCAATTCATGATTCATGATTCAATTCATGATTCATGATTCGATTCATGATTCATGATTCATGATTCATGATTCATGATTCGATTCATGATTCATGAATCATGATTCAATTCATGATTCGATTCATGATTCGATTCATGATTCATGATTCACTGCATGATTCATGATTCGATTCATGATTCATGATTCAATTCATGATTCATGATTTATGATTCAATTCATGATTCATGATTCAATTCATGATTCATGATTTATGATTCAATTCATGATTCAATTCGTGATTCATGATTCGTGATTCATGATTCGATTCATGATTCATGATTTGATTTATGATTCATGATTCAATTCATGATTCATGATTTATGATTCGATTCATGATTCAATTCATGATTCATGATTCATGATTCGATTCATAATTCATGATTCATGATTCATGATTCATGATTCAATTCATGATTCATGATTCGATTCATGATTCATGAATTATGATTCGATTCATGATTCATGATTCGATTCATGATTCATGATTCATAATTCATGATTCGATTCATGATTCATGATTCATGATTCATGATTCATGATTCGATTCATGATTCAATTCATGATTCATGATTCGATTCATGATTCATGATTCATGATTCGATTCATGATTCAAATCATGATTCATGATTCAATTCATGATTCATGATTCATGATTTAATTCATGATTCATGATTCATTATTTAATTCATGACTCATGATTCGATTCATGATTCATGATTCAATTCATGATTCATGTTTCATGATTCATGATTCATGATTTGATTCATAATTCATGATTCAATTCATGATTCATGATTTAATTCATGATTCATTATTCAATTCATGATTCATGATTCATGATTTGATTCATGATTCATGATTCGATTCATGATTCATGATTCAATTCATGATTCATGATTCAATTCATGATTCATGATTCAATTCATGATTCATGATTCATTTTTTAATTCATGACTCATGATTCGATTCATGATACATTATTCAATTCATGATTCATGATTCAATTCATGATTCATGATTCATGATTCAATTCATGATTCATGATTCATGATTTGATTCATAATTCATGATTCAATTCATGATTCATGATTTATTTCATGATTCATGATTTGATTCATGATTCATGATTCAATTCATGATTCATGATTCATGATTCAATTCATGATTCAAGATTCATGATTCAATTTATGATTCATGATTCATGATTCAATTCATGATTCATGATTCAATTCATGATTCATGATTTATGATTCAATTCATGATTCAATTCGTGATTCATGATTCGTGATTCATGATTCGATTCATGATTCATGATTTGATTTATGATTCATGATTCAATTCATGATTCATGATTTATGATTCGATTCATGATTCAATTCATGATTCATGAATCATGATTCAATTCATGATTCGATTCATGATTCGATTCATGATTCATGATTCACTGCATGATTCATGATTCGATTCATGATTCATGATTCAATTCATGATTCATGATTTATGATTCAATTCATGATTCATGATTCAATTCATGATTCATGATTTATGATTCAATTCATGATTCAATTCGTGATTCATGATTCGTGATTCATGATTCGATTCATGATTCATGATTTGATTTATGATTCATGATTCAATTCATGATTCATGATTTATGATTCGATTCATGATTCAATTCATGATTCATTATTCATGATTCGATTCATAATTCATGATTCATGATTCATGATTCATGATTCAATTCATGATTCATTTCATGATTCATGATTCGATTCATGATTCATGAATTATGATTCGATTCATGATTCATGATTCGATTCATGATTCATGATTCATAATTCATGATTCGATTCATGATTCATGATTCATGATTCACGATTCATGATTCATGATTCAATTCATGATTCATGATTCAATTCATGATTCATGATTCGATTCATGATTCATGATTCATGATTCGATTCATGATTCAAATCATGATTCATGATTCAATTCATGATTCATGATTCATGATTTAATTCATGATTCATGATTCATTATTTAATTCATGACTCATGATTCGATTCATGATTCAATTCATGATTCATGTTTCATGATTCAATTCATGATTCATGATTCATGATTTGATTCATAATTCATGATTCAATTCATGATTCATGATTTAATTCATGATTCATGATTCAATTCATGATTCATGATTCATGATTTGATTCATGATTCATGATTTGATTCATGATTAATGATTCAATTCATGATTCATGATTCAATTCATGATTCATGATTCATTTTTTAATTCATGACTCATGATTCGATTCATGATACATTATTCAATTCATGATTCATGATTCAATTCATGATTCATGATTCATGATTCAATTCATGATTCATGATTCATGATTTAATTCATGATTCAATTCATGATTCATGATTTATTTCATGATTCATGATTTGATTCATGATTCATGATTCAATTCATGATTCATGATTCAATTCATGATTCAAGATTCATGATTCAATTTATGATTCATGATTTATGATTCAATTCATGATTCATGATTCGATTCATGATTCATGATTCAATTCATGATTTATTATTTATGATTCAATTTATGATTCAATTCATGATTCATGATTCATGATTCGATTCATGATTCATGATTCAAATCATGATTCATGATTCAATTCATGATTCATGATTCATGATTTAATTCATGATTCATGATTCATGATTTAATTCATGACTCATGATTCGATTCATGATTCATGATTCAATTCATGTTTCATGATTCAATTCATGATTCATGATTCATGATTTGATTCATAATTCATGATTCAATTCATGATTCATGATTTAATTCATGATTCATGATTCAATTCATGATTCATGATTCAATTCATGATTCATGATTCATGATTCGATTCATGATTCATGATTCAATTCATGATTCATGATTCAATTCATGATTCATGATTCAATTCATGATTCATGATTCATTATTTAATTCATGACTCATGATTCGATTCATGATTCATTATTCAATTCATGATTCATGATTCAATTCATGATTCATGATTCATGATTCAATTCATGATTCATGATTCATGATTTGATTCATAATTCATGATTCAATTCATGATTCATGATTTATTTCATGATTTATGATTTGATTCATGATTCATGATTCAATTCATGATTCATGATTCATGATTCAATTCATGATTCATGATTCATGATTCAATTTATGATTCATGATTCATGATTCAATTCATAATTCATGATTCATTATTCAATTCATGATTCATGATTCAATTCATGATTCATGATTCAATTCATGATTTATTTAATGATTCATGATTCAATTCATGATTCATGATTCATGATTCAATTCATGATTCATGATTCATGATTCAATTCATGATTCATTTTCAAATTCATGATTCATTTCATGATTCATGATTTAATTCATGATTCATGATTCAATTCATGATTCATGATTCAATTCATAATTCATGATTCGATTCATGATTCATGATTCAATTCATGATTCATGATTCGATTCATGATTCATGATTCAATTCATGATTTATGATTTATGATTCAATTTATGATTCATGATTCAATTCATGATTCATGATTTAATTCATGATTCATGATTCATGATTCGATTCATGATTCATGATTCAATTCATGATTCATGATTCATGATTCGATTCATGATTCATGATTCAATTCATGATTCATGATTCAATTCATGATTCATGATTCAATTCATGATTCATGATTCATTATTTAATTCATGACTCATGATTCGATTCATGATTCATTATTCAATTCATGATTCATGATTCGATTCATGATTCATGATTCATGATTCAATTCATGATTCATGATTCATGATTTGATTCATAATTCATGATTCAATTCATGATTCATGATTTATTTCATGATTCATGATTTGATTCATGATTCATGATTCAATTCATGATTCATGATTCATGATTCAATTCATGATTCAAGATTCATGATTCAATTTATGATTCATGATTCATGATTCAATTCATGATTCATGATTCAATTCATGATTCATGATTCAATTCATGATTTATTTAATGATTCATGATTTAATTCATGATTCATGATTCAATTCATGATTCATGATTCATTATTTGATTCATAATTCATGATTCAATTCATGATTCATGATTTAATTCATGATTCATGATTCAATTCATGATTCATGATTTAATTCATGATTCATGATTCGATTCATGATTCATGATTCAATTCATGATTCATGATTCATGATTCGATTCATGATTCATGATTCAATTCATGATTCATGATTCCACTCATGATTCATGATTCAATTCATGATTCATGATTCAATTCATGATTTATTTAATGATTCATGATTCAATTCATGATTCATGATTCATGATTCAATTCATGATTCATGATTCATGATTCAATTCATGATTCATTTTCAAATTCATGATTCATTTCATGATTCATGATTTAATTCATGATTCATGATTCATGATTCAATTCATGATTCATGATTCAATTCATGATTCATGATTCGATTCATGATTCATGATTCAATTCATGATTCATGATTCGATTCATGATTCATGATTCAATTCATGATTTATGATTTATGATTCAATTTATGATTCATGATTTAATTCATGATTCATGATTCAATTCATGATTCATGATTTAATTCATGATTCATGATTCATGATTCGATTCATGATTCATGATTCAATTCATGATTCATGATTCATGATTCGATTCATGATTCATGATTCAATTCATGATTCATGATTCAATTCATGATTCATGATTCAATTCATGATTCATGATTCATTATTTAATTCATGACTCATGATTCGATTCATGATTCATTATTCAATTCATGATTCATGATTCATGATTCGATTCATGATTCATGATTCATGATTCAATTCATGATTCATGATTCATGATTTGATTCATAATTCATGATTCAATTCATGATTCATGATTTATTTCATGATTCATGATTTGATTCATGATTCATGATTCAATTCATGATTCATGATTCATGATTCAATTCATGATTCAAGATTCATGATTCAATTTATGATTCATGATTCATGATTCAATTCATGATTCATGATTCAATTCATGATTCATGATTCATGATTCAATTCATGATTCATAATTCATGATTCAATTCATGATTTATTTAATGATTCATGATTTAATTCATGATTCATGATTCAATTCATGATTCATGATTCATTATTTGATTCATAATTCATGATTCAATTCATGATTCATGATTTAATTCATGATTCATGATTCAATTCATGATTCATGATTTAATTTATGATTCATGATTCGATTCATGATTCATGATTCAATTCATGATTCATGATTCATGATTCGATTCATGATTCATGATTCAATTCATGATTCATGATTCCACTCATGATTCATGATTCAATTCATGATTCATTATTTAATTCATGACTCATGATTCGATTCATGATTCATTATTCAATTCATGATTCATGATTCATGATTCAATTCATGATTCATGATTCATGATTCAATTCATGATTCATGATTCATGATTTGATTCATAATTCATGATTCAATTCATGATTCATGATTTATTTCATGATTCATGATTTGATTCATGATTCATGATTCAATTCATGATTCATGATTCATGATTCAATTCATGATTCATGATTCATGATTCAATTTATGATTCATGATTCATGATTCAATTCATAATTCATGATTCATTATTCAATTCATGATTCATGATTCAATTCATGATTCATGATTCAATTCATGATTCATGATTCAATTCATGATTTATTTAATGATTCATGATTCAATTCATGATTCATGATTCATGATTCAATTCATGATTCATGATTCATGATTCAATTCATGATTCATTTTCAAATTCATGATTCATTTCATGATTCATGATTTAATTCATGATTCATGATTCATGATTCATGATTCATGATTCAATTCATGATTCATGATTCAATTCATGATTCATGATTCGATTCATGATTCATGATTCAATTCATGATTCATGATTCGATTCATGATTCATGATTCAATTCATGATTTATGATTTATGATTCAATTTATGATTCATGATTTAATTCATGATTCATGATTCAATTCATGATTCATGATTTAATTCATGATTCATGATTCATGATTCGATTCATGATTCATGATTCAATTCATGATTCATGATTCAATTCATGATTCATGATTCAATTCATGATTCTTGATTCAATTCATGATTCATGATTCATTATTTAATTCATGACTCATGATTCGATTCATGATTCATTATTCAATTCATGATTCATGATTCATGATTCGATTCATGATTCATGATTCATGATTCAATTCATGATTCATGATTTATTTCATGATTCATGATTCATTATTTGATTCATAATTCATGATTCAATTCATGATTCATGATTTAATTCATGATTCATGATTCAATTCATGATTCATGATTTAATTTATGATTCATGATTCGATTCATGATTCATGATTCAATTCATGATTCATGATTCATGATTCGATTCATGATTCATGATTCAATTCATGATTCATGATTCCACTCATGATTCATGATTCAATTCATGATTCATTATTTAATTCATGACTCATGATTCGATTCATGATTCATTATTCAATTCATGATTCATGATTCATGATTCAATTCATGATTTATGATTCATGATTCAATTCATGATTCATGATTCATGATTTGATTCATAATTCATGATTCAATTCATGATTCATGATTCATGATTCAATTCATGATTCATGATTCCAGTCATGATTCATGATTCAATTCATGATTCATTATTTAATTCATGACTCATGATTCGATTCATGATTCATTATTCAATTCATGATTCATGATTCATGATTCAATTCATGATTCATGATTCATGATTCAATTCATGATTCATGATTCATGATTTGATTCATAATTCATGATTCAATTCATGATTCATGATTCAATTCATGATTCATGATTCATGATTCAATTTATGATTCATGATTCATGATTCAATTTATGATTCATGATTCATGATTCAATTCATGATTCATGATTCAATTCATGATTCATGATTCATGATTCAATTCATGATTCATGATTCATGATTCAATTCATGATTTATTTAATGATTCATGATTTAATTCATGATTCATGATTCAATTCATGATTCATTTTTAAATTCATGATTCATTTCATGATTCATGATTTAATTCATGATTCATGATTTATGATTCAATTCATGATTCATGATTCAATTCATGATTCATGATTCGATTCATGATTCATGATTCATGATTCATGATTCATGATTCGATTCATGATTCATGATTCAATTCATGATTTATGATTTATGATTCAATTTTTGATTCAATTCATGATTCATGATTCAATTCATGATTCATAATTCATGATTCAATTCATGATTCATGATTCAATTCATGATTCATGATTCGATTCATTATTCATGATTCATGATTCATGATTCGATTCATGATTCTTGATTCATTTCATGATTCTTGATTCATGATTCAATTCATGATTCATGTTTCGATTCATGATTCATGATTTGATTCATGATTCATGATTCAATTCATGATTCATGATTCATAATTCATGATTCAAATCATGATTCATGATTCAATTCATGATTCATGATTCGATTCATGATTCATGATTCAATTTATGATTCATGATTCATGATTCAATTCATGATTCATGATTCATTATTCAATTCATGATTCATGATTCAATTCATGATTCATGATTCATGATTCAATTCATGATTCATGATTCAATTCATGATTCAATTCATGATTCATGATTCAATTCATGATTTATTTAATGATTCATGATTCAATTCATGATTCAATTCATGATTCATGATTCAATTCATGATTTATTTAATGATTCATGATTCAATTCATGATTCATGATTCAATTCATGATTCATTTTCAAATTCATGATTCATTTCATGATTCATGATTCATGATTCAATTCATGATTCATGATTCATGATTCAATTCATGATTTATTTAATGATTCATGATTCAATTCATGATTCATGATTCATGATTCAATTCATGATTCATTTTCAAATTCATGATTCATTTCATGATTCATGATTTAATTCATAATTCATGATTCATGATTCAATTCATGATTCATGATTCGATTCATGATTCATGATTCAATTCATGATTCATGATTCGATTCATGATTCATGATTCAATTCATGATTTATGATTTATGATTCGATTTATGATTCAATTCATGATTCATGATTCAATTCATGATTCATGATTCAATTCATGATTCATGATTCGATTTATGATTCATGATTCAATTCATGATTCATGATTCGATTCATGATTCATGATTCAATTCATGATTTATGATTTATGATTCAATTTATGATTCAATTCATGATTCATGATTCAATTCATGATTCATGATTCAATTCATGATTCATGATTCATGATTCAATTTATGATTCAATTCATGATTCAATTCATGATTTATTTAATGATTCATGATTTAATTCATGATTCATGATTCATGATTCAATTCATGATTCATTTTCAAATTCATGATTCATTTCATGATTCATGATTTAATTCATGATTCATGATTTATGATTCAATTCATGATTCATGATTCAATTCATGATTCATGATTCGATTCATGATTCATGATTCATGATTCATGATTCATGATTCATGATTCGATTCATGATTCATGATTCAATTCATTATTTATGATTTATGATTCAATTTATGATTCAAATCATTATTCATGATTCAATTCATGATTCATAATTCATGATTCAATTCATGATTCATGATTCAATTCTTGATTCATGATTCGATTCATTATTCATGATTCATGATTCATGATTCGATTCATGATTCTTGATTCATTTCATGATTCTTGATTCATGATTCAATTCATGATTCATGTTTCGATTCATGATTCATGATTCAATTCATGATTCATGATTCATAATTCATGATTCAAATCATGATTCATGATTTAATTCATGATTCATGATTCGATTCATGATTCATGATTCATGATTCATGATTCGATTCATGATTCATGATTCATGATTTAATTCATGATTCATGATTTGATTCATGATTCATGATTCAATTCATGATTTATGATTTATGATTCAATTTATGATTCAATTCATGATTCATGATTCGATTCATGATTCATGATTCATGATTCGATTGATGATTCATGATTCATTATTTAATTCATGATTCGATTGATGATTCATGATTCAATGCATGATTCATGATTCGATTGATGATTCATGATTCAATTCATGATTCATGATTTATGATTCAATTCATGATTCAATTCATCATTTTTGATTCAATTCATTATTCAATTCATGATACATGATTCAATTCATGATTCGAGATTCATGATTTGATTCATGACTCATGATTCAATTCATGATTCATGATTCATGATTCGATTCATGATTCAATTCATGATTCATGATTCATGATTCATGATTCAATTCATGATTCATCATTCATGATTCGATTCATAATTCATGATTCATGATTCAATTCATGATTCATGATTCGATTCATGATTCATGATTCATGATTCATGATTCATGATTCATGATTCATGATTCAATTCATGATTCATGATTCGATTTATGATTCATGATTCAATTCATGATTCATGATTCGATTCATGATTCATGATTCATGATTCATGATTCGATTCATGATTCATGATTCGATTCATGATTCATGATTCATGATTGATGATTCATGATTCATGATTCAATTCATGATTCATGATTCGATTTATGATTCATGATTCAATTCATGATTCATGATTCGATTCATGATTCATGATTCGATTCATGATTCATGATTCATGATTCAATTCATGATTCATGATTCGATTCATGATTCATGATTAAATTCATGATTTATGATTTATGATTCAATTTATGATTCAATTCATGATTCATGATTCGATTCATGATTCATGATTCGATTCATGATTCATGATTAATTATTTAATTCATGATTCGATTCATAATTCATGATTCAATGCATGATTCATGATTCGATTCATGATTCATGATTCATGATTCGATTCATGATTCATGATTAATTATTTAATTCATGATTCGATTCAGAATTCATGATTCAATGCATGATTCATGATTCGATTCATGATTCATGATTCAATTCATGATTCATGATTTATGATTCAATTCATGATTCAATTCATGATTCATGATTCGATTCATAATTCATGATTCGATTTATGATTCATGATTCAATTCATGATTCATGATTTATGATACAATTCATGATTCAATTCATGATATATTATTCAATTAATGATTCGAGATTCATGATTCGATTCATGATTCATGATTCGATTCATGATTCATGATTCATGATTCGATTAATGATTCAATTCATGATTCATGATTCATGATTCATGATTCAATTCATGATTCATGATTCATGATTCGATTCATAATTCATGATTCATGATTCATGATTCAGGATTCATTTCATGATTCATAATTCATGATTCGATTCATGATTCGATTCATGATTCATGATTCATGATTCGATTCATGATTCATGATTCGATTCATGATTCATGATTCATAATTCATGATTCGATTCATGATTCATGATTCATGATTCAATTCATGATTCATGATTCAATTCATGATTCATGATTCGATTCATGATTCATGATTCATGATTCATGATTCATGATTCGATTCATGATTCATGATTCAATTCATGATTCATGATTCGATTCATGATTCATGATTCATGATTCATGATTCGATTCATGATTCATGATTCATGATTCAATTTATGATTCATGATTCATGATTCAATTCATGATTCATGATTCATTATTCAATTCATGATTCATGATTCAATTCATGATTCATGATTCATGATTCAATTCATGATTTATTTAATGATTCATGATTCAATTCATGATTCATGATTCATGATTCAATTCATGATTCATTTTCAAATTCATGATTCATTTCATGATTCATGATTCATGATTCAATTCATGATTCATGATTCATGATTCAATTCATGATTTATTTAATGATTCATGATTCAATTCATGATTCATGATTCATGATTCAATTCATGATTCATTTTCAAATTCATGATTCATTTCATGATTCATGATTTAATTCATGATTCATGATTCATGATTCAATTCATGATTCATCATTCAATTCATGATTCATGATTCGATTCATGATTCATGATTCAATTCATGATTCATGATTCGATTCATGATTCATGATTCAATTCATGATTTATGATTTATGATTCGATTTATGATTCAATTCATGATTCATGATTCAATTCATGATTCATGATTCGATTCATGATTCATGATTCAATTCATGATTCATGATTCGATTCATGATTCATGATTCAATTCATGATTTATGATTTATGATTCAATTTATGATTCAATTCATGATTCATGATTCAATTCATGATTCATGATTCAATTCATGATTCATGATTCATGATTCGATTCATGATTCATGATTCATGATTCATGATTCATGATTCATGATTCGATTCATGATTCATGATTCAATTCATGATTCATGATTCGATTCATGATTCATGATTCATGATTCATGATTCGATTCATGATTCATGATTCATGATTCAATTTATGATTCATGATTCATGATTCAATTCATGATTCATGATTCATTATTCAATTCATGATTCATGATTCAATTCATGATTCATGATTCATGATTCAATTCATGATTTATTTAATGATTCATGATTCAATTCATGATTCATGATTCATGATTCAATTCATGATTCATTTTCAAATTCATGATTCATTTCATGATTCATGATTCATGATTCAATTCATGATTCATGATTCATGATTCAATTCATGATTTATTTAATGATTCATGATTCAATTCATGATTCATGATTCATGATTCAATTCATGATTCATTTTCAAATTCATGATTCATTTCATGATTCATGATTTAATTCATGATTCATGATTCATGATTCAATTCATGATTCATGATTCAATTCATGATTCATGATTCAATTCATGATTCATGATTCAATTCATGATTCATGATTCGATTCATGATTCATGATTCAATTCATGATTTATGATTTATGATTCGATTTATGATTCAATTCATGATTCATGATTCAATTCATGATTCATGATTCGATTCATGATTCATGATTCAATTCATGATTCATGATTCGATTCATGATTCATGATTCAATTCATGATTTATGATTTATGATTCAATTTATGATTCAATTCATGATTCATGATTCAATTCATGATTCATGATTCATAATTCATGATTCGATTCATGATTCATGATTCATGATTCAATTCATGATTCATGATTCAATTCATGATTCATGATTCGATTCATGATTCATGATTCATGATTCATGATTCATGATTCGATTCATGATTCATGATTCAATTCATGATTCATGATTCGATTCATGATTCATGATTCATGATTCATGATTCGATTCATGATTCATGATTCATGATTCAATTTATGATTCATGATTCATGATTCAATTCATGATTCATGATTCATTATTCAATTCATGATTCATGATTCAATTCATGATTCATGATTCATGATTCAATTCATGATTTATTTAATGATTCATGATTCAATTCATGATTCATGATTCATGATTCAATTCATGATTCATTTTCAAATTCATGATTCATTTCATGATTCATGATTCATGATTCAATTCATGATTCATGATTCATGATTCAATTCATGATTTATTTAATGATTCATGATTCAATTCATGATTCATGATTCATGATTCAATTCATGATTCATTTTCAAATTCATGATTCATTTCATGATTCATGATTTAATTCATGATTCATGATTCATGATTCAATTCATGATTCATGATTCAATTCATGATTCATGATTCGATTCATGATTCATGATTCAATTCATGATTCATGATTCGATTCATGATTCATGATTCAATTCATGATTTATGATTTATGATTCGATTTATGATTCAATTCATGATTCATGATTCAATTCATGATTCATGATTCGATTCATGATTCATGATTCAATTCATGATTCATGATTCGATTCATGATTCATGATTCAATTCATGATTTATGATTTATGATTCAATTTATGATTCAATTCATGATTCATGATTCAATTCATGATTCATGATTCAATTCATGATTCATGATTCATGATTCGATTCATGATTCATGATTCATGATTCATGATTCATGATTCATGATTCGATTCATGATTCATGATTCAATTCATGATTCATGATTCGATTCATGATTCATGATTCATGATTCATGATTCGATTCATGATTCATGATTCATGATTCAATTTATGATTCATGATTCATGATTCAATTCATGATTCATGATTCATTATTCAATTCATGATTCATGATTCAATTCATGATTCATGATTCATGATTCAATTCATGATTTATTTAATGATTCATGATTCAATTCATGATTCATGATTCATGATTCAATTCATGATTCATTTTCAAATTCATGATTCATTTCATGATTCATGATTCATGATTCAATTCATGATTCATGATTCATGATTCAATTCATGATTTATTTAATGATTCATGATTCAATTCATGATTCATGATTCATGATTCAATTCATGATTCATTTTCAAATTCATGATTCATTTCATGATTCATGATTTAATTCATGATTCATGATTCATGATTCAATTCATGATTCATGATTCAATTCATGATTCATGATTCAATTCATGATTCATGATTCAATTCATGATTCATGATTCGATTCATGATTCATGATTCAATTCATGATTTATGATTTATGATTCGATTTATGATTCAATTCATGATTCATGATTCAATTCATGATTCATGATTCGATTCATGATTCATGATTCAATTCATGATTCATGATTCGATTCATGATTCATGATTCAATTCATGATTTATGATTTATGATTCAATTTATGATTCAATTCATGATTCATGATTCAATTCATGATTCATGATTCATGATTCAATTCATGATTCATGATTCATGATTTATGATTCAATTCATGATTCATGATTCAATTCATGATTCATGATTCGATTCATGATTCATGATTCATGATTCATGATTCATGATTCGATTCATGATTCATGATTTAATTCATTATTTATGATTTATGATTCAATTTATGATTCAATTCATTATTTATGATTCAATTCATGATTCATAATTCATGATTCAATTCATGATTCATGATTCAATTCATGATTCATGATTCGATTCATTATTCATGATTCATGATTCATGATTCGATTCATGATTCTTGATTCATTTCATGATTCTTGATTCATGATTCAATTCATGATTCATGTTTCGATTCATGATTCATGATTCAATTCATGATTCATGATTCATAATTCATGATTCAAATCATGATTCATGATTCAATTCATGATTCATGATTCGATACATGATTCATGATTCATGATTCATGATTCATGATTCGATTCATGATTCATGATTCATGATTTAATTCATGATTCATGATTTGATTCATGATTCATGATTCAATTCATGATTTATGATTTATGATTCAATTTATAATTCAATTCATGATTCATGATTCGATTCATGATTCATGATTCATGATTCGATTGATGATTCATGATTCATTATTTAATTCATGATTCGATTGATGATTCATGATTCAATGCATGATTCATGATTCGATTGATGATTCATGATTCAATTCATGATTCATGATTTATGATTCAATTCATGATTCAATTCGACATTTTTGATTCAATTCATTATTCAATTCATGATACATGATTCATGATTCAATTCATGATTCATGATTCATGATTCAATTCATGATTTATTTAATGATTCATGATTCAATTCATGATTCATGATTCATGATTCAATTCATGATTCATTTTCAAATTCATGATTCATTTCATGATTCATGATTTAATTCATGATTCATGATTCATGATTCAATTCATGATTCATGATTCAATTCATGATTCATGATTCCATTCATGATTCATGATTCAATTCATGATTCATGATTCGATTCATGATTCATGATTCAATTCATGATTTATGATTTATGATTCGATTTATGATTCAATTCATGATTCATGATTCAATTCATGATTCATGATTCGATTCATGATTCATGATTCAATTCATGATTCATGATTCGATTCATGATTCATGATTCAATTCATGATTTATGATTTATGATTCAATTTATGATTCAATTCATGATTCATGATTCAATTCATGATTCATGATTCAATTCATGATTCATGATTCATGATTCAATTCATGATTCATGATTCAATTCATGATTTATTTAATGATTCATGATTTAATTCATGATTTATGATTCATGATTCAATTCATGATTCATTTTCAAATTCATGATTCATTTCATGATTCATGATTTAATTCATGATTCATGATTTATGATTCAATTCATGATTCATGATTCAATTCATGATTCATGATTCGATTCATGATTCATGATTCATGATTCATGATTCATGATTCGATTCATGATTCATGATTTAATTCATTATTTATGATTTATGATTCAATTTATGATTCAATTCATTATTTATGATTCAATTAATGATTCATAATTCATGATTCAATTCATGATTCATGATTCAATTCATGATTCATGATTCGATTCATTATTCTTGATTCATGATTCATGATTCGATTCATGATTCTTGATTCATTTCATGATTCTTGATTCATGATTCAATTCATGATTCATGTTTCGATTCATGATTCTTGATTCAATTCATGATTCATGATTCATAATTCATGATTCAAATCATGATTCATGATTCAATTCATGATTCATGATTCGATACATGATTCATGATTCATGATTCATGATTCATGATTCGATTCATGATTCATGATTCATGATTTAATTCATGATTCATGATTTGATTCATGATTCATGATTCAATTCATGATTTATGATTTATGATTCAATTTATGATTCAATTCATGATTCATGATTCGATTCATGATTCATGATTCATGATTCGATTGATGATTCATGATTCATTATTTAATTCATGATTCGATTGATGATTCATGATTCAATGCATGATTCATGATTCGATTGATGATTCATGATTCAATTCATGATTCATGATTTATGATTCAATTCATGATTCAATTCATCATTTTTGATTCAATTCATTATTCAATTCATGATACATGATTCAATTCATGATTCGAGATTCATGATTTGATTCATGATTCATGATTCAATTCATGATTCATGATTCATGATTCGATTCATGATTCAATTCATGATTCATGATTCATGATTCATGATTCAATTCATGATTCATCATTCATGATTCGATTCATAATTCATGATTCATGATTCAATTCATGATTCATGATTCGATTCATGATTCATGATTCATAATTCATGATTCGATTCATGATTCATGATTCATGATTAAATTCATGATTCATGATTCAATTCATGATTCATGATTCGATTCATGATTCATGATTCATGATTCATGATTCGATTCATGATTCATGATTCATGATTGATGATTCATGATTCATGATTCGATTCATGATTCATGATTCGATTCATGATTCATGATTCATGATTGATGATTCATGATTCATGATTCAATTCATGATTCATGATTCGATTTATGATTCATGATTCAATTCATGATTCATGATTCGATTCATGATTCATGATTCAATTCATGATTCATGGTTCATTATTAAATTCATGACTCATGATTCAATTCATAATTCATGATTTAATTCATGATTCATGATTCGATTCTTGATTCATGATTCATGATTCGATTCATGATTCATGATTCATGATTCAATTCATGATTCATGATTCGATTCATGATTCATGATTAAATTCATGATTCATGATTCATAATTCATGATTCAAATCATGATTCATAATTCAATTCATGATTCATGATTCGATTCATGATTCATGATTCATGATTCATGATTCATGATTCGATTCATGATTCATGATTCATGATTTAATTCATGATTCATGATTTGATTCATGATTCATGATTCAATTCATGATTTATGATTTATGATTCAATTTATGATTCAATTCATGATTCATGATTCGATTGATGATTCATGATTCATGATTTGATTGATGATTCATGATTCATTATTTAATTCATGATTCGATTGATGATTCATGATTCAATGCATGATTCATGATTCGATTGATGATTCATGATTCAATTCATGATTCATGATTTATGATTCAATTCATGATTCATGATTCATGATTCAATTCATGATTTATTTAATGATTCATGATTTAATTCATGATTCATGATTCATGATTCAATTCATGATTCATTTTCAAATTCATGATTCATTTCATGATTCATGATTTAATTCATGATTCATGATTTATGATTCAATTCATGATTCATGATTCAATTCATGATTCATGATTCGATTCATGATTCATGATTCATGATTCATGATTCATGATTCATGATTCATGATTCGATTCATGATTCATGATTCAATTCATGATTCATAATTCATGATTCAATTCATGATTCATGATTCAATTCATGATTCATGATTCGATTCATTATTCATGATTCATGATTCATGATTCGATTCATGATTCTTGATTCATTTCATGATTCTTGATTCATGATTCAATTCATGATTCATGTTTCGATTCATGATTCATGATTCAATTCATGATTCATAATTCATAATTCATGATTCAAATCATGATTCATGATTCAATTCATGATTCATGATTCGATTCATGATTCATGATTCATGATTCATGATTCATGATTCATGATTCGATTCATGATTCATGATTCTTGATTTAATTCATGATTCATGATTTGATTCATGATTCATGATTCAATTCATGATTTATGATTCAATTTATGATTCAATTCATGATTCATGATTCGATTCATGATTCATGATTCATGATTCATGATTCATGATTCAATTCATGATTCAAGATTCGATTCATGATTCATGAATCAATTCATGATTCATGATTTATGATTCAATACATGATTCAATTCATGATTCATGATTCAATTCATGATTCATGATTCATGATTTGATTCATGATTCATGATTCAATTCATGATTCATGATTTAATTCATGATTCATGATTCGATTCATGATTCATGATTCATGATTCATGATTCATGATTCGATTTATGATTCATGAATCATGATTCAATTCATGATTCGATTCATGATTCGATTCATGATTCATGATTCACTGCATGATTCATGATTCGATTCATGATTCATGATTCAATTCATGATTCATGATTTATGATTCAATTCATGATTCAATTCGTGATTCATGATTCGTGATTCATGATTCAATTCATGATTCATTTCATGATTCATGATTCGATTCATGATTCATGAATTATGATTCGATTCATGATTCATGATTCGATTCATGATTCATGATTCATAATTCATGATTCGATTCATGATTCATGATTCATGATTCATGATTCAATTCATGATTCATGATTCAATTCATGATTCATGATTCGATTCATGATTCATGATTCGATTCATGATTCAAATCATGATTCATGATTCAATTCATGATTCATGATTCATGATTTAATTCATGATTCATGATTCATTATTTAATTCATGACTCATGATTCGATTCATGATTCATGATTCAATTCATGATTCATGTTTCATGATTCAATTCATGATTCATGATTTGATTCATAATTCATGATTCAATTCATGATTCATGATTTAATTCATGATTCATGATTCATGATTCATGATTCATGATTCATGATTTGATTCATGATTCATGATTCGATTCATGATTCATGATTCATTTCATGATTCATGATTCAATTCATGATTCATGATTCAATTCATGATTCATGATTCATTTTTTAATTCATGACTCATGATTCGATTCATGATACATTATTCAATTCATGATTCATGATTCAATTCATGATTCATGATTCATGATTCAATTCATGATTCATGATTCATGATTTGATTCATAATTCATGATTCAATTCATGATTCATGATTTATTTCATGATTCATGATTTGATTCATGATTCATGATTCAATTCATGATTCATGATTCATGATTCAATTCATGATTCAAGATTCATGATTCAATTTATGATTCATGATTTATGATTCAATTCATGATTCATGATTCGATTCATGATTCATGATTCAATTCATGATTTATGATTTATGATTCAATTTATGATTCAATTCATGATTCATGATTCATGATTCGATTCATGATTCATGATTCAAATCATGATTCATGATTCAATTCATGATTCATGATTCATGATTTAATTCATGATTCATGATTCATGATTTAATTCATGACTCATGATTTGATTCATGATTCATGATTCAATTCATGATTCATGATTCATGATTCAATTCATGATTCATGTTTCATGATTCAATTCATGATTCATGATTTGATTCATAATTCATGATTCAATTCATGATTCATGATTTAATTCATGATTCATGATTCAATTCATGATTCATGATTCAATTCATGATTCATGATTCATGATTCGATTCATGATTCATGATTCAATTCATGATTCATGATTCAATTCATGATTCATGATTCATTATTTAATTCATGACTCATGATTCGATTCATGATTCATTATTCAATTCATGATTCATGATTCAATTCATGATTCATGATTCATTATTTAATTCATGACTCATGATTCGATTCATGATTCATTATTCAATTCATGATTCATGATTCAATTCATGATTCATGATTCATGATTCAATTCATGATTCATGATTCATGATTTGATTCATAATTCATGATTCAATTCATGATTCATGATTTATTTCATGATTCATGATTTGATTCATGATTCATGATTCAATTCATGATTCATGATTCAATTCATGATTCATGATTCATGATTCAATTTATGATTCATGATTCATGATTCAATTCATAATTCATGATTCATGATTCAATTCATGATTCATGATTCAATTCATGATTCATGATTCAATTCATGATTCATTTAATGATTCATGATTCAATTCATGATTCATGATTCATGATTCAATTCATGATTCATGATTCATGATTCAATTCATGATTCATTTTCAAATTCATGATTCATTTCATGATTCATGATTTAATTCATGATTCATGATTCATGATTCAATTCATGATTCATGATTCAATTCATGATTCATGATTCGATTCATGATTCATGATTCAATTCATGATTCATGATTCGATTCATGATTCATGATTCAATTCATGATTTATGATTTATGATTCAATTTATGATTCATGATTTAATTCATGATTCATGATTCAATTCATGATTCATGATTTAATTCATGATTCATGATTCATGATTCGATTCATGATTCATGATTCAATTCATGATTCATGATTCATGATTCGATTCATGATTCATGATTCAATTCATGATTCATGATTCAATTCATGATTCATGATTCAATTCATGATTCATGATTCATTATTTAATTCATGACTCATGATTCGATTCATGATTCATTATTCAATTCATGATTCATGATTCATGATTCGATTCATGATTCATGATTCATGATTCAATTCATGATTCATGATTCATGATTTGATTCATAATTCATGATTCAATTCATGATTCATGATTTATTTCATGATTCATGATTTGATTCATGATTCATGATTCAATTCATGATTCATGATTCATGATTCAATTCATGATTCAAGATTCATGATTCAATTTATGATTCATGATTCATGATTCAATTCATGATTCATGATTCAATTCATGATTCATGATTCATGATTCAATTCATGATTTATTTAATGATTCATGATTTAATTCATGATTCATGATTCAATTCATGATTCATGATTCATTATTTGATTCATAATTCATGATTCAATTCATGATTCATGATTTAATTCATGATTCATGATTCAATTCATGATTCATGATTTAATTCATGATTCATGATTCGATTCATGATTCATGATTCAATTCATGATTCATGATTCATGATTCGATTCATGATTCATGATTCAATTCATGATTCATGATTCCACTCATGATTCATGATTCAATTCATGATTTATTTAATGATTCATGATTCAATTCATGATTCATGATTCATGATTCAATTCATGATTCATTTTCAAGTTCATGATTCATTTCATGATTCATGATTTAATTCATGATTCATGATTCATGATTCAATTCATGATTCATGATTCAATTCATGATTCATGATTCGATTCATGATTCATGATTCAATTCATGATTCAAGATTCGATTCATGATTCATGATTCAATTCATGATTCATGATTTATGATTCAATACATGATTCAATTCATGATTCATGATTCAATTCATGATTCATGATTCATGATTTGATTCATGATTCATGATTCAATTCATGATTCATGATTTAATTCATGATTCATGATTTGATTCATGATTCATGATTCAATTCATGATTTATGATTTATGATTCAATTTATGATTCAATTCATGATTCATGATTCGATTCATGATTCATGATTCATGATTTGATTGATGATTCATGATTCATTATTTAATTCATGATTCGATTGATGATTCATGATTCAATGCATGATTCATGATTCGATTGATGATTCATGATTCAATTCATGATTCATGATTTATGATTCAATTCATGATTCATGATTCATGATTCAATTCATGATTTATTTAATGATTCATGATTTAATTCATGATTCATGATTCATGATTCAATTCATGATTCATTTTCAAATTCATGATTCATTTCATGATTCATGATTTAATTCATGATTCATGATTTATGATTCAATTCATGATTCATGATTCAATTCATGATTCATGATTCGATTCATGATTCATGATTCATGATTCATGATTCATGATTCATGATTCGATTCATGATTCATGATTCAATTCATGATTCATAATTCATGATTCAATTCATGATTCATGATTCAATTCATGATTCATGATTCGATTCATTATTCATGATTCATGATTCATGATTCGATTCATGATTCTTGATTCATTTCATGATTCTTGATTCATGATTCAATTCATGATTCATGTTTCGATTCATGATTCATGATTCAATTCATGATTCATAATTCATAATTCATGATTCAAATCATGATTCATGATTCAATTCATGATTCATGATTCGATTCATGATTCATGATTCATGATTCATGATTCATGATTCGATTCATGATTCATGATTCATGATTTAATTCATGATTCATGATTTGATTCATGATTCATGATTCAATTCATGATTTATGATTTATGATTCAATTTATGATTCAATTCATGATTCATGATTCGATTCATGATTCATGATTCATGATTCATGATTTATGATTCAATTCATGATTCAAGATTCGATTCATGATTCATGATTCAATTCATGATTCATGATTTATGATTCAATACATGATTCAATTCATGATTCATGATTCAATTCATGATTCATGATTCATGATTTGATTCATGATTCATGATTCAATTCATGATTCATGATTTAATTCATGATTCATGATTCGATTCATGATTCATGATTCATGATTCATGATTCATGATTCGATTCATGATTCATGAATCATGATTCAATTCATGATTCGATTCATGATTCGATTCATGATTCATGATTCACTGCATGATTCATGATTCGATTCATGATTCATGATTCAATTCATGATTCATGATTTATGATTCAATTCATGATTCATGATTCAATTCATGATTCATGATTTATGATTCAATTCATGATTCAATTCGTGATTCATGATTCGTGATTCATGATTCGATTCATGATTCATGATTTGATTTATGATTCATGATTCAATTCATGATTTATGATTCGATTCATGATTCAATTCATGATTCATGATTCATGATTCGATTCATAATTCATGATTCATGATTCATGATTCATGATTCAATTCATGATTCATTTCATGATTCATGATTCGATTCATGATTCATGAATTATGATTCGATTCATGATTCATGAATTATGATTCGATTCATGATTCATGATTCGATTCATGATTCATGATTCATAATTCATGATTCGATTCATGATTCATGATTCATGATTCATGATTCATGATTCAATTCATGATTCATGATTCAATTCATGATTCATGATTCGATTCATGATTCATGATTCGATTCATGATTCAAATCATGATTCATGATTCAATTCATGATTCATGATTCATGATTTAATTCATGATTCATGATTCATTATTTAATTCATGACTCATGATTCGATTCATGATTCATGATTCAATTCATGATTCATGTTTCATGATTCAATTCATGATTCATGATTCATGATTTGATTCATAATTCATGATTCAATTCATGATTCATGATTTAATTCATGATTCATGATTCAATTCATGATTCATGATTCAATTCATGATTCATGATTCATGATTCGATTCATGATTCATGATTCAATTCATGATTCATGATTCAATTCATGATTCATGATTCATTATTTAATTCATGACTCATGATTCGATTCATGATTCATTATTCAATTCATGATTCATGATTCAATTCATGATTCATGATTCATGATTCAATTCATGATTCATGATTCATGATTTGATTCATAATTCATGATTCAATTCATGATTCATGATTTATTTCATGATTCATGATTTGATTCATGATTCATGATTCAATTCATGATTCATGATTCAATTCATGATTCATGATTCATGATTCAATTTATGATTCATGATTCATGATTCAATTCATAATTCATGATTCATTATTCAATTCATGATTCATGATTCAATTCATGATTCATGATTCAATTCATGATTTATTTAATGATTCATGATTCAATTCATGATTCATGATTCAATTCATGATTCATGATTCATGATTCAATTCATGATTCATGATTCAATTCATGATTCATGATTCGATTCATGATTCATGATTCAATTCATGATTCATGATTCGATTCATGATTCATGATTCAATTCATGATTTATGATTTATGATTCAATTTATGATTCATGATTTAATTCATGATTCATGATTCAATTCATGATTCATGATTTAATTCATGATTCATGATTCATGATTCGATTCATGATTCATGATTCAATTCATGATTCATGATTCATGATTCGATTCATGATTCATGATTCAATTCATGATTCATGATTCAATTCATGATTCATGATTCAATTCATGATTCATGATTCATTATTTAATTCATGACTCATGATTCGATTCATGATTCATTATTCAATTCATGATTCATGATTCATGATTCGATTCATGATTCATGATTCATGATTCAATTCATGATTCATGATTCATGATTTGATTCATAATTCATGATTCAATTCATGATTCATGATTTATTTCATGATTCATGATTTGATTCATGATTCATGATTCAATTCATGATTCATGATTCATGATTCAATTCATGATTCAAGATTCATGATTCAATTTATGATTCATGATTCATGATTCAATTCATGAATCATGAATTGAATCATGAATCATGAATCATGAATTGAATCATGAATCATGATTCATGATTTGATTCATGATTCATGATTCAATTCATGATTCATGATTCATGATTCAATTCATGATTCATGATTCATGATTCAATTCATGATTCATGATTCATGATTTGATTCATAATTCATGATTCAATTCATGATTCATGATTTATTTCATGATTCATGATTTGATTCATGATTCATGATTCAATTCATGATTCATGATTCATGATTCAATTCATGATTTATTTAATGATTCATGATTTAATTCATGATTCATGATTCAATTCATGATTCATTATTTGATTCATAATTCATGATTCATGATTTAATTCATGATTCATGATTCAATTCATGATTCATGATTTAATTCATGATTCATGATTCGATTCATGATTCATGATTCAATTCATGATTCATGATTCATGATTCGATTCATGATTCATGATTCAATTCATGATTCATGATTCCACTCATGATTCATGATTCAATTCATGATTCATGATTCAATTCATGATTTATTTAATGATTCATGATTTAATTCATGATTCATGATTCAATTCATGATTCATTATTTGATTCATAATTCATGATTCAATTCATGATTCATGATTTAATTCATGATTCATGATTCAATTCATGATTCATGATTTAATTCATGATTCATGATTCGATTCATGATTCATGATTCAATTCATGATTCATGATTCATGATTCGATTCATGATTCATGATTCAATTCATGATTCATGATTCCACTCATGATTCATGATTCAATTCATGATTCATGATTCAATTCATGATTTATTTAATGATTCATGATTCAATTCATGATTCATGATTCATGATTCAATTCATGATTCATGATTCAGGATTCAATTCATGATTCATTTTCAAATTCATGATTCATTTCATGATTCATGATTTAATTCATGATTCATGATTCATGATTCAATTCATGATTCATGATTCGATTCATGATTCATGATTCAATTCATGATTCATGATTCGATTCATGATTCATGATTCAATTCATGATTTATGATTTATGATTCAATTTATGATTCATGATTTAATTCATGATTCATGATTCAATTCATGATTCATGATTTAATTCATGATTCATGATTCATGATTCGATTCATGATTCATGATTCAATTCATGATTCATGATTCATGATTCGATTCATGATTCATGATTCGATTCATGATTCATGATTCAATTCATGATTCATGATTCATGATTCGATTCATGATTCATGATTCAATTCATGATTCATGATTCAATTTATGATTCATGATTCATTATTTAATTCATGACTCATGATTCGATTCATGATTCATTATTCAATTCATGATTCATGATTCATGATTCGATTCATGATTCATGATTCATGATTCAATTCATGATTCATGATTCATGATTTGATTCATAATTCATGATTCAATTCATGATTCATGATTTATTTCATGATTCATGATTTGATTCATGATTCATGATTCAATTCATGATTCATGATTCATGATTCAATTCATGATTCAAGATTCATGATTCAATTTATGATTCATGATTCATGATTCAATTCATGATTCATGATTCAATTCATGATTCATGATTCATGATTCAATTCATGATTCATAATTCATGATTCAATTCATGATTTATTTAATGATTCATGATTTAATTCATGATTCATGATTCAATTCATGATTCATGATTCATTATTTGATTCATAATTCATGATTCAATTCATGATTCATGATTTAATTCATGATTCATGATTCAATTCATGATTCATGATTTAAATTATGATTCATGATTCGATTCATGATTCATGATTCAATTCATGATTCATGATTCATGATTCGATTCATGATTCATGATTCAATTCATGATTCATGATTCCACTCATGATTCATGATTCAATTCATGATTCATTATTTAATTCATGACTCATGATTCGATTCATGATTCATTATTCAATTCATGATTCATGATTCATGATTCAATTCATGATTCATGATTCATGATTCAATTCATGATTCATGATTCATGATTTGATTCATAATTCATGATTCAATTCATGATTCATGATTTATTTCATGATTCATGATTTGATTCATGATTCATGATTCAATTCATGATTCATGATTCATGATTCAATTCATGATTCATGATTCATGATTCAATTCATGATTCATGATTCATGATTTGATTCATAATTCATGATTCAATTCATGATTCATGATTTATTTCATGATTCATGATTTGATTCATGATTCATGATTCAATTCATGATTCATGATTCATGATTCAATTCATGATTTATTTAATGATTCATGATTTAATTCATGATTCATGATTCAATTCATGATTCATTATTTGATTCATAATTCATGATTCAATTCATGATTCATGATTTAATTCATGATTCATGATTCAATTCATGATTCATGATTTAATTCATGATTCATGATTCGATTCATGATTCATGATTCAATTCATGATTCATGATTCATGATTCGATTCATGATTCATGATTCAATTCATGATTCATGATTCCACTCATGATTCATGATTCAATTCATGATTCATGATTCAATTCATGATTTATTTAATGATTCATGATTCAATTCATGATTCATGATTCATGATTCAATTCATGATTCATGATTCAGGATTCAATTCATGATTCATTTTCAAATTCATGATTCATTTCATGATTCATGATTTAATTCATGATTCATGATTCATGATTCAATTCATGATTCATGATTCGATTCATGATTCATGATTCAATTCATGATTCATGATTCGATTCATGATTCATGATTCAATTCATGATTTATGATTTATGATTCAATTTATGATTCATGATTTAATTCATGATTCATGATTCAATTCATGATTCATGATTTAATTCATGATTCATGATTCATGATTCGATTCATGATTCATGATTCAATTCATGATTCATGATTCATGATTCGATTCATGATTCATGATTCGATTCATGATTCATGATTCAATTCATGATTCATGATTCATGATTCGATTCATGATTCATGATTCAATTCATGATTCATGATTCAATTCATGATTCATGATTCAATTTATGATTCATGATTCATTATTTAATTCATGACTCATGATTCGATTCATGATTCATTATTCAATTCATGATTCATGATTCATGATTCGATTCATGATTCATGATTCATGATTCAATTCATGATTCATGATTCATGATTTGATTCATAATTCATGATTCAATTCATGATTCATGATTTATTTCATGATTCATGATTTGATTCATGATTCATGATTCAATTCATGATTCATGATTCATGATTCAATTCATGATTCAAGATTCATGATTCAATTTATGATTCATGATTCATGATTCAATTCATGATTCATGATTCAATTCATGATTCATGATTCATGATTCAATTCATGATTCATAATTCATGATTCAATTCATGATTTATTTAATGATTCATGATTTAATTCATGATTCATGATTCAATTCATGATTCATGATTCATTATTTGATTCATAATTCATGATTCAATTCATGATTCATGATTTAATTCATGATTCATGATTCAATTCATGATTCATGATTTAAATTATGATTCATGATTCGATTCATGATTCATGATTCAATTCATGATTCATGATTCATGATTCGATTCATGATTCATGATTCAATTCATGATTCATGATTCCACTCATGATTCATGATTCAATTCATGATTCATTATTTAATTCATGACTCATGATTCGATTCATGATTCATTATTCAATTCATGATTCATGATTCATGATTCAATTCATGATTCATGATTCATGATTCAATTCATGATTCATGATTCATGATTTGATTCATAATTCATGATTCAATTCATGATTCATGATTTATTTCATGATTCATGATTTGATTCATGATTCATGATTCAATTCATGATTCATGATTCATGATTCAATTCATGATTCATGATTCATGATTCAATTTATGATTCATGATTCATGATTCAATTCATGATTCATGATTCAATTCATGATTCATGATTCATGATTCAATTCATGATTCATGATTCATGATTCAATTCATGATTCATGATTCAATTCATGATTCATGATTCGATTCATGATTCATGATTCAATTCATGATTCATGATTCGATTCATGATTCATGATTCAATTCATGATTTATGATTTATGATTCAATTTATGATTCATGATTTAATTCATGATTCATGATTCAATTCATGATTCATGATTTAATTCATGATTCATGATTCATGATTCGATTCATGATTCATGATTCAATTCATGATTCATGACTCATGATTCGATTCATGATTCATGATTCAATTCATGATTCATGATTCAATTCATGATTCATGATTCAATTCATGATTCATGATTCAATTCATGATTCATGATTCATTATTTAATTCATGACTCATGATTCGATTCATGATTCATTATTCAATTCATGATTCATGATTCATGATTCGATTCATGATTCATGATTCATGATTCAATTCATGATTCATGATTCATGATTTGATTCATAATTCATGATTCATGATTTATTTCATGATTCATGATTTGATTCATGATTCATGATTCAATTCATGATTCATGATTCATGATTCAATTCATGATTCAAGATTCATGATTCAATTTATGATTCATGATTCATGATTCAATTCATGATTCATGATTCAATTCATGATTCATGATTCATGATTCAATTCATGATTTATTTAATGATTCATGATTTAATTCATGATTCATGATTCAATTCATGATTCATGATTCATTATTTGATTCATAATTCATGATTCAATTCATGATTCATGATTTAATTCATGATTCATGATTCAATTCATGATTCATGATTTAATTCATGATTCATGATTCGATTCATGATTCATGATTCAATTCATGATTCATGATTCATGATTCGATTCATGATTCATGATTCAATTCATGATTCATGATTCCACTCATGATTCATGATTCAATTCATGATTCATGATTCAATTCATGATTTATTTAATGATTCATGATTCAATTCATGATTCATGATTCATGATTCAATTCATGATTCATGATTCATGATTCAATTCATGATTCATTTTCAAATTCATGATTCATTTCATGATTCATGATTTAATTCATGATTCATGATTCATGATTCAATTCATGATTCATGATTCAATTCATGATTCATGATTCGATTCATGATTCATGATTCAATTCATGATTCATGATTCGATTCATGATTCATGATTCAATTCATGATTTATGATTTATGATTCAATTTATGATTCATGATTTAATTCATGATTCATGATTCAATTCATGATTCATGATTTAATTCATGATTCATGATTCATGATTCGATTCATGATTCATGATTCAATTCATGATTCATGATTCATGATTCGATTCATGATTCATGATTCAATTCATGATTCATGATTCAATTCATGATTCATGATTCAATTCATGATTCATGATCCATTATTTAATTCATGACTCATGATTCGATTCATGATTCATTATTCAATTCATGATTCATGATTCATGATTCGATTCATGATTCATGATTCAATTCATGATTCATGATTTATTTCATGATTCATGATTTGATTCATGATTCATGATTCAATTCATGATTCATGATTCATGATTCAATTCATGATTCAAGATTCATGATTCAATTTATGATTCATGATTCATGATTCAATTCATGATTCATGATTCAATTCATGATTCATGATTCATGATTCAATTCATGATTCATAATTCATGATTCAATTCATGATTTATTTAATGATTCATGATTTAATTCATGATTCATGATTCAATTCATGATTCATGATTCATTATTTGATTCATAATTCATAATTCAATTCATGATTCATGATTTAATTCATGATTCATGATTCAATTCATGATTCATGATTTAAATTATGATTCATGATTCGATTCATGATTCATGATTCAATTCATGATTCATGATTCATGATTCGATTCATGATTCATGATTCAATTCATGATTCATGATTCCACTCATGATTCATGATTCAATTCATGATTCATTATTTAATTCATGACTCATGATTCGATTCATGATTCATTATTCAATTCATGATTCATGATTCATGATTCAATTCATGATTCATGATTCATTATTTAATTCATGACTCATGATTCGATTCATGATTCATTATTCAATTCATGATTCATGATTCATGATTCAATTCATGATTCATGATTCATGATTCAATTCATGATTCATGATTCATGATTTGATTCATAATTCATGATTCAATTCATGATTCATGATTTATTTCATGATTCATGATTTGATTCATGATTCATGATTCAATTCATGATTCATGATTCATGATTCAATTCATGATTCATGATTCATGATTCAATTTATGATTCATGATTCATGATTCAATTCATGATTCATGATTCAATTCATGATTCATGATTCATGATTCAATTCATGATTCATGATTCATGATTCAATTTATGATTTATTTAATGATTCATGATTTAATTCATGATTCATGATTCAATTCATGATTCATTTTCAAATTCATGATTCATTTCATGATTCATGATTTAATTCATGATTCATGATTTATGATTCAATTCATGATTTATGATTCAATTCATGATTCATGATTCGATTCATGATTCATGATTCATGATTCGATTCATGATTCATGATTCAATTCATGATTTATGATTTATGATTCAATTTATGATTCAATTCATGATTCATGATTCAATTCATGATTCATAATTCATGATTCAATTCATGATTCATGATTCAATTCATGATTCATGATTCGATTCATTATTCATGATTCATGATTCATGATTCGATTCATGATTCTTGATTCATTTCATGATTCTTGATTCATGATTCAATTCATGATTCATGTTTCGATTCATGATTCATGATTTGATTCATGATTCATGATTCAATTCATGATTCATGATTCATAATTCATGATTCAAATCATGATTCATGATTCAATTCATGATTCATGATTCGATTCATGATTCATGATTCATGATTCAATTTATGATTCATGATTCATGATTCAATTCATGATTCATGATTCATTATTCAATTCATGATTCATGATTCAATTCATGATTCATGATTCATGATTCAATTCATGATTTATTTAATGATTCATGATTCAATTCATAATTCATGATTCATGATTCAATTCATGATTCATTTTCAAATTCATGATTCATTTCATGATTCATGATTCATGATTCAATTCATGATTCATGATTCATGATTCAATTCATGATTTATTTAATGATTCATGATTCAATTCATGATTCATGATTCATGATTCAATTCATGATTCATTTTCAAATTCATGATTCATTTCATGATTCATGATTTAATTCATGATTTATGATTCATGATTCAATTCATGATTCATGATTCAATTCATGATTCATGATTCGATTCATGATTCATGATTCAATTCATGATTCATGATTCGATTCATGATTCATGATTCAATTCATGATTTATGATTTATGATTCGATTTATGATTCAATTCATGATTCATGATTCAATTCATGATTCATGATTCAATTCATGATTCATGATTCGATTCATGATTCATGATTCAATTCATGATTCATGATTCGATTCATGATTCATGATTCAATTCATGATTTATGATTTATGATTCAATTTATGATTCAATTCATGATTCATGATTCAATTCATGATTCATGATTCAATTCATGATTCATGATTCAATTTATGATTTAATTCATGATTCATGATTCATGATTCAATTCATGATTCATTTTCAAATTCATGATTCATTTCATGATTCATGATTTAATTCATGATTCATGATTTATGATTCAATTCATGATTCATGATTCAATTCATGATTCATGATTCGATTCATGATTCATGATTCATGATTCATGATTCATGATTCATGATTCGATTCATGATTCATGATTCAATTCATTATTTATGATTTATGATTCAATTTATGATTCAAATCATTATTCATGATTCAATTCATGATTCATAATTCATGATTCAATTCATGATTCATGATTCAATTCATGATTCGATTCATTATTCATGATTCATGATTCATGATTCGATTCATGATTCTTGATTCATTTCATGATTCTTGATTCATGATTCAATTCATGATTCATGTTTCGATTCATGATTCATGATTCAATTCATGATTCATGATTCATAATTCATGATTCAAATCATGATTCATGATTCAATTCATGATTCATGATTCGATTCATGATTCATGATTCATGATTTAATTCATGATTCATGATTTGATTCATGATTCATGATTCAATTCATGATTTATGATTTATGATTCAATTTATGATTCAATTCATGATTCATGATTCGATTCATGATTCATGATTCATGATTCGATTGATGATTCATGATTCATTATTTAATTCATGATTCGATTGATGATTCATGATTCAATGCATGATTCATGATTCGATTGATGATTCATGATTCAATTCATGATTCAATTCATCATTTTTGATTCAATTCATTATTCAATTCATGATACATGATTCAATTCATGATTCGAGATTCATGATTTGATTCATGATTCATGATTCAATTCATCATTCATGATTCATGATTCGACTCATGATTCAATTCATGATTCATGATTCATGATTCATGATTCAATTCATGATTCATCATTCATGATTCGATTCATAATTCATGATTCATGATTCATGATTCAATTCATGATTCATGATTCGATTCATGATTCATGATTCATGATTCATAATTCATGATTCGATTCATGATTCATGATTCATGATTCATGATTAAATTCATGATTCATGATTCAATTCATGATTCATGATTCGATTCATGATTCATGATTCATGATTCATGATTCGATTCATGATTCATGATTCATGATTCATGATTCATGATTCATGATTCGATTCATGATTCATGATTCGATTCATGATTCATGATTGATGATTGATGATTCATGATTCATGATTCAATTCATGATTCATGATTCGATTTATGATTCATGATTCAATTCATGATTCATGATTCGATTCATGATTCATGATTCATGATTCATGATTCATGATTCATGATTCGATTCATGATTCATGATTCGATTCATGATTCATGATTCATGATTCATGATTCATGATTCATGATTCAATTCATGATTCATGATTCGATTTATGATTCATGATTCAATTCATGATTCATGATTCGATTCATGATTCATGATTCGATTCATGATTCATGATTCATGATTCAATTCATGATTCATGATTCGATTCATGATTCATGATTAAATTCATGATTTATGATTTATGATTCAATTTATGATTCAATTCATGATTCATGATTCGATTCATGATTCATGATTCATGATTCGATTCATGATTCATGATTAATTATTTAATTCATGATTCGATTCATAATTCATGATTCAATGCATGATTCATGATTCGATTCATGATTCATGATTCATGATTCGATTCATGATTCATGATTAATTATTTAATTCATGATTCGATTCATAATTCATGATTCAATGCATGATTCATGATTCGATTCATGATTCATGATTCAATTCATGATTCATGATTTATGATTCAATTCATGATTCAATTCATGATTCATGATTCGATTCATAATTCATGATTCGATTTATGATTCATGATTCAATTCATGATTCATGATTTATGATACAATTCATGATTCAATTCATGATACATTATTCAAATTAATGATTCGAGATTCATGATTCGATTCATGATTCATGATTCGATTCATGATTCATGATTCATGATTCGATTAATGATTCAATTCATGATTCATGATTCATGATTCATGATTCAATTCATGATTCATGATTCATGATTCGATTCATAATTCATGATTCATGATTCATGATTCAGGATTCAATTCATGATTCATAATTCATGATTCGATTCATGATTCGATTCATGATTCATGATTCGATTCATGATTCATGATTCGATTCATTAATCATGATTCATAATTCATGATTCGATTCATGATTCATGATTCATGATTCAATTCATGATTCATGATTCAATTCATGATTCATGATTCGATTCATGTTTCATGATTCATGATTCATGATTCATGATTCGATTCATGATTCATGATTCAATTCATGATTCATGATTCGATTCATGATTCATGATTCATGATTCATGATTCGATTCATGATTCATGATTCATGATTCAATTTATGATTCATGATTCATGATTCAATTCATGATTCATGATTCATTATTCAATTCATGATTCATGATTCAATTCATGATTCATTAATCATGATTCAATTCATGATTTATTTAATGATTCATGATTCAATTCATGATTCATGATTCATGATTCAATTCATGATTCATTTTCAAATTCATGATTCATTTCATGATTCATGATTCATGATTCAATTCATGATTCATGATTCATGATTCAATTCATGATTTATTTAATGATTCATGATTCAATTCATGATTCATGATTCATGATTCAATTCATGATTCATTTTCAAATTCATGATTCATTTCATGATTCATGATTTAATTCATGATTCATGATTCATGATTCAATTCATGATTCATGATTCAATTCATGATTCATGATTCGATTCATGATTCATGATTCAATTCATGATTCATGATTCGATTCATGATTCATGATTCAATTCATGATTTATGATTTATGATTCGATTTATGATTCAATTCATGATTCATGATTCAATTCATGATTCATGATTCGATTCATGATTCATGATTCAATTCATGATTCATGATTCGATTCATGATTCATGATTCAATTCATGATTTATGATTTATGATTCAATTTATGATTCAATTCATGATTCATGATTCAATTCATGATTCATGATTCAATTCATGATTCATGATTCATGATTCAATTCATGATTCATGATTCATGATTCAATTCATGATTTATTTAATGATTCATGATTTAATTCATGATTTATGATTCATGATTCAATTCATGATTCATTTTCAAATTCATGATTCATTTCATGATTCATGATTTAATTCATGATTCATGATTTATGATTCAATTCATGATTCATGATTCAATTCATGATTCATGATTCGATTCATGATTCATGATTCATGATTCATGATTCGATTCATGATTCATGATTTAATTCATTATTTATGATTTATGATTCAATTTATGATTCAATTCATTTTTAATGATTCAATTCATGATTCATAATTCATGATTCAATTCATGATTCATGATTCAATTCATGATTCATGATTCGATTCATTATTCATGATTCATGATTCGATTCATGATTCTTGATTCATTTCATGATTCTTGATTCATGATTCAATTCATGATTCATGTTTCGATTCATGATTCATGATTTAATTCATGATTCATGATTTGATTCATGATTCATGATTCAATTCATGATTTATGATTTATGATTCAATTTATGATTCAATTCATGATTCATGATTCGATTCATGATTCATGATTCATGATTCGATTGATGATTCATGATTCATTATTTAATTCATGATTCGATTGATGATTCATGATTCAATGCATGATTCATGATTCGATTGATGATTCATGATTCAATTCATGATTCATGATTTATGATTCAATTCATGATTCAATTCATCATTTTTGATTCAATTCATTATTCAATTCATGATACATGATTCAATTCATGATTCGAGATTCATGATTTGATTCATGATTCATGATTCAATTCATGATTCATGATTCATGATTCGATTCATGATTCAATTCATGATTCATGATTCATGATTCATGATTCAATTCATGATTCATCATTCATGATTCGATTCATAATTCATGATTCATGATTCATGATTCAATTCATGATTCATGATTCGATTCATGATTCATGATTCATAATTCATGATTCGATTCATGATTCATGATTCATGATTCATGATTAAATTCATGATTCATGATTCAATTCATGATTCATGATTCGATTCATGATTCATGATTCATGATTCATGATTCGATTCATGATTCATGATTCATGATTGATGATTGATGATTCATGATTCGATTCATGATTCGATTCATGATTCATGATTCATGATTGATGATTCATGATTCATGATTCAATTCATGATTCATGATTCGATTTATGATTCATGATTCAATTCATGATTCATGATTCGATTCATGATTCATGATTCAATTCATGATTCATGGTTCATTATTAAATTCATGACTCATGATTCAATTCATAATTCATGATTTAATTCATGATTCATGATTCGATTCTTGATTCATGATTCATGATTCGATTCATGATTCATGATTCATGATTCAATTCATGATTCATGATTCGATTCATGATTCATGATTAAATTCATGATTCATGATTCATAATTCATGATTCAAATCATGATTCATGATTCAATTCATGATTCATGATTCGATTCATGATTCATGATTCATGATTCATGATTCATGATTCATGATTCGATTCATGATTCATGATTCATGATTTAATTCATGATTCATGATTTGATTCATGATTCATGATTCAATTCATGATTTATGATTTATGATTCAATTTATTATTCAATTCATGATTAATGATTCGATTCATGATTCATGATTCATGATTTGATTGATGATTCATGATTCATTATTTAATTCATGATTCGATTGATGATTCATGATTCAATGCATGATTCATAATTTGATTGATGATTCATGATTCAATTCATGATTCATGATTTATGATTCAATTCATGATTCATGATTCATAATTCAATTCATGATTTATTTAATAATTCATGATTTAATTCATGATTCATGATTCATGATTCAATTCATGATTCATTTTCAAATTCATGATTCATTTCATGATTCATGATTTAATTCATGATTCATGATTTATGATTCAATTCATGATTCATGATTCAATTCATGATTCATGATTCGATTCATGATTCATGATTCATGATTCATGATTCATGATTCATGATTCGATTCATGATTCATGATTCAATTCACGATTCATAATTCATGATTCAATTCATGATTCATGATTAGATTCATTATTCATGATTCATGATTCATGATTCGATTCATGATTCTTGATTCATTTCATGATTCTTGATTCATGATTCAATTCATGATTCATGTTTCGATTCATGATTCATGATTCAATTCATGATTCATAATTCATAATTCATGATTCAAATCATGATTCATGATTCAATTCATGATTCATGATTCGATTCATGATTCATGATTCATGATTCATGATTCATGATTCATGATTCGATTCATGATTCATGATTCATGATTTAATTCATGATTCATGATTTGATTCATGATTCATGATTCAATTCATGATTTATGATTTATGATTCAATTTATGATTCAATTCATGATTCATGATTCGATTCATGATTCATGATTCATGATTCGATTGATGATTCATGATTCATTATTTAATTCATGATTCGATTGATGATTCATGATTCAATGCATGATTCATGATTCGATTGATGATTCATGATTCAATTCATGATTCATGATTCAATTCATGATTCATGATTCGATTCATGATTCATGATTCGATTCATGATTCATGATTCAATTCATGATTTATGATTTATGATTCAATTTATGATTCAATTCATAATTCATGATTCAATTCATGATTCATGATTCAATTCATGATTCATGATTCATGATTCAATTCATGATTCATGATTCATGATTCAATTCATGATTTATTTAATGATTCATGATTTAATTCATGATTCATGATTCATGATTCAATTCATGATTCATGATTCAATTCATGATTCATTTTCAAATTCATGATTCATTTCATGATTCATGATTTAATTCATGATTCATGATTTATGATTCGATTCATGATTCATGATTCAATTCATGATTCATGATTCGATTCATGATTCATGATTTATGATTCATGATTCATGATTCATGATTCGATTCATGATTCATGATTCAATTCATTATTTATGATTTATGATTCAATTTATGATTCAATTCATTATTCATGATTCAATTCATGATTCATAATTCATGATTCAATTCATGATTCATGATTCAATTCATGATTCATGATTCGATTCATTATTCATGATTCATGATTTATGATTCGATTCATGATTCTTGATTCATTTCATGATTCTTGATTCATGATTCAATTCATGATTCATGTTTTGATTCATGAATCATGATTAAATTCATGATTCATGATTCAATTCATGATTCATGATTCGATTCATTATTCATGATTCATGATTCATGATTCGATTCATGATTCTTGATTCATTTCATGATTCTTGATTCATGATTCAATTCATGATTCATGTTTCGATTCATGATTCATGATTCAATTCATGATTCATAATTCATAATTCATGATTCAAATCATGATTCATGATTCAATTCATGATTCATGATTCGATTCATGATTCATGATTCATGATTCATGATTCATGATTCATGATTCGATTCATGATTCATGATTCATGATTCATGATTCATGATTCATGATTCGATTCATGATTCATGATTCATGATTTAATTCATGATTCATGATTTGATTCATGATTCATGATTCAATTCATGATTTATGATTTATGATTCAATTTATGATTCAATTCATGATTCATGATTCGATTCACGATTCATGATTCATGATTCGATTGATGATTCATGATTCATTATTTAATTCATGATTCGATTGATGATTCATGATTCAATTCATGATTCATGATTTATGATTCAATTCATGATTCAATTCATCATTTTTGATTCAATTCATTATTCAATTCATGATACATGATTCAATTCATGATTCGAGATTCATGATTTGATTCATGATTCATGATTCAATTCATGATTCATGATTCATGATTCGATTCATGATTCAATTCATGATTCATGATTCATGATTCATGATTCAATTCATGATTCATCATTCATGATTCGATTCATAATTCATGATTCATGATTCATGATTCAATTCATGATTCATGATTCGATTCATGATTCATGATTCATAATTCATGATTCGATTCATGATTCATGATTCATGATTAAATTCATGATTCAATTCATGATTCATGATTCGATTCATGATTCATAATTCGATTCATGATTCATGATTCAATTCATGATTTATGATTTATGATTCAATTTATGATTCAATTCATGATTCAATTCATGATTCATGATTCAATTCATGATTCATGATTCATGATTTAATTCATGATTCATGATTCAATTCATGATTCATTTTCAAATTCATGATTCATTTCATGATTCATGATTTAATTCATGATTCATGATTTATGATTCAATTCATGATTCATGATTCAATTCATGATTCATGATTCGATTCATGATTCATGATTCATGATTCATGATTCATGATTCATGATTCGATTCATGATTCATGATTCAATTCATTATTTATGATTTATGATTCAATTTATGATTCAATTCATTATTCATGATTCAATTCATGATTCATAATTCATGATTCAATTCATGATTCATGATTCAATTCATGATTCATGATTCGATTCATTATTTATGATTCATGATTTATGATTCGATTCATGATTCTTGATTCATTTCATGATTCTTGATTCATGATTCAATTCATGATTCATGTTTCGATTCATGAATCATGATTAAATTCATGATTCATGATTCAATTCATGATTCATGATTCGATTCATGATTCATGATTCGATTCATGATTCATGATTCAATTCATGATTTATGATTTATGATTCAATTTATGATTCAATTCATGATTCATGATTCAATTCATGATTCATGATTCAATTCATGATTCATGATTCATGATTCAATTCATGATTCATGATTCATGATTCAATTCATGATTTATTTAATGATTCATGATTTAATTCATGATTCATGATTCATGATTCAATTCATGATTCATTTTCAAATTCATGATTCATTTCATGATTCATGATTTAATTCATGATTCATGATTTATGATTCAATTCATGATTCATGATTTAATTCATGATTCATGATTCGATTCATGATTCATGATTCATGATTCATGATTCGATTCATGATTCATGATTCAATTCATTATTTATGATTTATGATTCAATTTATGATTCAATTCATTATTCATGATTCAATTCATGATTCATAATTCATGATTCAATTCATGATTCATGATTCAATTCATGATTCATGATTCGATTCATTATTCATGATTCATGATTCATGATTCGATTCATGATTCTTGATTCATTTCATGATTCTTGATTCATGATTCAATTCATGATTCATGTTTCGATTCATGATTCATGATTCAATTCATGATTCATGATTCATAATTCATGATTCAAATCATGATTCATGATTCAATTCATGATTCATGATTCGATTCATGATTCATGATTCATGATTCATGATTCGATTCATGATTCATGATTCATGATTTAATTCATGATTCATGATTTGATTCATGATTCATGATTCAATTCATGATTTATGATTTATGATTCAATTTATGATTCAATTCATGATTCATGATTCGATTCATGATTCATGATTCATGATTCGATTGATGATTCATGATTCATTATTTAATTCATGATTCGATTGATGATTCATGATTCAATGCATGATTCATGATTCGATTGATGATTTATGATTCAATTCATGATTCAATTCATCATTTTTGATTCAATTCATTATTCAATTCATGATACATGATTCAATTCATGATTCGAGATTCATGATTTGATTCATGATTCAATTCATGATTCATGATTCATGATTCGATTCATGATTCAATTCATGATTCATGATTCATGATTCATGATTCAATTCATGATTCATCATTCATGATTCGATTCATAATTCATGATTCATGATTCATGATTCAATTCATGATTCATGATTCGATTCATGATTCATGATTCATAATTCATGATTCGATTCATGATTCATGATTCGATTCATGATTCATGATTCATGATTCATGATTCGATTCATGATTCATGATTCATGATTGATGATTCATGATTCATGATTCGATTCATGATTCATGATTCGATTCATGATTCATGATTCATGATTGATGATTCATGATTCATGATTCAATTCATGATTCATGATTCGATTTATGATTCATGATTCAATTCATGATTCATGATTCGATTCATGATTCATGATTCAATTCATGATTCATGGTTCATTATTAAATTCATGACTCATGATTCAATTCATGATTCATGATTTAATTCATGATTCATGATTCGATTCTTGATTCATGATTCATGATTCGATTCATGATTCATGATTCATGATTCAATTCATGATTCATGATTCGATTCATGATTAAATTCATGATTTATGATTTATGATTCAATTTATGATTCAATTCATGATTCATGATTCGATTCATGATTCGATTCATGATTCATGATTAATTATTTAATTCATGATTCGATTCATAATTCATGATTCAATGCATGATTCATGATTCGATTCATGATTCATGATTCAATTCATGATTCATGATTTATGATTCAATTCATGATTCAATTCATGATTCATGATTCGATTCATAATTCATGATTCGATTTATGATTCATGATTCAATTCATGATTCATGATTCATAATTCAATTCATGATTTATTTAATAATTCATGATTTAATTCATGATTCATGATTCATGATTCAATTCATGATTCATTTTCAAATTCATGATTCATTTCATGATTCATGATTTAATTCATGATTCATGATTTATGATTCAATTCATGATTCATGATTCAATTCATGATTCATGATTCGATTCATGATTCATGATTCATGATTCATGATTCATGATTCATGATTCGATTCATGATTCTTGATTCATTTCATGATTCTTGATTCATGATTCAATTCATGATTCATGTTTCGATTCATGATTCATGATTCAATTCATGATTCATAATTCATAATTCATGATTCAAATCATGATTCATGATTCAATTCATGATTCATGATTCGATTCATGATTCATGATTCATGATTCATGATTCATGATTCATGATTCGATTCATGATTCATGATTCATGATTTAATTCATGATTCATGATTTGATTCATGATTCATGATTCAATTCATGATTTATGATTTATGATTCAATTTATGATTCAATTCATGATTCATGATTCGATTCATGATTCATGATTCATGATTCGATTGATGATTCATGATTCATTATTTAATTCATGATTCGATTGATGATTCATGATTCAATGCATGATTCATGATTCGATTGATGATTCATGATTCAATTCATGATTCATGATTTATGATTCAATTCATGATTCAATTCATCATTTTTGATTCAATTCATTATTCAATTCATGATACATGATTCAATTCATGATTCGAGATTCATGATTTGATTCATGATTCATGATTCAATTCATGATTCATGATTCGATTCATGATTCAATTCATGATTCATGATTCATGATTCATGATTCAATTCATGATTCATCATTCATGTTTCGATTCATAATTCATGATTCATGATTCATGATTCAATTCATGATTCATGATTCGATTCATGATTCATGATTCATAATTCATGATTCGATTCATGATTCATGATTCATGATTAAATTCATGATTCATGATTCAATTCATGATTCATGATTCGATTCATGATTCATGATTCGATTCATGATTCATGATTCAATTCATGATTTATGATTTATGATTCAATTTATGATTCAATTCATAATTCATGATTCAATTCATGATTCATGATTCAATTCATGATTCATGATTCATGATTCAATTCATGATTCATGATTCATGATTCAATTCATGATTTATTTAATGATTCATGATTTAATTCATGATTCATGATTCATGATTCAATTCATGATTCATTTTCAAATTCATGATTCATTTCATGATTCATGATTTAATTCATGATTCATGATTTATGATTCGATTCATGATTCATGATTCAATTCATGATTCATGATTCGATTCATGATTCATGATTTATGATTCATGATTCATGATTCATGATTCGATTCATGATTCATGATTCAATTCATTATTTATGATTTATGATTCAATTTATGATTCAATTCATTATTCATGATTCAATTCATGATTCATAATTCATGATTCAATTCATGATTCATGATTCAATTCATGATTCATGATTCGATTCATTATTCATGATTCATGATTTATGATTCGATTCATGATTCTTGATTCATTTCATGATTCTTGATTCATGATTCAATTCATGATTCATGTTTTGATTCATGAATCATGATTAAATTCATGATTCATGATTCAATTCATGATTCATGATTCGATTCATTATTCATGATTCATGATTCATGATTCGATTCATGATTCTTGATTCATTTCATGATTCTTGATTCATGATTCAATTCATGATTCATGTTTCGATTCATGATTCATGATTCAATTCATGATTCATAATTCATAATTCATGATTCAAATCATGATTCATGATTCAATTCATGATTCATGATTCGATTCATGATTCATGATTCATGATTCATGATTCATGATTCATGATTCGATTCATGATTCATGATTCATGATTCATGATTCATGATTCATGATTCGATTCATGATTCATGATTCATGATTTAATTCATGATTCATGATTTGATTCATGATTCATGATTCAATTCATGATTTATGATTTATGATTCAATTTATGATTCAATTCATGATTCATGATTCGATTCACGATTCATGATTCATGATTCGATTGATGATTCATGATTCATTATTTAATTCATGATTCGATTGATGATTCATGATTCAATTCATGATTCATGATTCAATTCATGATTCATGATTCGATTCATTATTCATGATTCATGATTTATGATTCGATTCATGATTCTTGATTCATTTCATGATTCTTGATTCATGATTCAATTCATGATTCATGTTTTGATTCATGAATCATGATTAAATTCATGATTCATGATTCAATTCATGATTCATGATTCGATTCATTATTCATGATTCATGATTCATGATTCGATTCATGATTCTTGATTCATTTCATGATTCTTGATTCATGATTCAATTCATGATTCATGTTTCGATTCATGATTCATGATTCAATTCATGATTCATAATTCATAATTCATGATTCAAATCATGATTCATGATTCAATTCATGATTCATGATTCGATTCATGATTCATGATTCATGATTCATGATTCATGATTCATGATTCGATTCATGATTCATGATTCATGATTCATGATTCATGATTCATGATTCGATTCATGATTCATGATTTAATTCATGATTCATGATTTGATTCATGATTCATGATTCAATTCATGATTTATGATTTATGATTCAATTTATGATTCAATTCATGATTCATGATTCGATTCACGATTCATGATTCATGATTCGATTGATGATTCATGATTCATTATTTAATTCATGATTCGATTGATGATTCATGATTCAATTCATGATTCATGATTTATGATTCAATTCATGATTCAATTCATCATTTTTGATTCAATTCATTATTCAATTCATGATACATGATTCAATTCATGATTCGAGATTCATGATTTGATTCATGATTCATGATTCAATTCATGATTCATGATTCATGATTCGATTCATGATTCAATTCATGATTCATGATTCATGATTCATGATTCAATTCATGATTCATCATTCATGATTCGATTCATAATTCATGATTCATGATTCATGATTCAATTCATGATTCATGATTCGATTCATGATTCATGATTCATAATTCATGATTCGATTCATGATTCATGATTCATGATTAAATTCATGATTCAATTCATGATTCATGATTCGATTCATGATTCATAATTCGATTCATGATTCATGATTCAATTCATGATTTATGATTTATGATTCAATTTATGATTCAATTCATGATTCAATTCATGATTCATGATTCAATTCATGATTCATGATTCATGATTTAATTCATGATTCATGATTCATGATTCAATTCATGATTCATTTTCAAATTCATGATTCATTTCATGATTCATGATTTAATTCATGATTCATGATTTATGATTCAATTCATGATTCATGATTCAATTCATGATTCATGATTCGATTCATGATTCATGATTCATGATTCATGATTCATGATTCATGATTCGATTCATGATTCATGATTCAATTCATTATTTATGATTTATGATTCAATTTATGATTCAATTCATTATTCATGATTCAATTCATGATTCATAATTCATGATTCAATTCATGATTCATGATTCAATTCATGATTCATGATTCGATTCATTATTCATGATTCATGATTTATGATTCGATTCATGATTCTTGATTCATTTCATGATTCTTGATTCATGATTCAATTCATGATTCATGTTTCGATTCATGAATCATGATTAAATTCATGATTCATGATTCAATTCATGATTCATGATTCGATTCATGATTCATGATTCGATTCATGATTCATGATTCAATTCATGATTTATGATTTATGATTCAATTTATGATTCAATTCATGATTCATGATTCAATTCATGATTCATGATTCAATTCATGATTCATGATTCATGATTCAATTCATGATTCATGATTCATGATTCAATTCATGATTTATTTAATGATTCATGATTTAATTCATGATTCATGATTCATGATTCAATTCATGATTCATTTTCAAATTCATGATTCATTTCATGATTCATGATTTAATTCATGATTCATGATTTATGATTCAATTCATGATTCATGATTTAATTCATGATTCATGATTCGATTCATGATTCATGATTCATGATTCATGATTCGATTCATGATTCATGATTCAATTCATTATTTATGATTTATGATTCAATTTATGATTCAATTCATTATTCATGATTCAATTCATGATTCATAATTCATGATTCAATTCATGATTCATGATTCAATTCATGATTCATGATTCGATTCATTATTCATGATTCATGATTCATGATTCGATTCATGATTCTTGATTCATTTCATGATTCTTGATTCATGATTCAATTCATGATTCATGTTTCGATTCATGATTCATGATTCAATTCATGATTCATGATTCATAATTCATGATTCAAATCATGATTCATGATTCAATTCATGATTCATGATTCGATTCATGATTCATGATTCATGATTCATGATTCGATTCATGATTCATGATTCATGATTTAATTCATGATTCATGATTTGATTCATGATTCATGATTCAATTCATGATTTATGATTTATGATTCAATTTATGATTCAATTCATGATTCATGATTCGATTCATGATTCATGATTCATGATTCGATTGATGATTCATGATTCATTATTTAATTCATGATTCGATTGATGATTCATGATTCAATGCATGATTCATGATTCGATTGATGATTCATGATTCAATTCATGATTCATGATTTATGATTCAATTCATGATTCAATTCATCATTTTTGATTCAATTCATTATTCAATTCATGATACATGATTCAATTCATGATTCGAGATTCATGATTTGATTCATGATTCAATTCATGATTCATGATTCATGATTCGATTCATGATTCAATTCATGATTCATGATTCATGATTCATGATTCAATTCATGATTCATCATTCATGATTCGATTCATAATTCATGATTCATGATTCATGATTCAATTCATGATTCATGATTCGATTCATGATTCATGATTCATAATTCATGATTCGATTCATGATTCATGATTCGATTCATGATTCATGATTCATGATTCATGATTCAATTCATGATTCATGATTCATGATTGATGATTCATGATTCATGATTCGATTCATGATTCATGATTCGATTCATGATTCATGATTCATGATTGATGATTCATGATTCATGATTCAATTCATGATTCATGATTCGATTTATGATTCATGATTCAATTCATGATTCATGATTCGATTCATGATTCATGATTCAATTCATGATTCATGGTTCATTATTAAATTCATGACTCATGATTCAATTCATGATTCATGATTTAATTCATGATTCATGATTCGATTCTTGATTCATGATTCATGATTCGATTCATGATTCATGATTCATGATTCAATTCATGATTCATGATTCGATTCATGATTCATGATTAAATTCATGATTTATGATTTATGATTCAATTTATGATTCAATTCATGATTCATGATTCGATTCATGATTCGATTCATGATTCATGATTAATTATTTAATTCATGATTCGATTCATAATTCATGATTCAATGCATGATTCATGATTCGATTCATGATTCATGATTCAATTCATGATTCATGATTTATGATTCAATTCATGATTCAATTCATGATTCATGATTCGATTCATAATTCATGATTCGATTTATGATTCATGATTCAATTCATGATTCATGATTTATGATACAATTCATGATTCAATTCATGATACATTATTCAATTAATGATTCGAGATTCATGATTCGATTCATGATTCATGATTCGATTCATGATTCATGATTCATGATTCGATTAATGATTCAATTCATGATTCATGATTCATGATTCATGATTCAATTCATGTTTCATGATTCATGATTCGATTCATAATTCATGATTCATGATTCATGATTCAGGATTCAATTCATGATTCATAATTCATGATTCGATTCATGATTCGATTCATGATTCATGATTCATGATTCGATTCATGATTCATGATTCGATTCATGATTCATGATTCATAATTCATGATTCGATTCATGATTCATGATTCATGATTCAATTCATGATTCATGATTCAATTCATGATTCATGATTCGATTCATGATTCATGATTCATGATTCATGATTCATGATTCATGATTCGATTCATGATTCATGATTCAATTCATGATTCATGATTCGATTCATGATTCATGATTCATGATTCGATTCATGATTCATGATTCAATTTATGATTCATGATTCATGATTCAATTCATGATTCATGATTCATTATTCAATTCATGATTCATGATTCAATTCATGATTCATGATTCATGATTCAATTCATGATTTATTTAATGATTCATGATTCAATTCATGATTCATGATTCATGATTCAATTCATGATTTATTTTCAAATTCATGATTCATTTCATGATTCATGATTCATGATTCAATTCATGATTTATTTTCAAATTCATGATTCAATTCATGATTCATGATTCAATTCATCATTTTTGATTCAATTCATTATTCAATTCATGATACATGATTCAATTCATGATTCGAGATTCATGATTTGATTCATGATTCAATTCATGATTCATGATTCATGATTCGATTCATGATTCAATTCATGATTCATGATTCATGATTCATGATTCAATTCATGATTCATCATTCATGATTCGATTCATAATTCATGATTCATGATTCATGATTCAATTCATGATTCATGATTCGATTCATGATTCATGATTCATAACTCATGATTCGATTCATGATTCATGATTCGATTCATGATTCATGATTCATGATTGATGATTCATGATTCATGATTCGATTCATGATTCATGATTCGATTCATGATTCATGATTCATGATTGATGATTCATGATTCATGATTCAATTCATGATTCATGATTCGATTTATGATTCATGATTCAATTCATGATTCATGATTCGATTCATGATTCATGATTCAATTCATGATTCATGGTTCATTATTAAATTCATGACTCATGATTCAATTCATGATTCATGATTTATTTCATGATTCATGATTCGATTCTTGATTCATGATTCATGATTCGATTCATGATTCATGATTCATGATTCAATTCATGATTCATGATTCGATTCATGATTCATGATTAAATTCATGATTTATGATTTATGATTCAATTTATGATTCAATTCATGATTCATGATTCGATTCATGATTCGATTCATGATTCATGATTAATTATTTAATTCATGATTCGATTCATAATTTATGATTCAATGCATGATTCATGATTCGATTCATGATTCATGATTCAATTCATGATTCATGATTTATGATTCAATTCATGATTCAATTCATGATTCATGATTCGATTCATAATTCATGATTCGATTTATGATTCATGATTCAATTCATGATTCATGATTTATGATACAATTCATGATTCTATTCATGATACATTATTCAATTAATGATTCGAGATTCATGATTCGATTCATGATTCATGATTCGATTCATGATTCATGATTCATGATTCGATTAATGATTCAATTCATGATTCATGATTCATGATTCATGATTCATGATTCATGATTCAATTCATGATTCATGATTCATGATTCGATTCATAATTCATGATTCGATTCATGATTCATGATTCATGATTCGATTAATGATTCAATTCATGATTCATGATTCATGATTCATGATTCGATTCATAATTCATGATTCATGATTCATGATTCATGATTCAATTCATGATTCATGATTCGATTCATGATTCATGATTCATGATTCATGATTCATGATTCATGATTCGATTCATGATTCATGATTCAATTCATGATTCATGATTCGATTCATGATTCATGATTCATGATTCGATTCATGATTCATGATTCATGATTCAATTTATGATTCATGATTCATGATTCAATTCATGATTCATGATTCATTATTCAATTCATGATTCATGATTCAATTCATGATTCATGATTCATGATTCAATTCATGATTTATTTAATGATTCATGATTCAGTTCATGATTCATGATTCATGATTCAATTCATGATTCATTTTCAAATTCATGATTCATTTCATGATTCATGATTCATGATTCAATTCATGATTCATGATTTATGATTCAATTCATGATTTATTTAATGATTCATGATTCAATTCATGATTCATGATTCAATTTATGATTCATGATTCATGATTCAATTCATGATTCATGATTCATTATTCAATTCATGATTCATGATTCAATTCATGATTCATGATTCATGATTCAATTCATGATTTATTTAATGATTCATGATTCAATTCATGATTCATGATTCATGATTCAATTCATGATTTATTTTCAAATTCATGATTCATTTCATGATTCATGATTCATGATTCAATTCATGATTCATGATTCAATTCATCATTTTTGATTCAATTCATTATTCAATTCATGATTCATTTCATGATTCATGATTCATGATTCAATTCATTTCATGATTCATGATTCATGATTCAATTCATGATTCATGATTCAATTCATCATTTTTGATTCAATTCATTATTCAATTCATGATACATGATTCAATTCATGATTCGAGATTCATGATTTGATTCATGATTCAATTCATGATTCATGATTCATGATTCGATTCATGATTCAATTCATGATTCATGATTCATGATTCATGATTCAATTCATGATTCATCATTCATGATTCGATTCATAATTCATGATTCATGATTCATGATTCAATTCATGATTCATGATTCGATTCATGATTCATGATTCATAATTCATGATTCGATTCATGATTCATGATTCGATTCATGATTCATGATTCATGATTCGATTCATGATTCATGATTCATGATTGATGATTCATGATTCATGATTCGATTCATGATTCATGATTCATGATTGATGATTCATGATTCATGATTCAATTCATGATTCATGATTCGATTTATGATTCATGATTCAATTCATGATTCATGATTCGATTCATGATTCATGATTCAATTCATGATTCATGGTTCATTATTAAATTCATGACTCATGATTCAATTCATGATTCATGATTTATTTCATGATTCATGATTCGATTCTTGATTCATGATTCATGATTCGATTCATGATTCATGATTCATGATTCAATTCATGATTCATGATTCGATTCATGATTCATGATTAAATTCATGATTTATGATTTATGATTCAATTTATGATTCAATTCATGATTCATGATTCGATTCATGATTCGATTCATGATTCATGATTAATTATTTAATTCATGATTCGATTCATAATTCATGATTCAATGCATGATTCATGATTCGATTCATGATTCATGATTCAATTCATGATTCATGATTTATGATTCAATTCATGATTCAATTCATGATTCATGATTCGATTCATAATTCATGATTCGATTTATGATTCATGATTCAATTCATGATTCATGATTTATGATACAATTCATGATTCAATTCATGATACATTATTCAATTAAGGATTCGAGATTCATGATTCGATTCATGATTCATGATTCGATTCATGATTCATGATTCATGATTCGATTAATGATTCAATTCATGATTCATGATTCATGATTCATGATTCAATTCATGATTCATGATTCATGATTCGATTCATAATTCATGATTCGATTCATGATTCATGATTCATGATTCGATTAATGATTCAATTCATGATTCATGATTCATGATTCATGATTCGATTCATAATTCATGATTCATGATTCATGATTCAGGATTCAATTCATGATTCATAATTCATGATTCGATTCATGATTCGATTCATGATTCATGATTCATGATTCGATTCATGATTCATGATTCGATTCATGATTCATGATTCATAATTCATGATTCGATTCATGATTCATGATTCATGATTCAATTCATGATTCATGATTCAATTCATGATTCATGATTCGATTCATGATTCATGATTCATGATTCATGATTCATGATTCATGATTCGATTCATGATTCATGATTCAATTCATGATTCATGATTCGATTCATGATTCATGATTCATGATTCGATTCATGATTCATGATTCAATTTATGATTCATGATTCATGATTCAATTCATGATTCATGATTCATTATTCAATTCATGATTCATGATTCAATTCATGATTCATGATTCATGATTCAATTCATGATTTATTTAATGATTCATGATTCAATTCATGATTCATGATTCATGATTCAATTCATGATTCATTTTCAAATTCATGATTCATTTCATGATTCATGATTCAATTCATGATTCATGATTTATGATTCAAATTATGATTTATTTAATGATTCATGATTCAATTCATGATTCATGATTCATGATTCAATTCATGATTCATTTTCAAATTCATGATTCATTTCATGATTCATGATTTAATTCATGATTCATGATTCATGATTCAATTCATGATTCATGATTCAATTCATGATTCATGATTCGATTCATGATTCATGATTCAATTCATGATTCATGATTCGATTCATGATTCATAATTCAATTCATGATTTATGATTTATGATTCGATTTATGATTCAATTCATGATTCATGATTCAATTCATGATTCATGATTCAATTCATGATTCATGATACGATTCATGATTCAATTCATGATTCATGATTCGATTCATGATTCATGATTCAATTCATGATTTATGATTTATGATTCAATTTATGATTCAATTCATGATTCATGATTCAATTCATGATTCATGATTCAATTCATGATTCATGATTCATGATTCAATTCATGATTCATGATTCATGATTCAATTCATGATTTATTTAATGATTCATGATTTAATTCATGATTCATGATTCATGATTCAATTCATGATTCATTTTCAAATTCATGATTCATTTCATGATTCATGATTTAATTCATGATTCATGATTTATGATTCAATTCATGATTCATGATTCAATTCATGATTCATGATTCGATTCATGATTCATGATTCATGATTCATGATTCGATTCATGATTCATGATTCAATTCATTATTTATGATTTATGATTCAATTTATGATTCAATTCATTATTCATGATTCAATTCATGATTCATAATTCATGATTCAATTCATGATTCATGATTCAATTCATGATTCATGATTCGATTCATTATTCATGATTCATGATTCATGATTCGATTCATGATTCTTGATTCATTTCATGATTCTTGATTCATGATTCAATTCATGATTCATGTTTCGATTCATGATTCATGATTCAATTCATGATTCATAATTCATGATTCAAATCATGATTCATGATTCAATTCATGATTCATGATTCGATTCATGATTCATGATTCATGATTCATGATTCATGATTCATGATTTAATTCATGATTCATGATTTGATTCATGATTCATGATTCAATTCATGATTTATGATTTATGATTCAATTTATGATTCGATTCATGATTCATGATTCGATTCATGATTCATGATTCATGATTGATGATTCATGATTCATGATTCAATTCATGATTCATGATTCGATTTATGATTCATGATTCAATTCATGATTCATGATTCGATTCATGATTCATGATTCAATTCATGATTCATGGTTCATTATTAAATTCATGACTCATGATTCAATTCATGATTCATGATTTATTTCATGATTCATGATTCGATTCTTGATTCATGATTCATGATTCGATTCATGATTCATGATTCATGATTCAATTTATGATTCATGATTCGATTCATGATTCATGATTAAATTCATGATTTATGATTTATGATTCAATTTATGATTCAATTCATGATTCATGATTCGATTCATGATTCGATTCATGATTCATGATTAATTATTTAATTCATGATTCGATTCATAATTCATGATTCAATGCATGATTCATGATTCGATTCATGATTCATGATTCAATTCATGATTCATGATTTATGATTCAATTCATGATTCAATTCATGATTCATGATTCGATTCATAATTCATGATTCGATTTATGATTCATGATTCAATTCATGATTCATGATTTATGATACAATTCATGATTCAATTCATGATACATTATTCAATTAATGATTCGAGATTCATGATTCGATTCATGATTCATGATTCGATTCATGATTCATGATTCATGATTCGATTAATGATTCAATTCATGATTCATGATTCATGATTCATGATTCAATTCATGATTCATGATTCATGATTCGATTTATAATTCATGATTCGATTCATGATTCATGATTCATGATTCGATTAATGATTCAATTCATGATTCATGATTCATGATTCATGATTCGATTCATAATTCATGATTCATGATTCATGATTCAGGATTCAATTCATGATTCATAATTCATGATTCGATTCATGATTCGATTCATGATTCATGATTCATGATTCGATTCATGATTCATGATTCGATTCATGATTCATGATTCATAATTCATGATTCGATTCATGATTCATGATTCATGATTCAATTCATGATTCATGATTCAATTCATGATTCATGATTCGATTCATGATTCATGATTCATGATTCATGATTCATGATTCATGATTCGATTCATGATTCATGATTCAATTCATGATTCATGATTCGATTCATGATTCATGATTCATGATTCGATTCATGATTCATGATTCATGATTCAATTTATGATTCATGATTCATGATTCAATTCATGATTCATGATTCATTATTCAATTCATGATTCATGATTCAATTCATGATTCATGATTCATGATTCAATTCATGATTTATTTAATGATTCATGATTCAATTCATGATTCATGATTCATGATTCAATTCATGATTCATTTTCAAATTCATGATTCATTTCATGATTCATGATTCATGATTCAATTCATGATTCATGATTTATGATTCAATTCATGATTTATTTAATGATTCATGATTCAATTCATGATTCATGATTCATGATTCAATTCATGATTCATTTTCAAATTCATGATTCATTTCATGATTCATGATTTAATTCATGATTCATGATTCATGATTCAATTCATGATTCATGATTCAATTCATGATTCATGATTCGATTCATGATTCATGATTCAATTCATGATTCATGATTCGATTCATGATTCATAATTCAATTCATGATTTATGATTTATGATTCGATTTATGATTCAATTCATGATTCATGATTCAATTCATGATTCATGATTCAATTCATGATTCATGATTCGATTCATGATTCATGATTCAATTCATGATTCATGATTCGATTCATGATTCATGATTCAATTCATGATTTATGATTTATGATTCAATTTATGATTCAATTCATGATTCATGATTCAATTCATGATTCATGATTCAATTCATGATTCATGATTCATGATTCAATTCATGATTTATTTAATGATTCATGATTTAATTCATGATTCATGATTCATGATTCAATTCATGATTCATTTTCAAATTCATGATTCATTTCATGATTCATGATTTAATTCATGATTCATGATTTATGATTCAATTCATGATTCATGATTCAATTCATGATTCATGATTCGATTCATGATTCATGATTCATGATTCATGATTCATGATTCGATTCATGATTCATGATTCAATTCATTATTTATGATTTATGATTCAATTTATGATTCAATTCATTATTCATGATTCAATTCATGATTCATAATTCATGATTCAATTCATGATTCATGATTCAATTCATGATTCATGATTCGATTCATTATTCATGATTCATGATTCATGATTCGATTCATGATTCTTGATTCATTTCATGATTCTTGATTCATGATTCAATTCATGATTCATGTTTCGATTCATGATTCATGATTCAATTCATGATTCATAATTCATGATTCAAATCATGATTCATGATTCAATTCATGATTCATGATTCGATTCATGATTCATGATTCATGATTCATGATTCATGATTCATGATTTAATTCATGATTCATGATTTGATTCATGATTCATGATTCAATTCATGATTTATGATTTATGATTCAATTTATGATTCAATTCATGATTCATGATTCGATTCATGATTCATGATTCATGATTCGATTGATGATTCATGATTCATTATTTAATTCATGATTCGATTGATGATTCATGATTCAATGCATGATTCATGATTCGATTGATGATTCATGATTCAATTCATGATTCATGATTTATGATTCAATTCATGATTCAATTCATCATTTTTGATTCAATTCATTATTCAATTCATGATACATGATTCAATTCATGATTCGAGATTCATGATTTGATTCATGATTCATGATTCAATTCATGATTCATGATTCATGATTCGATTCATGATTCAATTCATGATTCATGATTCATGATTCATGATTCAATTCATGATTCATCATTCATGTTTCGATTCATAATTCATGATTCATGATTCATGATTCAATTCATGATTCATGATTCGATTCATGATTCATGATTCATAATTCATGATTCGATTCATGATTCATGATTCATGATTCATGATTAAATTCATGATTCATGATTCAATTCATGATTCATGATTCGATTCATGATTCATGATTCATGATTCATGATTCGATTCATGATTCATGATTCATGATTGATGATTCATGATTCATGATTCGATTCATGATTCATGATTCGATTCTTGATTCATGATTCATGATTCGATTCATGATTCATGATTCATGATTCAATTCATGATTCATGATTCGATTCATGATTCATGATTAAATTCATGATTTATGATTTATGATTCAATTTATGATTCAATTCATGATTCATGATTTGATTCATGATTCATGATTCATGATTCGATTCATGATTCATGATTAATTATTTAATTCATGATTCGATTCATAATTCATGATTCAATGCATGATTCATGATTCGATTCATGATTCATGATTCAATTCATGATCCATGATTTATGATTCAATTCATGATTCAATTCATGATTCATGATTCGATTCATAATTCATGATTCGATTTATGATTCATGATTCAATTCATGATTCATGATTTATGATACAATTCATGATTCAATTCATGATACATTATTCAATTAATGATTCGAGATTCATGATTCGATTCATGATTCATGATTCGATTCATGATTCATGATTCATGATTCGATTAATGATTCAATTCATGATTCATGATTCATGATTCATGATTCAATTCATGATTCATGATTCATGATTCGATTCACAATTCATAATTCATGATTCATGATTCAGGATTCAATTCATGATTCATAATTCATGATTCGATTCATGATTCGATTCATGATTCATGATTCATGATTCGATTCATGATTCATGATTCGATTCATGATTCATGATTCATAATTCATGATTCGATTCATGATTCATGATTCATGATTCAATTCATGATTCATGATTCAATTCATGATTCATGATTCGATTCATGATTCATGATTCATGATTCATGATTCATGATTCATGATTCGATTCATGATTCATGATTCAATTCATGATTCATGATTCGATTCATGATTCATGATTCATGATTCGATTCATGATTCATGATTCAATTTATGATTCATGATTCATGATTCAATTTATGATTCATGATTCATGATTCAATTCATGATTCATGATTCATAATTCATGATTCAAATCATGATTCATGATTCAATTCATGATTCATGATTCGATTCATGATTCATGATTCATGATTCATGATTCGATTCATGATTCATGATTCATGATTTAATTCATGATTCATGATTTGATTCATGATTCATGATTCAATTCATGATTTATGATTTATGATTCAATTTATGATTCAATTCATGATTCATGATTCGATTCATGATTCATGATTCATGATTCGATTCATGATTCATGATTCATGATTCGATTCATGATTCATGATTCATTATTTAATTCATGATTCGATTGATGATTCATGATTCAATGCATGATTCATGATTCGATTGATGATTCATGATTCAATTCATGATTCATGATTTATGATTCAATTCATGATTTAATTCATCATTTTTGATTCAATTCATTATTCAATTCATGATACATGATTCAATTCATGATTCGAGATTCATGATTTGATTCATGATTCAATTCATGATTCATGATTCATGATTCGATTCATGATTCAATTCATGATTCAATTCATGATTCATGATTCATGATTCATGATTCAATTCATTATTCATCATTCATGATTCGATTCATAATTCATTATTCATGATTCATGATTCAATTCATGATTCATGATTCGATTCATGATTCATGATTCATAATTCATGATTCGATTCATGATTCATGATTCGATTCATGATTCATGATTCATGATTCATGATTCGATTCATGATTCATGATTCATGATTGATGATTCATGATTCATGATTCGATTCATGATTCATGATTCGATTCATGATTCATGATTCATGATTGATGATTCATGATTCATGATTCAATTCATGATTCATGATTCGATTTATGATTCATGATTCAATTCATGATTCATGATTCGATTCATGATTCATGATTCAATTCATGATTCATGGTTCATTATTAAATTCATGACTCATGATTCAATTCATGATTCATGATTTAATTCATGATTCATGATTCGATTCTTGATTCATGATTCATGATTCGATTCATGATTCATGATTCATGATTCAATTCATGATTCATGATTCGATTCATGATTCATGATTAAATTCATGATTTATGATTTATGATTCAATTTATGATTCAATTCATGATTCATGATTCGATTCATGATTCGATTCATGATTCATGATTAATTATTTAATTCATGATTCGATTCATAATTCATGATTCAATGCATGATTCATGATTCGATTCATGATTCATGATTCAATTCATGATTCATGATTTATGATTCAATTCATGATTCAATTCATGATTCATGATTCGATTCATAATTCATGATTCGATTTATGATTCATGATTCAATTCATGATTCATGATTTATGATACAATTCATGATTCAATTCATGATACATTATTCAATTAATGAATCGAGATTCATGATTCGATTCATGATTCATGATTCGATTCATGATTCATGATTCATGATTCGATTAATGATTCAATTCATGATTCATGATTCATGATTCATGATTCAATTCATGATTCATGATTCATGATTCGATTCATAATTCATGATTCATGATTCATGATTCAGGATTCAATTCATGATTCATAATTCATGATTCGATTCATGATTCGATTCATGATTCATGATTCATGATTCGATTCATGATTCATGATTCGATTCATGATTCATGATTCATAATTCATGATTCGATTCATGATTCATGATTCAATTCATGATTCATGATTCAATTCATGATTCATGATTCGATTCATGATTCATGATTCATGATTCGATTCATGATTCATGATTCAATTCATGATTCATGATTCGATTCATGATTCATGATTCGATTCATGATTCATGATTCAATTTATGATTCATGATTCATGATTCAATTCATTATTCATGATTCATGATTCAATTCATGATTCATGATTCAATTCATGATTCATGATTCATGATTCAATTCATGATTTATTTAATGATTCATGATTCAATTCATGATTCATGATTCATGATTCAATTCATGATTCATTTTCAAATTCATGATTCATTTCATGATTCATGATTCATGATTCAATTCATGATTCATGATTCAATTAATCATTTTTGATTCAATTCATTATTCAATTCATGATACATGATTCAATTCATGATTCGAGATTCATGATTTGATTCATGATTCAATTCATGATTCATGATTCATGATTCGATTCATGATTCAATTCATGATTCATGATTCATGATTCATGATTCAATTCATGATTCATCATTCATGATTTGATTCATAATTCATGATTCATGATTCATGATTCAATTCATGATTCATGATTCGATTCATGATTCATGATTCATAATTCATGATTCGATTCATGATTCATGATTCGATTCATGATTCATGATTCATGATTCATGATTCGATTCATGATTCATGATTCATGATTCATGATTCATGATTCGATTCATGATTCATGATTCGATTCATGATTCATGATTCATGATTGATGATTCATGATTCATGATTCAATTCATGATTCATGATTCGATTTATGATTCATGATTCAATTCATGATTCATGATTCGATTCATGATTCATGATTTAATTCATGATTCATGATTCGATTCTTGATTCATGATTCATGATTCGATTCATGATTCATGATTCATGATTCAATTCATGATTCATGATTCGATTCATGATTCATGATTAAATTCATGATTTATGATTTATGATTCAATTTATGATTCAATTCATGATTCATGATTCGATTCATGATTCGATTCATGATTCATGATTAATTATTTAATTCATGATTCGATTCATAATTCATGATTCAATGCATGATTCATGATTCGATTCATGATTCATGATTCAATTCATGATTCATGATTTATGATTCAATTCATGATTCAATTCATGATTCATGATTCGATTCATAATTCATGATTCGATTTATGATTCATGATTCAATTCATGATTCATGATTTATGATACAATTCATGATTCAATTCATGATACATTATTCAATTAATGATTCGAGATTCATGATTCGATTCATGATTCATGATTCGATTCATGATTCATGATTCGATTAATGATTCAATTCATGATTCATGATTCATGATTCATGATTCAATTCATGATTCATGATTCATGATTCGATTCATAATTCATGATTCATGATTCATGATTCAGGATTCAATTCATGATTCATAATTCATGATTCGATTCATGATTCGATTCATGATTCATGATTCGATTCATGATTCATGATTCGATTCATGATTCATGATTCATAATTCATGATTCGATTCATGATTCATGATTCAATTCATGATTCATGATTCAATTCATGATTCATGATTCGATTCATGATTCATGATTCATGATTCATGATTCATGATTCGATTCATGATTCATGATTCAATTCATGATTCATGATTCGATTCATGATTCATGATTCATGATTCGATTCATGATTCATGATTCATGATTCAATTTATGATTCATGATTCATGATTCAATTCATGATTCATGATTCATTATTCAATTCATGATTCATGATTCAATTCATGATTCATGATTTATGATTCAATTCATGATTTATTTAATGATTCATGATTCAATTCATGATTCATGATTCATGATTCAATTCATGATTCATTTTCAAATTCATGATTCATTTCATGATTCATGATTCATGATTCAATTCATGATTCATGATTCATGATTCAATTCATGATTTATTTAATGATTCATGATTCAATTCATGATTCATGATTCAATTCATGATTCATTTTCAAATTCATGATTCATTTCATGATTCATGATTTAATTCATGATTCATGATTCATGATTCAATTCATGATTCATGATTCAATTCATGATTCATGATTCGATTCATGATTCAATTCATGATTCATGATTCGATTCATGATTCATAATTCAATTCATGATTTATGATTTATGATTCGATTTATGATTCAATTCATGATTCATGATTCAATTCATGATTCATGATTCAATTCATGATTCATGATTCGATTCATGATTCATGATTCAATTCATGATTCATGATTCGATTCATGATTCAATTCATGATTTATGATTTATGATTCAATTTATGATTCAATTCATGATTCATGATTCAATTCATGATTCATGATTCAATTCATGATTCATGATTCATGATTCAATTCATGATTCATGATTCATGATTCAATTCATGATTTATTTAATGATTCATGATTTAATTCATGATTCATGATTCATGATTCAATTCATGATTCATTTTCAAATTCATGATTCATTTCATGATTCATGATTTAATTCATGATTCATGATTTATGATTCAATTCATGATTCATGATTCAATTCATGATTCATGATTCGATTCATGATTCATGATTCATGATTCATGATTCATGATTCATGATTCGATTCATGATTCATGATTCAATTCATTATTTATGATTTATGATTCAATTTATGATTCAATTCATTATTCATGATTCAATTCATGATTCATAATTCATGATTCAATTCATGATTCATGATTCAATTCATGATTCATGATTCGATTCATTATTCATGATTCATGATTCATGATTCGATTCATGATTCTTGATTCATTTCATGATTCTTGATTCAAGATTCAATTCATGATTCATGTTTCGATTCATGATTCATGATTCAATTCATGATTCATGATTCATAATTCATGATTCAAATCATGATTCATGATTCAATTCATGATTCATGATTCGATTCATGATTCATGATTCATGATTCATGATTCATGATTCATGATTTAATTCATGATTCATGATTTGATTCATGATTCATGATTCAATTCATGATTTATGATTTATGATTCAATTTATGATTCAATTCATGATTCATGATTCGATTCATGATTCATGATTCATGATTCGATTGATGATTCATGATTCATTATTTAATTCATGATTCGATTGATGATTCATGATTCAATGCATGATTCATGATTCGATTGATGATTCATGATTCAATTCATGATTCATGATTTATGATTCAATTCATGATTCAATTCATCATTTTTGATTCAATTCATTATTCAATTCATGATACATGATTCAATTCATGATTCGAGATTCATGATTTGATTCATGATTCATGATTCAATTCATGATTCATGATTCATGATTCGATTCATGATTCAATTCATGATTCATGATTCATGATTCATGATTCAATTCATGATTCATCATTCATGATTCGATTCATAATTCATGATTCATGATTCATGATTCAATTCATGATTCATGATTCGATTCATGATTCATGATTCATAATTCATGATTCGATTCATGATTCATGATTCATGATTCATGATTAAATTCATGATTCATGATTCAATTCATGATTCATGATTCGATTCATGATTCATGATTCATGATTCATGATTCGATTCATGATTCATGATTCATGATTCATGATTCATGATTCATGATTCGATTCATGATTCATGATTCGATTCTTGATTCATGATTCATGATTCGATTCATGATTCATGATTCATGATTCAATTCATGATTCATGATTCGATTCATGATTCATGATTTAATTCATGATTTATGATTTATGATTCAATTTATGATTCAATTCATGATTCATGATTTGATTCATGATTCATGATTCATGATTCGATTCATGATTCATGATTAATTATTTAATTCATGATTCGATTCATAATTCATGATTCAATGCATGATTCATGATTCGAATCATGATTCATGATTCAATTCATGATCCATGATTTATGATTCAATTCATGATTCAATTCATGATTCATGATTCGATTCATAATTCATGATTCGATTTATGATTCATGATTCAATTCATGATTCATGATTTATGATACAATTCATGATTCAATTCATGATACATTATTCAATTAATGATTCGAGATTCATGATTCGATTTATGATTCATGATTCGATTCATGATTCATGATTCATGATTCGATTAATGATTCAATTCATGATTCATGATTCATGATTCATGATTCAATTCATGATTCATGATTCATGATTCGATTCATAATTCATGATTCATGATTCATGATTCAGGATTCAATTCATGATTCATGATTCATGATTCAATTCATGATTCATGATTCAATTCATGATTCATGATTCGATTCATGATTCATGATTCATGATTCATGATTCATGATTCGATTCATGATTCATGATTCAATTCATGATTCATGATTCGATTCATGATTCATGATTCATGATTCGATTCATGATTCATGATTCATGATTCAATTTATGATTCATGATTCATGATTCAATTCATGATTCATGATTCATTATTCAATTCATGATTCATGATTCAATTCATGATTCATGATTCATGATTCAATTCATGATTTATTTAATGATTCATGATTCAATTCATGATTCATGATTCATGATTCAATTCATGATTCATTTTCAAATTCATGATTCATTTCATGATTCATGATTCATGATTCAATTCATGATTCATGATTCATGATTCAATTCATGATTCATTTTCAAATTCATGATTCATTTCATGATTCATGATTTAATTCATGATTCATGATTCAATTCATGATTCATGATTCAATTCATGATTCATGATTCGATTCATGATTCATGATTCAATTCATGATTCATGATTTGATTCATGATTCATGATTCAATTCATGATTTATGATTTATGATTCGATTTATGATTCAATTCATGATTCATGATTCAATTCATGATTCATGATTCAATTCATGATTCATGATTCGATTCATGATTTATGATTCAATTCATGATTCATGATTCGATTCATGATTCATGATTCAATTCATGATTTATGATTTATGATTCAATTTATGATTCAATTCATGATTCATGATTCAATTCATGATTCATGATTCAATTCATGATTCATGATTCATGATTCAATTCATGATTCATGATTCATGATTCAATTCATGATTTATTTAATGATTCATGATTTAATTCATGATTCATGATTCATGATTCAATTCATGATTCATTTTCAAATTCATGATTCATTTCATGATTCATGATTTAATTCATGATTCATGATTTATGATTCAATTCATGATTCATGATTCAATTCATGATTCATGATTCGATTCATGATTCATGATTCATGATTCATGATTCATGATTCGATTCATGATTCATGGTTCAATTCATTATTTATGATTTATGATTCAATTTATGATTCAATTCATTATTCATGATTCAATTCATGATTCATAATTCATGATTCAATTCATGATTCATGATTCAATTCATGATTCATGATTCGATTCATTATTCATGATTCATGATTCATGATTCATGATTCGATTCATGATTCTTGATTCATTTCATGATTCTTGATTCATGATTCAATTCATGATTCATGTTTCGATTCATATTTCATGATTCAATTCATGATTCATGATTCATAATTCATGATTCAAATCATGATTCATGATTCAATTCATGATTCATGATTCGATTCATGATTCATGATTCATGATTCATGATTCATGATTCATGATTCGATTCATGATTCATGATTCATGATTTAATTCATGATTCATGATTTGATTCATGATTCATGATTCAATTCATGATTTATGATTTATGATTCAATTTATGATTCAATTCATGATTCATGATTCGATTCATGATTCATGATTCATGATTCGATTGATGATTCATGATTCATTATTTAATTCATGATTCGATTGATGATTCATGATTCAATTCATGATTCATGATTTATGATTCAATTCATGATTCAATTCATCATTTTTGATTCAATTCATTATTCAATTCATGATACATGATTCAATTCATGATTCGAGATTCATGATTTGATTCATGATTCATGATTCAATTCATGATTCATGATTCATGATTCGATTCATGATTCAATTCATGATTCATGATTCATGATTCATGATTCAATTCATGATTCATCATTCATGATTCGATTCATAATTCATGATTCATGATTCATGATTCAATTCATGATTCATGATTCGATTCATGATTCATGATTCATAATTCATGATTCGATTCATGATTCATGATTCATGATTCATGATTAAATTCATGATTCATGATTCAATTCATGATTCATGATTCGATTCATGATTCATGATTCATGATTCATGATTCGATTCATGATTCATGATTCATGATTGATGATTCATGATTCATGATTCGATTCATGATTCATGATTCGATTCATGATTCATGAATCATGATTGATGATTCATGATTCATGATTGAATTCATGATTCATGATTCGATTTATGATTCATGATTCAATTCATGATTCATGATTCGATTCATGATTCATGATTCAATTCATGATTTATGATTTATGATTCGATTTATGATTCAATTCATGATTCATGATTCAATTCATGATTCATGATTCAATTCATGATTCATGATTCGATTCATGATTCATGATTCAATTCATGATTCATGATTCGATTCATGATTCATGATTCAATTCATGATTTATGATTTATGATTCAATTTATGATTCAATTCATGATTCATGATTCAATTCATGATTCATGATTCAATTCATGATTCATGATTCATGATTCAATTCATGATTCGATTCATGATTCATGATTCATAATTCATGATTCAGGATTCATGATTCAGGATTCAATTCATGATTCATAATTCATGATTCGATTCATGATTCGATTCATGATTCATGATTCATAATTCATGATTCGATTCATGATTCATGATTCATGATTCAATTCATGATTCATGATTCAATTCATGATTCATGATTCGATTCATGATTCTCGATTCATGATTCATGATTCATGATTCGATTCATGATTCATGATTCAATTCATGATTCATGATTCGATTCATGATTCATGATTCATGATTCATGATTCGATTCATGATTCATGATTCAATTCATGATTCATGATTCGATTCATGATTCATGATTCATGATTCGATTCATGATTCATGATTCATGATTCAATTTATGATTCATGATTCATGATTCAATTCATGATTCATGATTCATTATTCAATTCATGATTCATGATTCAATTCATGATTCATGATTCATGATTCAATTCATGATTTATTTAATGATTCATGATTCAATTCATGATTCATGATTCATGATTCAATTCATGATTCATTTTCAAATTCATGATTCATTTCATGATTCATGATTCATGATTCAATTCATGATTCATGATTCATGATTCAATTCATGATTCATTTTCAAATTCATGATTCATTTCATGATTCATGATTTAATTCATGATTCATGATTCAATTCATGATTCATGATTCAATTCATGATTCATGATTCGATTCATGATTCATGATTCAATTCATGATTCATGATTTGATTCATGATTCATGATTCAATTCATGATTTATGATTTATGATTCGATTTATGATTCAATTCATGATTCATGATTCAATTCATGATTCATGATTCAATTCATGATTCATGATTCGATTCATGATTTATGATTCAATTCATGATTCATGATTCGATTCATGATTCATGATTCAATTCATGATTTATGATTTATGATTCAATTTATGATTCAATTCATGATTCATGATTCAATTCATGATTCATGATTCAATTCATGATTCATGATTCATGATTCAATTCATGATTCATGATTCATGATTCAATTCATGATTTATTTAATGATTCATGATTTAATTCATGATTCATGATTCATGATTCAATTCATGATTCATTTTCAAATTCATGATTCATTTCATGATTCATGATTTAATTCATGATTCATGATTTATGATTCAATTCATGATTCATGATTCAATTCATGATTCATGATTCGATTCATGATTCATGATTCATGATTCATGATTCATGATTCGATTCATGATTCATGGTTCAATTCATTATTTATGATTTATGATTCAATTTATGATTCAATTCATTATTCATGATTCAATTAATGATTCATAATTCATGATTCAATTCATGATTCATGATTCAATTCATGATTCATGATTCGATTCATTATTCATGATTCATGATTCATGATTCATGATTCGATTCATGATTCTTGATTCATTTCATGATTCTTGATTCATGATTCAATTCATGATTCATGTTTCGATTCATATTTCATGATTCAATTCATGATTCATGATTCATAATTCATGATTCAAATCATGATTCATGATTCAATTCATGATTCATGATTCGATTCATGATTCATGATTCATGATTCATGATTCATGATTCATGATTCGATTCATGATTCATGATTCATGATTTAATTCATGATTCATGATTTGATTCATGATTCATGATTCAATTCATGATTTATGATTTATGATTCAATTTATGATTCAATTCATGATTCATGATTCGATTCATGATTCATGATTCATGATTCGATTGATGATTCATGATTCATTATTTAATTCATGATTCGATTGATGATTTATGATTCAATTCATGATTCATGATTTATGATTCAATTCATGATTCAATTCATCATTTTTGATTCAATTCATTATTCAATTCATGATACATGATTCAATTCATGATTCGAGATTCATGATTTGATTCATGATTCATGATTCAATTCATGATTCATGATTCATGATTCGATTCATGATTCAATTCATGATTCATGATTCATGATTCATGATTCAATTCATGATTCATCATTCATGATTCGATTCATAATTCATGATTCATGATTCATGATTCAATTCATGATTCATGATTCGATTCATGATTCATGATTCATAATTCATGATTCGATTCATGATTCATGATTCATGATTCATGATTAAATTCATGATTCATGATTCAATTCATGATTCATGATTCGATTCATGATTCATGATTCATGATTCATGATTCGATTCATGATTCATGATTCATGATTGATGATTCATGATTCATGATTCGATTCATGATTCATGATTCGATTCATGATTCATGAATCATGATTGATGATTCATGATTCATGATTGAATTCATGATTCATGATTCGATTTATGATTCATGATTCAATTCATGATTCATGATTCAATTCATGATTCATGATTCAATTCATGATTTATGGTTTATGATTCGATTTATGATTCAATTCATGATTCATGATTCAATTCATGATTCATGATTCAATTCATGATTCATGATTCGATTCATGATTCATGATTCAATTCATGATTCATGATTCGATTCATGATTCATGATTCAATTCATGATTTATGATTTATGATTCAATTTATGATTCAATTCATGATTCATGATTCAATTCATGATTCATGATTCAATTCATGATTCATGATTCATGATTCAATTCATGATTCGATTCATGATTCATGATTCATAATTCATGATTCAGGATTCATGATTCAGGATTCAATTCATGATTCATAATTCATGATTCGATTCATGATTCGATTCATGATTCATGATTCATAATTCATGATTCGATTCATGATTCATGATTCATGATTCAATTCATGATTCATGATTCAATTCATGATTCATGATTCGATTCATGATTCTCGATTCATGATTCATGATTCATGATTCGATTCATGATTCATGATTCAATTCATGATTCATGATTCGATTCATGATTCATGATTCATGATTCATGATTCGATTCATGATTCATAATTCATGATTCAATTCATGATTCATGATTCAATTCATGATTCATGATTCGATTCATGATTCATGATTCATGATTCATGATTCATGACTCATGATTCGATTCATGATTCATGATTCAATTCATGATTCATGATTCGATTCATGATTCATGATTCATGATTCATGATTCGATTCATGATTCATGATTCAATCCATGATTTATGATTTATGATTCAATTTATGATTCAATTCATGATTCATGATTCAATTCATGATTCATGATTCAATTCATGATTCATGATTCGATTCATGATTCATGATTCATGATTCAATTCATGATTCATGATTCATTATTTAATTCATGACTCATGATTCGATTCATGATTCATGATTCATGATTCATGATTCAATTCATGATTCAAGATTCATGATTCAATTCATGATTCATGATTCATGATTCAATTCATGATTCATGATTTAATTCATGATTCATGATTCAATTCATGATTCATGATTCGATTCATGATTCATGATTCAATTCATGATTCATGATTCAATTCATGATTCATGATTCATGATTCAATTCATGATTCATGATTCATTATTTAATTCATGACTCATGATTCGATTCATGATTCATGATTCAATTCATGATTCATGATTCATGATTCAATTCATGATTCATGATTCATGATTCAATTCATGATTCATGATTCATGATTTGATTCATAATTCATGATTCAATTCTTGATTCATGATTTAATTCATGATTCATGATTTGATTCATGATTCATGATTCAATTCATGATTCATGATTCATGATTTAATTCATGATTCATGATTCATGATTCATGATTCAATTCATGATTCATAATTCATGATTCAATTCAAGATTCATGATTCATGATTCAATTCATGATTCATTTCATGATTCATGATTCATGATTCAATTCATGACTCATTTTCAAATTCATGATTCATTTCATGATTCATGATTTAATTCATGATTAATGATTCATGATTCAATTCATGATTCATGATGCAATTCATGATTCATGATTCAATTCATGATTCATGATTTAATTCATGTTTCATGATTCGATTCATGATGCAATTCATGATTCATGATTCAATTTATGATTCATGATTCAATTCATGTTTCATGATTCGATTCATGATTCATGATTCAATTCATGATTCATGATTTGATTCATGATTCATGATTCAATTCATGATTCATGACGCAATTCATGATTCATGATTCAATTCATGATTCATGATTCAATTCATGTTTCATGATTCGATTCATGATTCATGATTCAATTCATGATTCATGATTTATGATTCGATTCATGATTCATGATTCATGATTGATGATTCATGATTCATGATTCGATTCATGATTCATGATTCGATTCATGATTCATGATTCATGATTCATGATTCATGATTCAATTCATGATTCATGATTCGATTTATGATTCATGATTCAATTCATGATTCATGATTCGATTCATGATTTATGATTCAATTCATGATTCATGGTTCATTATTAAATTCAAGACTCATGATTCAATTCATGATTCATGATTTAATTCATGATTCATGATTCGATTCTTGATTCATGATTCATGATTCGATTCATGATTCATGATTCATGATTCAATTCATGATTCATGATTCGATTCTTGATTCATGATTCAATTCATGATTTATGATTTATAATTCAATTTATGATTCAATTCATGATTCATGATTCGATTCATGATTCATGATTCGATTCATGATTCATGATTAATTATTTAATTCATGATTCGATTCATGATTCATGATTCAATGCATGATTCATGATTCGATTCATGATTCATGATTCAATTCATGATTCATGATTTATGATTCAATTCATGATTCAATTCATGATTCATGATTCATGATTCATGATTCGATTCATAATTCATGATTCGATTTATGATTCATGATTCAATTCATAATTCATGATTTATGATTCAATTCATGATTCAATTCATGATACATTATTCAATTAATGATTCGAGATTCATGATTCGATTCATGATTCATGATTCGATTCATGATTCATGATTCATGATTCGATTCATGATTCAATTTATGATTCATGATTCATGATTCATGATTCAATTCATGATTCATGATTCATGATTCGATTCATAATTCATGATTCATGATTTATGATTCAATTCATGATTCATAATTCATGATTCGATTCATGATTCGATTCATGATTCATGATTCATGATTCGATTCATGATTCATGATTCGATTCATGATTCATGATTCATAATTCATGATTCGATTCATGATTCATGATTTATGATTCAATTCATGATTCATGATTCAATTCATGATTCATGATTCGATTCAAGATTCATGATTCATGATTCATGATTCATGATTCGATTCATGATTCATGATTCAATTCATGATTCATGATTCGATTCATGATTCATGATTCATGATTCGATTCATGATTCATGATTCAATCCATGATTTATGATTTATGATTCAATTTATGATTCAATTCATGATTCATGATTCAATTCATGATTCATGATTCAATTCATGATTCATGATTCGATTCATGATTCATGATTCATGATTCAATTCATGATTCATGATTCATTATTTAATTCATGACTCATGATTCGATTCATGATTCATGATTCATGATTCAATTCATGATTCAAGATTCATGATTCGATTCTTGATTCATGATTCAATTCATGATTTATGATTTATAATTCAATTTATGATTCAATTCATGATTCATGATTCGATTCATGATTCATGATTCGATTCATGATTCATGATTAATTATTTAATTCATGATTCGATTCATGATTCATGATTCAATGCATGATTCATGATTCGATTCATGATTCATGATTCAATTCATGATTCATGATTTATGATTCAATTCATGATTCAATTCATGATTCATGATTCATGATTCATGATTCGATTCATAATTCATGATTCGATTTATGATTCATGATTCAATTCATAATTCATGATTTATGATTCAATTCATGATTCAATTCATGATACATTATTCAATTAATGATTCGAGATTCATGATTCGATTCATGATTCATGATTCGATTCATGATTCATGATTCATGATTCGATTCATGATTCAATTTATGATTCATGATTCATGATTCATGATTCAATTCATGATTCATGATTCATGATTCGATTCATAATTCATGATTCATGATTTATGATTCAATTCATGATTCATAATTCATGATTCGATTCATGATTCATGATTCATGATTCGATTCATGATTCATGATTCGATTCATGATTCATGATTCATAATTCATGATTCGATTCATGATTCATGATTTATGATTCAATTCATGATTCATGATTCAATTCATGATTCATGATTCGATTCAAGATTCATGATTCATGATTCATGATTCATGATTCGATTCATGATTCATGATTCAATTCATGATTCATGATTCGATTCATGATTCATGATTCATGATTCGATTCATGATTCATGATTCAATCCATGATTTATGATTTATGATTCAATTTATGATTCAATTCATGATTCATGATTCAATTCATGATTCATGATTCAATTCATGATTCATGATTCGATTCATGATTCATGATTCATGATTCAATTCATGATTCATGATTCATTATTTAATTCATGACTCATGATTCGATTCATGATTCATGATTCATGATTCAATTCATGATTCAAGATTCATGATTCAATTCATGATTCATGATTCATGATTTGATTCATAATTAATGATTCAATTCATGATTCATGATTTAATTCATGATTCATGATTCAATTCATGATTCATGATTCGATTAGTGATTCATGATTCAATTCATGATTCATGATTCAATTCATGATTCATGATTCATGATTCAATTCATGATTAATGATTCATTATTTAATTCATGACTCATGATTCGATTCATGATTCATGATTCAATTCATGATTCATGATTCATGATTCAATTCATGATTCATGATTCATGATTCAATTCATGATTCATGATTCATGATTTGATTCATAATTCATGATTCAATTCTTGAATCATGATTTAATTCATGATTCATGATTTGATTCATGATTCATGATTCAATTCATGATTCATGATTCATGATTTAATTCATGATTCATGATTCATGATTCATGATTCAATTCATGATTCATGATTCATGATTCAATTCAAGATTCATGATTCATGATTCAATTCATGATTCATGATTCATGATTCAATTCATGATTCATTTCATGATTCATGATTCAATTCATGACTCATTTTCAAATTCATGATTCATTTCATGATTCATGATTTAATTCATGATTAATGATTCATGATTCAATTCATGATTCATGATGCAATTCATGATTCATGATTCAATTCATGATTCATGATTCAATTCATGTTTCATGATTCGATTCATGATGCAATTCATGATTCATGATTCAATTCATGATTCATGATTCAATTCATGTTTCATGATTCGATTCATGATTCATGATTCAATTCATGATTCATGATTTGATTCATGATTCATGATTCAATTCATGATTCATGATGCAATTCATGATTCATGATTCAATTCATGATTCATGATTCAATTCATGTTTCATGATTCGATTCATGATTCATGATTCAATTCATGATTCATGATTCATGATTTGATTCATGATTCATGATTCAATTCATGATTCATGATTCAATTCATGATTCATGATTCATGATTCATGATTCGATTTATGATTCTTGATTCATTTCATGATTCATGATTCATGATTCAATTCATGATTCATGTTTCGATTCATGATTCATGATTCGATTCATGATTCATGATTCGATTCATGATTCATGATTCATAATTCATGATTCAATTCATGATTCATGATTAATGATTCATAATTCAATTCATGATTCATGATTCAATTCTTGATTCATGATTCGATTCATGATTCATGATTCATGATTCATGATTCGATTCATGATTCATGATTTATGATTCAATTCATGATTCATGATTTGATTCATGATTCATGATACAATTCATGATTTATGATTTATGATTCAATTTATGATTCAATTCATGATTCATGATTCATTATTCATGATTCATGATTCGATTCATGATTCATGATTCAATTAATGATTCATGATTCATTATTTAATTCGTGATTCGATTCATGATTTATGATTCAATTCATGATTCATGATTCATTTCATGATTCATGATTCAATTCATGATTCATGATTCGATTCATGATTCATGATTCATGATTCGATTCATGATTCATGATTCAATTCATGATTCATGATTCGATTCATGATTCATGATTCAATTCATGATTCATGATTCGATTCATGATTCATGATTCAATTCATGATTTATGATTTATGATTCAATTCATGATTCATGATTTATGATTCAATTCATGATTCAATTCATCATTTTTGATTCAATTCATTATTCAATTCATGATACATGATTCAATTCATGATTCGAGATTCATGATTTGATTCATGATTCATGATTCAATTCATGATTCATGATTCATGATTCGATTCATGATTCAATTCATGATTCATGATTCATGATTCATGATTCAATTCATGATTCATCATTCATGATTCGATTCATAATTCATGATTCATGATTCATGATTCAATTCATGATTCATGATTCGATTCATGATTCATGATTCATAATTCATGATTCGATTCATGATTCATGATTCATGATTCATGATTAAATTCATGATTCATGATTCAATTCATGATTCATGATTCGATTCATGATTCATGATTCATGATTCATGATTCGATTCATGATTCATGATTCATGATTCATGATTCATGATTCATGATTCGATTCATGATTCATGATTCGATTCATGATTCATGATTCATGATTGATGATTCATGATTCATGATTCAATTCATGATTCATGATTCAATTCATGATTCATGATTCAATTCATGATTCATGATTCGATTCATGATTCATGATTCATGATTCAATTCATGATTCATGATTCATTATTTAATTCATGACTCATGATTCGATTCATGATTCATGATTCATGATTCATGATTCAATTCATGATTCAAGATTCATGATTCAATTCATGATTCATGATTCATGATTCAATTCATGATTCATGATTTAATTCATGATTCATGATTCAATTCATGATTCATGATTCGATTCATGATTCATGATTCAATTCATGATTCATGATTCAATTCATGATTCATGATTCATGATTCAATTCATGATTCATGATTCATTATTTAATTCATGACTCATGATTCGATTCATGATTCATGATTCAATTCATGATTCATGATTCATGATTCAATTCATGATTCATGATTCATGATTCAATTCATGATTCATGATTCATGATTTGATTCATAATTCATGATTCAATTCTTGATTCATGATTTAATTCATGATTCATGATTTGATTCATGATTCATGATTCAATTCATGATTCATGATTCATGATTTAATTCATGATTCATGATTCATGATTCATGATTCAATTCATGATTCATAATTCATGATTCAATTCAAGATTCATGATTCATGATTCAATTCATGATTCATTTCATGATTCATGATTCATGATTCAATTCATGACTCATTTTCAAATTCATGATTCATTTCATGATTCATGATTTAATTCATGATTAATGATTCATGATTCAATTCATGATTCATGATGCAATTCATGATTCATGATTCAATTCATGATTCATGATTTAATTCATGTTTCATGATTCGATTCATGATGCAATTCATGATTCATGATTCAATTTATGATTCATGATTCAATTCATGTTTCATGATTCGATTCATGATTCATGATTCAATTCATGATTCATGATTTGATTCATGATTCATGATTCAATTCATGATTCATGATGCAATTCATGATTCATGATTCAATTCATGATTCATGATTCAATTCATGTTTCATGATTCGATTCATGATTCATGATTCAATTCATGATTCATGATTTATGATTCGATTCATGATTCATGATTCATGATTGATGATTCATGATTCATGATTCGATTCATGATTCATGATTCGATTCATGATTCATGATTCATGATTCATGATTCATGATTCAATTCATGATTCATGATTCGATTTATGATTCATGATTCAATTCATGATTCATGATTCGATTCATGATTTATGATTCAATTCATGATTCATGGTTCATTATTAAATTCAAGACTCATGATTCAATTCATGATTCATGATTTAATTCATGATTCATGATTCGATTCTTGATTCATGATTCATGATTCGATTCATGATTCATGATTCATGATTCAATTCATGATTCATGATTCGATTCTTGATTCATGATTCAATTCATGATTTATGATTTATAATTCAATTTATGATTCAATTCATGATTCATGATTCGATTCATGATTCATGATTCGATTCATGATTCATGATTAATTATTTAATTCATGATTCGATTCATGATTCATGATTCAATGCATGATTCATGATTCGATTCATGATTCATGATTCAATTCATGATTCATGATTTATGATTCAATTCATGATTCAATTCATGATTCATGATTCATGATTCATGATTCGATTCATAATTCATGATTCGATTTATGATTCATGATTCAATTCATAATTCATGATTTATGATTCAATTCATGATTCAATTCATGATACATTATTCAATTAATGATTCGAGATTCATGATTCGATTCATGATTCATGATTCGATTCATGATTCATGATTCATGATTCGATTCATGATTCAATTTATGATTCATGATTCATGATTCATGATTCAATTCATGATTCATGATTCATGATTCGATTCATAATTCATGATTCATGATTCATGATTCAATTCATGATTCATAATTCATGATTCGATTCATGATTCGATTCATGATTCATGATTCATGATTCGATTCATGATTCATGATTCGATTCATGATTCATGATTCATAATTCATGATTCGATTCATGATTCATGATTTATGATTCAATTCATGATTCATGATTCAATTCATGATTCATGATTCGATTCAAGATTCATGATTCATGATTCATGATTCATGATTCGATTCATGATTCATGATTCAATTCATGATTCATGATTCGATTCATGATTCATGATTCATGATTCGATTCATGATTCATGATTCAATCCATGATTTATGATTTATGATTCAATTTATGATTCAATTCATGATTCATGATTCAATTCATGATTCATGATTCAATTCATGATTCATGATTCGATTCATGATTCATGATTCATGATTCAATTCATGATTCATGATTCATTATTTAATTCATGACTCATGATTCGATTCATGATTCATGATTCATGATTCAATTCATGATTCAAGATTCATGATTCAATTCATGATTCATGATTCATGATTTGATTCATAATTAATGATTCAATTCATGATTCATGATTTAATTCATGATTCATGATTCAATTCATGATTCATGATTCGATTCGTGATTCATGATTCAATTCATGATTCATGATTCAATTCATGATTCATGATTCATGATTCAATTCATGATTCATGATTCATTATTTAATTCATGACTCATGATTCGATTCATGATTCATGATTCAATTCATGATTCATGATTCATGATTCAATTCATGATTCATGATTCATGATTCAATTCATGATTCATGATTCATGATTTGATTCATAATTCATGATTCAATTCTTGAATCATGATTTAATTCATGATTCATGATTTGATTCATGATTCATGATTCAATTCATGATTCATGATTCATGATTTAATTCATGATTCATGATTCATGATTCATGATTCAATTCATGATTCATGATTCATGATTCAATTCAAGATTCATGATTCATGATTCAATTCATGATTCATGATTCATGATTCAATTCATGATTCATTTCATGATTCATGATTCAATTCATGACTCATTTTCAAATTCATGATTCATTTCATGATTCATGATTTAATTCATGATTAATGATTCATGATTCAATTCATGATTCATGATGCAATTCATGATTCATGATTCAATTCATGATTCATGATTCAATTCATGTTTCATGATTCGATTCATGATGCAATTCATGATTCATGATTCAATTCATGATTCATGATTCAATTCATGTTTCATGATTCGATTCATGATTCATGATTCAATTCATGATTCATGATTTGATTCATGATTCATGATTCAATTCATGATTCATGATGCAATTCATGATTCATGATTCAATTCATGATTTATGATTCAATTCATGTTTCATGATTCGATTCATGATTCATGATTCAATTCATGATTCATGATTCATGATTTGATTCATGATTCATGATTCAATTCATGATTCATGATTCAATTCATGATTCATGATTCATGATTCATGATTCGATTTATGATTCTTGATTCATTTCATGATTCATGATTCATGATTCAATTCATGATTCATGTTTCGATTCATGATTCATGATTCGATTCATGATTCATGATTCGATTCATGATTCATGATTCATAATTCATGATTCAATTCATGATTCATGATTAATGATTCATAATTCAATTCATGATTCATGATTCAATTCTTGATTCATGATTCGATTCATGATTCATGATTCATGATTCATGATTCGATTCATGATTCATGATTTATGATTCAATTCATGATTCATGATTTGATTCATGATTCATGATACAATTCATGATTTATGATTTATGATTCAATTTATGATTCAATTCATGATTCATGATTCATTATTCATGATTCATGATTCGATTCATGATTCATGATTCAATTAATGATTCATGATTCATTATTTAATACGTGATTCGATTCATGATTTATGATTCAATTCATGATTCATGATTCATTTCATGATTCATGATTCAATTCATGATTCATGATTCGATTCATGATTCATGATTCATGATTCATGATTCGATTCATGATTCATGATTCAATTCATGATTCATGATTCGATTCATGATTCATGATTCAATTCATGATTCATGATTCGATTCATGATTCATGATTCAATTCATGATTTATGATTTATGATTCAATTCATGATTCATGATTTATGATTCAATTCATGATTCAATTCATCATTTTTGATTCAATTCATTATTCAATTCATGATACATGATTCAATTCATGATTCGAGATTCATGATTTGATTCATGATTCATGATTCAATTCATGATTCATGATTCATGATTCGATTCATGATTCAATTCATGATTCATGATTCATGATTCATGATTCAATTCATGATTCATCATTCATGATTCGATTCATAATTCATGATTCATGATTCATGATTCAATTCATGATTCATGATTCGATTCATGATTCATGATTCATAATTCATGATTCGATTCATGATTCATGATTCATGATTCATGATTAAATTCATGATTCATGATTCAATTCATGATTCATGATTCGATTCATGATTCATGATTCATGATTCATGATTCGATTCATGATTCATGATTCATGATTCATGATTCATGATTTATGATTCGATTCATGATTCATGATTCGATTCATGATTCATGATTCATGATTGATGATTCATGATTCATGATTCAATTCATGATTCATGATTCGATTTATGATTCATGATTCAATTCATGATTCATGATTCGATTCATGATTCATGATTCAATTCATGATTCATGGTTCATTATTAAATTCATGACTCATGATTCAATTCATGATTCATGATTTAATTCATGATTCATGATTCGATTCTTGATTCATGATTCATGATTCGATTCATGATTCATGATTCATGATTCAATTCATGATTCATGATTCGATTCATGATTTATGATTAAATTCATGATTTATGATTTATGATTCAATTTATGATTCAATTCATGATTCATGATTCGATTCATGATTCATGATTCATGATTCGATTCATGATTCATGATTAATTATTTAATTCATGATTCGATTCATAATTCATGATTCAATGCATGATTCATGATTCGATTCATGATTCATGATTCAATTCATGATTCATGATTTATGATTCAATTCATGATTCAATTCATGATTCATGATTCAATTCATGATTCATGATTCGATTCATAATTCATGATTCGATTTATGATTCATGATTCAATTCATGATTCATGATTTATGATACAATTCATGATTCAATTCATGATACATTATTCAATTAATGATTCGAGATTCATGATTCGATTCATGATTCATGATTCGATTAATGATTCAATTCATGATTCATGATTCATGATTCAATTCATGATTCATGATTCGTGATTCGATTCATAATTCATGATTCATGATTCATGATTCAGGATTCAATTCATGATTCGATTCATGATTCATGATTCATGATTCGATTCATGATTCATGATTCATAATTCATGATTCGATTCATGATTCATGATTCATGATTCAATTCATGATTCATGATTCAATTCATGATTCATGATTCGATTCATGATTCTCGATTCATGATTCATGATTCATGATTCGATTCATGATTCATGATTCAATTCATGATTCATGATTCGATTCATGATTCATGATTCATGATTCATGATTCGATTCATGATTCATAATTCATGATTCAATTCATGATTCATGATTCAATTCATGATTCATGATTCGATTCATGATTCATTATTCATGATTCATGATTCATGATTCATGATTCGATTCATGATTCATGATTCAATTCATGATTCATGATTCGATTCATGATTCATGATTCATGATTCATGATTCGATTCATGATTCATGATTCAATCCATGATTTATGATTTATGATTCAATTTATGATTCAATTCATGATTCATGATTCAATTCATGATTCATGATTCAATTCATGATTCATGATTCAATTCATGATTCATGATTCATGATTCAATTCATGATTCATGATTCATTATTTAATTCATGACTCATGATTCGATTCATGATTCATGATTCATGATTCATGATTCAATTCATGATTCAAGATTCATGATTCAATTCATGATTCATGATTTAATTCATGATTCATGATTCAATTCATGATTCATGATTCGATTCATGATTCATGATTCAATTCATGATTCATGATTCAATTCATGATTCATGATTCATGATTCAATTCATGATTCATGATTCATTATTTAATTCATGACTGATGATTCGATTCATGATTCATGATTCAATTCATGATTCATGATTCATGATTCAATTCATGATTCATGATTCATAATTCAATTCATGATTCATGATTCATGATTTGATTCATAATTCATGATTCAATTCTTGATTCATGATTTAATTCATGATTCATGATTTGATTCATGATTCATGATTCAATTCATGATTCATGATTCATGATTTAATTCATGATTCATGATTCATGATTCATGATTCAATTCATGATTCATAATTCATGATTCAATTCAAGATTCATGATTCATGATTCAATTCATGATTCATTTCATGATTCATGATTCATGATTCAATTCATGACTCATTTTCAAATTCATGATTCATTTCATGATTCATGATTTAATTCATGATTAATGATTCATGATTCAATTCATGATTCATGATGCAATTCATGATTCATGATTCAATTCATGATTCATGATTTAATTCATGTTTCATGATTCGATTCATGATGCAATTCATGATTCATGATTCAATTTATGATTCATGATTCAATTCATGTTTCATGATTCGATTCATGATTCATGATTCAATTCATGATTCATGATTTGATTCATGATTCATGATTCAATTCATGATTCATGATGCAATTCATGATTCATGATTCAATTCATGATTCATGATTCAATTCATGTTTCATGATTCGATTCATGATTCATGATTCAATTCATGATTCATGATTTATGATTCGATTCATGATTCATGATTCATGATTGATGATTCATGATTCATGATTCGATTCATGATTCATGATTCGATTCATGATTCATGATTCATGATTCATGATTCATGATTCATGAATCAATTCATGATTCATGATTCGATTTATGATTCATGATTCAATTCATGATTCATGATTCGATTCATGATTTATGATTCAATTCATGATTCATGGTTCATTATTAAATTCAAGACTCATGATTCAATTCATGATTCATGATTTAATTCATGATTCATGATTCGATTCTTGATTCATGATTCATGATTCGATTCATGATTCATGATTCATGATTCAATTCATGATTCATGATTCGATTCTTGATTCATGATTCAATTCATGATTTATGATTTATGATTCAATTTATGATTCAATTCATGATTCATGATTCGATTCATGATTCATGATTCATGATTCGATTCATGATTCATGATTAATTATTTAATTCATGATTCGATTCATGATTCATGATTCAATGCATGATTCATGATTCGATTCATGATTCATGATTTAATTCATGATTCATGATTTATGATTCAATTCACGATTCAATTCATGATTCATGATTCATGATTCGATTCATAATTCATGATTCGATTTATGATTCATGATTCAATTCATAATTCATGATTTATGATTCAATTCATGATTCAATTCATGATACATTATTCAATTAATGATTCGAGATTCATGATTCGATTCATGATTCATGATTCATGATTCGATTCATGATTCAATTTATGATTCATGATTCATGATTCATGATTCAATTCATGATTCATGATTCATGATTCGATTCATAATTCATGATTCATGATTCATGATTCAATTCATGATTCATAATTCATGATTCGATTCATGATTCGATTCATGATTCATGATTCATGATTCGATTCATGATTCATGATTCGATTCATGATTCATGATTCATAATTCATGATTCATGATTCGATTCATAATTCATGATTCGATTTATGATTCATGATTCAATTCATAATTCATGATTTATGATTCAATTCATGATTCAATTCATGATACATTATTCAATTAATGATTCGAGATTCATGATTCGATTCATGATTCATGATTCGATTCATGATTCATGATTCATGATTCGATTCATGATTCAATTTATGATTCATGATTCATGATTCATGATTCAATTCATGATTCATGATTCATGATTCGATTCATAATTCATGATTCATGATTCATGATTCAATTCATGATTCATAATTCATGATTCGATTCATGATTCGATTCATGATTCATGATTCATGATTCAATTCATGATTCATGATTCATGATTCAATTCATGATTCATGATTCATTATTTAATTCATGACTCATGATTCGATTCATGATTCATGATTCAATTCATGATTCATGATTCATGATTCAATTCATGATTCATGATTCATGATTCAATTCATGATTCATGATTCATGATTTGATTCATAATTCATGATTCAATTCTTGATTCATGATTTAATTCATGATTCATGATTTGATTCATGATTCATGATTCAATTCATGATTCATGATTCATGATTTAATTCATGATTCATGATTCATGATTCATGATTCAATTCATGATTCATAATTCATGATTCAATTCAAGATTCATGATTCATGATTCAATTCATGATTCATTTCATGATTCATGATTCATGATTCAATTCATGACTCATTTTCAAATTCATGATTCATTTCATGATTCATGATTTAATTCATGATTAATGATTCATGATTCAATTCATGATTCATGATGCAATTCATGATTCATGATTCAATTCATGATTCATGATTTAATTCATGTTTCATGATTCGATTCATGATGCAATTCATGATTCATGATTCAATTTATGATTCATGATTCAATTCATGTTTCATGATTCGATTCATGATTCATGATTCAATTCATGATTCATGATTTGATTCATGATTCATGATTCAATTCATGATTCATGATGCAATTCATGATTCATGATTCAATTCATGATTCATGATTCAATTCATGTTTCATGATTCGATTCATGATTCATGATTCAATTCATGATTCATGATTTATGATTCGATTCATGATTCATGATTCATGATTGATGATTCATGATTCATGATTCGATTCATGATTCATGATTCGATTCATGATTCATGATTCATGATTCATGATTCAATTCATGATTCATGATTCGATTTATGATTCATGATTCAATTCATGATTCATGATTCGATTCATGATTTATGATTCAATTCATGATTCATGGTTCATTATTAAATTCAAGACTCATGATTCAATTCATGATTCATGATTTAATTCATGATTCATGATTCGATTCTTGATTCATGATTCAATTCATGATTTATGATTTATGATTCAATTTATGATTCAATTCATGATTCATGATTCGATTCATGATTCATGATTCATGATTCGATTCATGATTCATGATTAATTATTTAATTCATGATTCGATTCATGATTCATGATTCAATGCATGATTCATGATTCGATTCATGATTCATGATTCAATTCATGATTCATGATTTATGATTCAATTCATGATTCAATTCATGATTCATGATTCATGATTCATGATTCGATTCATAATTCATGATTCGATTTATGATTCATGATTCAATTCATAATTCATGATTTATGATTCAATTCATGATTCAATTCATGATACATTATTCAATTAATGATTCGAGATTCATGATTCGATTCATGATTCATGATTCGATTCATGATTCATGATTCATGATTCGATTCATGATTCAATTTATGATTCATGATTCATGATTCATGATTCAATTCATGATTCATGATTCATGATTCGATTCATAATTCATGATTCATGATTCATGATTCAATTCATGATTCATAATTCATGATTCGATTCATGATTCGATTCATGATTCATGATTCATGATTCGATTCATGATTCATGATTCGATTCATGATTCATGATTCATAATTCATGATTCGATTCATGATTCATGATTTATGATTCAATTCATGATTCATGATTCAATTCATGATTCATGATTCGATTCAAGATTCATGATTCATGATTCATGATTCATGATTCATGATTCGATTCATGATTCATGATTCAATTCATGATTCATGATTCGATTCATGATTCATGATTCATGATTCATGATTCGATTCATGATTCATGATTCAATCCATGATTTATGATTTATGATTCAATTTATGATTCAATTCATGATTCATGATTCAATTCATGATTCATGATTCAATTCATGATTCATGATTCGATTCATGATTCATGATTCATGATTCAATTCATGATTCATGATTCATTATTTAATTCATGACTCATGATTCGATTCATGATTCATGATTCATGATTCAATTCATGATTCAAGATTCATGATTCAATTCATGATTCATGATTCATGATTTGATTCATAATTAATGATTCAATTCATGATTCATGATTTAATTCATGATTCATGATTCAATTCATGATTCATGATTCGATTCGTGATTCATGATTCAATTCATGATTCATGATTCAATTCATGATTCATGATTCATGATTCAATTCATGATTCATGATTCATTATTTAATTCATGACTCATGATTCGATTCATGATTCATGATTCAATTCATGATTCATGATTCATGATTCAATTCATGATTCATGATTCATGATTCAATTCATGATTCATGATTCATGATTTGATTCATAATTCATGATTCAATTCTTGAATCATGATTTAATTCATGATTCATGATTTGATTCATGATTCATGATTCAATTCATGATTCATGATTTAATTCATGATTCAAGATTCATGATTCATGATTCAATTCATGATTCATGATTCATGATTCAATTCATGATTCATTTCATGATTCATGATTCAATTCATGACTCATTTTCAAATTCATGATTCATTTCATGATTCATGATTTAATTCATGTTTCATGATTCGATTCATGATTCATGATTCAATTCATGATTCATGATTTGATTCATGATTCATGATTCAATTCATGATTCATGATGCAATTCATGATTCATGATTCAATTCATGATTCATGATTCAATTCATGTTTCATGATTCGATTCATGATTCATGATTCAATTCATGATTCATGATTCATGATTCGATTCATAATTCATGATTCGATTTATGATTCATGATTCAATTCATAATTCATGATTTATGATTCAATTCATGATTCAATTCATGATACATTATTCAATTAATGATTCGAGATTCATGATTCGATTCATGATTCATGATTCGATTCATGATTCATGATTCATGATTCGATTCATGATTCAATTTATGATTCATGATTCATGATTCATGATTCAATTCATGATTCATGATTCATGATTCGATTCATAATTCATGATTCATGATTCATGATTCAATTCATGATTCATAATTCATGATTCGATTCATGATTCGATTCATGATTCATGATTCATGATTCGATTCATGATTCATGATTCGATTCATGATTCATGATTCATAATTCATGATTCGATTCATGATTCATGATTTATGATTCAATTCATGATTCATGATTCAATTCATGATTCATGATTCGATTCAAGATTCATGATTCATGATTCATGATTCATGATTCATGATTCGATTCATGATTCATGATTCAATTCATGATTCATGATTCGATTCATGATTCATGATTCATGATTCATGATTCGATTCATGATTCATGATTCAATCCATGATTTATGATTTATGATTCAATTTATGATTCAATTCATGATTCATGATTCAATTCATGATTCATGATTCAATTCATGATTCATGATTCGATTCATGATTCATGATTCATGATTCAATTCATGATTCATGATTCATTATTTAATTCATGACTCATGATTCGATTCATGATTCATGATTCATGATTCAATTCATGATTCAAGATTCATGATTCAATTCATGATTCATGATTCATGATTTGATTCATAATTAATGATTCAATTCATGATTCATGATTTAATTCATGATTCATGATTCAATTCATGATTCATGATTCGATTCGTGATTCATGATTCAATTCATGATTCATGATTCAATTCATGATTCATGATTCATGATTCAATTCATGATTCATGATTCATTATTTAATTCATGACTCATGATTCGATTCATGATTCATGATTCAATTCATGATTCATGATTCATGATTCAATTCATGATTCATGATTCATGATTCAATTCATGATTCATGATTCATGATTTGATTCATAATTCATGATTCAATTCTTGAATCATGATTTAATTCATGATTCATGATTTGATTCATGATTCATGATTCAATTCATGATTCATGATTTAATTCATGATTCAAGATTCATGATTCATGATTCAATTCATGATTCATGATTCATGATTCAATTCATGATTCATTTCATGATTCATGATTCAATTCATGACTCATTTTCAAATTCATGATTCATTTCATGATTCATGATTTAATTCATGTTTCATGATTCGATTCATGATTCATGATTCAATTCATGATTCATGATTTGATTCATGATTCATGATTCAATTCATGATTCATGATGCAATTCATGATTCATGATTCAATTCATGATTCATGATTCAATTCATGTTTCATGATTCGATTCATGATTCATGATTCAATTCATGATTCATGATTCATGATTTGATTCATGATTCATGATTCAATTCATGATTCATGATTCAATTCATTATTCATGATTCATGATTCATGATTCGATTTATGATTCTTGATTCATTTCATGATTCATGATTCATGATTCAATTCATGATTCATGTTTCGATTCATGATTCATGATTCGATTCATGATTCATGATTCGATTCATGATTCATGATTCATAATTCATGATTCAATTCATGATTCATGATTAATGATTCATAATTCAATTCATGATTCATGATTCAATTCTTGATTCATGATTCGATTCATGATTCATGATTCATGATTCGATTCATGATTCATGATTTATGATTCAATTCATGATTCATGATTTGATTCATGATTCATGATACAATTCATGATTTATGATTTATGATTCAATTTATGATTCAATTCATGATTCATGATTCATTATTCATGATTCATGATTCGATTCATGATTCATGATTCAATTAATGATTCATGATTCATTATTTAATTCATGATTCGATTCATGATTTATGATTCAATTCATGATTCATGATTCATTTCATGATTCATGATTCAATTCATGATTCATGATTCGATTCATGATTCATGATTCATGATTCGATTCATGATTCATGATTCAATCCATGATTTATGATTTATGATTCAATTTATGATTCAATTCATGATTCATGATTCAATTCATGATTCATGATTCATGATTCAATTCATGATTCATGATTCAATTCATGATTCATGATTCGATTCATGATTCATGATTCATGATTCGATTCATGATTCATGATTAATTATTTAATTCATGATTCGATTCATGATTCATGATTCAATGCATGATTCATGATTCGATTCATGATTCATGATTCAATTCATGATTCATGATTTATGATTCAATTCATGATTCAATTCATGATTCATGATTCATGATTCATGATTCGATTCATAATTCATGATTCGATTTATGATTCATGATTCAATTCATAATTCATGATTTATGATTCAATTCATGATTCAATTCATGATACATTATTCAATTAATGATTCGAGATTCATGATTCGATTCATGATTCATGATTCGATTCATGATTCATGATTCATGATTCGATTCATGATTCAATTTATGATTCATGATTCATGATTCATGATTCAATTCATGATTCATGATTCATGATTCGATTCATAATTCATGATTCATGATTCATGATTCAATTCATGATTCATAATTCATGATTCGATTCATGATTCGATTCATGATTCATGATTCATGATTCGATTCATGATTCATGATTCGATTCATGATTCATGATTCGATTCATGATTCATGATTCATAATTCATGATTCAATTCATGATTCATGATTAATGATTCATAATTCAATTCATGATTCATGATTCAATTCTTGATTCATGATTCGATTCATGATTCATGATTCATGATTCGATTCATGATTCATGATTTATGATTCAATTCATGATTCATGATTTGATTCATGATTCATGATACAATTCATGATTTATGATTTATGATTCAATTTATGATTCAATTCATGATTCATGATTCATTATTCATGATTCATGATTCGATTCATGATTCATGATTCAATTAATGATTCATGATTCATTATTTAATTCATGATTCGATTCATGATTTATGATTCAATTCATGATTCATGATTCATTTCATGATTCATGATTCAATTCATGATTCATGATTCGATTCATGATTCATGATTCATGATTCGATTCATGATTCATGATTCAATCCATGATTTATGATTTATGATTCAATTTATGATTCAATTCATGATTCATGATTCAATTCATGATTCATGATTCATGATTCAATTCATGATTCATGATTCAATTCATGATTCATGATTCGATTCATGATTCATGATTCATGATTCGATTCATGATTCATGATTAATTATTTAATTCATGATTCGATTCATGATTCATGATTCAATGCATGATTCATGATTCGATTCATGATTCATGATTCAATTCATGATTCATGATTTATGATTCAATTCATGATTCAATTCATGATTCATGATTCATGATTCATGATTCGATTCATAATTCATGATTCGATTTATGATTCATGATTCAATTCATAATTCATGATTTATGATTCAATTCATGATTCAATTCATGATACATTATTCAATTAATGATTCGAGATTCATGATTCGATTCATGATTCATGATTCGATTCATGATTCATGATTCATGATTCGATTCATGATTCAATTTATGATTCATGATTCATGATTCATGATTCAATTCATGATTCATGATTCATGATTCGATTCATAATTCATGATTCATGATTCATGATTCAATTCATGATTCATAATTCATGATTCGATTCATGATTCGATTCATGATTCATGATTCATGATTCGATTCATGATTCATGATTCGATTCATGATTCATGATTCATAATTCATGATTCGATTCATGATTCATGATTTATGATTCAATTCATGATTCATGATTCAATTCATGATTCATGATTCGATTCAAGATTCATGATTCATGATTCATGATTCATGATTCATGATTCGATTCATGATTCATGATTCAATTCATGATTCATGATTCGATTCATGATTCATGATTCATGATTCATGATTCGATTCATGATTCATGATTCAATCCATGATTTATGATTTATGATTCAATTTATGATTCAATTCATGATTCATGATTCAATTCATGATTCATGATTCAATTCATGATTCATGATTCGATTCATGATTCATGATTCATGATTCAATTCATGATTCATGATTCATTATTTAATTCATGACTCATGATTCGATTCATGATTCATGATTCATGATTCAATTCATGATTCAAGATTCATGATTCAATTCATGATTCATGATTCATGATTTGATTCATAATTAATGATTCAATTCATGATTCATGATTTAATTCATGATTCATGATTCAATTCATGATTCATGATTCGATTCGTGATTCATGATTCAATTCATGATTCATGATTCAATTCATGATTCATGATTCATGATTCAATTCATGATTCATGATTCATTATTTAATTCATGACTCATGATTCGATTCATGATTCATGATTCAATTCATGATTCATGATTCATGATTCAATTCATGATTCATGATTCATGATTCAATTCATGATTCATGATTCATGATTTGATTCATAATTCATGATTCAATTCTTGAATCATGATTTAATTCATGATTCATGATTTGATTCATGATTCATGATTCAATTCATGATTCATGATTTAATTCATGATTCAAGATTCATGATTCATGATTCAATTCATGATTCATGATTCATGATTCAATTCATGATTCATTTCATGATTCATGATTCAATTCATGACTCATTTTCAAATTCATGATTCATTTCATGATTCATGATTTAATTCATGTTTCATGATTCGATTCATGATTCATGATTCAATTCATGATTCATGATTTGATTCATGATTCATGATTCAATTCATGATTCATGATGCAATTCATGATTCATGATTCAATTCATGATTCATGATTCAATTCATGTTTCATGATTCGATTCATGATTCATGATTCAATTCATGATTCATGATTCATGATTTGATTCATGATTCATGATTCAATTCATGATTCATGATTCAATTCATTATTCATGATTCATGATTCATGATTCGATTTATGATTCTTGATTCATTTCATGATTCATGATTCATGATTCAATTCATGATTCATGTTTCGATTCATGATTCATGATTCGATTCATGATTCATGATTCGATTCATGATTCATGATTCATAATTCATGATTCAATTCATGATTCATGATTAATGATTCATAATTCAATTCATGATTCATGATTCAATTCTTGATTCATGATTCGATTCATGATTCATGATTCATGATTCGATTCATGATTCATGATTTATGATTCAATTCATGATTCATGATTTGATTCATGATTCATGATACAATTCATGATTTATGATTTATGATTCAATTTATGATTCAATTCATGATTCATGATTCATTATTCATGATTCATGATTCGATTCATGATTCATGATTCAATTAATGATTCATGATTCATTATTTAATTCATGATTCGATTCATGATTTATGATTCAATTCATGATTCATGATTCATTTCATGATTCATGATTCAATTCATGATTCATGATTCGATTCATGATTCATGATTCATGATTCATGATTCGATTCATGATTCATGATTCAATCCATGATTTATGATTTATGATTCAATTTATGATTCAATTCATGATTCATGATTCAATTCATGATTCATGATTCATGATTCAATTCATGATTCATGATTCAATTCATGATTCATGATTCGATTCATGATTCATGATTCATGATTCAATTCATGATTCATGATTCATTATTTAATTCATGACTCATGATTCGATTCATGATTCATGATTCATGATTCAATTCATGATTCAAGATTCATGATTCAATTCATGATTCATGATTCATGATTTGATTCATAATTCATGATTCAATTCATGATTCATCATTCATGATTCAATTCATGATTCAAGATTCATGATTCATGATTCGATTCATGATTCATGATTCGATTCATGATTCATGATTCAATTCATGATTCATGATTCGATTCATGATTCATGATTCAATTCATGATTCATGATTCGATTCATGATTCATGATTCAATTCATGATTTATGATTTATGATTCAATTTATGATTCAATTCATGATTCATGATTCAATTCATGATTCATGATTCAATTCATGATTCATGATTCATGATTCAATTCATGATTCGATTCATGATTCATGATTCATAATTCATGATTCAGGATTCATGATTCAGGATTCAATTCATGATTCATAATTCATGATTCGATTCATGATTCGATTCATGATTCATGATTCATAATTCATGATTCGATTCATGATTCATGATTCATGATTCAATTCATGATTCATGATTCAATTCATGATTCATGATTCGATTCATGATTCTCGATTCATGATTCATGATTCATGATTCGATTCATGATTCATGATTCAATTCATGATTCATGATTCGATTCATGATTCATGATTCATGATTCATGATTCGATTCATGATTCATAATTCATGATTCAATTCATGATTCATGATTCAATTCATGATTCATGATTCGATTCATGATTCATGATTCATGATTCATGATTCATGACTCATGATTCGATTCATGATTCATGATTCAATTCATGATTCATGATTCGATTCATGATTCATGATTCATGATTCATGATTCGATTCATGATTCATGATTCAATCCATGATTTATGATTTATGATTCAATTTATGATTCAATTCATGATTCATGATTCAATTCATGATTCATGATTCAATTCATGATTCATGATTCGATTCATGATTCATGATTCATGATTCAATTCATGATTCATGATTCATTATTTAATTCATGACTCATGATTCGATTCATGATTCATGATTCATGATTCATGATTCAATTCATGATTCAAGATTCATGATTCAATTCATGATTCATGATTCATGATTCAATTCATGATTCATGATTTAATTCATGATTCATGATTCAATTCATGATTCATGATTCGATTCATGATTCATGATTCAATTCATGATTCATGATTCAATTCATGATTCATGATTCATGATTCAATTCATGATTCATGATTCATTATTTAATTCATGACTCATGATTCGATTCATGATTCATGATTCAATTCATGATTCATGATTCATGATTCAATTCATGATTCATGATTCATGATTCAATTCATGATTCATGATTCATGATTTGATTCATAATTCATGATTCAATTCTTGATTCATGATTTAATTCATGATTCATGATTTGATTCATGATTCATGATTCAATTCATGATTCATGATTCATGATTTAATTCATGATTCATGATTCATGATTCATGATTCAATTCATGATTCATAATTCATGATTCAATTCAAGATTCATGATTCATGATTCAATTCATGATTCATTTCATGATTCATGATTCATGATTCAATTCATGACTCATTTTCAAATTCATGATTCATTTCATGATTCATGATTTAATTCATGATTAATGATTCATGATTCAATTCATGATTCATGATGCAATTCATGATTCATGATTCAATTCATGATTCATGATTTAATTCATGTTTCATGATTCGATTCATGATGCAATTCATGATTCATGATTCAATTTATGATTCATGATTCAATTCATGTTTCATGATTCGATTCATGATTCATGATTCAATTCATGATTCATGATTTGATTCATGATTCATGATTCAATTCATGATTCATGACGCAATTCATGATTCATGATTCAATTCATGATTCATGATTCAATTCATGTTTCATGATTCGATTCATGATTCATGATTCAATTCATGATTCATGATTTATGATTCGATTCATGATTCATGATTCATGATTGATGATTCATGATTCATGATTCGATTCATGATTCATGATTCGATTCATGATTCATGATTCATGATTCATGATTCATGATTCAATTCATGATTCATGATTCGATTTATGATTCATGATTCAATTCATGATTCATGATTCGATTCATGATTTATGATTCAATTCATGATTCATGGTTCATTATTAAATTCAAGACTCATGATTCAATTCATGATTCATGATTTAATTCATGATTCATGATTCGATTCTTGATTCATGATTCATGATTCGATTCATGATTCATGATTCATGATTCAATTCATGATTCATGATTCGATTCTTGATTCATGATTCAATTCATGATTTATGATTTATAATTCAATTTATGATTCAATTCATGATTCATGATTCGATTCATGATTCATGATTCGATTCATGATTCATGATTAATTATTTAATTCATGATTCGATTCATGATTCATGATTCAATGCATGATTCATGATTCGATTCATGATTCATGATTCAATTCATGATTCATGATTTATGATTCAATTCATGATTCAATTCATGATTCATGATTCATGATTCATGATTCGATTCATAATTCATGATTCGATTTATGATTCATGATTCAATTCATAATTCATGATTTATGATTCAATTCATGATTCAATTCATGATACATTATTCAATTAATGATTCGAGATTCATGATTCGATTCATGATTCATGATTCGATTCATGATTCATGATTCATGATTCGATTCATGATTCAATTTATGATTCATGATTCATGATTCATGATTCAATTCATGATTCATGATTCATGATTCGATTCATAATTCATGATTCATGATTTATGATTCAATTCATGATTCATAATTCATGATTCGATTCATGATTCGATTCATGATTCATGATTCATGATTCGATTCATGATTCATGATTCGATTCATGATTCATGATTCATAATTCATGATTCGATTCATGATTCATGATTTATGATTCAATTCATGATTCATGATTCAATTCATGATTCATGATTCGATTCAAGATTCATGATTCATGATTCATGATTCATGATTCGATTCATGATTCATGATTCAATTCATGATTCATGATTCGATTCATGATTCATGATTCATGATTCGATTCATGATTCATGATTCAATCCATGATTTATGATTTATGATTCAATTTATGATTCAATTCATGATTCATGATTCAATTCATGATTCATGATTCAATTCATGATTCATGATTCGATTCATGATTCATGATTCATGATTCAATTCATGATTCATGATTCATTATTTAATTCATGACTCATGATTCGATTCATGATTCATGATTCATGATTCAATTCATGATTCAAGATTCATGATTCGATTCTTGATTCATGATTCAATTCATGATTTATGATTTATAATTCAATTTATGATTCAATTCATGATTCATGATTCGATTCATGATTCATGATTCGATTCATGATTCATGATTAATTATTTAATTCATGATTCGATTCATGATTCATGATTCAATGCATGATTCATGATTCGATTCATGATTCATGATTCAATTCATGATTCATGATTTATGATTCAATTCATGATTCAATTCATGATTCATGATTCATGATTCATGATTCGATTCATAATTCATGATTCGATTTATGATTCATGATTCAATTCATAATTCATGATTTATGATTCAATTCATGATTCAATTCATGATACATTATTCAATTAATGATTCGAGATTCATGATTCGATTCATGATTCATGATTCGATTCATGATTCATGATTCATGATTCGATTCATGATTCAATTTATGATTCATGATTCATGATTCATGATTCAATTCATGATTCATGATTCATGATTCGATTCATAATTCATGATTCATGATTTATGATTCAATTCATGATTCATAATTCATGATTCGATTCATGATTCATGATTCATGATTCGATTCATGATTCATGATTCGATTCATGATTCATGATTCATAATTCATGATTCGATTCATGATTCATGATTTATGATTCAATTCATGATTCATGATTCAATTCATGATTCATGATTCGATTCAAGATTCATGATTCATGATTCATGATTCATGATTCGATTCATGATTCATGATTCAATTCATGATTCATGATTCGATTCATGATTCATGATTCATGATTCGATTCATGATTCATGATTCAATCCATGATTTATGATTTATGATTCAATTTATGATTCAATTCATGATTCATGATTCAATTCATGATTCATGATTCAATTCATGATTCATGATTCGATTCATGATTCATGATTCATGATTCAATTCATGATTCATGATTCATTATTTAATTCATGACTCATGATTCGATTCATGATTCATGATTCATGATTCAATTCATGATTCAAGATTCATGATTCAATTCATGATTCATGATTCATGATTTGATTCATAATTAATGATTCAATTCATGATTCATGATTTAATTCATGATTCATGATTCAATTCATGATTCATGATTCGATTAGTGATTCATGATTCAATTCATGATTCATGATTCAATTCATGATTCATGATTCATGATTCAATTCATGATTAATGATTCATTATTTAATTCATGACTCATGATTCGATTCATGATTCATGATTCAATTCATGATTCATGATTCATGATTCAATTCATGATTCATGATTCATGATTCAATTCATGATTCATGATTCATGATTTGATTCATAATTCATGATTCAATTCTTGAATCATGATTTAATTCATGATTCATGATTTGATTCATGATTCATGATTCAATTCATGATTCATGATTCATGATTTAATTCATGATTCATGATTCATGATTCATGATTCAATTCATGATTCATGATTCATGATTCAATTCAAGATTCATGATTCATGATTCAATTCATGATTCATGATTCATGATTCAATTCATGATTCATTTCATGATTCATGATTCAATTCATGACTCATTTTCAAATTCATGATTCATTTCATGATTCATGATTTAATTCATGATTAATGATTCATGATTCAATTCATGATTCATGATGCAATTCATGATTCATGATTCAATTCATGATTCATGATTCAATTCATGTTTCATGATTCGATTCATGATGCAATTCATGATTCATGATTCAATTCATGATTCATGATTCAATTCATGTTTCATGATTCGATTCATGATTCATGATTCAATTCATGATTCATGATTTGATTCATGATTCATGATTCAATTCATGATTCATGATGCAATTCATGATTCATGATTCAATTCATGATTCATGATTCAATTCATGTTTCATGATTCGATTCATGATTCATGATTCAATTCATGATTCATGATTCATGATTTGATTCATGATTCATGATTCAATTCATGATTCATGATTCAATTCATGATTCATGATTCATGATTCATGATTCGATTTATGATTCTTGATTCATTTCATGATTCATGATTCATGATTCAATTCATGATTCATGTTTCGATTCATGATTCATGATTCGATTCATGATTCATGATTCGATTCATGATTCATGATTCATAATTCATGATTCAATTCATGATTCATGATTAATGATTCATAATTCAATTCATGATTCATGATTCAATTCTTGATTCATGATTCGATTCATGATTCATGATTCATGATTCATGATTCGATTCATGATTCATGATTTATGATTCAATTCATGATTCATGATTTGATTCATGATTCATGATACAATTCATGATTTATGATTTATGATTCAATTTATGATTCAATTCATGATTCATGATTCATTATTCATGATTCATGATTCGATTCATGATTCATGATTCAATTAATGATTCATGATTCATTATTTAATTCGTGATTCGATTCATGATTTATGATTCAATTCATGATTCATGATTCATTTCATGATTCATGATTCAATTCATGATTCATGATTCGATTCATGATTCATGATTCATGATTCGATTCATGATTCATGATTCAATTCATGATTCATGATTCGATTCATGATTCATGATTCAATTCATGATTCATGATTCGATTCATGATTCATGATTCAATTCATGATTTATGATTTATGATTCAATTCATGATTCATGATTTATGATTCAATTCATGATTCAATTCATCATTTTTGATTCAATTCATTATTCAATTCATGATACATGATTCAATTCATGATTCGAGATTCATGATTTGATTCATGATTCATGATTCAATTCATGATTCATGATTCATGATTCGATTCATGATTCAATTCATGATTCATGATTCATGATTCATGATTCAATTCATGATTCATCATTCATGATTCGATTCATAATTCATGATTCATGATTCATGATTCAATTCATGATTCATGATTCGATTCATGATTCATGATTCATAATTCATGATTCGATTCATGATTCATGATTCATGATTCATGATTAAATTCATGATTCATGATTCAATTCATGATTCATGATTCGATTCATGATTCATGATTCATGATTCATGATTCGATTCATGATTCATGATTCATGATTCATGATTCATGATTCATGATTCGATTCATGATTCATGATTCGATTCATGATTCATGATTCATGATTGATGATTCATGATTCATGATTCAATTCATGATTCATGATTCAATTCATGATTCATGATTCAATTCATGATTCATGATTCGATTCATGATTCATGATTCATGATTCAATTCATGATTCATGATTCATTATTTAATTCATGACTCATGATTCGATTCATGATTCATGATTCATGATTCATGATTCAATTCATGATTCAAGATTCATGATTCAATTCATGATTCATGATTCATGATTCAATTCATGATTCATGATTTAATTCATGATTCATGATTCAATTCATGATTCATGATTCGATTCATGATTCATGATTCAATTCATGATTCATGATTCAATTCATGATTCATGATTCATGATTCAATTCATGATTCATGATTCATTATTTAATTCATGACTCATGATTCGATTCATGATTCATGATTCAATTCATGATTCATGATTCATGATTCAATTCATGATTCATGATTCATGATTCAATTCATGATTCATGATTCATGATTTGATTCATAATTCATGATTCAATTCTTGATTCATGATTTAATTCATGATTCATGATTTGATTCATGATTCATGATTCAATTCATGATTCATGATTCATGATTTAATTCATGATTCATGATTCATGATTCATGATTCAATTCATGATTCATAATTCATGATTCAATTCAAGATTCATGATTCATGATTCAATTCATGATTCATTTCATGATTCATGATTCATGATTCAATTCATGACTCATTTTCAAATTCATGATTCATTTCATGATTCATGATTTAATTCATGATTAATGATTCATGATTCAATTCATGATTCATGATGCAATTCATGATTCATGATTCAATTCATGATTCATGATTTAATTCATGTTTCATGATTCGATTCATGATGCAATTCATGATTCATGATTCAATTTATGATTCATGATTCAATTCATGTTTCATGATTCGATTCATGATTCATGATTCAATTCATGATTCATGATTTGATTCATGATTCATGATTCAATTCATGATTCATGATGCAATTCATGATTCATGATTCAATTCATGATTCATGATTCAATTCATGTTTCATGATTCGATTCATGATTCATGATTCAATTCATGATTCATGATTTATGATTCGATTCATGATTCATGATTCATGATTGATGATTCATGATTCATGATTCGATTCATGATTCATGATTCGATTCATGATTCATGATTCATGATTCATGATTCATGATTCAATTCATGATTCATGATTCGATTTATGATTCATGATTCAATTCATGATTCATGATTCGATTCATGATTTATGATTCAATTCATGATTCATGGTTCATTATTAAATTCAAGACTCATGATTCAATTCATGATTCATGATTTAATTCATGATTCATGATTCGATTCTTGATTCATGATTCATGATTCGATTCATGATTCATGATTCATGATTCAATTCATGATTCATGATTCGATTCTTGATTCATGATTCAATTCATGATTTATGATTTATAATTCAATTTATGATTCAATTCATGATTCATGATTCGATTCATGATTCATGATTCGATTCATGATTCATGATTAATTATTTAATTCATGATTCGATTCATGATTCATGATTCAATGCATGATTCATGATTCGATTCATGATTCATGATTCAATTCATGATTCATGATTTATGATTCAATTCATGATTCAATTCATGATTCATGATTCATGATTCATGATTCGATTCATAATTCATGATTCGATTTATGATTCATGATTCAATTCATAATTCATGATTTATGATTCAATTCATGATTCAATTCATGATACATTATTCAATTAATGATTCGAGATTCATGATTCGATTCATGATTCATGATTCGATTCATGATTCATGATTCATGATTCGATTCATGATTCAATTTATGATTCATGATTCATGATTCATGATTCAATTCATGATTCATGATTCATGATTCGATTCATAATTCATGATTCATGATTCATGATTCAATTCATGATTCATAATTCATGATTCGATTCATGATTCGATTCATGATTCATGATTCATGATTCGATTCATGATTCATGATTCGATTCATGATTCATGATTCATAATTCATGATTCGATTCATGATTCATGATTTATGATTCAATTCATGATTCATGATTCAATTCATGATTCATGATTCGATTCAAGATTCATGATTCATGATTCATGATTCATGATTCGATTCATGATTCATGATTCAATTCATGATTCATGATTCGATTCATGATTCATGATTCATGATTCGATTCATGATTCATGATTCAATCCATGATTTATGATTTATGATTCAATTTATGATTCAATTCATGATTCATGATTCAATTCATGATTCATGATTCAATTCATGATTCATGATTCGATTCATGATTCATGATTCATGATTCAATTCATGATTCATGATTCATTATTTAATTCATGACTCATGATTCGATTCATGATTCATGATTCATGATTCAATTCATGATTCAAGATTCATGATTCAATTCATGATTCATGATTCATGATTTGATTCATAATTAATGATTCAATTCATGATTCATGATTTAATTCATGATTCATGATTCAATTCATGATTCATGATTCGATTCGTGATTCATGATTCAATTCATGATTCATGATTCAATTCATGATTCATGATTCATGATTCAATTCATGATTCATGATTCATTATTTAATTCATGACTCATGATTCGATTCATGATTCATGATTCAATTCATGATTCATGATTCATGATTCAATTCATGATTCATGATTCATGATTCAATTCATGATTCATGATTCATGATTTGATTCATAATTCATGATTCAATTCTTGAATCATGATTTAATTCATGATTCATGATTTGATTCATGATTCATGATTCAATTCATGATTCATGATTCATGATTTAATTCATGATTCATGATTCATGATTCATGATTCAATTCATGATTCATGATTCATGATTCAATTCAAGATTCATGATTCATGATTCAATTCATGATTCATGATTCATGATTCAATTCATGATTCATTTCATGATTCATGATTCAATTCATGACTCATTTTCAAATTCATGATTCATTTCATGATTCATGATTTAATTCATGATTAATGATTCATGATTCAATTCATGATTCATGATGCAATTCATGATTCATGATTCAATTCATGATTCATGATTCAATTCATGTTTCATGATTCGATTCATGATGCAATTCATGATTCATGATTCAATTCATGATTCATGATTCAATTCATGTTTCATGATTCGATTCATGATTCATGATTCAATTCATGATTCATGATTTGATTCATGATTCATGATTCAATTCATGATTCATGATGCAATTCATGATTCATGATTCAATTCATGATTTATGATTCAATTCATGTTTCATGATTCGATTCATGATTCATGATTCAATTCATGATTCATGATTCATGATTTGATTCATGATTCATGATTCAATTCATGATTCATGATTCAATTCATGATTCATGATTCATGATTCATGATTCGATTTATGATTCTTGATTCATTTCATGATTCATGATTCATGATTCAATTCATGATTCATGTTTCGATTCATGATTCATGATTCGATTCATGATTCATGATTCGATTCATGATTCATGATTCATAATTCATGATTCAATTCATGATTCATGATTAATGATTCATAATTCAATTCATGATTCATGATTCAATTCTTGATTCATGATTCGATTCATGATTCATGATTCATGATTCATGATTCGATTCATGATTCATGATTTATGATTCAATTCATGATTCATGATTTGATTCATGATTCATGATACAATTCATGATTTATGATTTATGATTCAATTTATGATTCAATTCATGATTCATGATTCATTATTCATGATTCATGATTCGATTCATGATTCATGATTCAATTAATGATTCATGATTCATTATTTAATACGTGATTCGATTCATGATTTATGATTCAATTCATGATTCATGATTCATTTCATGATTCATGATTCAATTCATGATTCATGATTCGATTCATGATTCATGATTCATGATTCATGATTCGATTCATGATTCATGATTCAATTCATGATTCATGATTCGATTCATGATTCATGATTCAATTCATGATTCATGATTCGATTCATGATTCATGATTCAATTCATGATTTATGATTTATGATTCAATTCATGATTCATGATTTATGATTCAATTCATGATTCAATTCATCATTTTTGATTCAATTCATTATTCAATTCATGATACATGATTCAATTCATGATTCGAGATTCATGATTTGATTCATGATTCATGATTCAATTCATGATTCATGATTCATGATTCGATTCATGATTCAATTCATGATTCATGATTCATGATTCATGATTCAATTCATGATTCATCATTCATGATTCGATTCATAATTCATGATTCATGATTCATGATTCAATTCATGATTCATGATTCGATTCATGATTCATGATTCATAATTCATGATTCGATTCATGATTCATGATTCATGATTCATGATTAAATTCATGATTCATGATTCAATTCATGATTCATGATTCGATTCATGATTCATGATTCATGATTCATGATTCGATTCATGATTCATGATTCATGATTCATGATTCATGATTTATGATTCGATTCATGATTCATGATTCGATTCATGATTCATGATTCATGATTGATGATTCATGATTCATGATTCAATTCATGATTCATGATTCGATTTATGATTCATGATTCAATTCATGATTCATGATTCGATTCATGATTCATGATTCAATTCATGATTCATGGTTCATTATTAAATTCATGACTCATGATTCAATTCATGATTCATGATTTAATTCATGATTCATGATTCGATTCTTGATTCATGATTCATGATTCGATTCATGATTCATGATTCATGATTCAATTCATGATTCATGATTCGATTCATGATTTATGATTAAATTCATGATTTATGATTTATGATTCAATTTATGATTCAATTCATGATTCATGATTCGATTCATGATTCATGATTCATGATTCGATTCATGATTCATGATTAATTATTTAATTCATGATTCGATTCATAATTCATGATTCAATGCATGATTCATGATTCGATTCATGATTCATGATTCAATTCATGATTCATGATTTATGATTCAATTCATGATTCAATTCATGATTCATGATTCAATTCATGATTCATGATTCGATTCATAATTCATGATTCGATTTATGATTCATGATTCAATTCATGATTCATGATTTATGATACAATTCATGATTCAATTCATGATACATTATTCAATTAATGATTCGAGATTCATGATTCGATTCATGATTCATGATTCGATTAATGATTCAATTCATGATTCATGATTCATGATTCAATTCATGATTCATGATTCGTGATTCGATTCATAATTCATGATTCATGATTCATGATTCAGGATTCAATTCATGATTCGATTCATGATTCATGATTCATGATTCGATTCATGATTCATGATTCATAATTCATGATTCGATTCATGATTCATGATTCATGATTCAATTCATGATTCATGATTCAATTCATGATTCATGATTCGATTCATGATTCTCGATTCATGATTCATGATTCATGATTCGATTCATGATTCATGATTCAATTCATGATTCATGATTCGATTCATGATTCATGATTCATGATTCATGATTCGATTCATGATTCATAATTCATGATTCAATTCATGATTCATGATTCAATTCATGATTCATGATTCGATTCATGATTCATTATTCATGATTCATGATTCATGATTCATGATTCGATTCATGATTCATGATTCAATTCATGATTCATGATTCGATTCATGATTCATGATTCATGATTCATGATTCGATTCATGATTCATGATTCAATCCATGATTTATGATTTATGATTCAATTTATGATTCAATTCATGATTCATGATTCAATTCATGATTCATGATTCAATTCATGATTCATGATTCAATTCATGATTCATGATTCATGATTCAATTCATGATTCATGATTCATTATTTAATTCATGACTCATGATTCGATTCATGATTCATGATTCATGATTCATGATTCAATTCATGATTCAAGATTCATGATTCAATTCATGATTCATGATTTAATTCATGATTCATGATTCAATTCATGATTCATGATTCGATTCATGATTCATGATTCAATTCATGATTCATGATTCAATTCATGATTCATGATTCATGATTCAATTCATGATTCATGATTCATTATTTAATTCATGACTGATGATTCGATTCATGATTCATGATTCAATTCATGATTCATGATTCATGATTCAATTCATGATTCATGATTCATAATTCAATTCATGATTCATGATTCATGATTTGATTCATAATTCATGATTCAATTCTTGATTCATGATTTAATTCATGATTCATGATTTGATTCATGATTCATGATTCAATTCATGATTCATGATTCATGATTTAATTCATGATTCATGATTCATGATTCATGATTCAATTCATGATTCATAATTCATGATTCAATTCAAGATTCATGATTCATGATTCAATTCATGATTCATTTCATGATTCATGATTCATGATTCAATTCATGACTCATTTTCAAATTCATGATTCATTTCATGATTCATGATTTAATTCATGATTAATGATTCATGATTCAATTCATGATTCATGATGCAATTCATGATTCATGATTCAATTCATGATTCATGATTTAATTCATGTTTCATGATTCGATTCATGATGCAATTCATGATTCATGATTCAATTTATGATTCATGATTCAATTCATGTTTCATGATTCGATTCATGATTCATGATTCAATTCATGATTCATGATTTGATTCATGATTCATGATTCAATTCATGATTCATGATGCAATTCATGATTCATGATTCAATTCATGATTCATGATTCAATTCATGTTTCATGATTCGATTCATGATTCATGATTCAATTCATGATTCATGATTTATGATTCGATTCATGATTCATGATTCATGATTGATGATTCATGATTCATGATTCGATTCATGATTCATGATTCGATTCATGATTCATGATTCATGATTCATGATTCATGATTCATGAATCAATTCATGATTCATGATTCGATTTATGATTCATGATTCAATTCATGATTCATGATTCGATTCATGATTTATGATTCAATTCATGATTCATGGTTCATTATTAAATTCAAGACTCATGATTCAATTCATGATTCATGATTTAATTCATGATTCATGATTCGATTCTTGATTCATGATTCATGATTCGATTCATGATTCATGATTCATGATTCAATTCATGATTCATGATTCGATTCTTGATTCATGATTCAATTCATGATTTATGATTTATGATTCAATTTATGATTCAATTCATGATTCATGATTCGATTCATGATTCATGATTCATGATTCGATTCATGATTCATGATTAATTATTTAATTCATGATTCGATTCATGATTCATGATTCAATGCATGATTCATGATTCGATTCATGATTCATGATTTAATTCATGATTCATGATTTATGATTCAATTCACGATTCAATTCATGATTCATGATTCATGATTCGATTCATAATTCATGATTCGATTTATGATTCATGATTCAATTCATAATTCATGATTTATGATTCAATTCATGATTCAATTCATGATACATTATTCAATTAATGATTCGAGATTCATGATTCGATTCATGATTCATGATTCATGATTCGATTCATGATTCAACTTATGATTCATGATTCATGATTCATGATTCAATTCATGATTCATGATTCATGATTCGATTCATAATTCATGATTCATGATTCATGATTCAATTCATGATTCATAATTCATGATTCGATTCATGATTCGATTCATGATTCATGATTCATGATTCGATTCATGATTCATGATTCGATTCATGATTCATGATTCATAATTCATGATTCATGATTCGATTCATAATTCATGATTCGATTTATGATTCATGATTCAATTCATAATTCATGATTTATGATTCAATTCATGATTCAATTCATGATACATTATTCAATTAATGATTCGAGATTCATGATTCGATTCATGATTCATGATTCGATTCATGATTCATGATTCATGATTCGATTCATGATTCAATTTATGATTCATGATTCATGATTCATGATTCAATTCATGATTCATGATTCATGATTCGATTCATAATTCATGATTCATGATTCATGATTCAATTCATGATTCATAATTCATGATTCGATTCATGATTCGATTCATGATTCATGATTCATGATTCAATTCATGATTCATGATTCATGATTCAATTCATGATTCATGATTCATTATTTAATTCATGACTCATGATTCGATTCATGATTCATGATTCAATTCATGATTCATGATTCATGATTCAATTCATGATTCATGATTCATGATTCAATTCATGATTCATGATTCATGATTTGATTCATAATTCATGATTCAATTCTTGATTCATGATTTAATTCATGATTCATGATTTGATTCATGATTCATGATTCAATTCATGATTCATGATTCATGATTTAATTCATGATTCATGATTCATGATTCATGATTCAATTCATGATTCATAATTCATGATTCAATTCAAGATTCATGATTCATGATTCAATTCATGATTCATTTCATGATTCATGATTCATGATTCAATTCATGACTCATTTTCAAATTCATGATTCATTTCATGATTCATGATTTAATTCATGATTAATGATTCATGATTCAATTCATGATTCATGATGCAATTCATGATTCATGATTCAATTCATGATTCATGATTTAATTCATGTTTCATGATTCGATTCATGATGCAATTCATGATTCATGATTCAATTTATGATTCATGATTCAATTCATGTTTCATGATTCGATTCATGATTCATGATTCAATTCATGATTCATGATTTGATTCATGATTCATGATTCAATTCATGATTCATGATGCAATTCATGATTCATGATTCAATTCATGATTCATGATTCAATTCATGTTTCATGATTCGATTCATGATTCATGATTCAATTCATGATTCATGATTTATGATTCGATTCATGATTCATGATTCATGATTGATGATTCATGATTCATGATTCGATTCATGATTCATGATTCGATTCATGATTCATGATTCATGATTCATGATTCAATTCATGATTCATGATTCGATTTATGATTCATGATTCAATTCATGATTCATGATTCGATTCATGATTTATGATTCAATTCATGATTCATGGTTCATTATTAAATTCAAGACTCATGATTCAATTCATGATTCATGATTTAATTCATGATTCATGATTCGATTCTTGATTCATGATTCAATTCATGATTTATGATTTATGATTCAATTTATGATTCAATTCATGATTCATGATTCGATTCATGATTCATGATTCATGATTCGATTCATGATTCATGATTAATTATTTAATTCATGATTCGATTCATGATTCATGATTCAATGCATGATTCATGATTCGATTCATGATTCATGATTCAATTCATGATTCATGATTTATGATTCAATTCATGATTCAATTCATGATTCATGATTCATGATTCATGATTCGATTCATAATTCATGATTCGATTTATGATTCATGATTCAATTCATAATTCATGATTTATGATTCAATTCATGATTCAATTCATGATACATTATTCAATTAATGATTCGAGATTCATGATTCGATTCATGATTCATGATTCGATTCATGATTCATGATTCATGATTCGATTCATGATTCAATTTATGATTCATGATTCATGATTCATGATTCAATTCATGATTCATGATTCATGATTCGATTCATAATTCATGATTCATGATTCATGATTCAATTCATGATTCATAATTCATGATTCGATTCATGATTCGATTCATGATTCATGATTCATGATTCGATTCATGATTCATGATTCGATTCATGATTCATGATTCATAATTCATGATTCGATTCATGATTCATGATTTATGATTCAATTCATGATTCATGATTCAATTCATGATTCATGATTCGATTCAAGATTCATGATTCATGATTCATGATTCATGATTCATGATTCGATTCATGATTCATGATTCAATTCATGATTCATGATTCGATTCATGATTCATGATTCATGATTCATGATTCGATTCATGATTCATGATTCAATCCATGATTTATGATTTATGATTCAATTTATGATTCAATTCATGATTCATGATTCAATTCATGATTCATGATTCAATTCATGATTCATGATTCGATTCATGATTCATGATTCATGATTCAATTCATGATTCATGATTCATTATTTAATTCATGACTCATGATTCGATTCATGATTCATGATTCATGATTCAATTCATGATTCAAGATTCATGATTCAATTCATGATTCATGATTCATGATTTGATTCATAATTAATGATTCAATTCATGATTCATGATTTAATTCATGATTCATGATTCAATTCATGATTCATGATTCGATTCGTGATTCATGATTCAATTCATGATTCATGATTCAATTCATGATTCATGATTCATTATTTAATTCATGACTCATGATTCGATTCATGATTCATGATTCAATTCATGATTCATGATTCATGATTCAATTCATGATTCATGATTCATGATTCAATTCATGATTCATGATTCATGATTTGATTCATAATTCATGATTCAATTCTTGAATCATGATTTAATTCATGATTCATGATTTGATTCATGATTCATGATTCAATTCATGATTCATGATTTAATTCATGATTCAAGATTCATGATTCATGATTCAATTCATGATTCATGATTCATGATTCAATTCATGATTCATTTCATGATTCATGATTCAATTCATGACTCATTTTCAAATTCATGATTCATTTCATGATTCATGATTTAATTCATGTTTCATGATTCGATTCATGATTCATGATTCAATTCATGATTCATGATTTGATTCATGATTCATGATTCAATTCATGATTCATGATGCAATTCATGATTCATGATTCAATTCATGATTCATGATTCAATTCATGTTTCATGATTCGATTCATGATTCATGATTCAATTCATGATTCATGATTCATGATTTGATTCATGATTCATGATTCAATTCATGATTCATGATTCAATTCATTATTCATGATTCATGATTCATGATTCGATTTATGATTCTTGATTCATTTCATGATTCATGATTCATGATTCAATTCATGATTCATGTTTCGATTCATGATTCATGATTCGATTCATGATTCATGATTCGATTCATGATTCATGATTCATAATTCATGATTCAATTCATGATTCATGATTAATGATTCATAATTCAATTCATGATTCATGATTCAATTCTTGATTCATGATTCGATTCATGATTCATGATTCATGATTCGATTCATGATTCATGATTTATGATTCAATTCATGATTCATGATTTGATTCATGATTCATGATACAATTCATGATTTATGATTTATGATTCAATTTATGATTCAATTCATGATTCATGATTCATTATTCATGATTCATGATTCGATTCATGATTCATGATTCAATTAATGATTCATGATTCATTATTTAATTCATGATTCGATTCATGATTTATGATTCAATTCATGATTCATGATTCATTTCATGATTCATGATTCAATTCATGATTCATGATTCGATTCATGATTCATGATTCATGATTCGATTCATGATTCATGATTCAATCCATGATTTATGATTTATGATTCAATTTATGATTCAATTCATGATTCATGATTCAATTCATGATTCATGATTCATGATTCAATTCATGATTCATGATTCAATTCATGATTCATGATTCGATTCATGATTCATGATTCATGATTCGATTCATGATTCATGATTAATTATTTAATTCATGATTCGATTCATGATTCATGATTCAATGCATGATTCATGATTCGATTCATGATTCATGATTCAATTCATGATTCATGATTTATGATTCAATTCATGATTCAATTCATGATTCATGATTCATGATTCATGATTCGATTCATAATTCATGATTCGATTTATGATTCATGATTCAATTCATAATTCATGATTTATGATTCAATTCATGATTCAATTCATGATACATTATTCAATTAATGATTCGAGATTCATGATTCGATTCATGATTCATGATTCGATTCATGATTCATGATTCATGATTCGATTCATGATTCAATTTATGATTCATGATTCATGATTCATGATTCAATTCATGATTCATGATTCATGATTCGATTCATAATTCATGATTCATGATTCATGATTCAATTCATGATTCATAATTCATGATTCGATTCATGATTCGATTCATGATTCATGATTCATGATTCGATTCATGATTCATGATTCGATTCATGATTCATGATTCATAATTCATGATTCGATTCATGATTCATGATTTATGATTCAATTCATGATTCATGATTCAATTCATGATTCATGATTCGATTCAAGATTCATGATTCATGATTCATGATTCATGATTCATGATTCGATTCATGATTCATGATTCAATTCATGATTCATGATTCGATTCATGATTCATGATTCATGATTCATGATTCGATTCATGATTCATGATTCAATCCATGATTTATGATTTATGATTCAATTTATGATTCAATTCATGATTCATGATTCAATTCATGATTCATGATTCAATTCATGATTCATGATTCGATTCATGATTCATGATTCATGATTCAATTCATGATTCATGATTCATTATTTAATTCATGACTCATGATTCGATTCATGATTCATGATTCATGATTCAATTCATGATTCAAGATTCATGATTCAATTCATGATTCATGATTCATGATTTGATTCATAATTAATGATTCAATTCATGATTCATGATTTAATTCATGATTCATGATTCAATTCATGATTCATGATTCGATTCGTGATTCATGATTCAATTCATGATTCATGATTCAATTCATGATTCATGATTCATGATTCAATTCATGATTCATGATTCATTATTTAATTCATGACTCATGATTCGATTCATGATTCATGATTCAATTCATGATTCATGATTCATGATTCAATTCATGATTCATGATTCATGATTCAATTCATGATTCATGATTCATGATTTGATTCATAATTCATGATTCAATTCTTGAATCATGATTTAATTCATGATTCATGATTTGATTCATGATTCATGATTCAATTCATGATTCATGATTTAATTCATGATTCAAGATTCATGATTCATGATTCAATTCATGATTCATGATTCATGATTCAATTCATGATTCATTTCATGATTCATGATTCAATTCATGACTCATTTTCAAATTCATGATTCATTTCATGATTCATGATTTAATTCATGTTTCATGATTCGATTCATGATTCATGATTCAATTCATGATTCATGATTTGATTCATGATTCATGATTCAATTCATGATTCATGATGCAATTCATGATTCATGATTCAATTCATGATTCATGATTCAATTCATGTTTCATGATTCGATTCATGATTCATGATTCAATTCATGATTCATGATTCATGATTTGATTCATGATTCATGATTCAATTCATGATTCATGATTCAATTCATTATTCATGATTCATGATTCATGATTCGATTTATGATTCTTGATTCATTTCATGATTCATGATTCATGATTCAATTCATGATTCATGTTTCGATTCATGATTCATGATTCGATTCATGATTCATGATTCGATTCATGATTCATGATTCATAATTCATGATTCAATTCATGATTCATGATTAATGATTCATAATTCAATTCATGATTCATGATTCAATTCTTGATTCATGATTCGATTCATGATTCATGATTCATGATTCGATTCATGATTCATGATTTATGATTCAATTCATGATTCATGATTTGATTCATGATTCATGATACAATTCATGATTTATGATTTATGATTCAATTTATGATTCAATTCATGATTCATGATTCATTATTCATGATTCATGATTCGATTCATGATTCATGATTCAATTAATGATTCATGATTCATTATTTAATTCATGATTCGATTCATGATTTATGATTCAATTCATGATTCATGATTCATTTCATGATTCATGATTCAATTCATGATTCATGATTCGATTCATGATTCATGATTCATGATTCATGATTCGATTCATGATTCATGATTCAATCCATGATTTATGATTTATGATTCAATTTATGATTCAATTCATGATTCATGATTCAATTCATGATTCATGATTCATGATTCAATTCATGATTCATGATTCAATTCATGATTCATGATTCGATTCATGATTCATGATTCATGATTCAATTCATGATTCATGATTCATTATTTAATTCATGACTCATGATTCGATTCATGATTCATGATTCATGATTCAATTCATGATTCAAGATTCATGATTCAATTCATGATTCATGATTCATGATTTGATTCATAATTCATGATTCAATTCATGATTCATCATTCATGATTCAATTCATGATTCAAGATTCATGATTCATGATTCGATTCATGATTCATGATTCAATTCATGATTCATGATTCAATTTATGATTCATGATTCAATTCATGATTCATGATTCATTATTTAATTCATGACTCATGATTCGATTCATGATTCATGATTCATGATTCAATTCATGATTCATGATTCATGATTCATGATTTGATTCATAATTCATGATTCAATTCTTGATTCATGATTTAATTCATGATTCATGATTTGATTCATGATTCATGATTCAATTCATGATTCATGATTCATGATTTAATTCATGATTCATGATTCATGATTCATGATTCAATTCATGATTCATGATTCATGATTCAATTCAAGATTCATGATTCATGATTCAATTCATGATTCATGATTCATGATTCATGATTCATGATTCAATTCATGATTCATTTCATGATTCATGATTCATGATTCAATTCATGACTCATTTTCAAATTCATGATTCATTTCATGATTCATGATTTAATTCATGATTAATGATTCATGATTCAATTCATGATTCATGATGCAATTCATGATTCATGATTCAATTCATGATTCATGATTCAATTCATGTTTCATGATTCGAGATTCAATTCATGATTCATGATTCATGAATCGATTTATGATTCTTGATTCATTTCATGATTCATGATTCATGATTCAATTCATGATTCATGTTTCGATTCATGATTCATGATTCGATTCATGATTCATGATTCGATTCATGATTCATGATTCATAATTCATGATTCAATTCATGATTCATGATTAATGATTCATAATTCAATTCATGATTCATGATTCAATTCTTGATTCATGATTCGATTCATGATTCATGATTCATGATTCGATTCATGATTCATGATTTATGATTCAATTCATGATTCATGATTTGATTCATGATTCATGATACAATTCATGATTTATGATTTATGATTCAATTTATGATTCAATTCATGATTCATGATTCATTATTCATGATTCATGATTCGATTCATGATTCATGATTCAATTAATGATTCATGATTCATTATTTAATTCATGATTCGATTCATGATTTATGATTCAATTCATGATTTATGATTCAATTCATGATTCATGATTCATTTCATGATTCATGATTCAATTCATGATTCATGATTTACAATTCATATTTTAATTCATGTTTCATGATTCGATTCATGATTTATGATTCAATTCATGATTCATGATTTATGATTCAATTCATGATTCAATTCATGATTCAATTCATGATTCATGATTCATGATTCGATTCATGATTCATGATTTGATTTATGATTCATGATTTAATTCATGATTCATGATTTATGATTCAATTCATGATTCAATTCATGATTCATGATTTAATTCATGATTCAAGATTCATTATTTAATTCATGATTAATGATTCGATTCATGATTCATGATTCAATTCATGATTCATGATTCATGATTCAATTCATGATTCATGATTCATGATTCAATTCATGATTCATGATTCGATTCATGATTCATGATTCATGAATTATGATTTGATTCATGATTCATGATTCAATTCATGATTCATGATTTATGATTTAATTCATGATTCAATTCATGATTCATGATTCAATTCATGATTCATGATTCGATTCATGATTCATGATTCAATTCATGTTTCATGATTCGATTCATGATGCAATTCATAATTCATGATTCAATTCATGATTCATGATTCAATTCATGTTTCATGATTCGATTCATGATTCATGATTCAATTCATGATTCATGATTTGATTCATGATTCATGATTCAATTCATGATTCATGATGCAATTCATGATTCATGATTCAATTCATGATTCATGATTCAATTCATGTTTTATGATTCGATTCATGATTCATGATTCAATTCATGATTCATGATTTGATTCATGATTCATGATTCAAATTATGATTCATGATTCAATTCATTATTCATGATTCATGATTCATGATTCGATTTATGATTCTTGATTCATTTCATGATTCATGATTCATGATTCAATTCATGATTCATGTTTCGATTCATGATTCATGATTCGATTCATGATTCATGATTCGATTCATGATTCATGATTCATAATTCATTATTCAATTCATGATTCATGATTAATGATTCATAATTCAATTCATGATTCATGATTCAATTCTTGATTCATGATTCGATTCATGATTCATGATTCATGATTCATGATTCATGATTTGATTCATGATTCATGATTCAATTCATGATTCATGATTCAATTCATTATTCATGATTCATGATTCATGATTCGATTTATGATTCTTGATTCATTTCATGATTCATGTTTCGAATTATGTATCATGATTCGATTCATGATTCATGATTCGATTCATGATTTGAATCATGATTCATGATTCAATTCATGATTCATGATTCAATTCATGATTCATGATTCATAATTCATGATTCAATTCATGATTCCTGATTCGATTCATGATTCATGATTCAATTTATGATTCATGATTTATGATTCAATTCATGATTCAATTCATGAGTCATGATTCATGATTCATGATTCGATTCATGATTCATGATTCGATTTATGATTCATGATTCAATTCATGATTCATGATTTATGATTCAATTCATGATTCAATTCATGATTCATGATTAAATTCATGATTCGAGATTCATGATTCGATTCATGATTCATGATTTAATTCATGATTCATGATTCATGATTCGATTCATGATTCAATTCATGATTCATGATTCATGATTCATGAATCATGATTCAAATCATGATTCAATTCATGATTAATGATTCAATTCATGATTTATGATTCAATTAATGATTCATGATTCGATTTATGATTAATGATTTATGATTCGTTTCATGATTCATGATTCATTTCATGATTCGTGTTTCGATTCATGATTCATGATTCAATTAATGATTCATGATTCAATTCATGATTAATGATTAGATTCATTATTCATGATTCATGATTCATGATTCGATTTATGATTCTTGATTCATTTCATGATTCATGATTCAATTCATGATTCATGTTTCGAATCATGTATCATGATTCGATTCATGATTCGATTCATGATTTGAATCATGATTCATGATTCGATTCATGATTTGAATCATGATTCATGATTCAATTCATGATTCATGATTCAATTCATGATTCATGATTCAATTCATGATTCATGATTCGATTCATGATTCATGATTCATTATTCAATTCATGATTCATGCTTCGATTATTGATTCATGATTCAATTCATGATTTATGATTTATGATTCAATTTATGATTCAATTAATGATTCATGATTCGATTCATGATTCATGATTCATGATTCGATTCATGATTCATGATTTAATTCATGATTCATGATTCATTATTTAATTCATGATTCGATTCATGATTCATGATTCAATTCATGATTCATGATTCATGATTCAATTCATGATTCATGATTTGATTCATGATTCATGATTCATGATTCGTGATTCAATTCATGATTCATGATTCGATTCATGATTCATGATTCAATTCATGATTCATGATTCATGATTCATGATTCAATTCATGATTCATGATTCGATTCATGATTCATGATTCAATTCATGATTCATGATTTATGATTCAACTCATGATTTAATTCATGATTTATGATTCATGATTCATGATTCAATTCATGATTCATGATTCAATTCATGATTCATGATTCGATTCATGATTCATGATTCATGATTCATGATTCAATTCATGATTCATGATTCGATTCATGATTCATGATTCAATTTATGATTCATGATTTATGATCAAATTCATGATTCAATTCATGATTCATGATTTATGATTCAATTCATGATTCAATTCATGATTCATTTCATGATTCATGATTCAATTCATGATTCATGATTCATTATTCAAATTCATGATTCATTTCATGATTCATGATTCAAATCATGATTCATGATTCATGATTCAATTCATGATTCAATTCATGATTCATTTCATGATTCATGATTCAATTCATGATTCATTTCATGATTCATGATTCATGATTTAATTCATGATTAATGATTCATGATTCAATTCATGATTCATGATGCAATTCATGATTCATGATTCAATTCATGATTCATGATTCGATTCATGATTTATGATTCAATTCATGATTCATGATTTATGATTCGATTCATGATTCATGATTCAATTCATGATTCATGATTTGATTCATGATTCATGATTCATGATTAGATTCATGATTCATGATTCAATTCATGATTCATGATTTATGATTCAATTCATGATTCAATTCATGATTCATGATTTAAGATTCAATTCATGATTTAATTCAAGATTCATGATTCATGATTCATGATTCTATTTATGATTCATTATTCAATTCATGATTCATGATTTGATTCATGATTCATGATTCATGATTCAATTCATGATTCATGATTTATGATTCAATTCATGATTCAATTCATGATTCATGATTTAAGATTCAATTCATGATTTAATTCAAGATTCATGATTCATGATTCATGATTCTATTCATGATTCATTATTCAATTCATGATTCATGATTCGATTTATGATTCATGATTCAATTCATGATTCGAGATTCATGATTCAATTCATGATTCATGATTCAATTCATGATTCATGATTCATGATTCGATTCATGATTCAATTCATGATTCATGATTCATGATTAAATTCATGATTCATGATTCGATTCATGATTCATGATTCATGATTCATGATTCAAATCATGATTTAATTCATGATTCATGATTCAATTCATGATTTATGATTCAATTCATGATTCATGATTTAATTCATGATTCATGATTCGATTCATTATTAATGATTTATGATTCGTTTCATGATTCATGATTCATTTCATGATTCTTGTTTTGATTCATAATTCATGATTCAATTCATGATTCATGATTCAATCCATGATTCATGATTCGATTCATTATTCATGATTCATGATTCATGATTCGATTCATGATTCTTGATTCGATTCATGATTCATGATTCGATTCATGATTCATGATTCATAATTCATGATTCAATTCATTATTCATTATTCATGATTCATGATTCAATTCATGATTCATGACTCAATTCATGATTCATGATTCGATTCATGATTCATGATTTATGATTCAATTCATGATTTATGATTTATGATTCAATTTATGATTCAATTCATGATTCATGATTCATGATTCGATTCATGATTCATGATTCAATTCATGATTCATGATTCATTATTTAATTCATGATTCGATTCATGATTCATGATTCAATTCATGATTCATGATTCAATTTATGATTCATGATTCAATTCATGATTCATGATTCATTATTCAATTCATGATTCAATTCATGAGTCATGATTCATGATTCATGATTCGATTCATGATTCATGATTCATGATTCGATTTATGATTCATGATTCAATTCATGATTCATGATTTATGATTCAATTCATGATTCAATTCATGATTCATGATTAAATTCATGATTCAAGATTCATGATTCGATTCATGATTCATGATTTAATCCATGATTCATGATTCATGATTCGATTCATGATTCAATTCATGATTCATGATTCATGATTCATGAATCATGATTCAAATCATGATTCATGATTCAATTCATGATTTATGATTCAATTCATGATTCATGATTCGATTCATGATTAATGATTTATGATTCGTTTCATGATTCATGATTCATTTCATGATTCGTGTTTCGATTCATGATTCATGATTCAATTAATGATTCATGATTCAATTCATGATTAATGATTAGATTCATTATTCATGATTCATGATTCATGATTCGATTTATGATTCTTGATTCATTTCATGATTCATGATTCATGATTCAATTCATGATTCATGTTTCGAATCATGTATCATGATTCGATTCATGATTCATGATTCGATTCATGATTTGAATCATGATTCATGATTCGATTCATGATTTGAATCATGATTCATGATTCAATTCATGATTCATGATTCGATTCATGATTCATGATTCGATTATTGATTCATGATTCAATTCATGATTTATGATTTATGATTCAATTTATGATTCAATTAATGATTCATGATTCGATTCATGATTCATGATTCATGATTCGATTCATGATTCATGATTTAATTCATGATTCATGATTCATTATTTAATTCATGATTCGATTCATGATTCATGATTCAATTCATGATTCATGATTCATGATTCAATTCATGATTCATGATTCGATTCATGATTCATGATTCGTGATTCAATTCATGATTCATGATTCGATTCATGATTCATGATTCAATTCATGATTCATGATTCATAATTCATGATTCAGTTCATGATTCATGATTCGATTCATGATTCATGATTCAATTCATGATTCATGATTTATGATTCAACTCATGATTTAATTCATGATTTATGATTCATGATTCATGATTCGATTCATGATTCATGATTCAATTCATGATTCGATTCATGATTCATGCTTCATGATTCATGATTCGATTCATGATTCATGATTCGATTCATGATTCATGATTCAATTTATGATTCATGATTTATGATCAAATTCATGATTCAATTCAAGATTCATGATTTATGATTCAATTCATGATTCAATTCATGATTCATGATTCATGATTTGATTCATGATTCATGATTTATTTCATGAATCATGATTCATGATTCATGATTCAATTCATGATTCATGATTCATGATTCAATTCATGATTCATGATTCATGATTCAATTCATGATTCATTTCATGATTCATGATTCAATTCATGATTCATGATTCATGATTCAATTATTGATTCATTTCATGATTCATGATTCAATTCATGATTCATGATTCATTATTCAAATTCATGATTCATTTCATGATTCATGATTCAATTCATGATTCATGATTCAATTCATGATTCAATTCATGATCCAATTCATGATTCATGATTCATTTCATGATTCATTTCATGATTCATGATTCATGATTTAATTCATGATTAATGATTCATGATTCAATTCATGATTCATGATGCAATTCATGATTCATGATTCAATTCATGATTCATGATTCGATTCATGATTTATGATTCAATTCATGATTCATGATTTATGATTCGATTCATGATTCATGATTCAATTCATGATTCATGATTTGATTCATGATTCATGATTAGATTCATGATTCATGATTCAATTCATGATTCATGATTTATGATTCAATTCAATATTCATGATTCATGATTCATGATTCTATTCATGATTCATTATTCAATTCATGATTCATGATTTGATTCATGATTCATGATTCAATTCATGATTCATTTCATGATTCATGATTCAATTCATGATTCATGATTCATGATTCAATTCATGATTAAAATTATGATTCATTTCATGATTCATGATTCAATTCATGTTTCATTTCATGATTCATGATTCATGATTTAATTCATGATTAATGATTCATGATTCAATTCATGTTTCATGATGCAATTCATGATTTATGATTCAATTCATGATTCTTGATTCAATTCATGATTCATGATTCGATTTATGATTCATGATTCAATTCATGATTCGAGATTCATGATTCGATTCATGATTCATGATTCAATTCATGATTCATGATTCATGATTCAATTCATGATTCATGATTCATGATTCAATTCATGATTCATGATTCGATTCATGATTCATGATTCATGATTCATGATTCAAATCATGATTTAATTCATGATTCATGATTCAATTCATGATTTATGATTCAATTCATGATTCATGATTCAATTCATGATTCATGATTCGATTCATTATTAATGATTTATGATTCGTTTCATGATTCATGATTCATTTCATGATTCTTGTTTTGATTCATAATTCATGATTCAATTCATGATTCATGATTCAATCCATGATTCATGATTCGATTCATTATTCATGATTCATGATTCATGATTCGATTCATGATTCTTGATTCAATTCATGATTAATGACTCAATTCATGATTCATGATTCGATTCATGATTCATGATTTATGATTCAATTCATGATTTATGATTCAATTTATGATTCAATTCATGATTCATGATTCATGATTTAAATCATGATTCATGATTCAATTCATGATTCATGATTCATTATTTAATTCATGATTTGATTCATGATTTATGATTCAATTCATGATTCATGATTCATTTCATGATTCATGATTCGATTCATGATTCATGATTCATTATTCATTATTCAATTCATGATTCATGATTTGATTCATGATTCATGATTCAATTCAGGATTCACGATTTATGATTCAATTCATGATTCAATTCATGATTCATGATTCATGATTCGATTCATGATTCATGATTCGATTTATGATTCATGATTCATTTCATGATTCATGATTTATGATTCAATTCATGATTCAATTCATGATTCATGATTCAATTCATTATTCGAGATTCATGATTCGATTCATGATTCATGATTCGATTCATGATTCAATTCATGATTTATGATTCATGATTTATGATTCAAGTCATGATTCATGATTCATGATTCGATTCATGATTCATGATTCGATTTATGATTCATGATTCATTTCATGATTCATAATTTATGATTCAATTCATGATTCAATTCATGATTCATGATTCAATTCATTATTCGAGATTCATGATTCGATTCATGATTCATGATTCATGATTCGATTCATGATTTATGATTCAATTCATGATTCATGATTTATGATTCGATTCATGATTCATGATTCAATTCATGATTCATGATTTGATTCATGATTCATGATTAGATTCATGATTCATGATTCAATTCATGATTCATGATTTATGATTCAATTCAAGATTCATGATTCATGATTCTATTCATGATTCATTATTCAATTCATGATTCATGATTTGATTCATGATTCATGATTCAATTCATGATTCATTTCATGATTCATGATTCAATTCATGATTCATGATTCATGATTCAATTCATGATTAAAATTATGATTCATTTCATGATTCAATTCATGTTTCATTTCATGATTCATGATTCATGATTTAATTCATGATTAATGATTCATGATTCAATTCATGTTTCATGATGCAATTCGTGATTTATGATTCAATTCATGATTCATGATTCAATTCATGATTCATGATTCGATTTATGATTCATGATTCAATTCATGATTCGAGATTCATGATTCGATTCATGATTCATGATTCAATTCATGATTCATGATTCATGATTCAATTCATGATTCATGATTCATGATTCAATTCATGATTCATGATTCGATTCATGATTCATAATTCATGATTCATGATTCAAATCATGATTTAATTCATGATTCATGATTCAATTCATGATTTATGATTCAATTCATGATTCATGATTCAATTCATGATTCATGATTCGATTCATTATTAATGATTTATGATTCGTTTCATGATTCATGATTCATTTCATGATTCTTGTTTTGATTCATAATTCATGATTCAATTCATGATTCATGATTCAATCCATGATTCATGATTCGATTCATTATTCATGATTCATGATTCATGATTCGATTCATGATTCTTGATTCAATTCATGATTAATGACTCAATTCATGATTCATGATTCGATTCATGATTCATGATTTATGATTCAATTCATGATTTATGATTCAATTTATGATTCAATTCATGATTCATGATTCATGATTTAAATCATGATTCATGATTCAATTCATGATTCATGATTCATTATTTAATTCATGATTTGATTCATGATTTATGATTCAATTCATGATTCATGATTCATTTCATGATTCATGATTCGATTCATGATTCATTATTCATTATTCAATTCATGATTCATGATTTGATTCATGATTCATGATTCAATTCAGGATTCAAGATTTATGATTCAATTCATGATTCAATTCATGATTCATGATTCATGATTCGATTCATGATTCATGATTCGATTTATGATTCATGATTCATTTCATGATTCATGATTTATGATTCAATTCATGATTCAATTCATGATTCATGATTCAATTCATTATTCGAGATTCATGATTCGATTCATGATTCATGATTCGATTCATGATTCAATTCATGATTTATGATTCATGATTTATGATCCAAGTCATGATTCATGATTCATGATTTGATTCATGATTCATGATTCGATTTATGATTCATGATTCATTTCATGATTCATAATTTATGATTCAATTCATGATTCAATTCATGATTCATGATTCAATTCATTATTCGAGATTCATGATTCGATTCATGATTCATGATTCATGATTCGATTCATGATTCATGATTCATGATTTATGATTCATGATTCATGATTCAATTCATGATTCAATTCATGATTCATGATTCATGATTCATGATTCGATTCATGATTCATGATTCAATTCATGATTCATTTCATGATTCATGATTCATGATTTAATTCATGATTAATGATTCATGATTCAATTCATGATTCATGATGCAATTCATGATTCATGATTCAATTCATGATTCATGATTCGATTCATGATTTATGATTCAATTCATGATTCATGATTTATGATTCGATTCATGATTCATGATTCAATTCATGATTCATGATTTGATTCATGATTCATGATTCATGATTCGATTCATGATTCATGATTCAAATTATGATTCATGATTAGATTCATGATTCATGATTCAATTCATGATTTATGATTTATGATTCAATTCATGATTCAATTCATGATTCATGATTTAAGATTCAATTCATGATTTAATTCAAGATTCATGATTCATGATTCATGATTCTATTCATGATTCATTATTCAATTCATGATTCATGATTTGATTCATGATTCATGATTCATGATTCAATTCATGATTCATTTCATGATTCATGATTCAATTCATGATTCATGATTCAATTCATGATTCATTTTATGATTCATGATTCAATTCATGATTCATGATTCATGATTCAATTCATGATTAAAATTATGATTCATTTCATGATTCATGATTCAATTCATGTTTCATTTCATGATTCATGATTCATGATTTAATTCATGATTAATGATTCATGATTCAATTCATGTTTCATGATGCAATTCATGATTTATGATTCAATTCATGATTCATGATTCAATTCATGATTCATGATTCGATTTATGATTCATGATTCAATTCATGATTCGAGATTCATGATTCGATTCATGATTCATGATTCAATTCATGATTCATGATTCATGATTCGATTCATGATTCAATTCATGATTCATGATTCATGATTCATGATTCAATTCATGATTCATGATTCGATTCATGATTCATGATTCATGATTCATGATTCAAATCATGATTTAATTCATGATTCATGATTCAATTCATGATTTATGATTCAATTCATGATTCATGATTCAATTCATGATTCATGATTCCATTCATTATTAATGATTTATGATTCGTTTCATGATTCATGATTCATTTCATGATTCTTGTTTTGATTCATAATTCATGATTCAATTCATGATTCATGATTCAATCCATGATTCATGATTCGATTCATGATTCTTGATTCGATTCATGATTCATGATTCGATTCATGATTCATGATTCATAATTCATGATTCAATTCATGATTCATTATTCATGATTCATGATTCAATTCATGATTCATGACTCAATTCATGATTCATGATTCGATTCATGATTCATGATTTATGATTCAATTCATGATTTATGATTTATGATTCAATATATGATTCAATTCATGATTCATGATTCATGATTCGATTCATGATTCATGATTCAATTCATGATTCATGATTCATTATTTAATTCATGATTCGATTCATGATTTATGATTCAATTCATGATTCATGATTCATTTCATGATTCATGATTCGATTCATGATTCATGATTCATTATTCATTATTCAATTCATGATTCATGATTTGATTCATGATTCATGATTCAATTCAGGATTCATGATTTATGATTCAATTCATGATTCATGATTTATGATTCAATTCAAGATTCATGATTCATGATTCATGATTCTATTCATGATTCATTATTCAATTCATGATTCATGATTTGATTCATGATTCATGATTTGATTCATGATTCATGATTCAATTCATGATTCATTTCATGATTCATGATTCAATTCATGATTCATGATTCATGATTCAATTCATGATTCATTTCATGATTCATGATTCAATTCATGATTCATGATTCATGATTCAATTCATGATTAAAATTATGATTCATTTCATGATTCATGATTCAATTCATGTTTCATTTCATGATTCATGATTCATGATTTAATTCATGATTAATGATTCATGATTCAATTCATGTTTCATGATGCAATTCATGATTTATGATTCAATTCATGATTCATGATTCAATTCATGATTCATGATTCGATTCATGATTCATGATTCAAATCATGATTTAATTCATGATTCATGATTCAATTCATGATTTATGATTCAATTCATGATTCATGATTCAATTTATGATTCATGATTCGATTCATTATTAATGATTTATGATTCGTTTCATGATTCATGATTCATTTCATGATTCTTGTTTTGATTCATAATTCATGATTCAATTCATGATTCATGATTCAATCCATGATTCATGATTCGATTCATTATTCATGATTCATGATTCGATTCATGATTCTTGATTCGATTCATGATTCATGATTCGATTCATGATTCATGATTCATAATTCATGATTCAATTCATGATTCATTACTCAATTCATCATGATTCATGATTCGATTCATGATTCATGATTTATGATTCAATTCATGATTTATGATTCAATTTATGATTCAATTCATGATTCATGATTCATGATTTAAATCATGATTCATGATTCAATTCATGATTCATGATTCATTATTTAATTCATGATTTGATTCATGATTTATGATTCAATTCATGATTCATGATTCATGATTCATTTCATGATTCATGATTCAATTCATGATTCATGATTCATTATTCATTATTCAATTCATGATTCATGATTTGATTCATGATTCATGATTCAATTCAGGATTCACGATTTATGATTCAATTCATGATTCAATTCATGATTCATGATTCATGATTCGATTCATGATTCATGATTCGATTTATGATTCATGATTCATTTCATGATTCATGATTTATGATTCAATTCATGATTCAATTCATGATTCAATTCATGATTCATGATTCAATTCATTATTCGAGATTCATGATTCGATTCATGATTCATGATTCGATTCATGATTCAATTCATGATTTATGATTCATGATTTATGATTCAAGTCATGATTCATGATTCATGATTCGATTCATGATTCATGATTCGATTTATGATTCATGATTCATTTCATGATTCATAATTTATGATTCAATTCATGATTCAATTCATGATTCATGATTCAATTCATTATTCGAGATTCATGATTCGATTCATGATTCATGATTCATGATTCGATTCATGATTCGAATCATGATTTATGATTCATGATTCATGATTCAATTCATGATTCAATTCATGATTCATGATTCATGATTTAATTCATGATTCATTTCATGATTCATGATTCATGATTTAATTCATGATTAATGATTCATGATTCAATTCATGATTCATGATGCAATTCATGATTCATGATTCAATTCATGATTCATGATTCGATTCATGATTTATGATTCAATTCATGATTCATGATTTATGATTCGATTCATGATTCATGATTCAATTCATGATTCATGATTTGATTCATGATTCATGATTCATGATTCGATTCATGATTCATGATTCAAATTATGATTCATGATTAGATTCATGATTCATGATTCAATTCATGATTCATGATTTATGATTCAATTCATGATTCAATTCATGATTCATGATTTAAGATTCAATTCATGATTTAATTCAAGATTCATGATTCATGATTCATGATTCTATTCATGATTCATTATTCAATTCATGATTCATGATTTGCTTCATGATTCATGATTCATGATTCAATTCATGATTCATTTCATGATTCATGATTCAATTCATGATTCATGATTCATGATTCAATTCATGATTCATTTCACGATTCATGATTCAATTCATGATTCATGATTCATGATTTAATTCATGATTAATGATTCATGATTCAATTCATGTTTCATGATGCAATTCATGATTTATGATTCAATTCATGATTCATGATTCAATTCATGATTCATGATTCGATTTATGATTCATGATTCAATTCATGATTCGAGATTCATGATTCGATTCATGATTCATGATTCAATTCATGATTCATGATTCATGATTCGATTCATGATTCAATTCATGATTCATGATTCATGATTCATGATTCATGATTCAAATCATGATTTAATTCATGATTCATGATTCAATTCATGATTTATGATTCAATTCATGATTCATGATTCAATTCATGATTCATGATTCCATTCATTATTAATGATTTATGATTCGTTTCATGATTCATGATTCATTTCATGATTCTTGTTTTGATTCATAATTCATGATTCAATTCATGATTCATGATTCAATCCATGATTCATGATTCGATTCATTATTCATGATTCATGATTCATGATTTGATTCATGATTCTTGATTCGATTCATGATTCATGATTCGATTCATGATTCATGATTCATAATTCATGATTCAATTCATGATTCATTATTCATGATTCATGATTCAATTCATGATTCATGACTCAATTCATGATTCATGATTCGATTCATGATTTATGATTCGATTCATGATTTATGATTTATGATTCAATTTATGATTCAATTCATGATTCATGATTCATGATTCGATTCATGATTCATGATTCAATTCATGATTCATGATTCATTATTTAATTCATGATTCGATTCATGATTTATGATTCAATTCATGATTCATGATTCATGATTCATTTCATGATTCATGATTTGATTCATGATTCATGATTCATTATTCGTTATTCAATTTATGATTCATGATTTGATTCATGATTCATGATTCAATTCAGGATTCATGATTTATGATTCAATTCATGATTCAATTCATGATTCATGATTCATGATTCGATTCATGATTCATGATTCGATTTATGATTCATGATTCATTTCATGATTCATGATTTATGATTCAATTCATGATTCAATTCATGATTCATGATTCAATTCATTTTTCGAGATTCATGATTCGATTCATGATTCATGATTCGATTCATGATTCAATTCATGATTTATGATTCATGATTCATGATTCAAGTCATGATTCATGATTCATGATTCGATTCATGATTCATGATTCGATTTATGATTCATGATTCATTTCATGATTCATGATTTATGATTCAATTCATGATTCAATTCATGATTCATGATTCAATTCATTATTCGAGATTCATGATTCGATTCATGATTCATGATTCATGATTCGATTCATGATTCGAATCATGATTTATGATTCATAATTCATGATTCAATTCATGATTCAATTCATGATTCATGATTCATGATTCATGATTCGATTCATGATTCATGATTCATGATTCGATTCATGATTCATGATTCAATTTATGATTCATGATTTGATTCATGATTCATGATTCAATTAATGAATCATGATTCATGATTCATGATTCAATTCATGATTCATGATTCATGATTAAATTCATGATTCATTTCATGATTCATGATTTATGATTCATTTTATGATTCATGATTCATGATTCAATTCATGATTCATGTTTCGATTCATGATTCGATTCATGATTCATGATTCACAATTCATGATTCAATTCATGATTCATGATTCATGATTCATGTTTCAATTCATGATTCATGATTCAATTCATGATTCATGATTCGATTCACGATTCATGATTCATAAAACATGATTCGATTCATGATTCATGATTTATGATTCAATTCATGATTTATGATTTATGATTCAATTTATGATTCAATTCATGATTCATGATTCATGATTCATGATTCATGATTCATGATTCGATTCATGATTCATGCTTCAATTCATGATTCATGATTCATTATTTAATTCATGATTCGATTCATGATTCATGATTCATTATTCATGATTCAATTCATGATTCATGATTTGATTCATGATTCATGATTCAATTCAGGATTCATGATTTATGATTCAATTCATGATTCAATTCATGATTCATGATTAATGATTCGATTCATGATTCATGAATCGATTTATGATTCATGATTCAATTCATGATTCAATTTATGATTCATGATTCAATTCATGATTCGAGATTCATGATTCGATTCATGATTCATGATTTAATTCATGATACATGATTAGATTCATGATTTAATTCATGATTCATGATTGATGATTCAATTCATGATTCATTTCATGATTCATGATTCAATTCATGATTCATGATTCATGATTCAATTCATGATTCATTTCATGATTCATGATTCAATTCATGATTCATGATTCATGATTCAATTCATGATTAAAATTATGATTCATTTCATGATTCATGATTCAATTCATGTTTCATTTCATGATTCATGATTCATGATTTAATTCATGATTAATGATTCATGATTCAATTCATGTTTCATGATGCAATTCATGATTTATGATTCAATTCATGATTCATGATTCAATTCATGATTCATGATTCGATTCATGATTCATGATTCAAATCATGATTTAATTCATGATTCATGATTCAATTCATGATTTATGATTCAATTCATGATTCATGATTCAATTTATGATTCATGATTCGATTCATTATTAATGATTTATGATTCGTTTCATGATTCATGATTCATTTCATGATTCTTGTTTTGATTCATAATTCATGATTCAATTCATGATTCATGATTCAATCCATGATTCATGATTCGATTCATTATTCATGATTCATGATTCGATTCATGATTCTTGATTCGATTCATGATTCATGATTCGATTCATGATTCATGATTCATAATTCATGATTCAATTCATGATTCATTACTCAATTCATCATGATTCATGATTCGATTCATGATTCATGATTTATGATTCAATTCATGATTTATGATTCAATTTATGATTCAATTCATGATTCATGATTCATGATTTAAATCATGATTCATGATTCAATTCATGATTCATGATTCATTATTTAATTCATGATTTGATTCATGATTTATGATTCAATTCATGATTCATGATTCATGATTCATTTCATGATTCATGATTCAATTCATGATTCATGATTCATTATTCATTATTCAATTCATGATTCATGATTTGATTCATGATTCATGATTCAATTCAGGATTCACGATTTATGATTCAATTCATGATTCAATTCATGATTCATGATTCATGATTCGATTCATGATTCATGATTCGATTTATGATTCATGATTCATTTCATGATTCATGATTTATGATTCAATTCATGATTCAATTCATGATTCAATTCATGATTCATGATTCAATTCATTATTCGAGATTCATGATTCGATTCATGATTCATGATTCGATTCATGATTCAATTCATGATTTATGATTCATGATTTATGATTCAAGTCATGATTCATGATTCATGATTCGATTCATGATTCATGATTCGATTTATGATTCATGATTCATTTCATGATTCATAATTTATGATTCAATTCATGATTCAATTCATGATTCATGATTCAATTCATTATTCGAGATTCATGATTCGATTCATGATTCATGATTCATGATTCGATTCATGATTCGAATCATGATTTATGATTCATGATTCATGATTCAATTCATGATTCAATTCATGATTCATGATTCATGATTTAATTCATGATTCATTTCATGATTCATGATTCATGATTTAATTCATGATTAATGATTCATGATTCAATTCATGATTCATGATGCAATTCATGATTCATGATTCAATTCATGATTCATGATTCGATTCATGATTTATGATTCAATTCATGATTCATGATTTATGATTCGATTCATGATTCATGATTCAATTCATGATTCATGATTTGATTCATGATTCATGATTCATGATTCGATTCATGATTCATGATTCAAATTATGATTCATGATTAGATTCATGATTCATGATTCAATTCATGATTCATGATTTATGATTCAATTCATGATTCAATTCATGATTCATGATTTAAGATTCAATTCATGATTTAATTCAAGATTCATGATTCATGATTCATGATTCTATTCATGATTCATTATTCAATTCATGATTCATGATTTGCTTCATGATTCATGATTCATGATTCAATTCATGATTCATTTCATGATTCATGATTCAATTCATGATTCATGATTCATGATTCAATTCATGATTCATTTCACGATTCATGATTCAATTCATGATTCATGATTCATGATTTAATTCATGATTAATGATTCATGATTCAATTCATGTTTCATGATGCAATTCATGATTTATGATTCAATTCATGATTCATGATTCAATTCATGATTCATGATTCGATTTATGATTCATGATTCAATTCATGATTCGAGATTCATGATTCGATTCATGATTCATGATTCAATTCATGATTCATGATTCATGATTCGATTCATGATTCAATTCATGATTCATGATTCATGATTCATGATTCATGATTCAAATCATGATTTAATTCATGATTCATGATTCAATTCATGATTTATGATTCAATTCATGATTCATGATTCAATTCATGATTCATGATTCCATTCATTATTAATGATTTATGATTCGTTTCATGATTCATGATTCATTTCATGATTCTTGTTTTGATTCATAATTCATGATTCAATTCATGATTCATGATTCAATCCATGATTCATGATTCGATTCATTATTCATGATTCATGATTCATGATTTGATTCATGATTCTTGATTCGATTCATGATTCATGATTCGATTCATGATTCATGATTCATAATTCATGATTCAATTCATGATTCATTATTCATGATTCATGATTCAATTCATGATTCATGACTCAATTCATGATTCATGATTCGATTCATGATTTATGATTCGATTCATGATTTATGATTTATGATTCAATTTATGATTCAATTCATGATTCATGATTCATGATTCGATTCATGATTCATGATTCAATTCATGATTCATGATTCATTATTTAATTCATGATTCGATTCATGATTTATGATTCAATTCATGATTCATGATTCATGATTCATTTCATGATTCATGATTTGATTCATGATTCATGATTCATTATTCGTTATTCAATTTATGATTCATGATTTGATTCATGATTCATGATTCAATTCAGGATTCATGATTTATGATTCAATTCATGATTCAATTCATGATTCATGATTCATGATTCGATTCATGATTCATGATTCGATTTATGATTCATGATTCATTTCATGATTCATGATTTATGATTCAATTCATGATTCAATTCATGATTCATGATTCAATTCATTTTTCGAGATTCATGATTCGATTCATGATTCATGATTCGATTCATGATTCAATTCATGATTTATGATTCATGATTCATGATTCAAGTCATGATTCATGATTCATGATTCGATTCATGATTCATGATTCGATTTATGATTCATGATTCATTTCATGATTCATGATTTATGATTCAATTCATGATTCAATTCATGATTCATGATTCAATTCATTATTCGAGATTCATGATTCGATTCATGATTCATGATTCATGATTCGATTCATGATTCGAATCATGATTTATGATTCATAATTCATGATTCAATTCATGATTCAATTCATGATTCATGATTCATGATTCATGATTCGATTCATGATTCATGATTCATGATTCGATTCATGATTCATGATTCAATTTATGATTCATGATTTGATTCATGATTCATGATTCAATTAATGAATCATGATTCATGATTCATGATTCAATTCATGATTCATGATTCATGATTAAATTCATGATTCATTTCATGATTCATGATTTATGATTCATTTTATGATTCATGATTCATGATTCAATTCATGATTCATGTTTCGATTCATGATTCGATTCATGATTCATGATTCACAATTCATGATTCAATTCATGATTCATGATTCATGATTCATGTTTCAATTCATGATTCATGATTCAATTCATGATTCATGATTCGATTCACGATTCATGATTCATAAAACATGATTCGATTCATGATTCATGATTTATGATTCAATTCATGATTTATGATTTATGATTCAATTTATGATTCAATTCATGATTCATGATTCATGATTCATGATTCATGATTCATGATTCGATTCATGATTCATGCTTCAATTCATGATTCATGATTCATTATTTAATTCATGATTCGATTCATGATTCATGATTCATTATTCATGATTCAATTCATGATTCATGATTTGATTCATGATTCATGATTCAATTCAGGATTCATGATTTATGATTCAATTCATGATTCAATTCATGATTCATGATTAATGATTCGATTCATGATTCATGAATCGATTTATGATTCATGATTCAATTCATGATTCAATTTATGATTCATGATTCAATTCATGATTCGAGATTCATGATTCGATTCATGATTCATGATTTAATTCATGATACATGATTAGATTCATGATTTAATTCATGATTCATGATTGATGATTCAATTCATGATTTATGATTCATGATTCATGATTCAAATCATGATTCAAATCATGATTCATGATTCAATTCATGATTCATGATTCAATTCATGATTCATGATTCAATTCATGATTCATGATTCAGTTCATGATTCATGATTCAATTCATGATTCATGATTCATGATTCATGATTTATGATTCAATTCATGATTCATGATTCGAGTCATGATTCATGATTCAATTCATGATTTATGATTTATGAATCAATTTATGATTCAATTCATGATTCATGATTCATGATTCATGATTCATGATTTATGATTCATGATTCGATTCATGATTCATGATTCATGATTCATTATTTAATTCATGATTCGATTCATGATTTATGATTCAATTCATGATTTATGATTCATGATTCATTTCATGATTCATGATTCGATTCATAATTCATGATTCATAATTCATAATTCAATTCATGATTCATGATTCGATTTATGATTTAATTCATGATTCAATTCATGATTCATGATTCATGATTCATGATTCGATTCATGATTCGATTTATGATTCATGATTCAATTCATGATTCATGATTTATGATTCAATTCATGATTCAATTCATGATTCATGATTTAATTCATGATTCGAGATTCATGATTCGATTCATGATTCATGATTCGATTCATGATTCAATTCATGATTTATGATTCATGATTCATGATTTAATTCATGATTCATGATTCATGATTCGATTCATAATTCATGATTCATGCTTCGATTCATGATTCATGATTCATGATTCATGATTCTATTCATGATTCATGATTCGATTCATGATTCATGATTCATTATTTAATTCATGATTCGATTCATGATTTATGATTCAATTCATGATTTATGATTCATGATTTATGATTCATGATTCATTTCATGATTCATGATTCGATTCATGATTCATGATTCATAATTCATAATTCAATTCATGATTCATGATTCGATTTATGATTCAATTCATGATTCAATTCATGATTCATGATTCGATTCATGATTCGATTTATGATTCATGATTCAATTCATGATTCATGATTTAATTCATGATTCGAGATTCATGATTCGATTCATGATTCATGATTCATGATTCGATTCATGATTCAATTCATGATTTATGATTCATGATTCATGATTTAATTCATGATTCATGATTCATGATTCGATTCATTATTCATGATTCATGCTTCATGATTCGATTCATGATTCATGATTCAATTCATGATTCATTTCATGATTTATGATTCATGATTCAATTCATGATTCATGTTTCGATTCATGATTCATGATTCGATTCATGATTCATGATTTATAATTCATGATTTAATTCATGATTCATGATTCATGATTCAGTTCATGATTCATGATTCAATTCATGATTTATGATTCAATTCATGATTCATGATTCGATTCATGATTCATGATTCAATTCATGATTTATGATTTATGAATCAATTTATGATTCAATTCATGATTCATGATTCATGATTCATGATTCATGATTCAATTCATGATTCATGATTCAATTCATGATTCATTATTTAATTCATGATTTGATTCATGATTTATGATTCAATTCATGATTTATAATTCATGATTCATTTCATGATTCATGATTCGATTCATGCTTCATGATTCATAATTCATGATTCAATTCATGATTCATGATTCGATTTATGATTCAATTCATGATTCAATTCATGATTCATGATTCATGATTCATGATTCGATTCATGATTCATGATTCGATTTATGATTCATTAATCAATTCATGATTCATGATTTATGATTCAATTCATGATTCAATTCATGATTCATGATTCAATTCATGATTCGAGATTCAGGATTTGATTCAAGATTCATGATTCATGATTCGATTCATGATTCAATTCATGATTCATGATTCATGATTCAATTCATGATTTATGATTCATGATTCGATTCATAATTCATGATTCATGTTTCATGATTCATGATTCGATTCATGATTCATGATTTAATTCATGATTCATGATTTGATTTATGATTCATGATTCAATTCATGATTCGAGATTCATGATTCGATTCATGATTCATGATTCAATTCATGATTCATGATTCGATTCATGATTCAATTCATGATTCATGATAAAATTTATGATTCATGATTCAATTCATGATTCATGATTCGATTCATGATTCATGATTCGATTCATTATTCATGATTCCTGATTCATGATTTGATTCATGATTCTTGATTCATTTCATGATTCATGATTCAATTCATGATTCATGTTTCGATTCATGTATCTTGATTCGATTCATGATTTATGATTCGATTCATGATTCGATTCATGATTCATGATTCAATTCATGATTCATGATTCAATTCATGATTCATGATTCGAATCATGATTCATGATTCATGATTCATTATTCAATTCATGATTCATGATTCATGATTCAATTCATGAATTATGATTTATGATTCAATTTATGATTCAATTCATGATTCATGATTCAATTCATAATTCATGATTCATGAATCGATTCATGATTCATGATTCAATTCATGATTCATGATTCATGATTCAATTCAAGATTCATGATTCGATTCATGATTCATGATTCATGAATCATGATTCATGATTCATGATTCGATTCATGATTCATGATTCAATTCATGATTCATGATATATGATTCAACTCATAATTCAATTCATGATTCATGATTTATGATTCGATTCATGATTCATGATTCAATTCATGATTCATGATTTATGATTCAATTCATGATTCAATTCATGATTCATGATTTATGATTCAATTCATGATTCAATTCATGATTCATGATTCATGATTCGTAATTCGATTCATGATTCATGATTCAATTCATGATTCATGATTTGATTCATGATTCATGATTCAATTCATGAATCATGATTCATGATTCATGATTCAATTCATGATTCATGATTCATGATTCAATTCATGATTCATTTCATGATTCATGTTTCAATTGATGATTCATGATTTATGATTCAATTCGTGATTCATTTCATGATTCATGATTCAATTCATGATTCAATTGATGATTCATTTCATGATTCATGATTCAATTGATGATTCATTTCATGATTCATGATTTAATTCATGATTAATGATTTGATTCATGATTCATGATTCAATTCATGATTCATGATTTATGATTAAACTCATGATTCAATTCATGATTCATGATTCATAATTCATGATTCGATTTATGATTCATGATTCAATTCATGATTCATGATTTGATTCCTGATTCATGATTCATGATTCGATTCATGATTCATGATTCAATTCATGATTCATGATTTGATTCATGATTCATGATTCAATTCATGATTCATGATTTATGATTCAATTCATGATTCAATTCATGATTCATGATTTATGATTCAATTCATGATTCAATTCATGATTCATGATTCATGATTCATGATTCATGTTTTATGATTCAATTCATGATTCATGATTCGAGTCATGATTCATGATTCAATTCATGATTTATGATTTATGAATCAATATATGATTCAATTCATGATTCATGATTCATGATTTATGATTCATGATTCGATTCATGATTCATGATTCATGATTCATTATTTAATTCATGATTCGATTCATGATTTATGATTCAATTCATGATTTATGATTCATGATTCATTTCATGATTCATGATTCTATTCATGATTCATGATTCATAATTCATAATTCAATTCATGATTCATGATTCGATTTATGATTCAATTCATGATTCAATTCATGATTCATGATTCATGATTCATGATTCGATTCATGATTCGATTTATGATTCATGATTCAATTCATGATTCATGATTTAATTCATGATTCGAGATTCATGATTCGATTCATGATTCATGATTCATGATTCGATTCATGATTCAATTCATGATTTATGATTCATGATTCATGATTTAATTCATGATTCATGATTCATGATTCGATTCATTATTCATGATTCATGATTCATGATTCGATTCATGATTCATGATTCAATTCATGATTCATTTCATGATTTATGATTCATGATTCAATTCATGATTCATGTTTCGATTCATGATTCATGATTCGATTCATGATTCATGATTTATAATTCATGATTTAATTCATGATTCATGATTCATGATTCAGTTCATGATTCATGATTCAATTCATGATTTATGATTCAATTCATGATTCATGATTCGATTCATGATTCATGATTCAATTCATGATTTATGATTTATGAATCAATTTATGATTCAATTCATGATTCATGATTCATGATTCATGATTCATGATTCAATTCATGATTCATGATTCAATTCATGATTCATGATTCATTATTTAATTCATGATTCGATTCATGATTTATGATTCAATTCATGATTTATAATTCATGATTCATTTCATGATTCATGATTCGATTCATGATTCATGATTCATAATTCATGATTCAATTCATGATTCATGATTCGATTTATGATTCAATTCATGATTCAATTCATGATTCATGATTCATGATTCATGATTCGATTCATGATTCATGATTCGATTTATGATTCATTAATCAATTCATGATTCATGATTTATGATTCAATTCATGATTCAATTCATGATTCATGATTCAATTCATGATTCGAGATTCATGATTTGATTCATGATTCATGATTCATGATTCGATTCATGATTCAATTCATGATTCATGATTCATGATTCAATTCATGATTTATGATTCATGATTCGATTCATAATTCATGATTCATGCTTTGATTCATGATTCATGATTCATGATTCGATTCATGATTCATGATTTAATTCATGATTCGATTTATGATTCATGATTCAATTCATGATTCGAGATTCATGATTAGATTCATGATTCATGATTCAATTCATCATTCATGATTCGATTCATGATTCAATTCATGATTCATGATTCATGATAAAATTTATGATTCATGATTCAATTCATGATTCATGATTCGATTCATGATTCATGATTCGATTCATTATTCATGATTCCTGATTCATGATTTGATTCATGATTCTTGATTCATTTCATGATTCATGATTCAATTCATGATTCATGTTTCGATTCATGTATCTTGATTCGATTCATGATTTATGATTCGATTCATGATTCGATTCATGATTCATGATTCAATTCATGATTCATGATTCAATTCATGATTCATGATTCGAATCATGATTTATGATTCATGATTCATTATTCAATTCATGATTCATGATTCATGATTCAATTCATGAATTATGATTTATGATTCAATTTATGATTCAATTCATGATTCATGATTCGATTCATAATTCATGATTCATGATTCGATTCATGATTCATGATTCAATTCATGATTCATGATTCATGATTCAATTCATGATTCATGATTCGATTCATGATTCATGATTCATGATTCAATTCATGATTCATGATTCGATTCATGATTCATGATTCAATTCATGATTCATGATATATGATTCAACTCATAATTCAATTCATGATTCATGATTTATGATTCGATTCATGATTCATGATTCAATTCATGATTCATGATTTATGATTCAATTCATGATTCAATTCATGATTCATGATTTATGATTCAATTCATGATTCAATTCATGATTCATGATTCATGATTCGTAATTCGATTCATGATTCATGATTCAATTCATGATTCATGATTTGATTCATGATTCATGATTCAATTCATGAATCATGATTCATGATTCATGATTCAATTCATGATTCATGATTCATGATTCAATTCATGATTCATTTCATGATTCATGTTTCAATTGATGATTCATGATTTATGATTCAATTCATGATTCATTTCATGATTCATGATTCAATTCATGATTCAATTGATAATTCATTTCATGATTCATGATTCAATTGATGATTCATTTCATGATTCATGATTTAATTCATGATTAATGATTTGATTCATGATTCATGATTCAATTCATGATTCATGATTTATGATTAAACTCATGATTCAATTCATGATTCATGATTCATAATTCATGATTCGATTTATGATTCATGATTCAATTCATGATTCATGATTTGATTCCTGATTCATGATTCATGATTCGATTCATGATTCATGATTCAATTCATGATTCATGATTTGATTCATGATTCAATTCATGATTCATGATTTATGATTCAATTCATGATTCAATTCATGATTCATGATTTATGATTCAATTCATGATTCAATTCATGATTCATGATTCATGATTCGATTCATGAATTATGATTCAATTCATGATTCATGATTTGATTCATGATTCATGATTCAATTCATGAATCATGATTCATGATTCATGATTCAATTCATGATTCATGATTCAATTCATGATTCATTTCATGATTCATGATTCAATTCATGATTCATGATCCATGATTCATTTCATGATTCATGATTCAATTCATGATTCATGATCCATGATTCGATTCATGATTCATGATTCAATTCATGATTCATGATTTGATTCATGATTCATGATTCAATTCATGATTCATGATTCATGATTCAATTCATGATTCATGATTCATGATTCAATTCATGATTCATGATTCATGATTCAATTCATGATTCATTTCATGATTCATGATTCAATTCATGATTCATGATTCATTATTCAATTCATGATTCATTTCATGATTCATGATTCAATTCATGATTCATGATTCATGATTCAATTCATGATTCAATTCATGATTCATTTCATGATTCATGATTCAATTCATGATTCATTTCATGATTCATGATTTAATTCATGATTAATGATTCATGATTCAATTCATGATTCATGATGCAATTCATGATTCATGATTCACTTCATGATTAATGATTCGATTCATGATTCATGATTCAATTCATGATTCATGATTTGTGATTCAACTCATGATTCAATGCATGATTCATGATTCATGATTCGATTCATGATTCATGATTCAATTCATGATTCATGATTTGATTCATGATTCATGATTCATGATTCGATTCATGATTCATGATTCATGATTCAATTCATGATTCAAATCATGATTTGATTCATGATTCATGATTCAATTCATGATTCATGATTTATGATTCAATTCATGATTCAATTCATGATTCATGATTTAAGATTCAATTCATGATTTAATTCAAGATTCATGATTCATGATTCATGATTAGATTCATTATTCATTATGCAATTCATGATTCATGATTTGATTCATGATTCATGATTCATGATTCAATTCATGATTCATTTCATGATTCATGATTCAATTCATGATTCATGATTCATGATTCAATTCATGCTTCATGATTCATGATTCAAATCATGATTTAATTCATGATTCATGATTCAATTTATGATTTATGATTCAATTCATGATTCATGATTCAATTCATGATTCATGATTCGATTCATGATTAATGATTTATGAATCGTTTCATGATTCATGATTTATTTCATGATTCTTGTTTCGATTCATAATTCATGATTCAATTCATGATTCATGATTCAATCCATGATTCATGATTCGATTCATTATTCATGATTCATAATTCATGAAACATGATTCGATTCATGATTCATGATTTATGATTCAATTCATGATTTATGATTTATGATTCAATTTATGATTCAATTCATGATTCATGATTCATGATTCGATTCATGATTCATGATTCAATTCATGATTCATGATTCATTATTTAATTCATGATTCGATTCATGATTTATGATTCATGATTCAATTTATGATTCATGATTTGATTCATGATTCATGATTCAATTCAGGATTCATGATTTATGATTCAATTCATGATTCAATTCATGATTCATGATTCATGATTCGATTCATGATTCATGATTCGATTTATGATTAATGATTTGATTCATGATTCATGATTCAATTCAGGATTCATGATTTATGATTCAATTCATGATTCAATTCATGATTCATGATTCATGATTCGATTCATGATTCATGATTTGATTTATGATTAATGATTCATTTCATGATTCATGATTTATGATATAATTCATGATTCAATTCATGATTCATGATTCAATTCATTATTCGAGATTCATGATTCGATTCATGATTCATGATTCAATTCATGATTTATGATTCATGATTCATGATTCAATTCATGATTCAATTCATGATTCATGATTCATGATTCATGATTCGATTCATGATTCGATTCATGATTTATGATTCAATTCATGATTCATGATTCATGATTCATTTCATGATTCATGATTCGATTCATGATTCATTATTCATGATTCAATTTATGATTCATGATTTGATTCATGATTCATGATTCAATTAATGAATCATGATTCATGATTCATGATTCAATTCATGATTCATGATTCATAATTAAATTCATGATTCATTTCATGATTCATGATTTATGATTCATTTCATGATTCATGATTCATGATTCAATTCATGATTCATGTTTCGATTCATGATTCATGATTTGATTCATGATTCATGATTCGATTCATGATTCATGATTCATAATTCATGATTCAATTCATGATTCATGATTCATGATTCATGATTCAATTCATGATTCATGATTCGATTCATGATTCATAATTCATGAAACATGATTCGATTCATGATTTATGATTCAATTCATGATTCATGATTCATGATTCATGATTCAATTCATGATTCATGATTCGATTCATGATTCATGATTCATGATTCATGATTCATGATTCATGATTCGATTCATGATTCATGATTCAATTCATGATTCATGATTCATTATTTAATTCATGATTCGATTCATGATTTATGATTCAATTCATGATTTATGATTCATGATTCATTTCATGATTCATGATTCGATTCATAATTCATGATTCATAATTCATAATTCAATTCATGATTCATGATTCGATTTATGATTCAATTCATGATTCAATTCATGATTCATTAATCATGATTCATGATTCGATTCATGATTCATGATTCGATTTATGATTCATGATTCAATTCATGATTCATGATTTATGATTCAATTCATGATTCAATTCATGATTCATGATTCAATTCATGATTCGAGATTCATGATTCAATTCATGATTTATGATTCATGATTCATGATTCAATTCATGATTCATGATTCATGATTAGATTCATAATTCATGATTCATGCTTCGATTCATGATTCATGATTCATGATTCGATTCATGATTCATAATTCATGATTCAATTCATGATTCATGATTCGATTTATGATTCATGATTCAATTCATGATTCGAGATTCATGATTCGATTCATGATTCATGATTCAATTCATGATTCATGATTCAATTCATGATTCATAATTCGATTCATTATTTATGATTCATGATTCATGATTCGATTCATGATTCTTGATTCATTTCATGATTCATGATTCATGATTCAATTCATGATTCATGTTTCGATTCATGATTCATGATTCGATTCATGATTCATGATTTATAATTCATGATTCAATTCATGATTCATGATTCATGATTCAGTTCATGATTCATGATTCAATTCATGATTCATGATTCGATTCATGATTCATGATTCATGATTCGATTCATGATTCATGATTTATGATTCAATTCATGATTCATGATTCGATTTATGATTCATGATTCAATTCATGATTTATGATTTATGAATCAATTTATGATTCAATTCATGATTCATGATTCATGATTCATGATTCAATTCATGATTCATGATTCAATTCATGATTCATTATTTAATTCATGATTTGATTCATGATTTATGATTCAATTCATGATTTATAATTCATGATTCATTTCATGATTCATGATTCGATTCATGATTCATGATTCATAATTCATGATTCAATTCATAATTCATGATTTGATTTATGATTCAATTCATGATTCAATTCATGATTCATGATTCATGATTCATTTCATGCTTCATGATTCGATTCATGATTCATGATTCATTATTCATGATTCAATTCATGATTCATGATTCGAGTCATGATTCATGATTCAATTCATGATTTATGATTTATGAATCAATTTATGATTCAATTCATGATTCATGATTCATGATTCATGATTCATGATTCGATTCATGATTCATGATTCAATTCATGATTCATGATTCATTATTTAATTCATGATTCGATTCATGATTTATGATTCAATTCATGATTTATGATTCATGATTCATTTCATGATTCATGATTCGATTCATAATTCATGATTCATAATTCATAATTCAATTCATGATTCATGATTCGATTTATGATTCAATTCATGATTCAATTCATGATTCATTAATCATGATTCATGATTCGATTCATGATTCATGATTCGATTTATGATTCATGATTCAATTCATGATTCATGATTTATGATTCAATTCATGATTCAATTCATGATTCATGATTCAATTCATGATTCGAGATTCATGATTCAATTCATGATTTATGATTCATGATTCATGATTCAATTCATGATTCATGATTCATGATTCGATTCATAATTCATGATTCATGCTTCGATTCATGATTCATGATTCGATTCATGATTCATAATTCATGATTCAATTCATGATTCATGATTCGATTTATGATTCATGATTCAATTCATGATTCGAGATTCATGATTCGATTCATGATTCATGATTCAATTCATGATTCATGATTCAATTCATGATTCATAATTCGATTCATTATTTATGATTCATGATTCATGATTCGATTCATGATTCTTGATTCATTTCATGATTCATGATTCATGATTCAATTCATGATTTATGTTTCGATTCATGATTCATGATTCGATTCATGATTCATGATTTATAATTCATGATTCAATTCATGATTCATGATTCATGATTCAGTTCATGATTCATGATTCAATTCATGATTCATGATTCGATTCATGATTCATGACTCATGATTCGATTCATGATTCATGATTTATGATTCAATTCATGATTCATGATTCGATTTATGATTCATGATTCAATTCATGATTTATGATTTATGAATCAATTTATGATTCAATTCATGATTCATGATTCATGATTCATGATTCAATTCATGATTCATGATTCAATTCATGATTCATGATTCATTATTTAATTCATGATTTGATTCATGATTTATGATTCAATTCATGATTTATAATTCATGATTCATTTCATGATTCATGATTCGATTCATGATTCATGATTCATAATTCATGATTCAATTCATAATTCATGATTTGATTTATGATTCAATTCATGATTCAATTCATGATTCATGATTCATGATTCATTTCATGCTTCATGATTCGATTCATGATTCATGATTCATTATTCATGATTCAATTTATGATTCATGATTTGATTCATGATTCATGATTCAATTCAGGATTCATGATTTATGATTCAATTCATGATTCAATTCATGATTCATGATTCATGATTCGATTCATGATTCATGATTCGATTTATGATTCATGATTCATTTCATGATTCATGATTTATGATTCAATTTATGATTCAATTCATGATTCAATTTGTGACAGACCCGGGCCTTATATTGAGAATATCGTGCCAACCCGGTCTGTCCTCAGTGGGCCAATTGAATAACTATGGCCCACTCTGTTATTAAATGCCGCCCGGTGGCCAGATCTGTTATTACTGTGGTGTCCAGAGAGGGAGGGGAGAGGCAGCTCACAGGAAGTGTGAATCAGCTGTGGACCCTGTGACATCAAAAAGTAGTGGAACGGGTTAAAAAAAGGAGGGTCAGGACCTTATCTAAAATCAGTAGGGGGTCTCTCCCTGTTTGCTAACTATTGTTCTAGCAAGTCTGCAACACAGTCTGAATGGCACCATCACAGCAAGGGGTGACCACTGATGTCATGCACTATTTCCACCCCGGTTACCACCCAAACTCTTCACACCACCAATCACAAGAGGACAGTGAGTGGGGGGGGTGGTGAGAAGGGACCAAAAAGGAGCTGTCTGGGGGATGGGGGGTGTTGTTGGAGAATCTGGAGAGAGCAAGGACCTGTTAGAGAGTAACCGTATTCTCGCAGGGCCTTAAAGGAATGCTTGAGGCAGGAGCTTCTTGACAGAGATCGGACAGTGTACCTCTAGGACTGATTCTGTTACCACTCCATCGGGAGACACTCGCAGATTCTGGGGAATTGGTGAGCCTACATCCGTAGGGAGACTGATACCCAGGGTCCCACCAAGCTGGTGGAGAGTTGGCCGAGCGGCTGGGATCAGCAAGATACACAGACCCACCTTAAGGATCAGAAACCCTGGCCCACTTGGATTGTCAGCTGTGGATTTTATTACCAGGAGTTTGGGCCTGCTAGGACTCTGTGCTTGGAGGTAACCTGCTGGGGATTTTGTTGGGGAGTTTTACTTGCACTGGTGATTTTCTGACACTTGATATATTTGGCGGGGGGAACAAGTTTCTCCTTGGGGAGCACTGTTGTATTTTACTAAGTGTGTGCACTTTGTTTAATAAAAGGGATTATTATTTCTTTCCTGTCTCCTTACCTGTGTGACCTGTGAACCTAGAGGACCGGGTATCTAGAGAGCTTTGGTAATAACCCCGGTGTCCTCACAATTTTGGTGGCAAGCAGTGGGGTCACACAGTCCCAACGTTTGGGTAGAGCGCAGGGACTCGTATCCAGATACGGTCAGGCTCTGTAAGGACACAAGGCAACAGTCTGTCAGCACCAGTGTTAGTAAAAAAAAAACAAAAAAAAAAAAAACCCCTAGCTAGGAAGTCAGCAGGAATGGCCACAGAAGCAGAGCAGATCAGCTTAAAAGCCACAGAGAGATTCTATATGAAAGCAAGGAAACAACACTTGCAGGGGTTCTGCAGAACCAAAGGGGTGGACTTTGATGACACAGACGTGCGTGAAGTTCTGGTGGCCAAACTAATGGAATGGGAAAAGGCCCACCCTGAGGAGATGGAAGAGTCAGAGGTGGAAGAGGAGGAGGCCAAAGACCAGCCACAGAGACCCCCTAGTGGGACACAACCCAGACCACCGTCCGGCACTCCAGCAGTGCTGCAAGATTGGCTGACAGCACTGGGGGAAAGGGCAACCCTGCATGAAAGGGCAGCCGTACTCCAAGCAATGTTGGGGGTAGCATATGAGGTACCCCAGATTCAGAGAGTAGAAGGTCGGGGAGAGGCCCGGTTGAGACCTCAGCTGGGATATAGTGGAGTCCCAATTTTTAAAGAGGCAGACACAGACATTGATACCCATCTCCAGGTTTTTGAAAACTTGATGGGAGTCCATGGGATTGAGGAGGAAGAGTGGTCCAAATATCTGGGACCCAGCCTGACTGGGAGAGCGCTGGAAGCTTACCAGGCTCTAAGCCCTCACGAATGTGGGGATTATGGTACAGTGAAAAAGGCACTGATGGTAAAATTCCAGTTAAATGCAGAGACCTACAGATACAAGTTCAGGACTTTGAATAAAGGAGGGTCACAGTCGCACCAGGAATTTGCCAGCCAGCTACAGAGGGCCTGCGAGAAATGGATGGAAGGGAAAGGGGCCCGCTCCGCTAAGCAAATTAAAGAGCTCATTATGCTGGAGCAGCTGACTCTAAAAATGGCCCCAGAGATCCGGGAATGGCTGGCGGACAGAAAACCTGAGACCCTGGAGGAGGCAGCAGGGTTAGCTGATGAGTATGTGGTGAGTCGACCAAGATGGAGAGCCCCTAGTATGCCTAGTCAAGCAGCTGCAGGGAGGGGGAGCCGAACAATTCCAGCAGGTCTAGTGACACCGGGAGCCCCCTTTATTAGAGAGAACTCTGCCCGGAATCCAAGAGATGAACCAGCCCGATCCAGACCCTGGGACCTGAATCCAAAGAGGTGCTTTCGGTGCAACCAGGTGGGGCACTTCCAGAGAGATTGCCCCCGTACCAGAAGTCCGATCCCAGGAGCCAGAGCTGCACCAGTGGCCGCTGTACAGTATGCCTCAGGAGATTTTGAAATCGGCATTGAGGCCGAGCCACCCTGTCCTGATGTGCCAGAGGCAAGGGACGGGGTGTATGTGGTGAACCTGATTTTGGGGAAGGGGAGGCAGAGCCCTAGGAATATGCAGGGTCATCTACAGGACGTGTGGGTGGGGGACTGCAAGGTCCAGGGGTTGAGAGACTCAGGAGCATCCCTGACCCTGGTGGAGCCTGATATAATTAAAAGATCCCAAGTTATGGAGGGACAGCAGGTCCGGATTTCCACGGTGGGGGGCCATCTTGCAGATATTCAGGTGGCCCGGGTACATTTGGATTGGGGGGCGGGATTTGGAATGGTGGAGGTGGGCATTCTGGATGGACTACCAGCAAAAGTGATTTTGGGGAATGATTTGGGCCAGGGATTGGTCACTCACTTTGTGCAAGCTGTGACCCGCAGCCAGAGCCGAGCACAAGCCACAGCAGCACAAGAAGCCGCAACGCCAAGGAGACCACCAAGATTAACCCCGGCAACCAGAACCAAGGAGCCAGAGGCAGCACCGTTGGTGAGTAACCCAGAAATATCTGATGTTGTACCAGAAATTGATTTGGGGGAGGAGGACAGAAGGGAATTTAGGAAGGCCCAACAGACTGACCCATCCCTAGCCAAACTGAGGAGTGCAGCAGACGCTGGGGGAGGGGAAGTGGCAGGCAGTAAAGTAGTGTGGGACAAAGGACTGTTATATAGGGTAGTCACCCCCACCCTAGATCAAGACCAGGGACAGAAGTGAAGCAGTTGGTAGTACCATGGGCTTACCGGACCCATTTATTAGCGCTGGCCCATGACATTCCAGCAGCGGGGCACTTTGGGACCAGAAAAACGATGGCCCGGTTGTTGCGGACTTTTTTCTGGCCTCAAGTCACCCAGGATGTGAAACGTTACAAAGCCTCCTGTGACACCTGTCAGAGAATAGGGAGAGCCCCTAAGAAAGTTCCACTACAATCCCTGCCTATAATTGAGGAGCCCTTTGCCCGGGTGGCTATAGATATCGTAGGTCCATTAGCCATCCCCAGTTACACCGGAAAAAGATTCATCCTCACCCTGGTGGACTTTGCCACCAGATACCCAGAGGCAGTAGCCCTGTCGTCCATAGACGCAGAGCATGTGGCCCAGGCTCTGGTGGACATTTTCAGCCGGGTAGGATATCCCAGGGAAGTGGTTACTGACCAGGGGACCCAATTCCAAGGGGACCTAGTCCAGACCCTATGGGAAAAGTGGGGCATTAAGCCCCTACGAACCACCCCGTACCATCTCCAGACCAATGGGTTATGTGAGCGTTTCAATGGAACGCTGAAACACCTCCTGAAGGCATATGTACAGTCTGAAGGGAGAGACTGGGACAGGGCCCTGCAGCAGCTCCTGTTTGCATACAGGGAAGTACCCCAGGAGTCCACCGGATACTCTCCTTTCGAACTTCTGTATGGCCGGAGGGTACGAGGCCCCCTAGACCTGGTTAGAGAGAGCTGGGAAGGAACATTCCAGGCCAATGAGCAGCCTATCCTTAAATATGTAGAGAAGATGAGGGAGAGGATGAAGAGAGTAGCGCAGCTGGCGCAAGGCCATTTAAAAGGAGCCCAGGCAAGACAAAAAGAGTGGTACGATGCCCACGCTCAGGATAGGAAGCTGAACGCAGGACAGAAGGTGATGGTGCTAATCCCAATGAGACGGAATAAACTTCAAGCCACCTGGGATGGCCCATACAAAGTGGTGAGGCAGGTAGGGGCGGTTAACTATGTAGTAGCGCTGGATGATGAGGAAACCTGGCTGAAAACCTTCCACATCAATCGACTAAAAGGTTATGTGGAACGGCAAGTGGCAGCAATGGTGGTGTGTTGTCCCCCCATGGGTCCCACAGAGGTAGACCCCCTACTGGAGATGATAGGGGAGGTGAGAGAGGAAAAGGGGGTGGAGACAGTGACAGTGGGGACGCAGCTAGGAGAGGGACAGAGGCAGGAAATGAGGGAGGTACTGGAGAAGGAGCAGGCCCAATTTACCTGTAAGCCCGGTCGTACCCACCTAGCCACCCACCATGTAGACACGGGGGAGGAGAAGCCCATAAGGCAGGTAGCATACCGCATGACCCCCGCTGTACTGGCCCAAGTACGGAAGGAGATAGAGGAAATGCTGGCCTTAGGAGTAATTAAGAAGTCAAATAGTCCATGGGCTGCAGGGGTGGTATTGGTCCCGAAGAAGGATGGGACCACCCGCTTCTGCATGGACTACCGTAAACTAAATGAGGTCACCACCACTGATGCTTATCCCATGGCCCGAATAGATGAGCTACTAGACAGGCTAGGGGCAGCCAAGTTTGTGTCAACTTTGGATCTGAGTAAGGGCTATTGGCAAATTCCCCTCACCCCCGAGGCTCAGGAGCGGTCAGCCTTTATAACCCCACTGGGATTGTTTGAATGTACGACAATGCCGTTTGGGATGAAAAATGCTCCAGCCACATTCCAACGGATGGTTGATGACCTGTTGGGGGGGTGTCAGGAATTTGCCCAGGCTTACTTAGATGACATTGCCATCTTCAGCCAGACGTGGGAGGATCACTTAGTGCAGGTGTCAGAGGTCCTGAGGAGAATCAGGCAGGCAGGGTTGACCATTCGCCCAGACAAATGCTTCATGGGCATGGCAGAAGTGCAATACTTGGGGCACCGTGTTGGTGGGGGAATCATACGACCTGAACCGGCAAAAGTAGAAGCCATTGTTCAGTGGCCCCGACCCACCAACCAAAAGCAAGTACGAGCGTTCCTCGGGATCGCAGGGTACTACAGAAAATTTGTGCCGCAGTATAGCACTGTTGCCAGGCCCCTGACTGACTTGACAAAGAAAAAATACTCTAGACGTATAGAATGGACCCCAGAGTGCGAGGGAGCCTTTGACGCTCTGAAGGCAGCATTGACCCAGTCCCCAGTGTTAGCAGCCCCAGACTTCAAGAAACGATTTCTGGTACAGACAGATGCTTCAGGGTGTGGACTCGGTGCTGTGCTCAGCCAAGTGGGGGAGGATGGGCATGAGCACCCAGTAGTTTATTTATCCCGAAAGCTGGTGGATAGAGAGGTAGCCTATGCCACCATTGAAAAAGAATGCCTGGCCATAGTGTGGGCCCTAAAGAAATTACAACCCTACATTTATGGGCAAGAGTTCACAGTAATTACAGACCACAACCCCCTTTACTGGTTACAAAGATCTGCTGGGGAAAATGGGAGGTTATTACGGTGGAGTTTAGCATTACAAGGTTATAACTTTACTATCTCGCACAAAAAGGGGAAAGACCACTCAAATGCGGACGGACTCTCCAGAAGAGAGGAGGAGAACCCTTCATTAAGGAACCCACCGTGCCAAGGAGAACATCTGGAGCCCGACCACCAGACTCCAACTGTCCCCTTGATTTAATAAGGGGGAGGTATGTGACAGACCCGGGCCTTATATTGAGAATATCGTGCCAACCCGGTCTGTCCTCAGTGGGCCAATTGAACAACCATGGCCCACTCTGTTATTAAATGCCGCCCGGTGGCCAGATCTGTTATTACTGTGGTGTCCAGAGAGGGAGGGGAGAGGCAGCTCACAGGAAGTGTGAATCAGCTGTGGACCCTGTGACATCAAAAAGTAGTGGAACGGGTTAAAAAAAGGAGGGTCAGGACCTTATCTAAAATCAGTAGGGGGTCTCTCCCTGTTTGCTAACTATTGTTCTAGCAAGTCTGCAACACAGTCTGAATGGCACCATCACAGCAAGGGGTGACCACTGATGTCATGCACTATTTCCACCCCGGTTACCACCCAAACTCTTCACACCACCAATCACAAGAGGACAGTGAGTGGGGGGGGGTGGTAAGAAGGGACCAAAAAGGAGCTGTCTGGGGGATGGGGGGTGTTGTTGGAGAATCTGGAGAGAGCAAGGACCTGTTAGAGAGTAACCGTATTCTCGCAGGGCCTTAAAGGAATGCTTGAGGCAGGAGCTTCTTGACAGAGATCGGACAGTGTACCTCTAGGACTGATTCTGTTACCACTCCATCGGGAGACACTCGCAGATTCTGGGGAATTGGTGAGCCTACATCCGTAGGCTGATACCCAGGGTCCCACCAAGCTGGTGGAGAGTTGGCCGAGCGGCTGGGATCAGCAAGATACACAGACCCACCTTAAGGATCAGAAACCCTGGCCCACTTGGATTGTCAGCTGTGGATTTTATTACCAGGAGTTTGGGCCTGCTAGGACTCTGTGCTTGGAGGTAACCTGCTGGGGATTTTGTTGGGGAGTTTTACTTGCACTGGTGATTTTCTGACACTTGATATATTTGGCGGGGGGAACAAGTTTCTCCTTGGGGAGCACTGTTGTATTTTACTAAGTGTGTGCACTTTGTTTAATAAAAGGGATTATTATTTCTTTCCTGTCTCCTTACCTGTGTGACCTGTGAACCTAGAGGACCGGGTATCTAGAGAGCTTTGGTAATAACCCCGGTGTCCTCACACAATTCATGATTCATGATTCAATTCATTATTCGAGATTCATGATTCGATTCATGATTCATGATTCAATTCATGATTTATGATTCATGATTCATGATTCAATTCATGATTCAATTCATGATTCATGATTCATGATTCGATTCATGATTCATGATTCAATTTATGATTCATGATTTGATTCATGATTCATGATTCAATTCATGATTCATGATTCATAATTAAATTCATGATTCATTTCATGATTCATGATTTATGATTCATTTCATGATTCATGATTCATGATTCAATTCATGATTCATGTTTCGATTCATGATTCATGATTCAATTCATTAATCATGTTTCGATTCATGATTCATGATTCGATTCATGATTCATGATTCATAATTCATGATTCATGATTTATGATTCATGATTCATGATTCGATTCATGATTCATGATTCGATTCATGATTCATGATTCGATTCATGATTCATGATTCATGAAACATGATTCGATTCATGATTCATGATTTATGATTCAGTTCATGATTTATGATTTATGATTCAATTTATGATTCAATTCATGATTCATGATTCATGATTCATGATTCATGATTCATGATTCGATTCATGATTCATGATTCAATTCATGATTCATGATTCAATTCATGATTAATGATTAATGATTCGTTTCATGATTCATGATTCATTTCATGATTCGTGTTTCGATTCATAATTCATGATTCAATTCATGATTCATGATTCAATTCATGATTCATGATTTGATTCATTATTCATGATTCATGATTCATGATTCGATTCATGATTCTTGATTCATTTCATGATTCATGATTCATGATTCCATTCATGATTCATGTTTCGATTCATGATTCATGATTCGATTCATGATTCATGATATATAATTCATGATTCAATTCATGATTCATGATTCAATTCATTATTCGAGATTCATGATTCGATTCATGATTCATGATTCAATTCATGATTTATGATTCATGATTCATGATTCAATTCATGATTCAATTCATGATTCATGATTCATTATTCATGATTCGATTCATGATTCATGATACAATTTATGATTCATGATTTGATTCATGATTCATGATTCAATTAATGAATCATGATTCATGATTCATGATTCAATTCATGATTCATGATTCATGTTTCGATTCATGATTCATTTCATGATTCATGATTTATGATTCATTTCATGATTCATGATTCATGATTCAATTCATGATTCATGTTTCGATTCATGATTCATGATTCATTTCATGATTCATGATTCAATCCATGATTCATGATTCGATTCATTATTCATGATTCGATTCATGATTCTTGATTCGATTCAAGATTCATGATTCGATTCATGATTCGTGATTCATAATTCATGATTCAATTCATGATTCATGATTCATGATTCATGATTCAATTCATGATTCATGATTCAATTCATGATTCATGATTCGATTCATGATTCATGATTCATGATTCATGAAACATGATTCGATTCATGATTCATGATTTATGATTCAATTCATGATTTATGATTTATGATTTATGATTCAATTTATGATTCAATTCATGATTCATGATTCATGATTCGATTCATGATTCATGATTCAATTCATGATTCATGATTCATTATTTAATTCATGATTCGATTCATGATTTATGATTCACTTCATGATTCATGATTCATGATTCATTTCATGATTCATGATTCGATTCATGATTCATGATTCATTATTCATGATTCAATTTATGATTCATGATTTGATTCATGATTCATGATTCAATTCAGGATTCATGATTTATGATTCAATTCATGATTCAAGTCATGATTCATGATTCATGATTCGATTCATGATTCATGATTCGATTTATGATTCATGATTCAATTCATGATTCGAGATTCATGATTCGATTCATGATTCATGATTCAATTCATGATTCATTATTCATGATTCGATTCATGATTCAATTCATGATTCATGATTCATGATTCAATTTATGATTCATGATTCATGATTCGATTCATGATTCATGATTCATGATTCATGATTCATCCTTCAAATCATGGTTCAATTCATGATTCATGATTCAATTCATGATTCATGATTTATGATTCAACTCATGATTCAATTCATGATTCATGATTCATGATTCGATTCATGATTCATGATTCAATTCATGATTCATGATTTGATTCATGATTCATGATTCATGATTCGATTCATGATTCATGATTCAATTCTTGATTCATGATTTGATTCATGATACATGATTTGATTCATGATTCATGATTCAATTCATGATTCATGATTTATGATTCAATTCATGATTCAATTCATGATTCATGATTTAAGATTCAATTCATGATTTAATTCAAGATTCATGATTCATGATTCATGATTCGATTCATGATTCATTATTCAATTCATGATTCATGATTTGATTCATGATTCATGATTCATGATTCAATTCATGATTCATTTCATGATTCATGATTCAATTCATGATTCATGATTCATGATTCAATTCATGATTCATGATTCATGATTCAATTCATGATTAAATTCATGATTCATTTCATGATTCATGATTCAATTCATGTTTCATTTTATGATTCATGATTCATGATTTAATTCATGATTAATGATTCATGCTTCATGATTCATGATTCAAATCATGATTTAATTCATGATTCATGATTCAATTCATGATTTATGATTCAATTCATGATTCATGATTCAATTCATGATTCATGATTCGATTCATGATTAATGATTTATGATTCGTTTCATGATTCATGATTCATTTCATGATTCTTGTTTCGATTCATAATTCATGATTCAATTCATCATATATGATTCAATCCATGATTCATGATTCGTGTCACGGGCACTAGGAGTCTTTACCCAGGGATCACCAGATGGTAGGCTTACCAGAGCAATGTAGATGGTAATAGCGTACTCTGGTAGCTGGGTGATCACGGAACATGAAATGATGGCCGATGAGATGCTCAGGAAAGTCTATGACTAGCAACACTGGTAATAATGAGGTAATAATACACAAGGAACTGTATGGACAAGGCACGTGAAGGTAGTCAGTGGTCTGCGATAGCAAGTTGTACCACTGCTATGGTGAGGAGGAATGTCCAACAGAAACAAGGAGGTGATGAGAGTCAGCGGTCTGCGGGTAGCAAGTTGTACCGCTGTCTGAGTGAAGGAATGGAATCCAAGTGGAGGTATCCGGGTAGTCAGTGGTCTGCGGTAGCAAGTTGTACCACTGCTATGTGAGAGGATAATGGAACAGGTGATACCGGAAACAGGGATCAGTGGTCTGACATCAGCAAGTTGTACCACTGAATATATATGTGAGGAGGTGCACAAGGGAAGGCTGCAACACAGGATATACACAGGCACCTTATACACGATCCACAGTAATATGCACAATATAGATATATATATATATAAATGACTGAGCAGGTCTGCAATCTAGAAAGTCTCTTGAAGTAGTCCAGCACAATGATAACACAGTCAATGATAGCAATAGACTCAGCGGATAGCAGACTCCAGAGCGAACCAAACACAGTCCAGCAAGATATGCAATACACAGCACAGTCAATGAGAAGTATGCATACCGTGGTTCAGCAGTAGCAGTCAGATGAGAATGCAGCGGTACCTGAGCGGCTGGAGACCGACTGGATAGGAAGTCCCTGGATAGATGAGGCAGCGGTCTAGCAGGTGCAGAGCACAGGTGAGTAGACCAACAGGGACACGAATCCACAGGAGTCAGCAACACGTGGAACTGGACTCAGAAGGGACCCAGGAGAATGGAGATGATCCAGCAGAGGGTAGTAGATGAGATACAAATCCAATGCTGTCAGGAGGGTAGAGACCAGTGGAACACGTGAAGGCGCGGAGAGCGGATCAGCAGGAGATGGACGATAGCGCTGACCACAGCAGCAGGACTCAGCGGCACACGGAGGTAACCAGTAGCAACCTCAGGAACCAACAGCGATGGAACACAGGAGTGCAGCGCAGGCCAGGAGCTGTTGATCACGAAGTGTAGCAGATAGTAATGCAAGCGGCAGTCTCGAGGAAGATACAACAGAGATGAAGGAAGTCTGCAGTGCACAGGGCAGCGGATAGGAATCGGCTGGCAGTCACGATGATGAACACAGGCGAGTTGCAAGCAGGAGACTGTAGTGCACGGAGGCAGTGGATAGTAATCAGCTGGCAGTCACGATGATGAACACAGGCGAGTTACCAGCAGGAAACTGTAGTGCACGGAGGCAGCGGATAGGAATCAGCTGGCAGTCACGATGATGAACACAGGCGAGTTGCAAGCAGGAGACTGTAGTGCACGGAGGCAGCGGATAGGAATCAGCAAACAGACTTGATGAGAAGCAGGTGAGTGAAGTAAAAGCTGGAGTGCACGGAGGCAGCGGATAGCAATGAGCAAACAGTCACAATGATACAGTTGATGGTAGAAGTGGTATGGGAACCACCGTAGTAGAAGTGGTTTAGAAGACTGTAGTGCACGGAGGCAGCGGATAGGAATCAGCAAACAGTCACGATGATACAGTTGATGGTAGAAGTGGTATGGGAACCACAGCAATAGAAGTGGTTTGGAAACCACAGGGATAGAAGTGGTTTGGAAACCACAGGAATCAGCAGCGCTGAATACACGAGGAATACAGGAACACCTTCAGAGACTCATGGGGAATGAGACTCCAAGATCAGGCCACGTGGTGTTGACCACAGGTGCTTAATATAGGGAGTGTTGCCTGATCTGCCAATTGAGTTAAAGGGGTATACACTGAAGTATAGAAAAGGGCTGCGCATGCGCAGACCCTCAGGATGGTGGACGGCCACGGTTCCTAAATGTCCGGGAAAAGGCACTCACGGTCCGGTGAGTGACAGTACCCCCCCTTTTAAAGGTGGGCACAGAACGCCTGGAACCGGGCTTGTCCGGATTTTTGGAGTAAAACTTCTTCAAAAGGGCAGGAGCATTAAGATCTTCAGCTTTGATCCAAGAGCGCTCCTCAGGACCAAAGCCCTTCCAATGAACGAGGAAGTGGAGGACTCCTCGCGAAATTTTTGCGTCTAGTACCTCGGTAATCTCGAAATCCTCCTCCTGATGGACTTGAACTGGCTGGGGAGCTGAAGGAGGAGTTGAGAAACGGTTGATAATAAGAGGTTTGAGCAAGGATACATGGAAGGCATTAGAAATCCGAAGATTCTTAGGAAGAAGGAGTTTCACACATACTGGATTGATAACTTGAATGATCCTATATGGACCAATAAAACGAGGGGCGAATTTCATGGATGGAACCTTCAAACGAATATTTTTTGTGGATAACCAGACACGATCTCCAATTTTTAGTGGTGGAATAGCCCGCCTCTTCTTATCTGCGAAAGATTTATATTTGATAGATGTCTTCTTTAAACAGGTTTTGACCTGAGACCAGATATTTTTAAAGGTCTGACAAGCAGTCTCCGCCGCAGGAACTTGGGTGGGCGGGAGGGCAGGAAATTCCGGAAAAGACGGATGGTGACCGTGAACCACCAGCACTTGACTTTTTGAAGATGACTCCTGAGATCCATCTTCAACGTCCGATGACGTCATGAACGCCCGATGAGGAGGAAGGCGTTCAGACTGAACTTTATCACACAGATCCGTAGATGAAGGATCTTGTGGAGGAGGACCTGGTGGAATAGACGAATGCTGTCTTTTGGATGAAACCACTTGGGAGAGACAACGATGATGACATTCAGTTCCCCAAGATGTAACTCGAGGAGTGCGCCAGTCAATCTGGGGAGAGTGACACTGAAGCCATGGAAGGCCTAAGACAATCGGACTTGTCGTAACAGGAAGGATTAAAAACGATATTTCTTCATGATGCAGGGCACCAATCTGAAGTGTTACTGGAGACGTACTCTGGGTGATGAGACCGTTGATGAGACGTGATCCATCTATAGCCGTCACAGTAATGGGTGTTTTTAAGGTAATCACTGGTAGAGACCATTGATTTACTAATGATTTGGAAATAAAATTTCCTGCTGCTCCGGAATCAATCAATGCCTGTGACTCAAAGGTTTTGGTAGCAAAGGAAATCGTAACATCAAAAGTGCAGGCTTTTAATTTCATGGAAGATGGAGAGGACTCCAGGAACCCTAACCTTATCTCCCCAGTATTGGTTAGAGCCCGGCATCTCCTGGGACAAGAATTGAGCATATGCGTAGAATCGGCACAATAGATACAAAGTCTATTCTTTATTCTTCGGTCCCTCTCCTCTAAAGTTAATTTGGAGCGACCTATCTCCATGGGTATCACCGGAGATGAAGCTGGGTGAAATTGAGGATTTGAGAGAAGAGGTGTTTTAACCGAAGTTGTTTTCTCAGCCTCTCTTTCGCGAAATCTCATATCAACACGATGGCATAAAGAGATCAAATCTTCAAGTGACGAAGGAAGCTCTTGAGTAGTCAGTGCATCTTTAATTTTATCGGAAAGCCCCTGCCAGAAGGCGGCAACTAGGGCTTCAGTGTTCCACTGAAGTTCAGAGGCTAAGATCCTAAATTGAATGACGTACTGGCCTACAGTATGAGATCCTTGTCGCAGACGGAGGATGCTGGAAGCAGCGGAGGTCACACGACCTGGTTCATCGAACACACTTCGGAATGTAGAAATGAATTTGGCACTATCTTGTAATATTGGATCGTTCCTCTCCCACAGAGGGGAGGCCCAAGCCAGGGCTTGTCCTGAAAACAAAGAGATAAGATAGGCCACTCTGGAACGATGGGTAGAAAAATTTTGAGGTTGGAGCTCAAAATGGACTGAACATTGGTTAAGGAAACCCCTACAAGTTTTGGGGTCTCCATCGTACTTTGACGGAGTAGGCAGGTGAAGCGTGGGAGCTGTAGACACCTGGGATGGCAATGGGGAAACGGAGGAGAGCACAGGAGCTTCAGTAGTAGCTGTCACAGTCTGTCCAGATGTTCCTTGGGAGGTTAATGACTGATAACACTGAAGTAACAGCTGTTGGCGGGCATCCTGTTGCTCCACACGGCTAACCAGATGTTGCAGCATCTCTTTGGCGGTAGGTTCCGCATCTGGGTCTGTCATGGCCTGATCTTACTGTCACGGGCACTAGGAGTCTTTACCCAGGGATCACCAGATGGTAGGCTTACCAGAGCAATGTAGATGGTAATAGCGTACTCTGGTAGCTGGGTGATCACGGAACATGAAATGATGGCCGATGAGATGCTCAGGAAAGTCTATGACTAGCAACACTGGTAATAATGAGGTAATAATACACAAGGAACTGTATGGACAAGGCACGTGAAGGTAGTCAGTGGTCTGCGATAGCAAGTTGTACCACTGCTATGGTGAGGAGGAATGTCCAACAGAAACAAGGAGGTGATGAGAGTCAGCGGTCTGCGGGTAGCAAGTTGTACCGCTGTCTGAGTGAAGGAATGGAATCCAAGTGGAGGTATCCGGGTAGTCAGTGGTCTGCGGTAGCAAGTTGTACCACTGCTATGTGAGAGGATAATGGAACAGGTGATACCGGAAACAGGGATCAGTGGTCTGACATCAGCAAGTTGTACCACTGAATATATATGTGAGGAGGTGCACAAGGGAAGGCTGCAACACAGGATATACACAGGCACCTTATACACGATCCACAGTAATATGCACAATATAGATATATATATATATATAAATGACTGAGCAGGTCTGCAATCTAGAAAGTCTCTTGAAGTAGTCCAGCACAATGATAACACAGTCAATGATAGCAATAGACTCAGCGGATAGCAGACTCCAGAGCGAACCAAACACAGTCCAGCAAGATATGCAATACACAGCACAGTCAATGAGAAGTATGCATACCGTGGTTCAGCAGTAGCAGTCAGATGAGAATGCAGCGGTACCTGAGCGGCTGGAGACCGACTGGATAGGAAGTCCCTGGATAGGTGAGGCAGCGGTCTAGCAGGTGCAGAGCACAGGTGAGTAGACCAACAGGGACACGAATCCACAGGAGTCAGCAACACGTGGAACTGGACTCAGAAGGGACCCAGGAGAATGGAGATGATCCAGCAGAGGGTAGTAGATGAGATACAAATCCAATGCTGTCAGGAGGGTAGAGACCAGTGGAACACATGAAGGCGCGGAGAGCGGATCAGCAGGAGATGGACGATAGCGCTGACCACAGCAGCAGGACTCAGCGGCACACGGAGGTAACCAGTAGCAACCTCAGGAACCAACAGCGATGGAACACAGGAGTGCAGCGCAGGCCAGGAGCTGTTGATCACGAAGTGTAGCAGATAGTAATGCAAGCGGCAGTCTCGAGGAAGATACAACAGAGATGAAGGAAGTCTGCAGTGCACAGGGCAGCGGATAGGAATCGGCTGGCAGTCACGATGATGAACACAGGCGAGTTGCAAGCAGGAGACTGTAGTGCACGGAGGCAGTGGATAGTAATCAGCTGGCAGTCACGATGATGAACACAGGCGAGTTACCAGCAGGAAACTGTAGTGCACGGAGGCAGCGGATAGGAATCAGCTGGCAGTCACGATGATGAACACAGGCGAGTTGCAAGCAGGAGACTGTAGTGCACGGAGGCAGCGGATAGGAATCAGCAAACAGACTTGATGAGAAGCAGGTGAGTGAAGTAAAAGCTGGAGTGCACGGAGGCAGCGGATAGCAATGAGCAAACAGTCACAATGATACAGTTGATGGTAGAAGTGGTATGGGAACCACCGTAGTAGAAGTGGTTTAGAAGACTGTAGTGCACGGAGGCAGCGGATAGGAATCAGCAAACAGTCACGATGATACAGTTGATGGTAGAAGTGGTATGGGAACCACAGCAATAGAAGTGGTTTGGAAACCACAGGGATAGAAGTGGTTTGGAAACCACAGGAATCAGCAGCGCTGAATACACGAGGAATACAGGAACACCTTCAGAGACTCATGGGGAATGAGACTCCAAGATCAGGCCACGTGGTGTTGACCACAGGTGCTTAATATAGGGAGTGTTGCCTGATCTGCCAATTGAATTAAAGGGGTATACACTGAAGTATAGAAAAGGGCTGCGCATGCGCAGACCCTCAGGATGGTGGACGGCCACGGTTCCTAAATGTCCGGGAAAAGGCACTCACGGTCCGGTGAGTGACAATTCGATTCATTATTCATGATTCATGATTCATGATTCGATTCATGATTCTTGATTCGATTCAAGATTCATGATTCGATTCATGATTCGTGATTCATAATTCATGATTCAATTCATGATTCATGATTCATGATTCAATTCATGATTCATGATTCATGATTCATGATTCAATTCATGATTCATGATTCAATTCATGATTCATGATTCGATTCATGATTCATGATTTATGATTCAATTCATGATTTATGATTTATGATTCAATTTATGTTTCAATTCATGATTCATGATTCATGATTCGATTCATGATTTATGATTCAATTCATGATTCATGATTCATTTCATGATTCATGATTCGATTCATGATTCATGATTTGATTCATGATTCATGATTCAATTCAGGATTCATGATTTATGATTCAATTCATGATTCAATTCATGATTCATGATTCGATTCATGATTCGATTTATGATTCATGATTCATTTCATGATTCATGATTTATGATTCAATTCATGATTCAATTCATGATTCATGATTCAATTCATTATTCGAGATTCATGATTCGATTCATGATTCATGATTCAATTCATGATTTATGATTCATGATTCATGATTCAATTCATGATTCATGATTCATGATTCGATTCATGATTCATGATTCAATTTATGATTCATGATTTGATTCATGATTTATGATTCAATTAATGAATCATGATTCATGATTCATGATTCAATTCATGATTCATGATTCATAATTAAATTCATGATTCATTTCATGATTCATGATTTATGATTCATTTCATGATTCATTTCATGATTCATGATTTATGATTCATTTCATGATTCATGATTCATGATTCAATTCATGATTCATGTTTCGATTCATGATTCATGATTCGATTCAAGATTCATGATTCGATTCATGATTCGTGATTCATGATTCATGATTCAATTCATGATTCATGTTTCGATTCATGATTCATGATTCGATTCAAGATTCATGATTCGATTCATGATTCGTGATTCATAATTCATGATTCAATTCATGATTCATGATTCATGATTCAATTCATGATTCATGATTCAATTCATGATTCATGATTCGATTCATGATTCATGATTCAATTCATGATTCATGATTCATTATTTAATTCATGATTCGATTCATGATTTATGATTCAATTCATGATTCATGATTCATGATTCATTTCATGATTCATGATTCGATTCATGATTCATGATTCATTATTCATGATTCAATTTATGATTCATGATTTGATTCATGATTCATGATTCAATTCAGGATTCATGATTTATGATTCAATTCATGATTCAATTCATGATTCATGATTCATGATTCGATTCATGATTCATGATTCGATTTATGATTCATGATTCATTTCATGATTCATGATTTATGATTCGAGATTCATGATTCGATTCATGATTCATGATTCAATTCATGATTTATGATTCATGATTCGATTCATGATTCATGATTCAATTCATGATTTATGATTCATGATTCATGATTCAATTCATGATTCAATTCATGATTCATGATTCATGATTCATGATTCATGATTCGATTAATGATTCATGATTCAATTTATGATTCATGATTTGATTCATGATTCATAATTAAATTCATGATTCATTTCATGATTAATGATTTATGATTCATTTCATGATTCATGATTCATGATTCAATTCATGATTCATGTTTCGATTCATGATTCATGATTCGATTCATGATTCATGATTCGATTCATGATTCATGATTCAATTCATGATTCATGATTCATGATTCATGATTCAATTCATGATTCATGATTCAATTCATGATTCATGATTCGATTCATGATTCATGATTCATGAAACATGATTCAATTCATGATTCATGATTTATGATTCAATTCATGATTTATGATTTATGATTCAATTTATGATTCAATTCATGATTCATGATTCATGATTCATGATTCGATTCATGATTCATGATTCAATTCATGATTCATGATTCATTATTTAATTCATGATTCGATTCATGATTCATGATTCATTATTCATGATTCAATTCATGATTCATGATTTGATTCATGATTCATGATTCAATTCAGGATTCATGATTCATGATTCGATTCATAATTCATAATTCGATTTATAATTCATGATTCAATTCATGATTCATGATTTATGATTCAATTCATGATTCAATTCATGATTCATGATTCAATTCATGATTCGAGATTCATGATTCGATTCATGATTCATGATTTAATTCATGATACATGATTAGATTCATGATTTAATTCATGATTCATGATTGATGATTCGATTCATGATTCATGATTCATGATTCATGATTCAAATCATGATTCAAATCATGATTCATGATTCAATTCATGATTTATGATTGAATTCATGATTCATGATTCAATTCATGATTCATGATTGAATTCATGATTAATGATTAATGATTCGTTTCATGATTCATGATTCATTTCATGATTCGTGTTTCGATTCATAATTCATGATTCAATTCATGATTCATGATTCAATTCATGATTCATGATTTGATTCATTATTCATGATTCATGATTCATGATTCGATTCATGATTCTTGATTCATTTCATGATTCATGATTCATGATTCAATTCATGATTCATGATTCGATTCATGATTCATGATTTATAATTCATAATTCAATTCATGATTCATGATTCATGATTCAGTTCATGATTCATGATTCAATTCATGATTCATGATTCGATTCATGATTCATGATTCATGATTCATGATTCGATTCATGGTTCATGATTCGAGTCATGATTCATGATTCAATTCATGATTTATGATTTATGATTTAATTCATGATTCAATTCATGATTCATGATTCATGATTCGATTCATGATTCATGATTTATAATTCATAATTCAATTCATGATTCATGATTCATGATTCATGATTCAATTCATGATTCATGATTCGATTCATGATTCATGATTCATGATTCAATTCATGATTCGAGATTCATGATTCGATTCATGATTCATGATTCATGATTCGATTCATGATTCAATTCATGATTCATGATTCATGATTCATGATTCAATTCATGATTTATGATTCATGATTCGATTCATAATTCATGATTCATGCTTCGATTCATGATTCATGATTCATGATTCGATTCATGATTCATGATTCATGATTCAACTCATGATTCATGATTCGATTTATGATTCATGATTCAATTCATGATTCATGATTTATGATTCGATTCATGACTCAATTCATGATTCATGATTCATGATTCAATTTATGATTCATGATTCAATTCATGATTCATGATTTGATTCATTATTCATGATTCATGATTCGATTCATGATTTTTGATTCATTTCATGATTCATGATTCATGATTCAATTCATGATTCATGTTTCGATTCATGATTCATGATTCGATTCATGATTCATGATTTATAATTCATGATTCAATTCATGATTCATGATTCATGATTCAGTTCATGATTCATGATTCAATTCATGATTTATGATTCGATTCATGATTCATGATTCATGATTCATGATTCGATTCATGATTCATGATTTATGATTCAATTCATGATTCATGATTCGAGTCATGATTCATGATTCAATTCATGATTTATGATTTATGAATCAATTCATGATTCATGATTCGAGTCATGATTCATGATTCAATTCATGATTTATGATTTATGAATCAATTCATGATTCAATTCATGATTCATGATTTGATTTATGATTCAATTCATGATTCAATTCATGATTCATGATTTATGATTCGATTCATGATTCATGATTCGATTTATGATTCATGATTCAATTCATGATTCATGATTCAATTCATGATTCGAGATTCATGATTCGATTCATGATTCATGATTTGATTCATGATTTAATTCATGATTCATGATTCAATTCATGATTTATGATTCATGATTCGATTCATAATTCATGATTCATGCTTCGATTCATGATTCATGATTCATGATTCAATTCATGATTCATGATTCATGATTCAACTCATGATTCATGATTCGATTTATGATTCATGATTTAATTCATGATTCAAGATTCATGATTCGATTCATGATTCATGATTCAATTCATGATTCATGATTCATGATTCGATTCATGACTCAATTCATGATTCATGATTCAATTTATGATTCATGATTCATGATTCGATTCATGATTCATGATTCATGATTCATCATTCAAATCATGGTTCAATTCATGATTCATGATTCAATTCATGATTCATGATTTATGATTCAACTCATGATTCAATTCATGATTCATGATTCATGATTCGATTCATGATTCATGATTCAATTCATGATTCATGATTTGATTCATGATTCATGATTCATGATTCGATTCATGATTCATGATTCAATTCATGATTCATGATTTGATTCATGATTCATGATTCAATTCATGATTCATGATTTATGATTCAATTCATGATTCAATTCATGATTCATGATTTAAGATTCAATTCATGATTTAATTCAAGATTCATGATTCATGATTCATGATTCGATTCATGATTCATTATTCAATTCATGATTCATGATTTGATTCATGATTCATTATTCAATTCATGATTCAATTCATGATTCATGATTCATGATTCAATTCATGATTCATTTCATGATTCATGATTCAATTCATGATTCATGATTCATGATTCAATTCATGATTCATGATTCATTTCATGGTTCATGATTCAATTCATGTTTCATTTTATGATTCATGATTCATGATTTAATTCATGATTAATGATTCATGCTTCATGATTCATGATTCAAATCATGATTTAATTCATGATTCATGATTCAATTCATGATTTATGATTCAATTCATGATTCATGATTCAATTCATGATTCATGATTCGATTCATGATTAATGATTTATGATTCGTTTCATGATTCATGATTCATTTCATGATTCTTGTTTCGATTCATAATTCATGATTCAATTCATCATATATGATTCAATCAATGATTCATGATTCGATTCATTATTCATGATTCATGATTCATGATTCGATTCATGATTCTTGATTCGATTCAAGATTCATGATTCGATTCATGATTTGTGATTCATAATTCATGATTCAATTCATGATTCATGATTCATGATTCAATTCATGATTCATGATTCATGATTCATGATTCAATTCATGATTCATGATTCAATTCATGATTCATGATTTGATTCATGATTCATGATTTATGATTCAATTCATGATTTATGATTTATGATTCAATTTATGATTCAATTCATGATTCATGATTCATGATTCGATTCATGATTCATGATTCAATTCATGATTCATGATTCATTTTTTAATTCATGATTCGATTCATGATTTATGATTCAATTCATGATTCATGATTCATTTCATGATTCATGATTCGATTCATGATTCATGATTCATTATTCATGATTCAATTTATGATTCATGATTTGATTCATGATTCATGATTCAATTCAGGATTCATGATTTATGATTCAATTCATGATTCAATTCATGATTCATAATTCGATTCATGATTCATGATTCGATTTATGATTCATGATTCATTTCATGATTCATGATTTATGATTCAATTCATGATTCAATTCATGATTCATGATTCAATTCATTATTCGAGATTCATGATTCGATTCATGATTCATGATTCAATTCATGATTTATGATTCATGATTCATGATTCAATTCATGATTCATGATTCATGATTCATGATTCATGATTCGATTCATGATTAATGATTCAATTTATGATTCATGATTTGATTCATGATTTATGATTCAATTAATGAATCATGATTCATGATTCATGATTCAATTCATGATTCATGATTCATAATTAAATTCATGATTTATTTCATGATTAATGATTTATGATTCATTTCATGATTCATGATTCATGATTCAATTCATGATTCATGTTTCGATTCATGATTCATGATTCGATTCATGATTCATGATTCGATTCATGATTCGTGATTCATAATTCATGATTCAATTCATGATTCATGATTTATAATTCAATTCATGATTTATGATTTATAATACAATTCATGATTCGATTCATGATTCATGATTGAAATCATGATTCATGATTCATTATTTAATTCATGATTCGATTCATGATTCATTATTCATGATTCAATTCATGATTCATGATTTGATTCATGATTCATGATTCAATTCAGATTTCATGATTTATGATTCAATTCATGATTCATTTCATGATTCATGATTCATGATTCGATTCATAATTCATAATTTGATTTATAATTCATGATTCAATTCATGATTCATGATTTATGATTCAATTCATGATTCAATTCATGATTCATGATTCAATTCATGATTCGAGATTCATGATTCGATTCATGATTCATGATTTAATTCATGATACATGATTAGATTCATGATTTAATTCATGATTCATGATTGATGATTCGATTCATGATTCATGATTCATGATTCAAATCATGATTCAAATCATGATTCATGATTCAATTCATGATTTATGATTCAATTCATGATTCATGATTCAATTCATGATTCATGATTCAATTCATGATTAATGATTAATGATTCGTTTCATGATTCATGATTCATTTCATGATTCGTGTTTCGATTCATAATTCATGATTCAATTCATGATTCATGATTCAATTCATGATTCATGATTTGATTCATTATTCATGATTCATGAATCATGATTCGATTCATGATTCTTGATTCATTTCATGATTCATGATTCATGATTCAATTCATGATTCATGATTCGATTCATGATTCATGATTTATAATTCATGATTCAATTCATGATTCATGATTCAGTTCATGATTCATGATTCAATTCATGATTCATGATTCGATTCATGATTCATGATTCATGATTCATGATTCAATTCATGATTTATGATTTATGATTCAATTCATGATTCGATTCATGATTCATGATTCGATTTATGATTCATGATTCAATTCATGATTCTTGATTTATGATTCAATTCATGATTCAATTCATGATTCATGATTCAATTCATGATTCGAGATTCATGATTCGATTCATGATTCATGATTCGATTCATGATTCAATTGATGATTCATGATTCATGATTCATGATTCAATTCATTATTTATGATTCATGATTCGATTCATAATTCATGCTTCGATTCATGATTCATGATTCATGATTCGATTCATGATTCATGATTCATGATTCAACTCATGATTCATGATTCGATTTATGATTCATGATTCAATTCATGATTCGAGATTCATGATTCGATTCATGATTCATGATTCAATTCATGATTCATGATTCATGATTCGATTCATGATTCAATTCATGGTTCATGATTCATGATTCAATTTATGATTCATGATTCATGATTCGATTCATGATTCATGATTCATGATTCATCATTCAAATCATGATTCAATTCATGATTCATGATTTAAGATTCAATTCATGATTTAATTCAAGATTTATGATTCATGATTCATGATTCGATTCATGATTCATTATTCAATTCATGATTCATGATTCATGATTCAATTCATGATTCATTTCATGATTCATGATTCAATTCATGATTCATGATTCATGATTCAATTCATGATTCATTTCATGATTCATGATTCAATTCATGATTCATGATTCATGATTCAATTCATGATTAAATTCATGATTCATTTCATGATTCATGAATCAATTCATGTTTCATTTTATGATTCATGATTCATGATTTAATTCATGATTAATGATTCATGCTTCATGATTCATGATTCAAATCATGATTTAATTCATGATTCATGATTCAATTCATGATTTATGATTCAATTCATGATTCATGATTCAATTCATGATTCATGATTCAATTCATGATTCATGATTCATGATTCGATTCATGATTCATGATTCAATTCATGATTCATGATTCATTATTTAATTCATGATTCGATTCATGATTTATGATTCAATTCATGATTCATGATTCATGATTCATTTCATGATTCATGATTCGATTCATGATTCATGATTCATTATTCATGATTCAATTTATGATTCATGATTTGATTCAGGATTCATAATTTATGATTCAATTCATGATTCGATTCATGATTTATGATTCAATTCATGATTCATGATTCATGATTCATTTCATGATTCATGATTCGATTCATGATTCATGATTCATTATTCATGATTCAATTCATGATTCATGATTCAATTCAGGATTCATGATTTATGATTCAATTCATGATTCAATTCATGATTCATGATTCATGATTCGATTTATGATTCATGATTCATTTCATGATTCATGATTTATGATTCGAGATTCATGATTCGATTCATGATTCATGATTCAATTCATGATTTATGATTCATGATTCGATTCATGATTCATGATTCAATTCATGATTTATGATTCATGATTCATGATTCAATTCATGATTCAATTCATGATTCATGATTCATGATTCATGATTCATGATTCGATTCATGATTCATGATTCAATTTATGATTCATGATTCAATTTATGATTCATGATTCAATTAATGAATCATGATTCATGATTCATGATTCAATTCATGATTCATAATTAAATTCATGATTCATTAATGATTCATGATTTATGATTCATTTCATGATTCATGATTCATGATTCAATTCATGATTCATGTTTCGATTCATGATTCATGATTCGATTCATGATTCATGATTCATAATTCATGATTCAATTCATGATTCCTGATTCATGATTCATGATTCAATTCATGATTCATGATTCAATTCATGATTCATGATTCGATTCATGATTCATGATTCATGAAACATGATTCAATTCATAATTCATGATTTATGATTCAATTCATGATTTATGATTTATGATTCAATTTATGATTCAATTCATGATTCATGATTCATGATTCATGATTCATGATTCGATTCATGATTCATGATTCAATTCATGATTCATGATTCATTATTTAATTCATGATTCGATTCATGATTCATGATTCATTATTCATGATTCAATTCATGATTCATGATTTGATTCATGATTCATGATTCAATTCAGGATTCATGATTTATGATTCAATTCATGATTCAATTCATGATTCATGATTCATGATTCGATTCATAATTCATGATTCGATTCATGATTCATGATTCATGAAACATGATTCAATTCATAATTCATGATTTATGATTCAATTCATGATTTATGATTTATGATTCAATTTATGATTCAATTCATGATTCATGATTCAATTCATGATTCATGATTCATGATTCGATTCATGATTCATGATTCAATTCATGATTCATGATTCATTATTTAATTCATGATTCGATTCATGATTTATGATTCAATTCATGATTCATGATTCATGATTCATTTCATGATTCATGATTCGATTCATGATTCATGATTCATTATTCATGATTCAATTTATGATTCATGATTTGATTCAGGATTCATAATTTATGATTCAATTCATGATTCGATTCATGATTTATGATTCAATTCATGATTCATGATTCATGATTCATTTCATGATTCATGATTCGATTCATGATTCATGATTCATTATTCATGATTCAATTCATGATTCATGATTCAATTCAGGATTCATGATTTATGATTCAATTCATGATTCAATTCATGATTCATGATTCATGATTCGATTTATGATTCATGATTCATTTCATGATTCATGATTTATGATTCGAGATTCATGATTCGATTCATGATTCATGATTCAATTCATGATTTATGATTCATGATTCGATTCATGATTCATGATTCAATTCATGATTTATGATTCATGATTCATGATTCAATTCATGATTCAATTCATGATTCATGATTCATGATTCATGATTCATGATTCGATTCATGATTCATGATTCAATTTATGATTCATGATTCAATTTATGATTCATGATTCAATTAATGAATCATGATTCATGATTCATGATTCAATTCATGATTCATAATTAAATTCATGATTCATTAATGATTCATGATTTATGATTCATTTCATGATTCATGATTCATGATTCAATTCATGATTCATGTTTCGATTCATGATTCATGATTCGATTCATGATTCATGATTCATAATTCATGATTCAATTCATGATTCCTGATTCATGATTCATGATTCAATTCATGATTCATGATTCAATTCATGATTCATGATTCGATTCATGATTCATGATTCATGAAACATGATTCAATTCATAATTCATGATTTATGATTCAATTCATGATTTATGATTTATGATTCAATTTATGATTCAATTCATGATTCATGATTCATGATTCATGATTCATGATTCGATTCATGATTCATGATTCAATTCATGATTCATGATTCATTATTTAATTCATGATTCGATTCATGATTCATGATTCATTATTCATGATTCAATTCATGATTCATGATTTGATTCATGATTCATGATTCAATTCAGGATTCATGATTTATGATTCAATTCATGATTCAATTCATGATTCATGATTCATGATTCGATTCATAATTCATAATTCGATTTATAATTCATGATTCAATTCATGATTCATGATTTATGATTCAATTCATGATTTAATTCATGATTCATGATTTAATTCATGATTCGAGATTCATGATTCGATTCATGATTCATGATTTAATTCATGATACATGATTAGATTCATGATTTAATTCATGATTCATGATTGATGATTCGATTCATGATTCATAATTCATGATTCATGATTCATGATTCAAATCATGATTCAAATCATGATTCGTGATTCAATTCATGATTTATGATTCAATTCATGATTCATGATTCAATTCATGATTCATGATTCAATTCATGATTAATGATTAATGATTCGTTTCATGATTCATGATTCATTTCATGATTCGTGTTTCGATTCATAATTCATGATTCAATTCATGATTCATGATTCAATTCATGATTCATTATTTGATTCATTATTCATGATTCATGATTCATGATTCGATTCATGATTCTTGATTCATTTCATGATTCATGATTCAATTCATAATTCATGATTCGATTCATGATTCATGATTTATAATTCATGATTCAATTCATGATTCATGATTCATGATTCAGTTCATGATTCATGATTCAATTCATGATTCATGATTGGATTCATGATTCATGATTCATGATTCATGATTCATGATTCGATTTATGATTCATGATTCAATTCATGATTCATGATTTATGATTCAATTCATGATTCAATTCATGATTCATGATTCAATTCATGATTCGAGATTCATGATTCGATTCATGATTCAATTCATGATTCATGATTCATGATTCATGATTCAATTCATGATTTATGATTCATGATTCGATTCATAATTCATGATTCATGCTTCGATTCATGATTCATGATTCATGATTCGATTCATGATTCATGATTCATGATTCAACTCATGATTCATGATTCGATTTATGATTCATGATTCAATTCATGATTCATGATTTATGATTCGATTCATGACTCAATTCATGATTCATGATTCGATTCATGATTCATGATTCATGATTCAACTCATGATTCATGATTCAATTTATGATTCATGATTCAATTCATGATTCATGATTTGATTCATTATTCATGATTCATGATTCATGATTCCATTCATGATTTTTGATTCATTTCATGATTCATGATTCATGATTCAATTCATGATTCATGTTTCGAATTATGATTCATGATTCGATTCATGATTCATGATTTATAATTCATGATTCAATTCATGATTCATGATTCAGTTCATGATTCATGATTCAATTCATGATTTATGATTCGATTCATGATTCATGATTTATGATTCAATTCATGATTCATGATTCGAGTCATGATTCATGATTCAATTCATGATTTATGATTTATGAATCAATTCATGATTCAATTCATGATTCATGATTTGATTTATGATTCAATTCATGATTCAATTCATGATTCATGATTCATGATTCATGATTCGATTTATGATTCATGATTCAATTCATGATTCATGATTTATGATTCAATACATGATTCAATTCATGATTCATGATTCAATTCATGATTCGAGATTCATGATTCGATTCATGATTCATGATTCATGATTCGATTCATGATTAAATTCATGATTCATGATTCATGATTCAATTCATGATTTATGATTCATGATTCGATTCATAATTCATGATTCATGCTTCGATTCATGATTCATGATTCATGATTCAATTCATGATTCATGATTCATGATTCAACTCATGATTCATGATTCGATTTATGATTCATGATGTAATTCATGATTCAAGATTCATGATTCGATTCATGATTCATGATTCAATTTATGATTCATGATTCATGATTCGATTCATGATTCATGATTCATGATTCATCATTCAAATCATGGTTCAATTCATGATTCATGATTCAATTCATGATTCATGATTTATGATTCAACTCATGATTCAATTCATGATTCATGATTCATGATTCGATTCATGATTCATGATTCAATTCATGATTCATGATTTGATTCATGATTCATGATTCATGATTCAATTCATGATTCATGATTTGATTCATGATTCATGATTCAATTCATGATTCATGATTTATGATTCAATTCATGATTCAATTCATGATTCATGATTTAAAATTCAATTCATGATTTAATTCAAGATTCATGATTCATGATTCATGATTCGATTCATGATTCATTATTCAATTCATGATTCATGATTTGATTCATGATTCATGATTCATGATTCAATTCATGATTCATTTCATGATTCATGATTCAATTCATGATTCATGATTCATGATTCAATTCATGATTCATGATTCATGATTCATTTCATGGTTCATGATTCAATTCATGTTTCATTTTATGATTCATGATTCATGATTTAATTCATGATTAATGATTCATGCTTCATGATTCAAATCATGATTTAATTCATGATTCATGATTCAATTCATAATTCATGATTCAATTCATGATATATGATTCAATCCATGATTCATGATTCGATTCATTATTCATGATTCATGATTCATGATTCGATTCATGATTCTTGATTCGATTCAAGATTCATGATTCGATTCATGATTCGTGATTCATAATTCATGATTCAATTCATGATTCATGATTCATGATTCAATTCATGATTCATGATTCATGATTCATGATTCAATTCATGATTCATGATTCAATTCATGATTCATGATTCGATTCATGATTCATGATTTATGATTCAATTCATGATTTATGATTTATGATTCAATTTATGATTCAATTCATGATTCATGATTCATGATTCGATTCATGATTCATGATTCAATTCATGATTCATGATTCATTTCATGATTCATGATTCGATTCATGATTTATGATTCAATTCATGATTCATGATTCATTTCATGATTCATGAGTCGATTCATGATTCATGATTCATTATTCATGATTCAATTTATGATTCATGATTTGATTCATGATTCATGATTCAATTCAGGATTCATGATTTATGATTCAATTCATGATTCAATTCATGATTCATGATTCATGATTCGATTTATGATTCATGATTCATTTCATGATTCATGATTTATGATTCAATTCATGATTCAATTCATGATTCATGATTCAATTCATTATTCGAGATTCATGATTCGATTCATGATTCATGATTCAATTCATGATTTATGATTCATGATTCATGATTCAATTCTTGATTCAATTCATGATTCATGATTCATGATTCGATTCATGATTCATGATTCAATTTATGATTCATGATTTGATTCATGATTCATGATTCAATTCATGATTCATGATTCATAATTAAATTCATGATTCATTTCATGATTCATGATTTATGATTCATTTCATGATTCATGATTCATGATTCAATTCATGATTCATGTTTCGATTCATGATTCATGATTCGATTCATGATTCATGATTCGATTCATGATTCATGATTCATAATTCATGATTCAATTCATGATTCATGATTCATGATTCATGATTCAATTCATGATTCATGATTCAATTCATGATTCATGATTCAATTCATGATTCATGATTCGATTCATGATTCATGATTCATGAAACATGATTCAATTCATGATTCATGATTTATGATTCAATTCATGATTTATGATTTATGATTCAATTTATGATTCAATTCATGATTCATGATTCATGATTCATGATTCGATTCATGATTCATGATTCAAATCATGATTCATGATTCATTATTTAATTCATGATTCATGATTCAATTCAGGATTCATGATTTATGATTCAATTCATGATTCATTTCATGATTCATGATTCATGATTCGATTCATAATTCATAATTCGATTTATAATTCATGATTCAATTCATGATTCATGATTTATGATTCAATTCATGATTCAATTCATGATTCATGATTCAAAAAATGATTCGAGATTCATGATTCGATTCATGATTCATGATTTAATTCATGATACATGATTAGATTCATGATTTAATTCATGATTCATGATTGATGATTCGATTCATGATTCATGATTCATGATTCATGATTCATGATTCAAATCATGATTCAAATCATGATTCATGATTCAATTCATGATTTATGATTCAATTCATGATTCATGATTCAATTCATGATTCATGATTCAATTCATGATTAATGATTAATGATTCGTTTCATGATTCATGATTCATTTCATGATTCGTGTTTCGATTCATAATTCATGATTCAATTCATGATTCAATTCATGATTCATGATTTGATTCATTATTCATGATTCATGATTCATGATTCGATTCATGATTCTTGATTCATTTCATGATTCATGATTCATGATTCAATTCATGATTCATGATTCGATTCATGATTCATGATTTATAATTCATGATTCAATTCATGATTCATGATTCAGTTCATGATTCATGATTCAATTCATGATTCATGATTCGATTCATGATTTATGATTTATGATTAAATTCATGATTCAATTCATGATTCATGATTCATGAATCGATTCATGATTCATGATTCAATTTATGATTCATGATTCAATTCATGATTCAATTCATGATTCATGATTCAATTCATGATTCGAGATTCATGATTCGATTCATGATTCATGATTCATGATTCGATTCATGATTCAATTGATGATTCATGATTCATGATTCATGATTCAATTCATGATTTATGATTCATGATTCGATTCATAATTCATGATTCATGCTTCGATTCATGATTCATGATTCATGATTTGATTCATGATTCATGATTCATGATTCAACTCATGATTCATGATTCGATTTATGATTCATGATTCAATTCATGATTCGAGATTCATGATTCGATTCATGATTCATGATTCAATTCATGATTCATGATTCATGATTCGATTCATGATTCAATTCATGATTCATGATTCATGATTCAATTTATGATTCATGATTCATGATTCGATTCATGATTCATGATTCATGATTCATGATTCATCATTCAAATCATGATTCAATTCATGATTCATGATTTAAGATTCAATTCATGATTTAATTCAAGATTTATGATTCATGATTCATGATTCGATTCATGATTCATTATTCAATTCATGATTCATGATTTGATTCATGATTCATGATTCATGATTCAATTCATGATTCATTTCATGATTCATGATTCAATTCATGATTCATGATTCATGATTCAATTCATGATTCATTTCATGATTTATGATTCAATTCATGATTCATGATTCATGATTCAATTCATGATTAAATTCATGATTCATTTCATGATTCATGATTCAATTCATGTTTCATTTTATGATTCATGATTCATGATTTAATTCATGATTAATGATTCATGGTTCATGATTCATGATTCAAATCATGATTTAAATCATGATTCATGATTCAATTCATGATTTATGATTCAATTCATGATTCATGATTCAATTCATGATTAATGATTCGATTCATGATTAATGATTTATGATTCGTTTCATGATTCATGATTCATTTCATGATTCTTGTTTCGATTCATAATTCATGATTCAATTCATGATTCATGATTCAATCCATGATTCATGATTCGATTCATTATTCATGATTCATGATTTATGATTCGATTCATGATTCTTGATTCGATTCAAGATTCATGATTCAATTCATGATTCGTGATTCATAATTCATGATTCAATTCATGATTCATGATTCATGATTCATGATTCAATTCATGATTCATGATTCAATTCATGATTCATGATTCAATTCATGATTCATGATTCATGAAACATGATTCGATTCATGATTCATGATTCGATTCATGATTCATGATTCATGAAACATGATTCGATTCATGATTCATGATTTATGATTCAATTCATGATTTATGATTTATGATTCAATTTATGATTCAATTCATGATTCATGATTCATGATTCGATTCATGATTTATGATTCAATTCATGATTCATGATTCATTATTTAATTCATGATTCGAATCATGATTTATGATTCAATTCATGATTCATGATTCATGATTCATTTCATGATTCATGATTCGATTCATGATTCATGATTCATGATTCAATTCAGGATTCATGATTTATGATTGAATTCATGATTCAATTCATGATTTATGATTCATGATTCATGATTCAATTCATGATTCAATTCATGATTCATGATTCATGATTTAATTCATGATTCATGATTCAATTTATGATTCATGATTTGATTCATGATTCATGATTCAATTAATGAATCATGATTCATGATTAAATTCATGATTCATTTCATGATTCATGATTTATGATTCATTTCATGATTCATGATTCATGATTCAATTCATGATTCATGTTTCGATTCATGATTCATGATTCATGAAACATGATTCGATTCATGATTCATGATTTATGATTCAATTCATGATTCATTATTTAATTCATGATTCAATTCATGATTCATGATTTGATTCATGATTCATGATTCAATTCAGGATTCATGATTTTTGATTCAATTCATGATTCAATTCATGATTCATGATTCATGATTCGATTCATAATTCATAATTCGATTTATAATTCATGATTCAATTCATGATTCATGATTTATGATTCAATTCATGATTCAATTCATGATTCATGATTCAATTCATGATTCGAGATTCATGATTCGATTCATGATTCATGATTTAATTCATGATACATGATTAGATTCATGATTTAATTCATGATTCATGATTGATGATTCGATTCATGATTCATGATTCATGATTCATGATTCAAATCATGATTCAAATCATGATTCATGATTCAATTCATGATTTATGATTCAATTCATGATTCATGATTCAATTCATGATTTATGATTCAATTCATGATTCATGATTCAATTCATGATTCATGATTCAATTCATGATTAATGATTAATGATTCGTTTCATGATTCATGATTCATTTCATGATTTGTGTTTCGATTCATAATTCATGATTCAATTCATGATTCATGATTCAATTCATGATTCATGATTTGATTCATTATTCATGATTCATGATTCATGATTCGATTCATGATTCTTGATTCATTTCATGATTCATGATTCATGATTCAATTCATGATTCATGTTTCGATTCATGATTCATGATTCGATTCATGATTCATGATTTATAATTCATGATTCAATTCATGATTCATGATTCGATTCATGATTCATGATTCATGATTCATGATTCGATTCATGATTCATGATTTATGATTCAATTCATGATTCATGATTCGAGTCATGATTCATGATTCAATTCATGATTTATGATTTATGAATCAATTTATGATTCAATTCATGATTCATGATTCATGATTCATGATTCATGATTCGATTCATGATTCATGATTCAATTCATGATTCGAATCATGATTTATGATTCAATTCATGATTCATGATTCATGATTCATTTCATGATTCATGATTCGATTCATGATTCATGATTTATAATTCATGATTCAATTCATGATTCATGATTCGATTCATGATTCATGATTCATGATTCATGATTCGATTCATGATTCATGATTTATGATTCAATTCATGATTCATGATTCGAGTCATGATTCATGATTCAATTCATGATTTATGATTTATGAATCAATTTATGATTCAATTCATGATTCATGATTCATGATTCATGATTCATGATTCATGATTTGATTCATGATTCATGATTCAATTCATGATTCATGATTCATGATTTATGATTCAATTCATGATTTATGATTCATGATTTATTTCATGATTCATGATTCGATTCATGATTTATGATTCAATTCATGATTTATGATTCATGATTCATTTCATGATTCATGATTCGATTCATGATTCATGATTCATAATTCATAATTCAATTCATGATTCATGATTCGATTTATGATTCAATTCATGATTAAATTCATGATTCATGATTCATGATTCATGATTCGATTCATGATTCATGATTCAATTTATGATTCATGATTCAATTCATGATTCATGATTTATGATTCAATTCATGATTCAATTCATAATTCATGATTCAATTCATGATTCGAAATTCATGATTCGATTCATGATTCATGATTCATGATTCGATTCATGATTCAATTCATGATTTATGATTCATGATTCAATTCATGATTCATGATTCATGCTTCGATTCATGATTCATGACTCATGATTAGATTCATGATTCATAATTCATGATTCAATTCATGATTCATGATTCGATTTATGATTCATGATTCGATTCATGATTAATGATTTATGATTCGTTTCATGATTCATGATTCATTTCATGATTCTTGTTTCGATTCATAATTCATGATTCAATTCATGATTCATGATTCAATACATGATTCATGATTCGATTCATTATTCATGATTCATGATTCATGATTCGATTCATGATTCTTGATTCGATTCAAGATTCATGATTCAATTCATGATTCATGATTCATAATTCATGATTCAATTCATGATTCATGATTCATGATTCATGATTCAATTCATGATTCATGATTCAATTCATGATTCATGATTCGATTCATGATTCATGATTCATTAAACATGATTCGATTCATGATTCATGATTCATGATTCGATTCATGATTCATGATTCATGAAACATGATTCGATTCATGATTCATGATTTATGATTCAATTCATGATTTATGATTTATGATTCAATTTATGATTCAATTCATGATTCATGATTCATGATTCGATTCATGAATCATGACTCAATTCATGATTCATGATTCATTATTTAATTCATGATTCGAATCATGATTTATGATTCAATTCATGATTCATGATTCATGATTCATTTCATGATTCATGATTTGATTCATGATTCATGATTCATTATTCATGATTCAATTTATGATTCATGATTTGATTCATGATTCATGATTCAATTCAGGATTCATGATTTATGATTCAATTCATGATTCAATTCATGATTCATGATTCATGATTCGATTCATGATTCATGATTCGATTTATGATTCATGATTCATTTCATGATTCATGATTTATGATTCAATTCATGATTCAATTCATGATTCATGATTCAATTCATTATTCGAGATTCATGATTCGATTCATGATTCATGATTCAATTCATGATTTATGATTCATGATTCATGATTCAATTCATGATTCAATTCATGATTCATGATTCATGATTCATGATTCGATTCATGATTCATGATTCGATTTATGATTCATGATTTAATTCATGATTCATGATTCAAATAATGAATCATGATTCATGATTCATAATTAAATTCATTAATTATTTCATGATTCATGATTTATGATTCATTTCATGATTCATGATTCATGATTCAATTCATGATTCATGTTTCGATTCATGATTCATGATTCATTAAACATGATTCGATTCATGATTCATGATTTATGATTCAATTCATGATTTATGATTTATGATTCAATTTATGATTCAATTCATGATTCATGATTCATGATTCATGATTCAATTCATGATTCATTATTTAATTCATGATTCGATTCATGATTCATGATTCATTATACATGATTCAATTCATGATTCATGATTTGATTCATGATTCATGATTCAATTCATGATTCATGATTCATGATTCGATTCATGATTCAATTCATGATTTATGATTCATGATTCATGATTCAATTCATGATTCATGATTCATGCTTCGATTCATGATTCATGATTCATGATTAGATTCATGATTCATAATTCATGATTCAATTCATGATTCATGATTCGATTTATGATTCATGATTCGATTCATGATTAATGATTTATGATTCGTTTCATGATTCATGATTCATTTCATGATTCTTGTTTCGATTCATAATTCATGATTCAATTCATGATTCATGATTCAATCCATGATTCATGATTCGATTCATTATTCATGATTCATGATTCATGATTCGATTCATGATTCTTGATTCGATTCAAGATTCATGATTCAATTCATGATTCGTGATTCATAATTCATGATTCAATTCATGATTCATGATTCATGATTCATGATTCAATTCATGATTCATGATTCAATTCATGATTCATGATTCAATTCATGATTAATGATTAATGATTAGTTTCATGATTCATGATTCATTTCATGATTTGTGTTTCGATTCATAATTCATGATTCAATTCATGATTCATGATTCAATTCATGATTCATGATTTGATTCATTATTCATGATTCATGATTCGATTCATGATTCTTGATTCATTTCATGATTCATGATTCATGATTAAATTCATGATTCATGTTTCGATTCATGATTCATGATTCGATTCATGATTCATGATTTATAATTCATGATTCAATTCATGATTCATGATTCATGATTCATGATTCAGTTCATGATTCATGATTCAATTCATGATTCATGATTCGATTCATGATTCATGATTCATGATTCATGATTCGATTCATGATTCATGATTTATGATTCAATTCATGATTCATGATTCGAGTCAAGATTCATGATTCAATTCATGATTTATGATTTATGAATCAATTTATGATTCAATTCATGATTCATGATTCATGATTCATGATTCATGATTCGATTCATGATTCATAATTCAATTCATGATTCATGATTCATGATTTATGATTCAATTCATGATTTATGATTCATGATTTATTTCATGATTCATGATTCATGATTTGATTCATGATTCATGATTCAATTCATGATTCATGATTCATGATTTATGATTCAATTCATGATTTATGATTCATGATTTATTTCATGATTCATGATTCGATTCATGATTTATGATTCAATTCATGATTTATGATTCATGATTCATTTCATGATTCATGATTCGATTCATGATTCATGATTCATAATTCATAATTCAATTCATGATTCATGATTCGATTTATGATTCAATTCATGATTAAATTCATGATTCATGATTCATGATTCATGATTCGATTCATGATTCATGATTCATCATTCAAATCATGATTCAATTCATGATTAATGATTTAAGATTCAATTCATGATTTAATTCAAGATTTATGATTCATGATTCATGATTCGATTCATGATTCATTATTCAATTCATGATTCATGATTTGATTCATGATTCATGATTCATGATTCAATTCATGATTCATTTCATGATTCATGATTCAATTCATGATTCATGATTCATGATTCAATTCATGATTCATTTCATGATTTATGATTCAATTCATGATTCATGATTCATGATTCAATTCATGATTAAATTCATGATTCATTTCATGATTCATGATTCAATTCATGTTTCATTTTATGATTCATGATTCATGATTTAATTCATGATTAATGATTCATGGTTCATGATTCATGATTCAAATCATGATTTAAATCATGATTCATGATTCAATTCATGATTTATGATTCAATTAATGATTCATGATTCAATTCATGATTAATGATTCGATTCATGATTAATGATTTATGATTCGTTTCATGATTCATGATTCATTTCATGATTCTTGTTTCGATTCATAATTCATGATTCAATTCATGATTCATGATTCAATCCATGATTCATGATTCGATTTATTATTCATGATTCATGATTTATGATTCGATTCATGATTCTTGATTCGATTCAAGATTCATGATTCAATTCATGATTCGTGATTCATAATTCATGATTCAATTCATGATTCATGATTCATGATTCATGATTCAATTCATGATTCATGATTCAATTCATGATTCATGATTCAATTCATGATTCATGATTCATGAAACATGATTCGATTCATGATTCATGATTCGATTCATGATTCATGATTCATGAAACATGATTCGATTCATGATTCATGATTTATGATTCAATTCATGATTTATGATTTATGATTCATTTTATGATTCAATTCATGATTCATGATTCATGATTCGATTCATGATTTATGATTCAATTCATGATTCATGATTCATTATTTAATTCATGATTCGAATCATGATTTATGATTCAATTCATGATTCATGATTCATGATTCATTTCATGATTCATGATTCGATTCATGATTCATGATTCATGATTCATGATTCAATTCAGGATTCATGATTTATGATTCAATTCATGATTCAATTCATGATTTATGATTCATGATTCATGATTCAATTCATGATTCAATTCATGATTCATGATTCATGATTCGATTCATGATTCATGATTCAATTTATGATTCATGATTTGATTCATGATTCATGATTCAATTAATGAATCATGATTCATGATTCATAATTAAATTCATGATTCATTTCATGATTCATGATTTATGATTCATTTCATGATTCATGATTCATGATTCAATTCATGATTCATGTTTCGATTCATGATTCATGATTCATGAAACATGATTTGATTCATGATTCATGATTTATGATTCAATTCATGATTCATTATTTAATTCATGATTCAATTCATGATTCATGATTTGATTCATGATTCATGATTCAATTCAGGATTCATGATTTATGATTCAATTCATGATTCAATTCATGATTCATGATTCATGATTCGATTCATAATTCATAATTCGATTTATAATTCATGATTCAATTCATGATTCATGATTTATGATTCAATTCATGATTCAATTCATGATTCAATTCATGATTCGAGATTCATGATTCGATTCATGATTCATGATTTAATTCATGATACATGATTAGATTCATGATTTAATTCATGATTCATGATTGATGATTCGATTCATGATTCATGATTCATGATTCATGATTCATGATTCAAATCATGATTCAAATCATGATTCATGATTCAATTCATGATTTATGATTCAATTCATGATTCATGATTCAATTCATGATTTATGATTCAATTCATGATTCATGATTCAATTCATGATTCATGATTCAATTCATGATTAATGATTAATGATTCGTTTCATGATTCATGATTCATTTCATGATTTGTGTTTCGATTCATAATTCATGATTCAATTCATGATTCATGATTCAATTCATGATTCATGATTTGATTCATTATTCATGATTCATGATTCATGATTCGATTCATGATTCTTGATTCATTTCATGATTCATGATTCATGATTCAATTCATGATTCATGTTTCGATTCATGATTCATGATTCGATTCATGATTCATGATTTATAATTCATGATTCAATTCATGATTCATGATTCGATTCATGATTCATGATTCATGATTCATGATTCGATTCATGATTCATGATTTATGATTCAATTCATGATTCATGATTCGAGTCATGATTCATGATTCAATTCATGAATTATGATTTATGAATCAATTTATGATTCAATTCATGATTCATGATTCATGATTCATGATTCATGATTCGATTCATGATTCATCATTCAATTCATGATTCATGATTCATGATTTATGATTCAATTCATGATTTATGATTCATGATTTATTTCATGATTCATGATTCATGATTTGATTCATGATTCATGATTCAATTCATGATTCATGATTCATGATTTATGATTCAATTCATGATTTATGATTCATGATTTATTTCATGATTCATGATTCGATTCATGATTTATGATTCAATTCATGATTTATGATTCATGATTCATTTCATGATTCATGATTCGATTCATGATTCATGATTCATAATTCATAATTCAATTCATGATTCATGATTCGATTTATGATTCAATTCATGATTAAATTCATGATTCATGATTCATGATTCATGATTCATGATTCGATTCATGATTCATGATTCGATTTATGATTCATGATTCAATTCATGATTCATGATTTATGATTCAATTCATGATTCAATTCATAATTCATGATTCAATTCATGATTCGAGATTCATGATTCGATTCATGATTCATGATTCATGATTCGATTCATGATTCAATTCATGATTTATGATTCATGATTCAATTCATGATTCATGATTCATGCTTCGATTCATGATTCATGATTCATGATTAGATTCATGATTCATAATTCATGATTCAATTCATGATTCATGATTCGATTTATGATTCATGATTCGATTCATGATTAATGATTTATGATTCGTTTCATGATTCATGATTCATTTCATGATTCTTGTTTCGATTCATAATTCATGATTCAATTCATGATTCATGATTCAATCCATGATTCATGATTCGATTCATTATTCATGATTCATGATTCATGATTCGATTCATGATTCTTGATTCGATTCAAGATTCATGATTCAATTCATGATTCATGATTCATAATTCATGATTCAATTCATGATTCATGATTCATGATTCATGATTCAATTCATGATTCATGATTCAATTCATGATTCATGATTCGATTCATGATTCATGATTCATTAAACATGATTCGATTCATGATTCATGATTCATGATTCGATTCATGATTCATGATTCATGAAACATGATTCGATTCATGATTCATGATTTATGATTCAATTCATGATTTATGATTTATGATTCAATTTATGATTCAATTCATGATTCATGATTCATGATTCATGATTCATGATTCATGATTCAATACATGATTTAATTCATGATTCATGATTCAATTCATGTTTCATGATTCGATTCATGATTCATAATTCATGATTCATGATTCATGATTAATGATTTGGTTCATGATTCATGATTTATGATTCAATTAATGATTCATTTCATGATTCATGATTAATGATTCAATCCATTAATAATGATTCAATTCATGATTAATGATTCATGATTCATGATTCAATTCATTATTTAATTCATGATTCATTTCATGATTCATGATTCAATTCATTATTTAATTCATGATTCATTTCATGATTCATGATTCAATTCATGATTCATTTCATGATTCATGATTTAATTCATGATTCATAATTCCAGATTCAATTCATGATTCAATTCATGATTCATGATTCAATTCATGATTCATGATTTGATATTTGATTCATGATTCATGATTCGATTCATGATTTATGATTCAATTCATGATTCACGATTTACTTCATTATTCAATTCAGGATTCAGTTCAGGATTCATTTCATGATTCATGATTCAATTCATGATTTATGATTCATGATTCAATTCAAGATTCATGATTCATGATTAAATTCATGATTCATGTTTCGATTCATGATTCATGATTCGATTCATGATTCATGATTTATAATTCATGATTCAATTCATGATTCATGATTCATGATTCATGATTCAGTTCATGATTCATGATTCAATTCATGATTCATGATTCGATTCATGATTCATGATTCATGATTCATGATTCGATTCATGATTCATGATTTATGATTCAATTCATGATTCATGATTCGAGTCAAGATTCATGATTCAATTCATGATTTATGATTTATGAATCAATTTATGATTCAATTCATGATTCATGATTCATGATTCATGATTCGATTCATGATTCATGATTCAATTCATGATTCATGATTCATGATTTATGATTCAATTCATGATTTATGATTCATGATTTATTTCATGATTCATGATTCATGATTTGATTCATGATTCATGATTCAATTCATGATTCATGATTCATGATTTATGATTCAATTCATGATTTATGATTCATGATTTATTTCATGATTCATGATTCGATTCATGATTTATGATTCAATTCATGATTTATGATTCATGATTCATTTCATGATTCATGATTCGATTCATGATTCATGATTCATAATTCATAATTCAATTCATGATTCATGATTCGATTTATGATTCAATTCATGATTAAATTCATGATTCATGATTCATGATTCATGATTCGATTCATGATTCATGATTCATCATTCAAATCATGATTCAATTCATGATTCATGATTTAAGATTCAATTCATGATTTAATTCAAGATTTATGATTCATGATTCATGATTCGATTCATGATTCATTATTCAATTCATGAATTATGATTTGATTCATGATTCATGATTCATGATTCAATTCATGATTCATTTCATGATTCATGATTCAATTCATGATTCATGATTCATGATTCAATTCATGATTCATTTCATGATTTATGATTCAATTCATGATTCATGATTCATGATTCAATTCATGATTAAATTCATGATTCATTTCATGATTCATGATTCAATTCATGTTTCATTTTATGATTCATGATTCATGATTTAATTCATGATTAATGATTCATGGTTCATGATTCATGATTCAAATCATGATTTAAATCATGATTCATGATTCAATTCATGATTTATGATTCAATTCATGATTCATGATTCAATTCATGATTAATGATTCGATTCATGATTAATGATTTATGATTCGTTTCATGATTCATGATTCATTTCATGATTCTTGTTTCGATTCATAATTCATGATTCAATTCATGATTCATGATTCAATCCATGATTCATGATTCGATTCATTATTCATGATTCATGATTTATGATTCGATTCATGATTCTTGATTCGATTCAAGATTCATGATTCAATTCATGATTCGTGATTCATAATTCATGATTCAATTCATGATTCATGATTCATGATTCAATTCATGATTCATGATTCAATTCATGATTCATGATTCAATTCATGATTCATGATTCATGAAACATGATTCGATTCATGATTCATGATTCGATTCATGATTCATGATTCATGAAACATGATTCGATTCATGATTCATGATTTATGATTCAATTCATTATTTATGATTTATGATTCAATTTATGATTCAATTCATGATTCATGATTCGATTCATGATTTATGATTCAATTCATGATTCATGATTCATTATTTAATTCATGATTCGAATCATGATTTATGATTCAATTCATGATTCATGATTCATGATTCATTTCATGATTCATGATTCGATTCATGATTCATGATTCATGATTCATGATTCAATTCAGGATTCATGATTTATGATTCAATTCATGATTCAATTCATGATTTATGATTCATGATTCATGATTCAATTCATGATTCAATTCATGATTCATGATTCATGATTCGATTCATGATTCATGATTCAATTTATGATTCATGATTTGATTCATGATTCATGATTCAATTAATGAATCATGATTCATGATTCATAATTAAATTCATGATTCATTTCATGATTCATGATTTATGATTCATTTCATGATTCATGATTCATGATTCAATTCATGATTCATGTTTCGATTCATGATTCATGATTCATGAAACATGATTCGATTCATGATTCATGATTTATGATTCAATTCATGATTCATTATTTAATTCATGATTCAATTCATGATTCATGATTTGATTCATGATTCATGATTCAATTCAGGATTCATGATTTATGATTCAATTCATGATTCAATTCATGATTCATGATTCATGATTCGATTCATAATTCATAATTCGATTTATAATTCATGATTCAATTCATGATTCATGATTTATGATTCAATTCATGATTCAATTCATGATTCATGATTCAATTCATGATTCGAGATTCATGATTCGATTCATGATTCATGATTTAATTCATGATACATGATTAGATTCATGATTTAATTCATGATTCATGATTGATGATTCGATTCATGATTCATGATTCATGATTCATGATTCATGATTCAAATCATGATTCAAATCATGATTCATGATTCAATTCATGATTTATGATTCAATTCATGATTCATGATTCAATTCATGATTTATGATTCAATTCATGATTCATGATTCAATTCATGATTCATGATTCAATTCATGATTAATGATTAATGATTCGTTTCATGATTCATGATTCATTTCATGATTTGTGTTTCGATTAATAATTCATGATTCAATTCATGATTCATGATTCAATTCATGATTCATGATTTGATTCATTATTCATGATTTATGATTCATGATTCGATTCATGATTCTTGATTCATTTCATGATTCATGATTCATGATTCAATTCATGATTCATGTTTCGATTCATGATTCATGATTCGATTCATGATTCATGATTTATAATTCATGATTCAAATCATGATTAATGATTCGATTCATGATTCATGATTCATGATTCATGATTCGATTCATGATTCATGATTTATGATTCAATTCATGATTCATGATTCGATTCATGATTCATGATTCAATTCATGATTCATGATTCATGATTTATGATTCAATTCATGATTTATGATTCATGATTTATTTCATGATTCATGATTTGATTCATGATTCATGATTCAATTCATGATTCATGATTCATGATTTATGATTCAATTCATGATTTATGATTCATGATTTATTTCATGATTCATGATTCGATTCATGATTTATGATTCAATTCATGATTTATGATTCATGATTCATTTCATGATTCATGATTCGATTCATGATTCATGATTCATAATTCATAATTCAATTCATGATTCATGATTCGATTTATGATTCAATTCATGATTAAATTCATGATTCATGATTCATGATTCATGAATCATGATTCGATTCATGATTCAATTCATGATTTATGATTCATGATTCAATTCATGATTCATGATTCATGCTTCGATTCATGATTCAATTCATGATTTATGATTCATGATTCAATTCATGATTCATGATTCATGCTTCGATTCATGATTCATGATTCATGATTAGATTCATGATTCATAATTCATGATTCAATTCATGATTCATGATTCGATTTATGATTCATGATTCGATTCATGATTAATGATTTATGATTCGTTTCATGATTCATGATTCATTTCATGATTCTTGTTTCGATTCATAATTCATGATTCAATTCATGATTCATGATTCAATCCATGATTCATGATTCGATTCATTATTCATGATTCATGATTCAGGATTCGATTCATGATTCTTGATTCGATTCAAGATTCATGATTCAATTCATGATTCATGATTCATAATTCATGATTCAATTCATGATTCATGATTCATGATTCATGATTCAATTCATGATTCATGATTCAATTCATGATTCATGATTCGATTCATGATTCATGATTCATTAAACATGATTCGATTCATGATTCATGATTCATGATTCGATTCATGATTCATGATTCATGAAACATGATTCGATTCATGATTCATGATTTATGATTCAATTCATGATTTATGATTTATGATTCAATTTATGATTCAATTCATGATTCATGATTCGATTCATGAATCATGATTCAATTCATGATTCATGATTCATTATTTAATTCATGATTCGAATCATGATTTATGATTCAATTCATGATTCATGATTCATGATTCATTTCATGATTCATGATTTGATTCATGATTCATGATTCATTATTCATGATTCAATTTATGATTCATGATTTGATTCATGATTCATGATTCAATTCAGGATTCATGATTTATGATTCAATTCATGATTCAATTCATGATTCATGATTCATGATTCGATTCATGATTCATGATTCGATTTATGATTCATGATTCATTTCATGATTCATGATTTATGATTCAATTCATGATTCAATTCATGATTCATGATTCAATTTATTATTCAAGATTCATGATTCGATTCATGATTCATGATTCAATTCATGATTTATGATTCATGATTCATGATTCAATTCATGATTCATGATTCATGATTCATGATTCGATTCATGATTCATGATTCGATTTATGATTCATGATTTAATTCATGATTCATGATTCAAATAATGAATCGTGATTCATGATTCATAATTAAATTCATTAATCATTTCATGATTCATGATTTATGATTCATTTCATGATTCATGATTCATGATTCAATTCATGATTCATGTTTCGATTCATGATTCATGATTCATAAAACATGATTCGATTCATGATTCATGATTTATGATTCAATTCATGATTTATGATTTATGATTCAATTTATGATTCAATTCATGATTCATGATTCATGATTCATGATTCAATTCATGATTCATTATTTAATTCATGATTCGATTCATGATTCATGATTCATTATACATGATTCAATTCATGATTCATGATTTGATTCATGATTCATGATTCAATTCATGATTCATGATTCATGATTCGATTCATGATTCAATTCATGATTTATGATTCATGATTCATGATTCAATTCATGATTCATGATTCATGCTTCGATTCATGATTCATGATTCATGATTAGATTCATGATTCATAATTCATGATTCAATTCATGATTCATGATTCGATTTATGATTCATGATTCGATTCATGATTAATGATTTATGATTCGTTTCATGATTCATGATTCATTTCATGATTCTTGTTTCGATTCATAATTCATGATTCAATTCATGATTCATGATTCAATCCATGATTCATGATTCGATTCATTATTCATGATTCATGATTCATGATTCAATTCATGATTCTTGATTCGATTCAAGATTCATGATTCAATTCATGATTCGTGATTCATAATTCATGATTCAATTCATGATTCATGATTCAATTCATGATTCATGATTCAATTCATGATTCATGATTCAATTCATGATTCATGATTCAATTCATGATTAATGATTAATGATTAGTTTCATGATTCATGATTCATTTCATGATTTGTGTTTTGATTCATAATTCATGATTCAATTCATGATTCATGATTCAATTCATGATTCATGATTTGATTCATTATTCATGATTCATGATTCATGATTCGATTCATGATTCTTGATTCATTTCATGATTCATGATTCATGATTCAATTCATGATTCATGTTTCGATTCATGATTCATGATTCGATTCATGATTCATGATTTATAATTCATGATTCAATTCATGATTCATGATTCATGATTCATGATTCAGTTCATGATTCATGATTCAATTCATGATTCATGATTCGATTCATGATTCATGATTCATGATTCAGGATTCGATTCATGATTCATGATTTATGATTCAATTCATGATTCATGATTCGATTCATGATTCATGATTCAATTCATGATTCATGATTCATGATTTATGATTCAATTCATGATTTATGATTCATGATTTATTTCATGATTCATGATTCATGATTTGATTCATGATTCATGATTCATGATTCAATTCATGATTCATTTCATGATTCATGATTCAATTCATGATTCATGATTCATGATTCAATTCATGATTCATTTCATGATTTATGATTCAATTCATGATTCATGATTCATGATTCAATTCATGATTAAATTCATGATTCATTTCATGATTCATGATTCAATTCATGTTTCATTTTATGATTCATGATTCATGATTTAATTCATGATTAATGATTCATGGTTCATGATTCATGATTCAAATCATGATTTAAATCATGATTCATGATTCAATTCATGATTTATGATTCAATTCATGATTCATGATTCAATTCATGATTAATGATTCGATTCATGATTAATGATTTATGATTCGTTTCATGATTCATGATTCATTTCATGATTCTTGTTTCGATTCATAATTCATGATTCAATTCATGATTCATGATTCAATCCATGATTCATGATTCGATTCATTATTCATGATTCATGATTTATGATTCGATTCATGATTCTTGATTCGATTCAAGATTCATGATTCAATTCATGATTCGTGATTCATAATTCATGATTCAATTCATGATTCATGATTCATGATTCATGATTCAATTCATGATTCATGATTCAATTCATGATTCATGATTCAATTCATGATTCATGATTCATGAAACATGATTCGATTCATGATTCATGATTCGATTCATGATTCATGATTCATGAAACATGATTCGATTCATGATTCATGATTTATGATTCAATTCATTATTTATGATTTATGATTCAATTTATGATTCAATTCATGATTCATGATTCGATTCATGATTTATGATTCAATTCATGATTCATGATTCATTATTTAATTCATGATTCGAATCATGATTTATGATTCAATTCATGATTCATGATTCATGATTCATTTCATGATTCATGATTCGATTCATGATTCATGATTCATGATTCATGATTCAATTCAGGATTCATGATTTATGATTCAATTCATGATTCAATTCATGATTTATGATTCATGATTCATGATTCAATTCATGATTCAATTCATGATTCATGATTCATAATTCGATTCATGATTCATGATTCAATTTATGATTCATGATTTGATTCATGATTCATGATTCAATTAATGAATCATGATTCATGATTCATAATTAAATTCATGATTCATTTCATGATTCATGATTTATGATTCATTTCATGATTCATGATTCATGATTCAATTCATGATTCATGTTTCGATTCATGATTCATGATTCATGAAACATGATTCGATTCATGATTCATGATTTATGATTCAATTCATGATTCATTATTTAATTCATGATTCAATTCATGATTCATGATTTGATTCATGATTCATGATTCAATTCAGGATTCATGATTTATGATTCAATTCATGATTCAATTCATGATTCATGATTCGATTCATAATTCATAATTCGATTTATAATTTATGATTCAATTCATGATTCATGATTTATGATTCAATTCATGATTCAATTCATGATTCATGATTCAATTCATGATTCGAGATTCATGATTCGATTCATGATTCATGATTTAATTCATGATACATGATTAGATTCATGATTTAATTCATGATTCATGATTGATGATTCGATTCATGATTCATGATTCATGATTCATGATTCAAATCATGATTCAAATCATGATTCATGATTCAATTCATGATTTATGATTCAATTCATGATTCATGATTCAATTCATGATTTATGATTCAATTCATGATTCATGATTCAATTCATGATTCATGATTCAATTCATGATTAATGATTAATGATTCGTTTCATGATTCATGATTCATTTCATGATTTGTGTTTCGATTAATAATTCATGATTCAATTCATGATTCATGATTCAATTCATGATTCATGATTTGATTCATTATTCATGATTTATGATTCATGATTCGATTCATGATTCTTGATTCATTTCATGATTCATGATTCATGATTCAATTCATGATTCATGTTTCGATTCATGATTCATGATTCGATTCATGATTCATGATTTATAATTCATGATTCAAATCATGATTAATGATTCGATTCATGATTCATGATTCATGATTCATGATTCGATTCATGATTCATGATTTATGATTCAATTCATGATTCATGATTCGATTCATGATTCATGATTCAATTCATGATTCATGATTCATGATTTATGATTCAATTCATGATTTATGATTCATGATTTATTTCATGATTCATGATTTGATTCATGATTCATGATTCAATTCATGATTCATGATTCATGATTTATGATTCAATTCATGATTTATGATTCATGATTTATTTCATGATTCATGATTCGATTCATGATTTATGATTCAATTCATGATTTATGATTCATGATTCATTTCATGATTCATGATTCGATTCATGATTCATGATTCATAATTCATAATTCAATTCATGATTCATGATTCGATTTATGATTCAATTCATGATTAAATTCATGATTCATGATTCATGATTCATGAATCATGATTCGATTCATGATTCAATTCATGATTTATGATTCATGATTCAATTCATGATTCATGATTCATGCTTCGATTCATGATTCATGATTCATGATTAGATTCATGATTCATAATTCATGATTCAATTCATGATTCATGATTCGATTTATGATTCATGATTCGATTCATGATTAATGATTTATGATTCGTTTCATGATTCATGATTCATTTCATGATTCTTGTTTCGATTCATAATTCATGATTCAATTCATGATTCATGATTCAATCCATGATTCATGATTCGATTCATTATTCATGATTCATGATTCAGGATTCGATTCATGATTCTTGATTCGATTCAAGATTCATGATTCAATTCATGATTCATGATTCATAATTCATGATTCAATTCATGATTCATGATTCATGATTCATGATTCAATTCATGATTCATGATTCAATTCATGATTCATGATTCGATTCATGATTCATGATTCATTAAACATGATTCGATTCATGATTCATGATTCATGATTCGATTCATGATTCATGATTCATGAAACATGATTCGATTCATGATTCATGATTTATGATTCAATTCATGATTTATGATTTATGATTCAATTTATGATTCAATTCATGATTCATGATTCATGATTCGATTCATGAATCATGATTCAATTCATGATTCATGATTCATTATTTAATTCATGATTCGAATCATGATTTATGATTCAATTCATGATTCATGATTCATGATTCATTTCATGATTCATGATTTGATTCATGATTCATGATTCATTATTCATGATTCAATTTATGATTCATGATTTGATTCATGATTCATGATTCAATTCAGGATTCATGATTTATGATTCAATTCATGATTCAATTCATGATTCATGATTCATGATTCGATTCATGATTCATGATTCGATTTATGATTCATGATTCATTTCATGATTCATGATTTATGATTCAATTCATGATTCAATTCATGATTCATGATTCAATTCATTATTCGAGATTCATGATTCGATTCATGATTCATGATTCAATTCATGATTTATGATTCATGATTCATGATTCAATTCATGATTCATGATTCATGATTCATGATTCGATTCATGATTCATGATTCGATTTATGATTCATGATTTAATTCATGATTCATGATTCAAATAATGAATCGTGATTCATGATTCATAATTAAATTCATTAATCATTTCATGATTCATGATTTATGATTCATTTCATGATTCATGATTCATGATTCAATTCATGATTCATGTTTCGATTCATGATTCATGATTCATAAAACATGATTCGATTCATGATTCATGATTTATGATTCAATTCATGATTTATGATTTATGATTCAATTTATGATTCAATTCATGATTCATGATTCATGATTCATGATTCAATTCATGATTCATTATTTAATTCATGATTCGATTCATGATTCATGATTCATTATACATGATTCAATTCATGATTCATGATTTGATTCATGATTCATGATTCAATTCATGATTCATGATTCATGATTCGATTCATGATTCAATTCATGATTTATGATTCATGATTCATGATTCAATTCATGATTCATGATTCATGCTTCGATTCATGATTCATGATTCATGATTAGATTCATGATTCATAATTCATGATTCAATTCATGATTCATGATTCGATTTATGATTCATGATTCGATTCATGATTAATGATTTATGATTCGTTTCATGATTCATGATTCATGATTCAATTCATGATTCATGTTTCGATTCATGATTCATGATTCATAAAACATGATTCGATTCATGATTCATGATTTATGATTCAATTCATGATTTATGATTTATGATTCAATTTATGATTCAATTCATGATTCATGATTCATGATTCATGATTCAATTCATGATTCATTATTTAATTCATGATTCGATTCATGATTCATGATTCATTATACATGATTCAATTCATGATTCATGATTTGATTCATGATTCATGATTCAATTCATGATTCATGATTCATGATTCGATTCATGATTCAATTCATGATTTATGATTCATGATTCATGATTCAATTCATGATTCATGATTCATGCTTCGATTCATGATTCATGATTCATGATTAGATTCATGATTCATAATTCATGATTCAATTCATGATTCATGATTCGATTTATGATTCATGATTCGATTCATGATTAATGATTTATGATTCGTTTCATGATTCATGATTCATTTCATGATTCTTGTTTCGATTCATAATTCATGATTCAATTCATGATTCATGATTCAATCCATGATTCATGATTCGATTCATTATTCATGATTCATGATTCATGATTCAATTCATGATTCTTGATTCGATTCAAGATTCATGATTCAATTCATGATTCGTGATTCATAATTCATGATTCAATTCATGATTCATGATTCAATTCATGATTCATGATTCAATTCATGATTCATGATTCAATTCATGATTCATGATTCAATTCATGATTAATGATTAATGATTAGTTTCATGATTCATGATTCATTTCATGATTTGTGTTTTGATTCATAATTCATGATTCAATTCATGATTCATGATTCAATTCATGATTCATGATTTGATTCATTATTCATGATTCATGATTCATGATTCGATTCATGATTCTTGATTCATTTCATGATTCATGATTCATGATTCAATTCATGATTCATGTTTCGATTCATGATTCATGATTCGATTCATGATTCATGATTTATAATTCATGATTCAATTCATGATTCATGATTCATGATTCATGATTCAGTTCATGATTCATGATTCAATTCATGATTCATGATTCGATTCATGATTCATGATTCATGATTCAGGATTCGATTCATGATTCATGATTTATGATTCAATTCATGATTCATGATTCGATTCATGATTCATGATTCAATTCATGATTCATGATTCATGATTTATGATTCAATTCATGATTTATGATTCATGATTTATTTCATGATTCATGATTCATGATTTGATTCATGATTCATGATTCATGATTCAATTCATGATTCATTTCATGATTCATGATTCAATTCATGATTCATGATTCATGATTCAATTCATGATTCATTTCATGATTTATGATTCAATTCATGATTCATGATTCATGATTCAATTCATGATTAAATTCATGATTCATTTCATGATTCATGATTCAATTCATGTTTCATTTTATGATTCATGATTCATGATTTAATTCATGATTAATGATTCATGGTTCATGATTCATGATTCAAATCATGATTTAAATCATGATTCATGATTCAATTCATGATTTATGATTCAATTCATGATTCATGATTCAATTCATGATTAATGATTCGATTCATGATTAATGATTTATGATTCGTTTCATGATTCATGATTCATTTCATGATTCTTGTTTCGATTCATAATTCATGATTCAATTCATGATTCATGATTCAATCCATGATTCATGATTCGATTCATTATTCATGATTCATGATTTATGATTCGATTCATGATTCTTGATTCGATTCAAGATTCATGATTCAATTCATGATTCGTGATTCATAATTCATGATTCAATTCATGATTCATGATTCATGATTCATGATTCAATTCATGATTCATGATTCAATTCATGATTCATGATTCAATTCATGATTCATGATTCATGAAACATGATTCGATTCATGATTCATGATTCGATTCATGATTCATGATTCATGAAACATGATTCGATTCATGATTCATGATTTATGATTCAATTCATTATTTATGATTTATGATTCAATTTATGATTCAATTCATGATTCATGATTCGATTCATGATTTATGATTCAATTCATGATTCATGATTCATTATTTAATTCATGATTCGAATCATGATTTATGATTCAATTCATGATTCATGATTCATGATTCATTTCATGATTCATGATTCGATTCATGATTCATGATTCATGATTCATGATTCAATTCAGGATTCATGATTTATGATTCAATTCATGATTCAATTCATGATTTATGATTCATGATTCATGATTCAATTCATGATTCAATTCATGATTCATGATTCATAATTCGATTCATGATTCATGATTCAATTTATGATTCATGATTTGATTCATGATTCATGATTCAATTAATGAATCATGATTCATGATTCATAATTAAATTCATGATTCATTTCATGATTCATGATTTATGATTCATTTCATGATTCATGATTCATGATTCAATTCATGATTCATGTTTCGATTCATGATTCATGATTCATGAAACATGATTCGATTCATGATTCATGATTTATGATTCAATTCATGATTCATTATTTAATTCATGATTCAATTCATGATTCATGATTTGATTCATGATTCATGATTCAATTCAGGATTCATGATTTATGATTCAATTCATGATTCAATTCATGATTCATGATTCGATTCATAATTCATAATTCGATTTATAATTTATGATTCAATTCATGATTCATGATTTATGATTCAATTCATGATTCAATTCATGATTCATGATTCAATTCATGATTCGAGATTCATGATTCGATTCATGATTCATGATTTAATTCATGATACATGATTAGATTCATGATTTAATTCATGATTCATGATTGATGATTCGATTCATGATTCATGATTCATGATTCATGATTCATGATTCAAATCATGATTCAAATCATGATTCATGATTCAATTCATGATTTATGATTCAATTCATGATTCATGATTCAATTCATGATTTATGATTCAATTCATGATTCATGATTCAATTCATGATTCATGATTCAATTCATGATTAATGATTAATGATTCGTTTCATGATTCATGATTCATTTCATGATTTGTGTTTCGATTAATAATTCATGATTCAATTCATGATTCATGATTCAATTCATGATTCATGATTTGATTCATTATTCATGATTTATGATTCATGATTCGATTCATGATTCTTGATTCATTTCATGATTCATGATTCATGATTCAATTCATGATTCATGTTTCGATTCATGATTCATGATTCGATTCATGATTCATGATTTATAATTCATGATTCAAATCATGATTAATGATTCGATTCATGATTCATGATTCATGATTCATGATTCGATTCATGATTCATGATTTATGATTCAATTCATGATTCATGATTCGATTCATGATTCATGATTCAATTCATGATTCATGATTCATGATTTATGATTCAATTCATGATTTATGATTCATGATTTATTTCATGATTCATGATTTGATTCATGATTCATGATTCAATTCATGATTCATGATTCATGATTTATGATTCAATTCATGATTTATGATTCATGATTTATTTCATGATTCATGATTCGATTCATGATTTATGATTCAATTCATGATTTATGATTCATGATTCATTTCATGATTCATGATTCGATTCATGATTCATGATTCATAATTCATAATTCAATTCATGATTCATGATTCGATTTATGATTCAATTCATGATTAAATTCATGATTCATGATTCATGATTCATGAATCATGATTCGATTCATGATTCAATTCATGATTTATGATTCATGATTCAATTCATGATTCATGATTCATGCTTCGATTCATGATTCATGATTCATGATTAGATTCATGATTCATAATTCATGATTCAATTCATGATTCATGATTCGATTTATGATTCATGATTCGATTCATGATTAATGATTTATGATTCGTTTCATGATTCATGATTCATTTCATGATTCTTGTTTCGATTCATAATTCATGATTCAATTCATGATTCATGATTCAATCCATGATTCATGATTCGATTCATTATTCATGATTCATGATTCAGGATTCGATTCATGATTCTTGATTCGATTCAAGATTCATGATTCAATTCATGATTCATGATTCATAATTCATGATTCAATTCATGATTCATGATTCATGATTCATGATTCAATTCATGATTCATGATTCAATTCATGATTCATGATTCGATTCATGATTCATGATTCATTAAACATGATTCGATTCATGATTCATGATTCATGATTCGATTCATGATTCATGATTCATGAAACATGATTCGATTCATGATTCATGATTTATGATTCAATTCATGATTTATGATTTATGATTCAATTTATGATTCAATTCATGATTCATGATTCATGATTCGATTCATGAATCATGATTCAATTCATGATTCATGATTCATTATTTAATTCATGATTCGAATCATGATTTATGATTCAATTCATGATTCATGATTCATGATTCATTTCATGATTCATGATTTGATTCATGATTCATGATTCATTATTCATGATTCAATTTATGATTCATGATTTGATTCATGATTCATGATTCAATTCAGGATTCATGATTTATGATTCAATTCATGATTCAATTCATGATTCATGATTCATGATTCGATTCATGATTCATGATTCGATTTATGATTCATGATTCATTTCATGATTCATGATTTATGATTCAATTCATGATTCAATTCATGATTCATGATTCAATTCATTATTCGAGATTCATGATTCGATTCATGATTCATGATTCAATTCATGATTTATGATTCATGATTCATGATTCAATTCATGATTCATGATTCATGATTCATGATTCGATTCATGATTCATGATTCGATTTATGATTCATGATTTAATTCATGATTCATGATTCAAATAATGAATCGTGATTCATGATTCATAATTAAATTCATTAATCATTTCATGATTCATGATTTATGATTCATTTCATGATTCATGATTCATGATTCAATTCATGATTCATGTTTCGATTCATGATTCATGATTCATAAAACATGATTCGATTCATGATTCATGATTTATGATTCAATTCATGATTTATGATTTATGATTCAATTTATGATTCAATTCATGATTCATGATTCATGATTCATGATTCAATTCATGATTCATTATTTAATTCATGATTCGATTCATGATTCATGATTCATTATACATGATTCAATTCATGATTCATGATTTGATTCATGATTCATGATTCAATTCATGATTCATGATTCATGATTCGATTCATGATTCAATTCATGATTTATGATTCATGATTCATGATTCAATTCATGATTCATGATTCATGCTTCGATTCATGATTCATGATTCATGATTAGATTCATGATTCATAATTCATGATTCAATTCATGATTCATGATTCGATTTATGATTCATGATTCGATTCATGATTAATGATTTATGATTCGTTTCATGATTCATGATTCATTTCATGATTCTTGTTTCGATTCATAATTCATGATTCAATTCATGATTCATGATTCAATCCATGATTCATGATTCGATTCATTATTCATGATTCATGATTCATGATTCAATTCATGATTCTTGATTCGATTCAAGATTCATGATTCAATTCATGATTCGTGATTCATAATTCATGATTCAATTCATGATTCATGATTCAATTCATGATTCATGATTCAATTCATGATTCATGATTCAATTCATGATTCATGATTCAATTCATGATTAATGATTAATGATTAGTTTCATGATTCATGATTCATTTCATGATTTGTGTTTCGATTCATAATTCATGATTCAATTCATGATTCATGATTCAATTCATGATTCATGATTTGATTCATTATTCATGATTCATGATTCATGATTCGATTCATGATTCTTGATTCATTTCATGATTCATGATTCATGATTCAATTCATGATTCATGTTTCGATTCATGATTCATGATTCGATTCATGATTCATGATTTATAATTCATGATTCAATTCATGATTCATGATTCATGATTCATGATTCAGTTCATGATTCATGATTCAATTCATGATTCATGATTCGATTCATGATTCATGATTCATGATTCAGGATTCGATTCATGATTCATGATTTATGATTCAATTCATGATTCATGATTCGATTCATGATTCATGATTCAATTCATGATTCATGATTCATGATTTATGATTCATGATTTATTTCATGATTCATGATTCATGATTTGATTCATGATTCATGATTCATGATTCAATTCATGATTCATTTCATGATTCATGATTCAATTCATGATTCATGATTCAATTCATGATTCATTTCATGATTTATGATTCAATTCATGATTCATGATTCATGATTCAATTCATGATTAAATTCATGATTCATTTCATGATTCATGATTCAATTCATGTTTCATTTTATGATTCATGATTCATGATTTAATTCATGATTAATGATTCATGGTTCATGATTCATGATTCAAATCATGATTTAAATCATGATTCATGATTCAATTCATGATTTATGATTCAATTCATGATTCATGATTCAATTCATGATTAATGATTCGATTCATGATTAATGATTTATGATTCGTTTCATGATTCATGATTCATTTCATGATTCTTGTTTCGATTCATAATTCATGATTCAATTCATGATTCATGATTCAATCCATGATTCATGATTCGATTCATTATTCATGATTCATGATTTATGATTCGATTCATGATTCTTGATTCGATTCAAGATTCATGATTCAATTCATGATTCGTGATTCATAATTCATGATTCAATTCATGATTCATGATTCATGATTCATGATTCAATTCATGATTCATGATTCAATTCATGATTCATGATTCAATTCATGATTCATGATTCATGAAACATGATTCGATTCATGATTCATGATTCGATTCATGATTCATGATTCATGAAACATGATTCGATTCATGATTCATGATTTATGATTCAATTCATTATTTATGATTTATGATTCAATTTATGATTCAATTCATGATTCATGATTCGATTCATGATTTATGATTCAATTCATGATTCATGATTCATTATTTAATTCATGATTCGAATCATGATTTATGATTCAATTCATGATTCATGATTCATGATTCATTTCATGATTCATGATTCGATTCATGATTCATGATTCATGATTCATGATTCAATTCAGGATTCATGATTTATGATTCAATTCATGATTCAATTCATGATTTATGATTCATGATTCATGATTCAATTCATGATTCAATTCATGATTCATGATTCATAATTCGATTCATGATTCATGATTCAATTTATGATTCATGATTTGATTCATGATTCATGATTCAATTAATGAATCATGATTCATGATTCATAATTAAATTCATGATTCATTTCATGATTCATGATTTATGATTCATTTCATGATTCATGATTCATGATTCAATTCATGATTCATGTTTCGATTCATGATTCATGATTCATGAAACATGATTCGATTCATGATTCATGATTTATGATTCAATTCATGATTCATTATTTAATTCATGATTCAATTCATGATTCATGATTTGATTCATGATTCATGATTCAATTCAGGATTCATGATTTATGATTCAATTCATGATTCAATTCATGATTCATGATTCGATTCATAATTCATAATTCGATTTATAATTTATGATTCAATTCATGATTCATGATTTATGATTCAATTCATGATTCAATTCATGATTCATGATTCAATTCATGATTCGAGATTCATGATTCGATTCATGATTCATGATTTAATTCATGATACATGATTAGATTCATGATTTAATTCATGATTCATGATTGATGATTCGATTCATGATTCATGATTCATGATTCATGATTCATGATTCAAATCATGATTCAAATCATGATTCATGATTCAATTCATGATTTATGATTCAATTCATGATTCATGATTCAATTCATGATTTATGATTCAATTCATGATTCATGATTCAATTCATGATTCATGATTCAATTCATGATTAATGATTAATGATTCGTTTCATGATTCATGATTCATTTCATGATTTGTGTTTCGATTAATAATTCATGATTCAATTCATGATTCATGATTCAATTCATGATTCATGATTTGATTCATTATTCATGATTTATGATTCATGATTCGATTCATGATTCTTGATTCATTTCATGATTCATGATTCATGATTCAATTCATGATTCATGTTTCGATTCATGATTCATGATTCGATTCATGATTCATGATTTATAATTCATGATTCAAATCATGATTAATGATTCGATTCATGATTCATGATTCATGATTCATGATTCGATTCATGATTCATGATTTATGATTCAATTCATGATTCATGATTCGATTCATGATTCATGATTCAATTCATGATTCATGATTCATGATTTATGATTCAATTCATGATTTATGATTCATGATTTATTTCATGATTCATGATTTGATTCATGATTCATGATTCAATTCATGATTCATGATTCATGATTTATGATTCAATTCATGATTTATGATTCATGATTTATTTCATGATTCATGATTCGATTCATGATTTATGATTCAATTCATGATTTATGATTCATGATTCATTTCATGATTCATGATTCGATTCATGATTCATGATTCATAATTCATAATTCAATTCATGATTCATGATTCGATTTATGATTCAATTCATGATTAAATTCATGATTCATGATTCATGATTCATGAATCATGATTCGATTCATGATTCAATTCATGATTTATGATTCATGATTCAATTCATGATTCATGATTCATGCTTCGATTCATGATTCATGATTCATGATTAGATTCATGATTCATAATTCATGATTCAATTCATGATTCATGATTCGATTTATGATTCATGATTCGATTCATGATTAATGATTTATGATTCGTTTCATGATTCATGATTCATTTCATGATTCTTGTTTCGATTCATAATTCATGATTCAATTCATGATTCATGATTCAATCCATGATTCATGATTCGATTCATTATTCATGATTCATGATTCAGGATTCGATTCATGATTCTTGATTCGATTCAAGATTCATGATTCAATTCATGATTCATGATTCATAATTCATGATTCAATTCATGATTCATGATTCATGATTCATGATTCAATTCATGATTCATGATTCAATTCATGATTCATGATTCGATTCATGATTCATGATTCATTAAACATGATTCGATTCATGATTCATGATTCATGATTCGATTCATGATTCATGATTCATGAAACATGATTCGATTCATGATTCATGATTTATGATTCAATTCATGATTTATGATTTATGATTCAATTTATGATTCAATTCATGATTCATGATTCATGATTCGATTCATGAATCATGATTCAATTCATGATTCATGATTCATTATTTAATTCATGATTCGAATCATGATTTATGATTCAATTCATGATTCATGATTCATGATTCATTTCATGATTCATGATTTGATTCATGATTCATGATTCATTATTCATGATTCAATTTATGATTCATGATTTGATTCATGATTCATGATTCAATTCAGGATTCATGATTTATGATTCAATTCATGATTCAATTCATGATTCATGATTCATGATTCGATTCATGATTCATGATTCGATTTATGATTCATGATTCATTTCATGATTCATGATTTATGATTCAATTCATGATTCAATTCATGATTCATGATTCAATTCATTATTCGAGATTCATGATTCGATTCATGATTCATGATTCAATTCATGATTTATGATTCATGATTCATGATTCAATTCATGATTCATGATTCATGATTCATGATTCGATTCATGATTCATGATTCGATTTATGATTCATGATTTAATTCATGATTCATGATTCAAATAATGAATCATGATTCATGATTCATAATTAAATTCATTAATCATTTCATGATTCATGATTTATGATTCATTTCATGATTCATGATTCATGATTCAATTCATGATTCATGTTTCGATTCATGATTCATGATTCATAAAACATGATTCGATTCATGATTCATGATTTATGATTCAATTCATGATTTATGATTTATGATTCAATTTATGATTCAATTCATGATTCATGATTCATGATTCATGATTCAATTCATGATTCATTATTTAATTCATGATTCGATTCATGATTCATGATTCATTATACATGATTCAATTCATGATTCATGATTTGATTCATGATTCATGATTCAATTCATGATTCATGATTCATGATTCGATTCATGATTCAATTCATGATTTATGATTCATGATTCATGATTCAATTCATGATTCATGATTCATGCTTCGATTCATGATTCATGATTCATGATTAGATTCATGATTCATAATTCATGATTCAATTCATGATTCATGATTCAATTTATGATTCATGATTCGATTCATGATTAATGATTTATGATTCGTTTCATGATTCATGATTCATTTCATGATTCTTGTTTCGATTCATAATTCATGATTCAATTCATGATTCATGATTCAATCCATGATTCATGATTCGATTCATTATTCATGATTCATGATTCATGATTCGATTCATGATTCTTGATTCGATTCAAGATTCATGATTCAATTCATGATTCGTGATTCATAATTCATGATTCAATTCATGATTCATGATTCAATTCATGATTCATGATTCAATTCATGATTCATGATTCAATTCATGATTCATGATTCAATTCATGATTAATGATTAATGATTAGTTTCATGATTCATGATTCATTTCATGATTTGTGTTTCGATTCATAATTCATGATTCAATTCATGATTCATGATTCAATTCATGATTCATGATTTGATTCATTATTCATGATTCATGATTCGATTCATGATTCTTGATTCATTTCATGATTCATGATTCATGATTCATGTTTCGATTCATGATTCATGATTCGATTCATGATTCATGATTTATAATTCATGATTCAATTCATGATTCATGATTCATGATTCATGATTCAGTTCATGATTCATGATTCAATTCATGATTCATGATTCGATTCATGATTCATGATTCATGATTCATGATTCGATTCATGATTCATGATTTATGATTCAATTCATGATTCATGATTCGAGTCAAGATTCATGATTCAATTCATGATTTATGATTTATGAATCAATTTATGATTCAATTCATGATTCATGATTCATGATTCATGATTCATGATTCGATTCATGATTCAATTCATGATTCATGATTCATGATTTATGATTCAATTCATGATTTATGATTCATGATTTATTTCATGATTCATGATTCATGATTTGATTCATGATTCATGATTCAATTCATGATTCATGATTCATGATTTATGATTCAATTCATGATTTATGATTCATGATTTATTTCATGATTCATGATTCGATTCATGATTTATGATTCAATTCATGATTTATGATTCATGATTCATTTCATGATTCATGATTCGATTCATGATTCATGATTCATAATTCATAATTTAATTCATGATTCATGATTCGATTTATGATTCAATTCATGATTAAATTCATGATTCATGATTCATGATTCATGATTCATGATTCGATTCATGATTCATGATTCGATTTATGATTCATGATTCAATTCATGATTCATGATTTATGATTCAATTCATGATTCAATTCATAATTCATGATTCAATTCATGATTCGAGATTCATGATTCGATTCATGATTCATGATTCATGATTCGATTCATGATTCAATTCATGATTTATGATTCATGATTCAATTCATGATTCATGATTCATGCTTCGATTCATGATTCATGATTCATGATTAGATTCATGATTCATAATTCATGATTCAATTCATGATTCATGATTCGATTTATGATTCATGATTCGATTCATGATTAATGATTTATGATTCGTTTCATGATTCATGATTCATTTCATGATTCTTGTTTCGATTCATAATTCATGATTCAATTCATGATTCATGATTCAATCCATGATTCATGATTCGATTCATTATTCATGATTCATGATTCATGATTCGATTCATGATTCTTGATTCGATTCAAGATTCATGATTCAATTCATGATTCATGATTCATAATTCATGATTCAATTCATGATTCATGATTCATGATTCATGATTCAATTCATGATTCATGATTCAATTCATGATTCATGATTCGATTCATGATTCATGATTCATTAAACATGATTCGATTCATGATTCATGATTCATGATTCGATTCATGATTCATGATTCATGAAACATGATTCGATTCATGATTCATGATTTATGATTCAATTCATGATTTATGATTTATGATTCAATTTATGATTCAATTCATGATTCATGATTCATGATTCGATTCATGAATCATGATTCAATTCATGATTCATTATTCATTATTTAATTCATGATTCGAATCATGATTTATGATTCAATTCATGATTCATGATTCATGATTCATTTCATGATTCATGATTTGATTCATGATTCATGATTCATTATTCATGATTCAATTTATGATTCATGATTTGATTCATGATTCATGATTCAATTCAGGATTCATGATTTATGATTCAATTCATGATTCAATTCATGATTCATGATTCATGATTCGATTCATGATTCATGATTCGATTTATGATTCATGATTCATTTCATGATTCATGATTTATGATTCAATTCATGATTCAATTCATGATTCATGATTCAATTCATTATTCGAGATTCATGATTCGATTCATGATTCATGATTCAATTCATGATTTATGATTCATGATTCATGATTCAATTCATGATTCAATTCATGATTCATGATTCATGATTCGATTCATGATTCATGATTCGATTTATGATTCATGATTTAATTCATGATTCATGATTCAAATAATGAATCATGATTCATGATTCATAATTAAATTTATTAATCATTTCATGATTCATGATTTATGATTCATTTCATGATTCATGATTCATGATTCAATTTATGATTCATGTTTCGATTCATGATTCATGATTCATAAAACATGATTCGATTCATGATTCATGATTTATGATTCAATTCATGATTTATGATTTATGATTCAATTTATGATTCAATTCATGATTCATGATTCATGATTCATGATTCAATTCATGATTCATTATTTAATTCATGATTCGATTCATGATTCATGATTCATTATACATGATTCAATTCATGATTCATGATTTGATTCATGATTCATGATTCAATTCATGATTCATGATTCATGATTCGATTCATGATTCAATTCATGATTTATGATTCATGATTCATGATTCAATTCATGATTCATGATTCATGCTTCGATTCATGATTCATGATTCATGATTAGATTCATGATTCATAATTCATGATTCAATTAATGATTCATGATTCGATTTATGATTCATGATTCGATTCATGATTAATGATTTATGATTCGTTTCATGATTCATGATTCATTTCATGATTCTTGTTTCGATTCATAATTCATGATTCAATTCATGATTCATGATTCAATCCATGATTCATGATTCGATTCATTATTCATGATTCATGATTCATGATTCGATTCATGATTCTTGATTCGATTCAAGATTCATGATTCAATTCATGATTCGTGATTCATAATTCATGATTCAATTCATGATTCATGATTCATGATTCATTATTCAATTCATGATTCATGATTCAATTCATGATTCATGATTCGATTCATGATTAATGATTCATTAAACATGATTCGATTCATGATTCATGATTCATGATTCGATTCATGATTCATGATTCATGAAACATGATTCGATTCATGATTCATGATTTATGATTCAATTCATGATTTATGATTTATGATTCAATTTATGATTCAATTCATGATTCATGATTCGATTCATGATTCATGATTCAATTCATGATTCATGATTCATTATTTAATTCATGATTCGAATCATGATTTATGATTCAATTCATGATTCATGATTCATTTCATGATTCATGATTTGATTCATGATTCATGATTCATTATTCATGATTCAATTTATGATTCATGATTTGATTCATGATTCATGATTCAATTCAGGATTCATGATTTATAATTCAATTCATGATTCAATTCATGATTCATGATTCATGATTCGATTCATGATTCATGATTCGATTTATGATTCATGATTCATTTCATGATTCATGATTTATGATTCAATTCATGATTCAATTCATGATTCATGATTCAATTCATTATTCGAGATTCATTATTCGATTCATGATTCATGATTCAATTCATGATTTATGATTCATGATTCATGATTCAATTCATGATTCAATTCATGATTCATGATTCATGATTCATGATTCGATTCATGATTCATGATTCAATTTATGATTCATGATTTGATTCATGATTCATGATTCAAATAATGAATCATGATTCATGATTCATAATTAAATTCATGATTCATTTCATGATTCATGATTTATGATTCATTTCATGATTCATGATTCATGATTCAATTCATGATTCATGTTTCGATTCATGATTCATGATTCATAAAACATGATTCGATTCATGATTCATGATTTATGATTCAATTCATGATTTATGATTCAATTTATGATTCAATTCATGATTCATGATTCATGATTCATGATTCAATTCATGATTCATTATTTAATTCATGATTCGATTCATGATTCATGATTCATTATACATGATTCAATTCATGATTCATGATTTGATTCATGATTCATGATTCAATTCAGGATTCATGATTTATGATTCAATTCAGGATTCAATTCATGATTCATGATTCATGATTCGATTCATAATTCATAATTCGATTTATAATTCATGATTCAATTCATGATTCATGATTTATGATTCAATTCATGATTCAATTCATGATTCATGATTCAATTCATGATTCGAGATTCATGATTCATGATTTAATTCATGATACATGATTAGATTCATGATTTAATTCATGATTCATGATTGATGATTCGATTCATGATTCATGATTCATGATTCAAATCATGATTCAAATCATGATTCATGATTCAATTCATGATTTATGATTCAATTCATGATTCATGATTCAATTCATGATTCATGATTCAATTCATGATTAATAATTAATGATTCGTTTCATGATTCATGATTCATTTCATGATTCGTGTTTCGATTCATAATTCATGATTCAATTCATGATTCATGATTCAATTCATGATTCATGATTTGATTCATTATTCATGATTCATGATTCATGATTCGATTCATGATTCTTGATTCATTTCATGATTCATGATTCATGATTCAATTCATGATTCATGTTTCGATTCATGATTCATGATTCGATTCATGATTCATGATTCATGATTCATGATTCAGTTCATGATTCATGATACAATTCATGATTCATGATTCGATTCATGATTCATGATTCATGATTCATGATTCGATTCATGATTCATGATTTATGATTCAATTCATGATTCATGATTCGAGTCATGATTCATGATTCAATTCATGATTTATGAATCAATTTATGATTCAATTCATGATTCATGATTCATGATTCATGATTCATGATTCGATTCATGATTCATGATTCAATTCATGATTCATGATTCATGATTTATGATTCAATTCATGATTTATGATTCATGATTCATGATTCATGATTCATGATTCATGATTCGATTCATGATTCATGATTCAATTCATGATTCATGATTCGATTCATGATTCATGATTCATGATTCATGATTCAGTTCATGATTCATGATTCAATTCATGATTCATGATTCGATTCATGATTCATGATTCATGATTCGATTCATGATTCATGATTTATGATTCAATTCATGATTCATGATTCGAGTCATGATTCATGATTCAATTCATGATTTATGATTTATGAATCAATTTATGATTCAATTCATGATTCATGATTCATGATTCATGATTCAATTCATGATTCATGATTCATGATTCATGATTCATGATTCGATTCATGATTCATGATTCAATTCATGATTCATGATTCATGATTTATGATTCAAATCATGATTTATGATTCATGATTCATTTCATGATTCATGATTCATGATTCATGATTCATGATTCGATTTATGATTCATGATTCAATTCATGATTCATGATTCATGATTTATGATTCAATTCATGATTTATGATTCATGATTCATTTCATGATTCATGATTCGATTCATGATTTATGATTCAATTCATGATTTATGATTCATGATTCACTTCATGATTCATGATTCGATTTATGATTCATGATTCATTTCATGATTCATGATTTATGATTCAATTCATGATTCAATTCATGATTCATGATTCAATTCATTATTCGAGATTCATGATTCGATTCATGATTCATGATTCAATTCATGATTTATGATTCATGATTCATGATTCAATTCATGATTCAATTCATGATTCATGATTCATGATTCATGATTCGATTCATGATTCATGATTCAATTTATGATTCATGATTTGATTCATGATTCATGATTCAAATAATGAATCATGATTCATGATTCATAATTAAATTCATGATTCATTTCATGATTCATGATTTATGATTCATTTCATGATTCATGATTCATGATTCAATTCATGATTCATGTTTCGATTCATGATTCATGATTCATAAAACATGATTCGATTCATGATTCATGATTTATGATTCAATTCATGATTTATGATTCAATTTATGATACAATTCATGATTCATGATTCGATTCATGATTCATGATTCATGATTCATGATTCGATTCATGATTCATGATTTATGATTCAATTCATGATTCATGATTCGAGTCATGATTCATGATTCAATTCATGATTTATGAATCAATTTATGATTCAATTCATGATTCATGATTCATGATTCATGATTCATGATTCGATTCATGATTCATGATTCAATTCATGATTCATGATTCATGATTTATGATTCAATTCATGATTTATGATTCATGATTCATTTCATGATTCATGATTCATGATTCATGATTCATGATTCGATTCATGATTCATGATTCAATTCATGATTCATGATTCGATTCATGATTCATGATTCATGATTCATGATTCAGTTCATGATTCATGATTCAATTCATGATTCATGATTCGATTCATGATTCATGATTCATGATTCGATTCATGATTCATGATTTATGATTCAATTCATGATTCATGATTCGAGTCATGATTCATGATTCAATTCATGATTTATGATTTATGAATCAATTTATGATTCAATTCATGATTCATGATTCATGATTCATGATTCAATTCATGATTCATGATTCATGATTCATGATTCATGATTCGATTCATGATTCATGATTCAATTCATGATTCATGATTCATGATTTATGATTCAAATCATGATTTATGATTCATGATTCATTTCATGATTCATGATTCATGATTCATGATTCATGATTCGATTTATGATTCATGATTCAATTCATGATTCATGATTCATGATTTATGATTCAATTCATGATTTATGATTCATGATTCATTTCATGATTCATGATTCGATTCATGATTTATGATTCAATTCATGATTTATGATTCATGATTCATTTCATGATTCATGATTCGATTCATGATTCATGATTCATAATTCATAATTCAATTCAAGATTTATGATTCGATTTATGATTCAATTCATGATTCAATTCATGATTCATGATTCATGATTCGATTCATGATTCATGATTCGATTTATGATTCATGATTCAATTCATGATTCATGATTTATGATTCAATTCATGATTCAATTCATAATTCATGATTCAATTCATGATTCGAGATTCATGATTCGATTCATGATTCATGATTCATGATTCGATTCATGATTCAATTCATGATTTATGATTCATGATTCATGATTCAATTCATGATTCATGATTCATGCTTCGATTCATGATTCATGATTCATGATTAGATTCATGATTCATAATTCATGATTCAATTCATGATTCATGATTCGATTTATGATTCATGATTCAATTCATGATTCGAGATTCATGATTCGATTCATGATTCATGATTCAATTCATGATTCAATTCATGATTCATAATTCGATTCATTATTTATGATTCATGATTCATGATTCGATTCATGATTCTTGATTCATTTCATGAATCTCAATTCATGATTCAATTCATGATTCATGTTTTGATTAATGATTCATGATTCAATTCAGGATTCATGATTTATGATTCAATTCATGATTCAATTCATGATTCATGATTCATGATTCGATTCATTATTCATGATTCATTTCATGATTCATGATTTATGATTCAATTCATGATTCAATTCATGATTCATGATTCAATTCATTATTCGAGATTCATGATTCGATTCATGATTCATGATTCAATTCATGATTTATGATTCATGATTCATGATTCAATTCATGATTCAATTCATGATTCATGATTCATGATTCATGATTCGATTCATGATTCATGATTTAATTTATGATTCATGATTTGATTCATGATTCATGATTCAATTAATGAATCATGATTCATGATTCATAATTAAATTCATGATTCATTTCATGATTCATGATTTATGATTCATTTCATGATTCATGATTCATGATTCAATTCATGATTCATGTTTCGATTCATGATTCATGATTCGATTCATGATTCATGATTCGATTCATGATTCATGATTTGATTCATGATTCATGATTCATAATTCATGATTCAATTCATGATTCATGATTCATGATTCATGATTCAATTCATGATTCATGATTCAATTCATGATTCATGATTCGATTCATGATTCATGATTCATGAAACATGATTCGATTCATGATTCTTGATTTATGATTCAATTCATGATTTATGATCTATGATTCAATTTATGATTCAATTTATGATTCATGATTCATGATTCATGATTCATGATTCAATTCATGATTCATGATTCATTATTTAATTCATGATTCGATTCATGATTCATGATTCATTATTCATGATTCAATTCATGATTCATGATTTGATTCATGATTCATGATTCAATTCAGGATTCATGATTTATGATTCAATTCATGATTCAATTCATGATTCATGATTCATGATTCGATTCATAATTCATAATTCGATTTATAATTCATGATTCAATTCATGATTCATGATTTATGATTCAATTCATGATTCAATTCATGATTCATGATTCAATTCATGATTCGAGATTCATGATTCGATTCATGATTTATGATTTAATTCATGATACATGATTAGATTCATGATTTAATTCATGATTCATGATTGATGATTCGATTCATGATTCATGATTCATGATTTAATTCATGATGCATGATTAGATTCATGATTTAATTCATGATTCATGATTGATGATTCGATTCATGATTCAATTCATGATTCATGATTCATGATTCAAATCATGATTCAAATCATGATTCATGATACAATTCATGATTTATGATTCAATTCATGATTCATGATTCAATTCATGATTCATGATTCAATTCATGATTAATGATTAATGATTCGTTTCATGATTCATGATTCATTTCATGATTCGTGTTTCGATTCATAATTCATGATTCAATTCATGATTCATGATTTGTTTCATTATTCATGATTCATGATTCATGATTCGATTCATGATTCTTGATTAATTTCATGATTCATGATTCATGATTCAATTCATGATTCATTATTCGATTCATGATTCATGATTTATAATTCATGATTCAATTCATGATTCATGATTCGATTTATGATTCATGATTCATGATTCATGATTCGATTCATGATTCATGATTTACGATTCAATTCATGATTCATGATTCGAGTCATGATTCATGATTCAATTCATGATTTATGATTTATGATTCAATTCATGATTCAATTCATGATTCATGATTCATGATTCGATTCATGATTCATGATTCGATTTATGATTCATGATTCAATTCATGATTTATGATTTATGATTCAATTCATGATTCAATTCATGATTCATGATTCATGATTCGATTCATGATTCATGATTCGATTTATGATTCATGATTCGATTCATGATTCATGATTCATGATTCGATTCACGATTCAATTCATGATTCATGATTCATGATTCATGATTCAATTCATGATTTATGATTCATGATTCGATTCATAATTCATGATTCATGCTTCGATTCATGATTCATGATTCGATTCATGATTCATGATTCATGATTCAACTCATGATTCATGATTCGATTTATGATTCATGATTCAATTCATGATTCGAGATTCATGATTCGGATCATGATTCATGATTCAATTCATGATTCATGATTCATGATTCGATTCATGATTCAATTCATGATTCATGATTCATGATTCAATTTATGATTCATGATTCGATTCATGATTCATGATTCATGATTCATGATTCATCATTCAAATCATGGTTCAATTCATGATTCATGATTCAATTTGTGATTCATGATTTATGATTCAACTCATGATTCAATTCATGATTCATGATTCATGATTCGATTCATGATTCATGATTCAATTCATGATTCATGATTTGATTCATGATTCATGATTCATGATTCGATTCATGATTCAATTCATGATTCATGATTTGATTCATGATTCATGATTCAATTCATGATTCATGATTTATGATTCAATTCATGATTCAATTCATGATTCATGATTTAAGATTCAATTCATGATTTAATTCAAGATTTATGATTCATGATTCATGATTCGATTCATGATTCATTTCATGATTCATGATTCATGATTCAATTCATGATTCATTTCATGATTCATGATTCAATTCATGATTCATGATTCATGATTCAATTCATGATTAAATTCATGATTCATTTCATGATTCATGATTCAATTCATGTTTCATTTTATGATTCATGATTCATGATTTAATTCATGATTAATGATTCATGCTTCATGATTCATGATTCAAATCATGATTTAATTCATGATTCATGATTCAATTCATGATTTATGATTCAATTCATGATTCATCATTCAATTCATGATTCATGATTCGTTTCATGATTCATGATTCATTTCATGATTCTTGTTTTGATTCATAATTCATGATTCAATTCATGATTCATGATTCAATCCATGATTCATGATTCGATTCATTATTCATGATTCATGATTCATGATTCGATTCATGATTCTTGATTCGATTCAAGATTCATGATTCGATTCATGATTCGTGATTCATTATTCATGATTCAATTCATGATTCATGATTCATGATTCATGATTCATGATTCAATTCATGATTCATGATTCAATTCATGATTCATGATTCATGAAACATGATTCATGATTCATGATTCATGAAACATGATTCGATTCATGATTCATGATTTATGATTCAATTCATGATTTATGATTTATGATTCAATTTATGATTCAATTCATGATTCATGATTCATGATTCGATTCATGATTCATGATTCAATTCATGATTCATGATTTATGATTCAATTCATGATTCATGATTCATTTCATGATTCATGATTCGATTCATGATTCATGATACAATTTATGATTCATGATTTGATTCATGATTCATGATTCAATTCAGGATTCATGATTTATGAATTAATTCATGATTCAATTCATGATTCATGATTCATGATTCGATTCATGATTCATGATTCGATTTATGATTCATGATTCATTTCATGATTCATGATTTATGATTCAATTCATGATTCAATTCATGATTCATGATTCAATTCATTATTCGAGATTCATGATTCGATTCATGATTCATGATTCAATTCATGATTTATGATTCATGATTCATGATTCAATTCATGATTCAATTCATGATTCATGATTCATGATTCATGATTTGATTCATGATTCATGATTCAATTTATGATTCATGATTTGATTCATGATTCATGATTTAATTAATGAATCATGATTCATGATTCATAATAAAATTCATGATTCATTTCATGATTCATGATTTATGATTCAGTTCATGATTCATGATTAAATTCATGATTCATGTTTCGATTCATGATTCATGATTCATGAAACATGATTCGATTCATGATTCATGATTCAATTCATGATTCATGATTCATTATTTAATTCATGATTCGATTCATGATTCATGATTCATTATTCATGATTCAATTCATGATTCATGATTCAATTCATGATTCATGATTTGATTCATGATTCATGATTCAATTCAGGATTCATGATTTATGATTCAATTCATGATTCAATTCATGATTCATGATTCATGATTCGATTCATAATTCATAATTCGATTTATAATTCATGATTCAATTCATGATTCATGATTTATGATTCAATTCATGATTCAATTCATGATTCATGATTCAATTCATGATTCGAAATTCATGATTCGATTCATGATTCATGATTTAATTCATGATACATGATTAGATTCATGATTTAATTCATGATTCATGATTGATGATTCGATTCATGATTCATGATTCATGATTCAAATCATGATTCAAATCATGATTCATGATTCAATTCATGATTTATGATTCAATTCATGATTCATGATTCAATTCATGATTCATGATTCAATTCATGATTAATGATTAATGATTCGTTTCATGATTCATGATTTATTTCATGATTCGTGTTTCGATTCATAATTCATGATTCAATTCATGATTCATGATTCAATTCATGATTCATGATTTGATTCATTATTCATGATTCATGATTCATGATTCGATTCATGATTCTTGATTCATTTCATGATTCATGATTCATGATTCAATTCATGATTCATGTTTCGATTCATGATTCATGATTCGATTCATGATTCATGATTTATAATTCATGATTCAATTCATGATTCATGATTCATGATTCATGATTTTTGATTCAATTCATGATTCATGATTCGAGTCATGATTCATGATTCAATTCATGATTTATGATTTATGAATCAATTTATGATTCAATTCATGATTCATGATTCATGATTCGATTCATGATTCATGATTTGATTCATGATTCATGATTCAATTCATGATTCATGATTCATGATTTATGATTCAATTAATGATTTATGATTCATGATTCATTTCATGATTCATGATTCGATTCATGATTTATGATTCAATTCATGATTTATGATTCATGATTCATTTCATGATTCATGATTCGATTCATGATTCATGATTCATAATTCATAATTCAATTCATGATTCATGATTCGATTTATGATTCAATTCATGATTCAATTCATGATTCATGATTCATGATTCGATTCATGATTCATGATTCGATTTATGATTCATGATTCAATTCATGATTCATGATTTATGATTCAATTCATGATTCAATTCATAATTCATGATTCAATTCATGATTCGAGATTCATGATTCGATTCATGATTCATGATTCATGATTCGATTCATGATTCAATTCATGATTTATGATTCATGATTCATGATTCAATTCATGATTCATGATTCATGCTTCGATTCATGATTCATGATTAATGATTAGATTCATGATTCATAATTCATGATTCAATTCATGATTCGAGATTCATGATTCGATTCATGATTCATGATTCAATTCATGATTCAATTCATGATTCATAATTCGATTCATTATTTATGATTCATGATTCATGATTCGATTTATGATTCTTGATTCATTTCATGAATCTCAATTCATGATTCAATTCATGATTCATGTTTTGATTCATATTTCATGATTCAATTCAGGATTCATGATTTATGATTCAATTCATGATTCAATTCATGATTCATGATTCATGATTCGATTCATGATTCATGATTCAATTTATTATTCATGATTCATGATTTATGATTCAATTCATGATTCAATTCATGATTCATGATTCAATTCATTATTCGAGATTCATGATTCGATTCATGATTCATGATTCAATTCATGATTTATGATTCATGATTCATGATTCAATTCATGATTCAATTCATGATTCATGATTCATGATTCATGATTCGATTCATGATTCATGATTCAATTTATGATTAATGATTTGATTCATGATTCATGATTCAATTAATGAATCATGATTCATGATTCATGATTCATGATTCATAATTAAATTCATGATTAATTTCATGATTCATGATTTATGATTCATTTCATGATTCATGATTCATGATTCAATTCATGATTCATGTTTCGATTCATGATTCATGATTCGATTCATGATTCATGATTCGATTCATGATTCATGATTCATAATTCATGATTGAATTCATGATTCATGATTCATGATTCATGATTCAATTCATGATTCATGATTCAATTCATGATTCATGATTCGATTCATGATTCATGAAACATGATTCGATTCATGATTCATGATTTATGATTCAATTCATGATTTATGATTTATGATTCAATTTATGATTCAAATCATGATTCATGATTCATGATTCATGATTTATGATTCATGATTCAATTCATGATTCATGATTCATTATTTAATTCATGATTAGATTCATGATTCATGATTCATTATTCATGATTCAATTCATGATTCATGATTTGATTCATGATACATGATTCAATTCAGGATTCATGATTTATGATTCAATTCATGATTCAATTCATGATTCATGATTCATGATTCGATTCATAATTCATAATTCGATTTATAATTCATGATTCAATTCATGATTCATGATTTATGATTCAATTCATGATTCAATTCATGATTCATGATTCAATTCATGATTCGAGATTCAAGATTCGATTCATGATTCATGATTTAATTCATGATACATGATTAGATTCATGATTTAAATCATGATTCATGATTGATGATTCGATTCATGATTCATGATTCATGATTCAAATCATGATTCAAATCATGATTCATGATTCAATTCATGACTTATGATTCAATTCATGATTCATGATTCAATTCATGATTCATGATTCAATTCATGATTAATGATTAATGATTCGTTTCATGATTCATTTCATGATTCGTGTTTCGATTCATAATTCATGATTCAATTCATGATTCATGATTCAATTCATGATTCATGATTTGATTCATTATTCATGATTCATGATTCGATTCATGATTCTTGATTCATTTCATGATTCATGATTCATGATTCAATTCATGATTCATGTTTCGATTCATAATTCATGATTCAATTCATGATTCATGATTCAATTCATGATTCATGATTTGATTCATTATTCATGATTCATGATTCGATTCATGATTCTTGATTCATTTCATGATTCATGATTCATGATTCAATTCATGATTCATGATTCGATTCATGATTCATGATTTATAATTCATGATTCAATTCATGATTCATGATTCATGATTCAGTTCATGATTCATGATTCAATTCATGATTCATGATTCGATTCATGATTCATGATTCATGATTCATGATTCGATTCATGGTTCATGATTCGAGTCATGATTCATGATTCAATTCATGATTTATGATTTATGATTCAATTCATGATTCAATTCATGATTCATGATTCATGATTCGATTCATGATTCATGATTCGATTTATGATTCATGATTCAATTCATGATTCATGATTTATGATTCAATTCATGATTCAATTCATGATTCATGATTCAATTCATGATTCGAGATTCATGATTCGATTCATGATTCATGATTCATGATTCGATTCATGATTCAATTCATGATTCATGATTCATGATTCATGATTCAATTCATGATTTATGATTCATGATTCGATTCATAATTCATGATTCATGCTTCGATTCATGATTCATGATTCATGATTCGATTCATGATTCATGATTCATGATTCAACTCATGATTCATGATTCGATTTATGATTCATGATTCAATTCATGATTCATGATTTATGATTCGATTCATGACTCAATTCATGATTCATGATTCATGATTCAATTTATGATTCATGATTCAATTCATGATTCATGATTTGATTCATTATTCATGATTCATGATTCATGATTCGATTCATGATTTTTGATTCATTTCATGATTCATGATTCATGATTCAATTCATGATTCATGTTTCGATTCATGATTCATGATTCGATTCATGATTCATGATTTATAATTCATGATTCAATTCATTATTCATGATTCATGATTCATGATTCAGTTCATGATTCATGATTCAATTCATGATTTATGATTCGATTCATGATTCATGATTCATGATTCATGATTCGATTCATGATTCATGATTTATGATTCAATTCATGATTCATGATTCGAGTCATGATTCATGATTCGAGTCATGATTTATGATTTATGAATCAATTCATGATTCAATTCATGATTCATGATTTGATTTATGATTCAATTCATGATTCAATTCATGATTCATGATTTATGATTCGATTCATGATTCATGATTCGATTTATGATTCATGATTCAATTCATGATTCATGATTCAATTCATGATTCGAGATTCATGATTCGATTCATGATTCATGATTCATGATTCGATTCATGATTCAATTCATGATTCATGATTCATGATTCAATTCATGATTTATGATTCATGATTCGATTCATAATTCATGATTCATGCTTCGATTCATGATTCATGATTCATGATTCAATTCATGATTCATGATTCATGATTCAACTCATGATTCATGATTCGATTTATGATTCATGATTTAATTCATGATTCAAGATTCATTATTCGATTCATGATTCATGATTCAATTCATGATTCATGATTCATGATTCGATTCATGACTCAATTCATGATTCATGATTCATGATTCAATTTATGATTCATGATTCATGATTCGATTCATGATTCATGATTCATGATTCATCATTCAAATCATGGTTCAATTCATGATTCATGATTCAATTCATGATTCATGATTTATGATTCAACTCATGATTCAATTCATGATTCATGATTCGATTCATGATTCATGATTCAATTCATGATTCATGATTTGATTCATGATTCATGATTCATGATTCGATTCATGATTCATGATTCAATTCATGATTCATGATTTGATTCATGATTCATAATTCATTTCATGATTCATGATTTATGATTCAATTCATGATTCAATTCATGATTCATGATTTAAGATTTAATTCATGATTTAATTCAAGATTCATGATTCATGATTCATGATTCGATTCATGATTCATTATTCAATTCATGATTCATGATTTGATTCATGATTCATGATTCATGATTCAATTCATGATTCATTTCATGATTCATGATTCAATTCATGATTCATGATTCATGATTCAATTCATGATTCATTTCATGATTCATGATTCGATTCATGATTCATGATTCAATTCATGATTCATGATTCATTTCATGGTTCATGATTCAATTCATGTTTCATTTTATGATTCATGATTCATGATTTAATTCATGATTAATGATTCATGCTTCATGATTCATGATTCAAATCATGATTTAAGTCATGATTCATGATTCAATTCATGATTTATGATTCAATTCATGATTCATGATTCAATTCATGATTCATGATTCGATTCATGATTAATGATTTATGATTCGTTTCATGATTCATGATTCATTTCATGATTCTTGTTTCGATTCATAATTCATGATTCAGTTCATCATATATGATTCAATCCATGATTCATGATTCGATTCATTATTCATGATTCATGATTCATGATTCGATTCATGATTCTTGATTCGATTCAAGATTCATGATTCGATTCATGATTCGTGATTCATAATTCATGATTCAATTCATGATTCATGATTCATGATTCAATTCATGATTCATGATTCATGATTCATGATTCAATTCATGATTCATGATTCAATTCATGATTCATGATTCGATTCATGATTCATGATTTATGATTCAATTCATGATTTATGATTTATGATTCAATTTATGATTCAATTCATGATTCATGATTCATGATTCGATTCATGATTCATGATTCAATTCATGCTTCATGATTCATTATTTAATTCATGATTCGATTCATGATTTATGATTCAATTCATGATTCATGATTCATTTCATGATTCATGATTCGATTCATGATTCATGATTCATTATTCATGATTCAATTTATGATTCATGATTTGATTCATGATTCATGATTCAATTCAGGATTCATGATTCGATTTATGATTCATGATTCATTTCATGATTTATGATTCAATTCATGATTTAATTCATGATTCATGATTCAATTCATTATTCGAGATTCATGATTCGATTCATGATTCATGATTCAATTCATGATTTATGATTCATGATTCATGATTCAATTCATGATTCATGATTCATGATTCATGATTCGATTCATGATTCATGATTCAATTTATGATTCATGATTTGATTCATGATTTATGATTCAATTAATGAATCATGATTCATGATTCATGATTCAATTCATGATTCATGATTCATAATTAAATTCATGATTCATTTCATGATTCATGATTTATGATTCATTTCATGATTCATGATTCATGATTCAATTCATGATTCATGTTTCGATTCATGATTCATGATTCGATTCATGATTCATGATTCGATTCATGATTCATGATTCATAATTCATTATTCAATTCATGATTCATGATTCATGATTCATGATTCAATTCATGATTCATGATTCAATTCATGATTCATGATTCGATTCATGATTCATGAAACATGATTCAATTCATGATTCATGATTTATAATTCAATTCATGATTTATGATTTATAATTCAATTTATGATTCAATTCATGATTCATTATTCATGATTCATGATTCATGATTCATGATTCGATTCATGATTCATGATTCGATTCATGATTCATGATTCAAATCATGATTCATGATTCATTATTTAATTCATGATTCGATTCATGATTCATTATTCATGATTCAATTCATGATTCATGATTTGATTCATGATTCATGATTCAATTCAGGATTCATGATTTATGATTCAATTCATGATTCATTTCATGATTCATGATTCATGATTCGATTCATAATTCATAATTTGATTTATAATTCATGATTCAATTCATGATTCATGATTTATGATTCAATTCATGATTCAATTCATGATTCATGATTCAATTCATGATTCGAGATTCATGATTCGATTCATGATTCATGATTTAATTCATGATACATGATTAGATTCATGATTTAATTCATGATTCATGATTGATGATTCGATTCATGATTCATGATTCAATTCATGATTTATGATTCAATTCATGATTCATGATTCAATTCATGATTCATGATTCAATTCATGATTAATGATTAATGATTCGTTTCATGATTCATGATTCATTTCATGATTCGTGTTTCGATTCATAATTCATGATTCAATTCATGATTCATGATTCAATTCATGATTCATGATTTGATTCATTATTCATGATTCATGAATCATGATTCGATTCATGATTCTTGATTTATTTCATGATTCATGATTCATGATTCAATTCATGATTCATGATTCGATTCATGATTCAATTCATGATTCATGATTCAGTTCATGATTCATGATTCAATTCATGATTCATGATTCGATTCATGATTCATGATTCATGATTCATGATTCAATTCATGATTTATGATTTATGATTCAATTCATGATTTAATTCATGATTCATGATTCATGATTCGATTCATGATTCATGATTCGATTTATGATTCATGATTCAATTCATGATTCATGATTTATGATTCAATTCATGATTCAATTCATGATTCATGATTCAATTCATGATTCGAGATTCATGATTCGATTCATGATTCATGATTCATGATTCGATTCATGATTCATGATTCAACTCATGATTCATGATTCGATTTATGATTCATGATTCAATTCATGATTCGAGATTCATGATTCGATTCATGATTCAATTCATGATTCATGATTCATGATTCGATTCATGATTCAATTCATGATTCATGATTCAATTCATGATTCATGATTCATGATTCGATTCATGATTCATGATTCATGATTCATGATTCATCATTCAAATCATGATTCAATTCATGATTCATGATTTGAGATTCAATTCATGATTTAATTCAAGATTTATGATTCATGATTCATGATTCGATTCATGATTCATTATTCAATTCATGATTCATGATTTGATTCATGATTCATGATTCATGATTCATGATTCATGATTCAATTCATGATTCATTTCATGATTCATGATTCAATTCATGATTCATGATTCATGATTTAATTCATGATTCATGATTTAATTCATGATTCATTTCATGATTCATGATTCAATTCATGATTCATGATTCATGATTCAATTCATGATTAAATTCATGATTCATTTCATGATTCATGAATCAATTCATGTTTCATTTTATGATTCATGATTCATGATTTAATTCATGATTAATGATTCATGCTTCATGATTCATGATTCAAATCATGATTTAATTCATGATTCATGATTCAATTCATGATTTATGATTCAATTCATGATTCATGATTCAATTCATGATTCATGATTCAATTCATGATTCATGATTCGATTCATGATTCATGATTCAATTCATGATTCATGATTCATTATTTAATTCATGATTCGATTCATGATTTATGATTCAATTCATGATTCATGATTCATGATTCATTTCATGATTCATTTTATGATTCATGATTCAATTCATGATTCATGATTCATGATTCAATTCATGATTAAATTCATGATTCATTTCATGATTCATGAATCAATTCATGTTTCATTTTATGATTCATGATTTAATTCATGATTAATGATTCATGCTTCATGATTCATGATTCAAATCATGATTTAATTCATGATTCATGATTCAATTCATGATTTATGATTCAATTCATGATTCATGATTCAATTCATGATTCAATTCATGATTCATGATTCGATTCATGATTCATGATTCAATTCATGATTCATGATTCATTATTTAATTCATGATTCGATTCATGATTTATGATTCAATTCATGATTCATGATTCATGATTCATTTCATGATTCATGATTCGATTCATGATTCATGATTCATTATTCATGATTCAATTTATGATTCATGATTTGATTCATGATTCATGATTCAATTCAGGATTCATGATTTATGATTCAATTCATGATTCAATTCATGATTCATGATTCATGATTCGATTCATGATTCATGATTCGATTTAGGATTCATGATTCTTTTCATGATTCATGATTTATGATTCGAGATTCATGATTCGATTCATGATTCATGATTCAATTCATGATTTATGATTCATGATTCATGATTCAATTCATGATTCATGATTCGATTCATGATTCATGATTCAATTTATGATTCATGATTTGATTCATGATTCATGATTCAATTAATGAATCATGATTCATGATTCATGATTCAATTCATGATTCATAATTAAATTCATGATTCATTTCATGATTCATGATTTATGATTCATTTAATGATTCATGATTCATGATTCAATTCATGATTCATGATTCAATTCATGATTCATGATTCGATTCATGATTCATGATTCATGAAACATGATTCAATTCATGATTCATGATTTATGATTCAATTCATGATTTATGATTTATGATTCAATTTATGATTCAATTCATGATTCATGATTCATGATTCATGATTCATGATTCATGATTCGATTCATGATTCATGATTCAATTCATGATTCATGATTCATTATTTAATTCATGATTCGATTCATGATTCATGATTCATTATTCATGATTCAATTCATGATTCATGATTTGATTCATGATTCATGATTCAATTCAGGATTCATGATTTATGATTCAATTCATGATTCAATTCATGATTCATGATTCATGATTCGATTCATAATTCATAATTCGATTTATAATTCATGATTCAATTCATGATTCATGATTTATGATTCAATTCATGATTCAATTCATGATTCATGATTCAATTCATGATTCGAGATTCATGATTCGATTCATGATTCATGATTTAATTCATGATACATGATTAGATTCATGATTTAATTCATGATTCATGATTGATGATTCGATTCATGATTCATGATTCATGATTCATGATTCAAATCATGATTCAAATCATGATTCATGATTCAATTCATGATTTATGATTCAATTCATGATTCATGATTCAATTCATGATTCATGATTCAATTCATGATTAATGATTAATGATTCGTTTCATGATTCATGATTCATTTCATGATTCGTGTTTCGATTCATAATTCCTGATTCAATTCATGATTCATGATTCAATTCATGATTCATGATTTGATTCATTATTCATGATTCATGATTCATGATTCGATTCATGATTCTTGATTCATTTCATGATTCATGATTCAATTCATAATTCATGATTCGATTCATGATTCATGATTTATAATTCATGATTCAATTCATGATTCATGATTCATGATTCAGTTCATGAATCATGATTCAATTCATGATTCATGATTCGATTCATGATTCATGATTCATGATTCATGATTCATGATTCGATTCATGGTTCATGATTCGAGTCATGATTCATGATTCAATTCATGATTTATGATTTATGATTCAATTCATGATTCAATTCATGATTCATGATTCATGATTCGATTCATGATTCATGATTCGATTTATGATTCATGATTCAATTCATGATTCATGATTTATGATTCAATTCATGATTCAATTCATGATTCATGATTCAATTCATGATTCGAGATTCATGATTCGATTCATGATTCAATTCATGATTCATGATTCATGATTCATGATTCAATTCATGATTTATGATTCATGATTCGATTCATAATTCATGATTCATGCTTCGATTCATGATTCATGATTCATGATTCGATTCATGATTCATGATTCATGATTCAACTCATGATTCATGATTCGATTTATGATTCATGATTCAATTCATGATTCATGATTTATGATTCGATTCATAATTCATAATTCGATTTATAATTCATGATTCAATTGATGATTCATGATTCATGATTCAATTCATTATTTATGATATATGATTCGATTCATAATTCATGATTCATGCTTCGATTCATGATTCATGATTCATGATTCGATTCATGATTCATGATTCATGATTCAACTCATGATTCATGATTCGATTTATGATTCATGATTCAATTCATGATTCGAGATTCATGATTCGATTCATGATTCATGATTCGATTTATGATTCATGATTCATGATTCGATTCATGATTCAATTCATGATTCATGATTCAATTCATGATTCATGATTCATGATTCGATTCATGATTCAATTCATGATTCATGATTCATGATTCATGATTCATCATTCAAATCATGATTCAATTCATGATTCATGATTTAAGATTCAATTCATGATTTAATTCAAGATTTATGATTCATGATTCATGATTCGATTCATGATTCATTTCATGATTCATGATTCATGATTCAATTCATGATTCATTTCATGATTCATGATTCAATTCATGATTCATGATTCATGATTCAATTCATGATTAAATTCATGATTCATTTCATGATTCATGATTCAATTCATGTTTCATTTTATGATTCATGATTCATGATTTAATTCATGATTAATGATTCATGCTTCATGATTCATGATTCAAATCATGATTTAATTCATGATTCATGATTCAATTCATGATTTATGATTCAATTCATGATTCATCATTCAATTCATGATTCATGATTCGTTTCATGATTCATGATTCATTTCATGATTCTTGTTTTGATTCATAATTCATGATTCAATTCATGATTCATGATTCAATCCATGATTCATGATTCGATTCATTATTCATGATTCATGATTCATGATTCGATTCATGATTCTTGATTCGATTCAAGATTCATGATTCGATTCATGATTCGTGATTCATTATTCATGATTCAATTCATGATTCATGATTCATGATTCATGATTCATGATTCAATTCATGATTCATGATTCAATTCATGATTCATGATTCATGAAACATGATTCATGATTCATGATTCATGAAACATGATTCGATTCATGATTCATGATTTATGATTCAATTCATGATTTATGATTTATGATTCAATTTATGATTCAATTCATGATTCATGATTCATGATTCGATTCATGATTCATGATTCAATTCATGATTCATGATTTATGATTCAATTCATGATTCATGATTCATGATTCATTTCATGATTCATGATTCGATTCATGATTCATGATTCAATTTATGATTCATGATTTGATTCATGATTCATGATTCAATTCAGGATTCATGATTTATGAATTAATTCATGATTCAATTCATGATTCATGATTCATGATTCGATTCATGATTCATGATTCGATTTATGATTCATGATTCATTTCATGATTCATGATTTATGATTCAATTCATGATTCAATTCATGATTCATGATTCAATTCATTATTCGAGATTCATGATTCGATTCATGATTCATGATTCAATTCATGATTTATGATTCATGATTCATGATTCAATTCATGATTCAATTCATGATTCATGATTCATGATTCATGATTTGATTCATGATTCATGATTCAATTTATGATTCATGATTTGATTCATGATTCATGATTTAATTAATGAATCATGATTCATGATTCATAATAAAATTCATGATTCATTTCATGATTCATGATTTATGATTCATTTCATGATTCATGATTAAATTCATGATTCATGTTTCGATTCATGATTCATGATTCATGAAACATGATTCGATTCATGATTCATGATTCAATTCATGATTCATGATTCATTATTTAATTCATGATTCGATTCATGATTCATGATTCATTATTCATGATTCAATTCATGATTCATGATTCAATTCATGATTCATGATTTGATTCATGATTCATGATTCAATTCAGGATTCATGATTTATGATTCAATTCATGATTCAATTCATGATTCATGATTCATGATTCGATTCATAATTCATAATTCGATTTATAATTCATGATTCAATTCATGATTCATGATTTATGATTCAATTCATGATTCAATTCATGATTCATGATTCAATTCATGATTCGAAATTCATGATTCATGATTCAATTCATGATTTATGACTCAATTCATGATTCATGATTCAATTCATGATTCATGATTCAATTCATGATTAATGATTAATGATTCGTTTCATGATTCATGATTTATTTCATGATTCGTGTTTCGATTCATAATTCATGATTCAATTCATGATTCATGATTCAATTCATGATTCATGATTTGATTCATTATTCATGATTCATGATTCATGATTCGATTCATGATTCTTGATTCATTTCATGATTCATGATTCATGATTCAATTCATGATTCATGTTTCGATTCATGATTCATGATTCGATTCATGATTCATGATTTATAATTCATGATTCAATTCATGATTCATGATTCATGATTCATGATTTTTGATTCAATTCATGATTCATGATTCGAGTCATGATTCATGATTCAATTCATGATTTATGATTTATGAATCAATTTATGATTCAATTCATGATTCATGATTCATGATTCGATTCATGATTCATGATTTGATTCATGATTCATGATTCAATTCATGATTCATGATTCATGATTTATGATTCAATTAATGATTTATGATTCATGATTCATTTCATGATTCATGATTCGATTCATGATTTATGATTCAATTCATGATTTATGATTCATGATTCATTTCATGATTCATGATTCGATTCATGATTCATGATTCATAATTCATAATTTAATTCATGATTCATGATTCGATTTATGATTCAATTCATGATTCAATTCATGATTCATGATTCATGATTCGATTCATGATTCATGATTCGATTTATGATTCATGATTCAATTCATGATTCATGATTTATGATTCAATTCATGATTCAATTCATAATTCATGATTCAATTCATGATTCGAGATTCATGATTCGATTCATGATTCATGATTCATGATTCGATTCATGATTCAATTCATGATTTATGATTCATGATTCATGATTCAATTCATGATTCATGATTCATGCTTCGATTCATGATTCATGATTAATGATTAGATTCATGATTCATAATTCATGATTCAATTCATGATTCGAGATTCATGATTCGATTCATGATTCATGATTCAATTCATGATTCAATTCATGATTCATAATTCGATTCATTATTTATGATTCATGATTCATGATTCGATTCATGATTCTTGATTCATTTCATGAATCTCAATTCATGATTCAATTCATGATTCATGTTTTGATTCATATTTCATGATTCAATTCAGGATTCATGATTTATGATTCAATTCATGATTCAATTCATGATTCATGATTCATGATTCGATTCATGATTCATGATTCAATTTATTATTCATGATTCATGATTTATGATTCAATTCATGATTCAATTCATGATTCATGTTTCAATTCATTATTCGAGATTCATGATTCGATTCATGATTCATGATTCAATTCATGATTTATGATTCATGATTCATGATTCAATTCATGATTCAATTCATGATTCATGATTCATGATTCATGATTCGATTCATGATTCATGATTCAATTTATGATTCATGATTTGATTCATGATTCATGATTCAATTAATGAATCATGATTCATGATTCATGATTCATGATTCATAATTAAATTCATGATTAATTTCATGATTCATGATTTATGATTCATTTCATGATTCATGATTCATGATTCAATTCATGATTCATGTTTCGATTCATGATTCATGATTCGATTCATGATTCATGATTCGATTCATGATTCATGATTCATAATTCATGATTGAATTCATGATTCATGATTCATGATTCATGATTCAATTCATGATTCATGATTCAATTCATGATTCATGATTCGATTCATGATTCATGAAACATGATTCGATTCATGATTCATGATTTATGATTCAATTCATGATTTATGATTTATGATTCAATTTATGATTCAAGTCATGATTCATGATTCATGATTCATGATTTATGATTCATGATTCAATTCATGATTCATGATTCATTATTTAATTCATGATTAGATTCATGATTCATGATTCATTATTCATGATTCAATTCATGATTCATGATTTGATTCATGATACATGATTCAATTCAGGATTCATGATTTATGATTCAATTCATGATTCAATTCATGATTCATGATTCATGATTCGATTCATAATTCATAATTCGATTTATAATTCATGATTCAATTCATGATTCATGATTTATGATTCAATTCATGATTCAATTCATGATTCATGATTCAATTCATGATTCGAGATTCAAGATTCGATTCATGATTCATGATTTAATTCATGATACATGATTAGATTCATGATTTAAATCATGATTCATGATTGATGATTCGATTCATGATTCATGATTCATGATTCAAATCATGATTCAAATCATGATTCATGATTCAATTCATGACTTATGATTCAATTCATGATTCATGATTCAATTCATGATTCATGATTCAATTCATGATTAATGATTAATGATTCGTTTCATGATTCATTTCATGATTCGTGTTTCGATTCATAATTCATGATTCAATTCATGATTCATGATTCAATTCATGATTCATGATTTGATTCATTATTCATGATTCATGATTCGATTCATGATTCTTGATTCATTTCATGATTCATGATTCATGATTCAATTCATGATTCATGTTTCGATTCATAATTCATGATTCAATTCATGATTCATGATTCAATTCATGATTCATGATTTGATTCATTATTCATGATTCATGATTCGATTCATGATTCTTGATTCATTTCATGATTCATGATTCATGATTCAATTCATGATTCATGATTCGATTCATGATTCATGATTTATAATTCATGATTCAATTCATGATTCATGATTCATGATTCAGTTCATGATTCATGATTCAATTCATGATTCATGATTCGATTCATGATTCATGATTCATGATTCATGATTCGATTCATGGTTCATGATTCGAGTCATGATTCATGATTCAATTCATGATTTATGATTTATGATTCAATTCATGATTCAATTCATGATTCATGATTCATGATTCGATTCATGATTCATGATTCGATTTATGATTCATGATTCAATTCATGATTCATGATTCAATTCATGATTAATGATTAATGATTCGTTTCATGATTCATGATTCATTTCATGATTCGTGTTTCGATTCATAATTCCTGATTCAATTCATGATTCATGATTCAATTCATGATTCATGATTTGATTCATTATTCATGATTCATGATTCATGATTCGATTCATGATTCTTGATTCATTTCATGATTCATGATTCAATTCATAATTCATGATTCGATTCATGATTCATGATTTATAATTCATGATTCAATTCATGATTCATGATTCATGATTCAGTTCATGAATCATGATTCAATTCATGATTCATGATTCGATTCATGATTCATGATTCATGATTCATGATTCATGATTCGATTCATGGTTCATGATTCGAGTCATGATTCATGATTCAATTCATGATTTATGATTTATGATTCAATTCATGATTCAATTCATGATTCATGATTCATGATTCGATTCATGATTCATGATTCGATTTATGATTCATGATTCAATTCATGATTCATGATTTATGATTCAATTCATGATTCAATTCATGATTCATGATTCAATTCATGATTCGAGATTCATGATTCGATTCATGATTCAATTCATGATTCATGATTCATGATTCATGATTCAATTCATGATTTATGATTCATGATTCGATTCATAATTCATGATTCATGCTTCGATTCATGATTCATGATTCATGATTCGATTCATGATTCATGATTCATGATTCAACTCATGATTCATGATTCGATTTATGATTCATGATTCAATTCATGATTCATGATTTATGATTCGATTCATAATTCATAATTCGATTTATAATTCATGATTCAATTGATGATTCATGATTCATGATTCAATTCATTATTTATGATATATGATTCGATTCATAATTCATGATTCATGCTTCGATTCATGATTCATGATTCATGATTCGATTCATGATTCATGATTCATGATTCAACTCATGATTCATGATTCGATTTATGATTCATGATTCAATTCATGATTCGAGATTCATGATTCGATTCATGATTCATGATTCGATTTATGATTCATGATTCATGATTCGATTCATGATTCAATTCATGATTCATGATTCAATTCATGATTCATGATTCATGATTCGATTCATGATTCAATTCATGATTCATGATTCATGATTCATGATTCATCATTCAAATCATGATTCAATTCATGATTCATGATTTAAGATTCAATTCATGATTTAATTCAAGATTTATGATTCATGATTCATGATTCGATTCATGATTCATTTCATGATTCATGATTCATGATTCAATTCATGATTCATTTCATGATTCATGATTCAATTCATGATTCATGATTCATGATTCAATTCATGATTAAATTCATGATTCATTTCATGATTCATGATTCAATTCATGTTTCATTTTATGATTCATGATTCATGATTTAATTCATGATTAATGATTCATGCTTCATGATTCATGATTCAAATCATGATTTAATTCATGATTCATGATTCAATTCATGATTTATGATTCAATATATGATTCATCATTCAATTCATGATTCATGATTCGTTTCATGATTCATGATTCATTTCATGATTCTTGTTTTGATTCATAATTCATGATTCAATTCATGATTCATGATTCAATCCATGATTCATGATTCGATTCATTATTCATGATTCATGATTCATGATTCGATTCATGATTCTTGATTCGATTCAAGATTCATGATTCGATTCATGATTCGTGATTCATTATTCATGATTCAATTCATGATTCATGATTCATGATTCATGATTCATGATTCAATTCATGATTCATGATTCAATTCATGATTCATGATTCATGAAACATGATTCATGATTCATGATTCATGAAACATGATTCGATTCATGATTCATGATTTATGATTCAATTCATGATTTATGATTTATGATTCAATTTATGATTCAATTCATGATTCATGATTCATGATTCGATTCATGATTCATGATTCAATTCATGATTCATGATTTATGATTCAATTCATGATTCATGATTCATGATTCATTTCATGATTCATGATTCGATTCATGATTCATGATTCAATTTATGATTCATGATTTGATTCATGATTCATGATTCAATTCAGGATTCATGATTTATGAATTAATTCATGATTCAATTCATGATTCATGATTCATGATTCGATTCATGATTCATGATTCGATTTATGATTCATGATTCATTTCATGATTCATGATTTATGATTCAATTCATGATTCATGATTCAATTCATTATTCGAGATTCATGATTCGATTCATGATTCATGATTCAATTCATGATTTATGATTCATGATTCATGATTCAATTCATGATTCAATTCATGATTCATGATTCATGATTCATGATTTGATTCATGATTCATGATTCAATTTATGATTCATGATTTGATTCATGATTCATGATTTAATTAATGAATCATGATTCATGATTCATAATAAAATTCATGATTCATTTCATGATTCATGATTTATGATTCATTTCATGATTCATGATTAAATTCATGATTCATGTTTCGATTCATGATTCATGATTCATGAAACATGATTCGATTCATGATTCATGATTCAATTCATGATTCATGATTCATTATTTAATTCATGATTCGATTCATGATTCATGATTCATTATTCATGATTCAATTCATGATTCATGATTCAATTCATGATTCATGATTTGATTCATGATTCATGATTCAATTCAGGATTCATGATTTATGATTCAATTCATGATTCAATTCATGATTCATGATTCATGATTCGATTCATAATTCATAATTCGTATTATAATTCATGATTCAATTCATGATTCATGATTTATGATTCAATTCATGATTCAATTCATGATTCATGATTCAATTCATGATTCGAAATTCATGATTCATGATTCAATTCATGATTTATGATTCAATTCATGATTCATGATTCAATTCATGATTCATGATTCAATTCATGATTAATGATTAATGATTCGTTTCATGATTCATGATTTATTTCATGATTCGTGTTTCGATTCATAATTCATGATTCAATTCATGATTCATGATTCAATTCATGATTCATGATTTGATTCATTATTCATGATTCATGATTCATGATTCGATTCATGATTCTTGATTCATTTCATGATTCATGATTCATGATTCAATTCATGATTCATGTTTCGATTCATGATTCATGATTCGATTCATGATTCATGATTTATAATTCATGATTCAATTCATGATTCATGATTCATGATTCATGATTTTTGATTCAATTCATGATTCATGATTCGAGTCATGATTCATGATTCAATTCATGATTTATGATTTATGAATCAATTTATGATTCAATTCATGATTCATGATTCATGATTCGATTCATGATTCATGATTTGATTCATGATTCATGATTCAATTCATGATTCATGATTCATGATTTATGATTCAATTAATGATTTATGATTCATGATTCATTTCATGATTCATGATTCGATTCATGATTTATGATTCAATTCATGATTTATGATTCATGATTCATTTCATGATTCATGATTCGATTCATGATTCATGATTCATAATTCATAATTCAATTCATGATTCATGATTCGATTTATGATTCAATTCATGATTCATGATTCATGATTCGATTCATGATTCATGATTCAATTTATGATTCATGATTCAATTCATGATTCATGATTTATGATTCAATTCATGATTCAATTCATAATTCATGATTCAATTCATGATTCGAGATTCATGATTCGATTCATGATTCATGATTCATGATTCGATTCATGATTCAATTCATGATTTATGATTCATGATTCATGATTCAATTCATGATTCATGATTCATGCTTCGATTCATGATTCATGATTAATGATTAGATTCATGATTCATAATTCATGATTCAATTCATGATTCGAGATTCATGATTCGATTCATGATTCATGATTCAATTCATGATTCAATTCATGATTCATAATTCGATTCATTATTTATGATTCATGATTCATGATTCATGATTCGATTCATGATTCAATTCATGATTTATGATTCATGATTCATGATTCAATTCATGATTCATGATTCATGCTTCGATTCATGATTCATGATTAATGATTAGATTCATGATTCATAATTCATGATTCAATTCATGATTCGAGATTCATGATTCGATTCATGATTCATGATTTATAATTCATGATTCAATTCATGATTCATGATTCATGATTCATGATTTTTGATTCAATTCATGATTCATGATTCGAGTCATGATTCATGATTCAATTCATGATTTATGATTTATGAATCAATTTATGATTCAATTCATGATTCATGATTCATGATTCGATTCATGATTCATGATTTGATTCATGATTCATGATTCAATTCATGATTCATGATTCATGATTTATGATTCAATTAATGATTTATGATTCATGATTCATTTCATGATTCATGATTCGATTCATGATTTATGATTCAATTCATGATTTATGATTCATGATTCATTTCATGATTCATGATTCGATTCATGATTCATGATTCATAATTCATAATTCAATTCATGATTCATGATTCGATTTATGATTCAATTCATGATTCATGATTCATGATTCGATTCATGATTCATGATTCAATTTATGATTCATGATTCAATTCATGATTCATGATTTATGATTCAATTCATGATTCAATTCATAATTCATGATTCAATTCATGATTCGAGATTCATGATTCGATTCATGATTCATGATTCATGATTCGATTCATGATTCAATTCATGATTTATGATTCATGATTCATGATTCAATTCATGATTCATGATTCATGCTTCAATTCATGATTCATGATTAATGATTAGATTCATGATTCATAATTCATGATTCAATTCATGATTCGAGATTCATGATTCGATTCATGATTCATGATTCAATTCATGATTCAATTCATGATTCATAATTCGATTCATTATTTATGATTCATGATTCATGATTCGATTCATGATTCTTGATTCATTTCATGAATCTCAATTCATGATTCAATTCATGATTCATGTTTTGATTCATATTTCATGATTCAATTCAGGATTCATGATTTATGATTCGATTCATGATTCATGATTCAATTTATTATTCATGATTCATGATTTATGATTCAATTCATGATTCAATTCATGATTCATGTTTCAATTCATTATTCGAGATTCATGATTCGATTCATGATTCATGATTCAATTCATGATTTATGATTCATGATTCATGATTCAATTCATGATTCAATTCATGATTCATGATTCATGATTCATGATTCGATTAATGATTCATGATTCAATTTATGATTCATGATTTGATTCATGATTCATGATTCAATTAATGAATCATGATTCATGATTCATGATTCATGATTCATAATTAAATTCATGATTAATTTCATGATTCATGATTTATGATTCATTTCATGATTCATGATTCATGATTCAATTCATGATTCATGTTTCGATTCATGATTCATGATTCGATTCATGATTCATGATTCGATTCATGATTCATGATTCATAATTCATGATTGAATTCATGATTCATGATTCATGATTCATGATTCAATTCATGATTCATGATTCAATTCATGATTCATGATTCGATTCATGATTCATGAAACATGATTCGATTCATGATTCATGATTTATGATTCAATTCATGATTTATGATTTATGATTCAATTTATGATTCAAGTCATGATTCATGATTCAATTCATGATTCATGATTCATTATTTAATTCATGATTAGATTCATGATTCATGATTCATTATTCATGATTCAATTCATGATTCATGATTTGATTCATGATACATGATTCAATTCAGGATTCATGATTTATGATTCAATTCATGATTCAATTCATGATTCATGATTCATGATTCGATTCATAATTCATAATTCGATTTATAATTCATGATTCAATTCATGATTCATGATTTATGATTCAATTCATGATTCAATTCATGATTCATGATTCAATTCATGATTCGAGATTCAAGATTCGATTCATGATTCATGATTTAATTCATGATACATGATTAGATTCATGATTTAAATCATGATTCATGATTGATGATTCGATTCATGATTCATGATTCATGATTCAAATCATGATTCAAATCATGATTCATGATTCAATTCATGACTTATGATTCAATTCATGATTCATGATTCAATTCATGATTCATGATTCAATTCATGATTAATGATTAATGATTCGTTTCATGATTCATTTCATGATTCGTGTTTCGATTCATAATTCATGATTCAATTCATGATTCATGATTCAATTCATGATTCATGATTTGATTCATTATTCATGATTCATGATTCGATTCATGATTCTTGATTCATTTCATGATTCATGATTCATGATTCAATTCATGATTCATGTTTCGATTCATAATTCATGATTCAATTCATGATTCATGATTCAATTCATGATTCATGATTTGATTCATTATTCATGATTCATGATTCGATTCATGATTCTTGATTCATTTCATGATTCATGATTCATGATTCAATTCATGATTCATGATTCGATTCATGATTCATGATTTATAATTCATGATTCAATTCATGATTCATGATTCATGATTCAGTTCATGATTCATGATTCAATTCATGATTCATGATTCGATTCATGATTCATGATTCATGATTCATGATTCGATTCATGGTTCATGATTCGAGTCATGATTCATGGATTCAATTCATGATTTATGATTTATGATTCAATTCATGATTCAATTCATGATTCATGATTCATGATTCGATTCATGATTCATGATTCGATTTATGATTCATGATTCAATTCATGATTCATGATTTATGATTCAATTCATGATTCAATTCATGATTCATGATTCAATTCATGATTTGAGATTCATGATTCGATTCATGATTCATGATTCATGATTCGATTCATGATTCAATTCATGATTCATGATTCATGATTCATGATTCAATTCATGATTTATGATTCATGATTCGATTCATAATTCATGATTCATGCTTCGATTCATGATTCATGATTCATGATTCGATTCATGATTCATGATTCATGATTCAACTCATGATTCATGATTCGATTTATGATTCATGATTCAATTCATGATTCATGATTTATGATTCGATTCATGACTCAATTCATGATTCATGATTCAATTTATGATTCATGATTCAATTCATGATTCATGATTTGATTCATTATTCATGATTCATGATTCATGATTCGATTCATGATTTTTGATTCATTTCATGATTCATGATTCATGATTCAATTCATGATTCATGTTTCGATTCATGATTCATGATTCGATTCATGATTCATGATTTATAATTCATGATTCAATTCATTATTCATGATTCATGATTCATGATTCAGTTCATGATTCATGATTCAATTCATGATTTATGATTCGATTCATGATTCATGATTCATGATTCATGATTCGATTCATGATTCATGATTTATGATTCAATTCATGATTCATGATTCGAGTCATGATTCATGATTCGAGTCATGATTTATGATTTATGAATCAATTCATGATTCAATTCATGATTCATGATTTGATTTATGATTCAATTCATGATTCAATTCATGATTCATGATTTATGATTCGATTCATGATTCATGATTCGATTTATGATTCATGATTCAATTCATGATTCATGATTCAATTCATGATTCGAGATTCATGATTCGATTCATGATTCATGATTCATGATTCGATTCATGATTCAATTCATGATTCATGATTCATGATTCAATTCATGATTTATGATTCATGATTCGATTCATAATTCATGATTCATGCTTCGATTCATGATTCATGATTCATGATTCAATTCATGATTCATGATTCATGATTCAACTCATGATTCATGATTCGATTTATGATTCATGATTTAATTCATGATTCAAGATTCATTATTCGATTCATGATTCATGATTCATGATTCATGATTCGATTCATGACTCAATTCATGATTCATGATTCATGATTCAATTTATGATTCATGATTCATGATTCGATTCATGATTCATGATTCATGATTCATCATTCAAATCATGGTTCAATTCATGATTCATGATTCAATTCATGATTCATGATTTATGATTCAACTCATGATTCAATTCATGATTCATGATTCATGATTCGATTCATGATTCATGATTCAATTCATGATTCATGATTTGATTCATGATTCATGATTCATGATTCGATTCATGATTCATGATTCAATTCATGATTCATGATTTGATTCATGATTCATAATTCAATTCATGATTCATGATTTATGATTCAATTCATGATTCAATTCATGATTCATGATTTAAGATTTAATTCATGATTTAATTCAAGATTCATGATTCATGATTCATGATTCGATTCATGATTCATTATTCAATTCATGATTCATGATTTGATTCATGATTCATGATTCATGATTCAATTCATGATTCATTTCATGATTCATGATTCAATTCATGATTCATGATTCATGATTCAATTCATGATTCATTTCATGATTCATGATTCGATTCATGATTCATGATTCAATTCATGATTCATGATTCATTTCATGGTTCATGATTCAATTCATGTTTCATTTTATGATTCATGATTCATGATTTAATTCATGATTAATGATTCATGCTTCATGATTCATGATTCAAATCATGATTTACGTCATGATTCATGATTCAATTCATGATTTATGATTCAATTCATGATTCATGATTCAATTCATGATTCATGATTCGATTCATGATTAATGATTTATGATTCGTTTCATGATTCATGATTCATTTCATGATTCTTGTTTCGATTCATAATTCATGATTCAGTTCATCATATATGATTCAATCCATGATTCATGATTCGATTCATTATTCATGATTCATGATTCATGATTCGATTCATGATTCTTGATTCGATTCAAGATTCATGATTCGATTCATGATTCGTGATTCATAATTCATGATTCAATTCATGATTCATGATTCATGATTCAATTCATGATTCATGATTCATGATTCATGATTCAATTCATGATTCATGATTCAATTCATGATTCATGATTCGATTCATGATTCATGATTTATGATTCAATTCATGATTTATGATTTATGATTCAATTTATGATTCAATTCATGATTCATGATTCATGATTCGATTCATGATTCATGATTCAATTCATGCTTCATGATTCATTATTTAATTCATGATTCGATTCATGATTTATGATTCAATTCATGATTCATGATTCATTTCATGATTCATGATTCGATTCATGATTCATGATTCATTATTCATGATTCAATTTATGATTCATGATTTGATTCATGATTCATGATTCAATTCAGGATTCATGATTCGATTTATGATTCATGATTCATTTCATGATTCATGATTTATGATTCAATTCATGATTTAATTCATGATTCATGATTCAATTCATTATTCGAGATTCATGATTCGATTCATGATTCATGATTCAATTCATGATTTATGATTCATGATTCATGATTCAATTCATGATTCATGATTCATGATTCATGATTCGATTCATGATTCATGATTCAATTTATGATTCATGATTTGATTCATGATTTATGATTCAATTAATGAATCATGATTCATGATTCATGATTCAATTCATGATTCATGATTCATAATTAAATTCATGATTCATTTCATGATTCATGATTTATGATTCATTTCATGATTCATGATTCATGATTCAATTCATGATTCATGTTTCGATTCATGATTCATGATTCGATTCATGATTCATGATTCGATTCATGATTCATGATTCATAATTCATTATTCAATTCATGATTCATGATTCATGATTCATGATTCAATTCATGATTCATGATTCAATTCATGATTCATGATTCGATTCATGATTCATGAAACATGATTCAATTCATGATTCATGATTTATAATTCAATTCATGATTTATGATTTATAATTCAATTTATGATTCAATTCATGATTCATTATTCATGATTCATGATTCATGATTCATGATTCGATTCATGATTCATGATTCGATTCATGATTCATGATTCAAATCATGATTCATGATTCATTATTTAATTCATGATTCGATTCATGATTCATTATTCATGATTCAATTCATGATTCATGATTTGATTCATGATTCATGATTCAATTCAGGATTCATGATTTATGATTCAATTCATGATTCATTTCATGATTCATGATTCATGATTCGATTCATAATTCATAATTTGATTTATAATTCATGATTCAATTCATGATTCATGATTTATGATTCAATTCATGATTCAATTCATGATTCATGATTCAATTCATGATTCGAGATTCATGATTCGATTCATGATTCATGATTTAATTCATGATACATGATTAGATTCATGATTTAATTCATGATTCATGATTGATGATTCGATTCATGATTCATGATTCAATTCATGATTTATGATTCAATTCATGATTCATGATTCAATTCATGATTCATGATTCAATTCATGATTAATGATTAATGATTCGTTTCATGATTCATGATTCATTTCATGATTCGTGTTTCGATTCATAATTCATGATTCAATTCATGATTCATGATTCAACTCATGATTCATGATTTGATTCATTATTCATGATTCATGAATCATGATTCGATTCATGATTCTTGATTTATTTCATGATTCATGATTCATGATTCAATTCATGATTCATGATTCGATTCATTATTCATGATTTATAATTCATGATTCAATTCATGATTCATGATTCAGTTCATGATTCATGATTCAATTCATGATTCATGATTCGATTCATGATTCATGATTCATGATTCATGATTCAATTCATGATTTATGATTTATGATTCAATTCATGATTTAATTCATGATTCATGATTCATGATTCGATTCATGATTCATGATTCGATTTATGATTCATGATTCAATTCATGATTCATGATTTATGATTCAATTCATGATTCAATTCATGATTCATGATTCAATTCATGATTCGAGATTCATGATTCGATTCATGATTCATGATTCATGATTCGATTCATGATTCATGATTCAACTCATGATTCATGATTCGATTTATGATTCATGATTCAATTCATGATTCGAGATTCATGATTCGATTCATGATTCAATTCATGATTCATGATTCATGATTCGATTCATGATTCAATTCATGATTCATGATTCAATTCATGATTCATGATTCATGATTCGATTCATGATTCATGATTCATGATTCATCATTCAAATCATGATTCAATTCATGATTCATGATTTGAGATTCAATTCATGATTTAATTCAAGATTTATGATTCATGATTCATGATTCGATTCATGATTCATTATTCAATTCATGATTCATGATTTGATTCATGATTCATGATTCATGATTCAATTCATGATTCATTTCATGATTCATGATTCAATTCATGATTCATGATTCATGATTTAATTCATGATTCATGATTTAATTCATGATTCATTTCATGATTCATGATTCAATTCATGATTCATGATTCAATTCATGATTAAATTCATGATTCATTTCATGATTCATGAATCAATTCATGTTTCATTTTATGATTCATGATTCATGATTTAATTCATGATTAATGATTCATGCTTCATGATTCATGATTCAAATCATGATTTAATTCATGATTCATGATTCAATTCATGATTTATGATTCAATTCATGATTCATGATTCAATTCATGATTCATGATTCAATTCATGATTCATGATTCGATTCATGATTCATGATTCAATTCATGATTCATGATTCATTATTTAATTCATGATTCGATTCATGATTTATGATTCAATTCATGATTCATGATTCATGATTCATTTCATGATTCATTTTATGATTCATGATTCAATTCATGATTCATGATTCATGATTCAATTCATGATTAAATTCATGATTCATTTCATGATTCATGAATCAATTCATGTTTCATTTTATGATTCATGATTTAATTCATGATTAATGATTCATGCTTCATGATTCATGATTCAAATCATGATTTAATTCATGATTCATGATTCAATTCATGATTTATGATTCAATTCATGATTCATGATTCAATTCATGATTCAATTCATGATTCATGATTCGATTCATGATTCATGATTCAATTCATGATTCATGATTCATTATTTAATTCATGATTCGATTCATGATTTATGATTCAATTCATGATTCATGATTCATGATTCATTTCATGATTCATGATTCGATTCATGATTCATGATTCATTATTCATGATTCAATTTATGATTCATGATTTGATTCATGATTCATGATTCAATTCAGGATTCATGATTTATGATTCAATTCATGATTCAATTCATGATTCATGATTCATGATTCGATTCATGATTCATGATTCGATTTAGGATTCATGATTCATTTCATGATTTATGATTTATGATTCGAGATTCATGATTCGATTCATGATTCATGATTCAATTCATGATTTATGATTCATGATTCATGATTCAATTCATGATTCATGATTCGATTCATGATTCATGATTCAATTTATGATTCATGATTTGATTCATGATTCATGATTCAATTAATGAATCATGATTCATGATTCATGATTCAATTCATGATTCATAATTAAATTCATGATTCATTTCATGATTCATGATTTATGATTCATTTAATGATTCATGATTCATGATTCAATTCATGATTCATGATTCAATTCATGATTCATGATTCGATTCATGATTCATGATTCATGAAACATGATTCAATTCATGATTCATGATTTATGATTCAATTCATGATTTATGATTTATGATTCAATTTATGATTCAATTCATGATTCATGATTCATGATTCATGATTCATGATTCATGATTCGATTCATGATTCATGATTCAATTCATGATTCATGATTCATTATTTAATTCATGATTCGATTCATGATTCATGATTCATTATTCATGATTCAATTCATGATTCATGATTTGATTCATGATTCATGATTCAATTCAGGATTCATGATTTATGATTCAATTCATGATTCAATTCATGATTCATGATTCATGATTCGATTCATAATTCATAATTCGATTTATAATTCATGATTCAATTCATGATTCATGATTTATGATTCAATTCATGATTCAATTCATGATTCATGATTCAATTCATGATTCGAGATTCATGATTCGATTCATGATTCATGATTTAATTCATGATACATGATTAGATTCATGATTTAATTCATGATTCATGATTGATGATTCGATTCATGATTCATGATTCATGATTCATGATTCATGATTCAAATCATGATTCAATTCATGATTTATGATTCAATTCATGATTCGTGATTCAATTCATGATTCATGATTCAATTCATGATTAATGATTAATGATTCGTTTCATGATTCATGATTCATTTCATGATTCGTGTTTCGATTCATAATTCCTGATTCAAATCATGATTCATGATTCAATTCATGATTCATGATTTGATTCATTATTCATGATTCATGATTCATGATTCGATTCATGATTCTTGATTCATTTCATGATTCATGATTCATGATTCAATTCATAATTCATGATTCGATTCATGATTCATGATTTATAATTCATGATTCATGATTCATGATTCAGTTCATGATTCATGATTCAATTCATGATTCATGATTCATGATTCATGATTCATGATTCGATTCATGGTTCATGATTCGAGTCATGATTCATGATTCAATTCATGATTTATGATTTATGATTCAATTCATGATTCAATTCATGATTCATGATTCGATTCATGATTCATGATTCGATTTATGATTCATGATTCAATTCATGATTCATGATTTATGATTCAATTCATGATTCATGATTCAATTCATGATTCGAGATTCATGATTCGATTCATGATTCAATTCATGATTCATGATTCATGATTCATGATTCAATTCATGATTTATGATTCATGATTCAACTCATGATTCATGATTCGATTTATGATTCATGACTCAATTCATGATTCATGATTCAATTCATGATTCATTTCATGATTCATGATTCAATTCATGATTCATGATTCATGATTCAATTCATGATTCATTTCATGATTCATGATTCAATTCATGATTCATTTCATGATTCATGATTCAATTCATGATTCATGATTCATGATTCAATTCATGATTAAATTCATGATTCATTTCATGATTCATGAATCAATTCATGTTTCATTTTATGATTCATGATTCATGATTTAATTCATGATTAATGATTCGATTCATGATTCATGATTCATTATTCATGATTCAATTTATGATTCATGATTTGATTCATGATTCATGATTCAATTCAGGATTCATGATTTATGATTCAATTCATGATTCAATTCATGATTCATGATTCATGATTCGATTCATGATTCATGATTCGATTTATGATTCATGATTCATTTCATGATTCATGATTTATGATTCGATTCATGATTCATGATTCGATTCATGATTCATGATTCAATTCATGATTTATGATTCATGATTTATGATTCAATTCATGATTCAATTCATGATTCATGATTCATGATTCGATTCATGATTCATGATTCGATTTATGATTCATGATTCATTTCATGATTCATGATTTATGATTCGATTCATGATTCATGATTCGATTCATGATTCATGATTCAATTCATGATTCATGATTCATGATTCATGATTCAATTCATGATTCATGATTCAATTCATGATTCAATTCATGATTCATGATTCATGATTCGATTCATGATTCATGATTCAATTTATGATTCATGATTTGATTCATGATTCATGATTCAATTAATGATTCATTTCATGATTCATGATTTATGATTCATTTCATGATTCATGATTCATGATTCAATTCATGATTCATGATTCAATTCATGATTCATGATTCGATTCATGATTCATGATTCATGAAACATGATTCAATTCATGATTCATGATTTATGATTCAATTCATGATTTATGATTTATGATTCAATTTATGATTCAATTCATGATTCATGATTCATGATTCATGATTCATGATTCGATTCATGATTCATGATTCAATTCATGATTCATGATTCATTATTTAATTCATGATTCGATTCATGATTCATGATTCATTATTCATGATTCAATTCATGATTCATGATTTGATTCATGATTCATGATTCAATTCAGGATTCATGATTTATGATTCAATTCATGATTCAATTCATGATTCATGATTCATGATTCGATTCATAATTCATAATTCGATTTATAATTCATGATTCAATTCATGATTCATGATTTATGATTCAATTCATGATTCAATTCATGATTCATGATTCAATTCATGATTCGAGATTCATGATTCGATTCATGATTCATGATTTAATTCATGATACATGATTAGATTCATGATTTAATTCATGATTCATGATTGATGATTCGATTCATGATTCATGATTCATGATTCATGATTCATGATTCATGATTCATGATTCAAATCATGATTCAAATCATGATTCATGATTCAATTCATGATTTATGATTCAATTCATGATTCATGATTCAATTCATGATTCATGATTCAATTCATGATTAATGATTAATGATTCGTTTCATGATTCATGATTCATTTCATGATTCGTGTTTCGATTCATAATTCCTGATTCAATTCATGATTCATGATTCAATTCATGATTCATGATTTGATTCATTATTCATGATTCATGATTCAATTCATGATTCTTGATTCATTTCATGATTCATGATTCATGATTCAATTCATAATTCATGATTCGATTCATGATTCATGATTTATAATTCATGATTCAATTCATGATTCATGATTCATGATTCAGTTCATGATTCATGATTCAATTCATGATTCATGATTCGATTCATGATTCATGATTCATGATTCATGTTTCATGATTCGATTCATGGTTCATGATTCGAGTCATGATTCATGATTCAATTCATGATTTATGATTTATGATTCAATTCATGATTCAATTCATGATTCATGATTCATGATTCGATTCATGATTCATGATTCGATTTATGATTCATGATTCAATTCATGATTCATGATTTATGATTCAATTCATGATTCAATTCATGATTCATGATTCAATTCATGATTCGAGATTCATGATTCGATTCATGATTCAATTCATGATTCATGATTCATGATTCATGATTCAATTCATTATTTATGATTCATGATTCGATTCATAATTCATGATTCATGCTTCGATTCATGATTCATGATTCATGATTCGATTCATGATTCATGATTCATGATTCAACTCATGATTCATGCTTCGATTCATGATTCATGATTCATGATTCGATTCATGATTCATGATTCATGATTCAACTCATGATTCATGATTCGATTTATGATTCATGATTCAATTCATGATTCATGATTTATGATTCGATTCATAATTCATAATTCGATTTATAATTCATGATTCAATTGATGATTCATGATTCATGATTCATGATTCAATTCATTATTTATGATATATGATTCGATTCATAATTCATGATTCATGCTTCGATTCATGATTCATGATTCATGATTCGATTCATGATTCATGATTCATGATTCAACTCATGATTCATGATTCGATTTATGATTCATGATTCAATTCATGATTCGAGATTCATGATTCGATTCATGATTCATGATTCGATTTATGATTCATGATTCATGATTCGATTCATGATTCAATTCATGATTCATGATTCAATTCATGATTCATGATTCATGATTCGATTCATGATTCAATTCATGATTCATGATTCATGATTCATGATTCATCATTCAAATCATGATTCAATTCATGATTCATGATTTAAGATTCAATTCATGATTTAATTCAAGATTTATGATTCATGATTCATGATTCGATTCATGATTCATTATTCAATTCATGATTCATGATTTGATTCATGATTCATGATTCATGATTCAATTCATGATTCATTTCATGATTCATGATTCAATTCATGATTCATGATTCAGTTCATGATTCATTTCATGATTCATGATTCAATTCATGATTCATGATTCATGATTCAATTCATGATTAAATTCATGATTCATTTCATGATTCATGAATCAATTCATGTTTCATTTTATGATTCATGATTCATGATTTAATTCATGATTAATGATTCATGCTTCATGATTCATGATTCAAATCATGATTTAATTCATGATTCATGATTCAATTCATGATTTATGATTCAATTCATGATTCATGATTCAATTCATGATTCATGATTCGATTCATGATTCATGATTCAATTCATGATTCATGATTCATTATTTAATTCATGATTCGATTCATGATTTATGATTCAATTCATGATTCATGATTCATGATTCATGATTCATGATTCATTTCATGATTCATGATTCGATTCATGATTCATGATTCATTATTCATGATTCAATTTATGATTCATGATTTGATTCATGATTCATGATTCAATTCAGGATTTATGATTTATGATTCAATTCATGATTCAATTCATGATTCATGATTCATGATTCGATTCATGATTCATGATTCGATTTATGATTCATGATTCATTTCATGATTCATGATTTATGATTCGATTCATGATTCATGATTCGATTCATGATTCATGATTCAATTCATGATTTATGATTCATGATTCATGATTCAATTCATTATTCAATTCATGATTCATGATTCATGATTCATGATTCATGATTCGATTCATGATTCATGATTCAATTTATGATTCATGATTTGATTCATGATTCATAATTAAATTCATGATTCATTTCATGATTCATGATTTATGATTCATTTCATGATTCATGATTCATGATTCAATTCATGATTCATGTTTCGATTCATGATTCATGATTCGATTCATGATTCATGATTCATAATTCATGATTCAATTCATGATTCCTGATTCATGATTCATGATTCAATTCATGATTCATGATTCAATTCATGATTCATGATTCGATTCATGATTCATGATTCATGAAACATGATTCAATTCATGATTCATGATTTATGATTCAATTCATAATTTATGATTTATGATTCAATTTATGATTCAATTCATGATTCATGATTCATGATTCATGATTCATGATTCATGATTCAATTCATGATTCATGATTTGATTCATGATTCATGATTCAATTCAGGATTCATGATTTATGATTCAATTCATGATTCAATTTATGATTCATGATTCATGATTCGATTCATAATTCATAATTCGATTTATAATTCATGATTCAATTCATGATTCATGATTTATGATTCAATTCATGATTCAATTCATGATTCATGATTCAATTCATGATTCGAGATTCATGATTCGATTCATGATTCATGATTTAATTCATGATACATGATTAGATTCATGATTTAATTCATGATTCATGATTGATGATTCGATTCATGATTCATGATTCATGATTCATGATTCATGATTCAAATCATGATTCAAATCATGATTCATGATTCAATTCATGATTTATGATTCAATTCATGATTCATGATTCAATTCATGATTCATGATTCAATTCATGATTAATGATTCGTTTCATGATTCATGATTCATTTCATGATTCGTGTTTCGATTCATAATTCCTGATTCAAATCATGATTCATGATTCAATTCATGATTCATGATTTGATTCATTATTCATGATTCATGATTCATGATTCGATTCATGATTCTTGATTCATTTCATGATTCATGATTCATGATTCAATTCATAATTCATGATTCGATTCATGATTCATGATTTATAATTCATGATTCATGATTCAGTTCATGATTCATGATTCAATTCATGATTCATGATTCGATTCATGATTCATGATTCATGATTCATGATTCATGATTCGATTCATGGTTCATGATTCGAGTCATGATTCATGATTCAATTCATGATTTATGATTTATGATTCAATTCATGATTCAATTCATGATTCATGATTCGATTCATGATTCATGATTCGATTTATGATTCATGATTCAATTCATGATTCATGATTTATGATTCAATTCATGATTCATGATTCAATTCATGATTCGAGATTCATGATTCGATTCATGATTCAATTCATGATTCATGATTCATGATTCATGATTCAATTCATGATTTATGATTCATGATTCGATTCATAATTCATGATTCATGCTTCGATTCATGATTCATGATTCATGATTCGATTCATGATTCATGATTCATGATTCAACTCATGATTCATGATTCGATTTATGATTCATGACTCAATTCATGATTCATGATTCAATTCATGATTCATGATTCAATTCATGATTCATTTCATGATTCATGATTCAATTCATGATTCATGATTCATGATTCAATTCATGATTCATTTCATGATTCATGATTCAATTCATGATTCATGATTCATGATTCAATTCATGATTAAATTCATGATTCATTTCATGATTCATGAATCAATTCATGTTTCATTTTATGATTCATGATTCATGATTCAATTTATGATTCATGATTTGATTCATGATTCATGATTCAATTCAGGATTCATGATTTATGATTCAATTCATGATTCAATTCATGATTCATGATTCATGATTCGATTCATGATTCATGATTCGATTTATGATTCATGATTCATTTCATGATTCATGATTTATGATTCGATTCATGATTCATGATTCGATTCATGATTCATGATTCAATTCATGATTTATGATTCATGATTCATGATTCAATTCATTATTCAATTCATGATTCAATTTATGATTCATGATTCATGATTCGATTCATGATTCATGATTCGATTCATGATTCATGATTCAATTCATGATTTATGATTCATGATTTATGATTCAATTCATGATTCAATTCATGATTCATGATTCATGATTCGATTCATGATTCATGATTCGATTTATGATTCATGATTCATTTCATGATTCATGATTTATGATTCGATTCATGATTCATGATTCGATTCATGATTCATGATTCAATTCATGATTCATGATTCATGATTCATGATTCGATTCATGATTCATGATTCAATTTATGATTCATGATTTGATTCATGATTCATGATTCAATTAATGAATCATGATTCATGATTCATGATTCAATTCATGATTCATAATTAAATTCATGATTCATTTCATGATTCATGATTTATGATTCATTTCATGATTCATGATTCATGATTCAATTCATGATTCATGTTTCGATTCATGATTCATGATTCGATTCATGATTCATGATTCATAATTCATGATTCAATTCATGATTCCTGATTCATGATTCATGATTCAATTCATGATTCATGATTCAATTCATGATTCATGATTCGATTCATGATTCATGATTCATGAAACATGATTCAATTCATGATTCATGATTTATGATTCAATTCATAATTTATGATTTATGATTCAATTTATGATTCAATTCATGATTCATGATTCATGATTCATGATTCATGATTCATGATTCGATTCATGATTCATGATTCAATTCATGATTCATGATTCATTATTTAATTCATGATTCGATTCATGATTCATGATTCATTATTCATGATTCAATTCATGATTCATGATTTGATTCATGATTCATGATTCAATTCAGGATTCATGATTTATGATTCAATTCATGATTCAATTCATGATTCATGATTCAATTCATGATTCGAGATTCATGATTCGATTCATGATTCATGATTTAATTCATGATACATGATTAGATTCATGATTTAATTCATGATTCATGATTGATGATTCGATTCATGATTCATGATTCAAATCATGATTCAAATCATGATTCATGATTCAATTCATGATTTATGATTCAATTCATGATTCATGATTCAATTCATGATTCATGATTCAATTCATGATTAATGATTAATGATTCGTTTCATGATTCATGATTCATTTCATGATTCGTGTTTCGATTCATAATTCCTGATTCAATTCATGATTCATGATTCAATTCATGATTCATGATTTGATTCATTATTCATGATTCATGATTCATGATTCGATTCATGATTCTTGATTCATTTCATGATTCATGATTCATGATTCAATTCATAATTCATGATTCGATTCATGATTCATGATTTATAATTCATGATTCATGATTCATGATTCAGTTCATGATTCATGATTCAATTCATGATTCATGATTCGATTCATGATTCATGATTCATGATTCATGATTCATGATTCATGATTCGATTCATGGTTCATGATTCGAGTCATGATTCATGATTCAATTCATGATTTATGATTTATGATTCAATTCATGATTCAATTCATGATTCATGATTCGATTCATGATTCATGATTCGATTTATGATTCATGATTCAATTCATGATTCATGATTTATGATTCAATTCATGATTCAATTCATGATTCATGATTCAATTCATGATTCGAGATTCATGATTCGATTCATGATTCAATTCATGATTCATGATTCATGATTCATGATTCAATTCATGATTTATGATTCATGATTCGATTCATAATTCATGATTCATGCTTCGATTCATGATTCATGATTCATGATTCGATTCATGATTCATGATTCAACTCATGATTCATGATTCGATTTATGATTCATGACTCAATTCATGATTCATGATTCAATTCATGATTCATTTCATGATTCATGATTCAATTCATGATTCATGATTCATGATTCAATTCATGATTCATTTCATGATTCATGATTCAATTCATGATTCATGATTCATGATTCAATTCATGAATAAATTCATGATTCATTTCATGATTCATGAATCAATTCATGTTTCATTTTATGATTCATGATTCATGATTTAATTCATGATTAATGATTCATGCTTCATGATTCATGATTCAAATCATGATTTAATTCATGATTCATGATTCAATTCATGATTTATGATTCAATTCATGATTCATGATTCAATTCATGATTCATGATTCAATTCATGATTCATGATTCGATTCATGATTCATGATTCAATTCATGATTCATGATTCATTATTTAATTCATGATTTGATTCATGATTTATGATTCAATTCATGATTCATGATTCATGATTCATTTCATGATTCATGATTCGATTCATGATTCATGATTCATTATTCATGATTCAATTTATGATTCATGATTTGATTCATGATTCATGATTCAATTCAGGATTCATGATTTATGATTCAATTCATGATTCAATTCATGATTCATGATTCATGATTCGATTCATGATTCATGATTCGATTTATGATTCATGATTCATTTCATGATTCATGATTTATGATTCGAGATTCATGATTCGATTCATGATTCATGATTCAATTCATGATTTATGATTCATGATTCATGATTCAATTCATGATTCAATTCATGATTCATGATTCATGATTCATGATTCATGATTCGATTCATGATTCATGATTCAATTTATGATTCATGATTTGATTCATGATTCATGATTCAATTAATGAATCATGATTCATGATTCATGATTCAATTCATGATTCATAATTAAATTCATGATTCATTTCATGATTCATGATTTATGATTCATTTCATGATTCATGATTCATGATTCAATTCATGATTCATGTTTCGATTCATGATTCATGATTCGATTCATGATTCATGATTCATAATTCATGATTCAATTCATGATTCCTGATTCATGATTCATGATTCAATTCATGATTCATGATTCAATTCATGATTCATGATTCGATTCATGATTCATGATTTATGATTCAATTCATGATTTATGATTCAATTTATGATTCAATTCATGATTCATGATTCATGATTCATAATTCATGATTCGATTCATGATTCATGATTCAATTCATGATTCATGATTCATTATTTAATTCATGATTCGATTCATGATTCATGATTCATTATTCATGATTCAATTCATGATTCATGATTTGATTCATGATTCATGATTCAATTCAGGATTCATGATTTATGATTCAATTCATGATTCAATTCATGATTCATGATTCATGATTCGATTCATAATTCATAATTCGATTTATAATTCATGATTCAATTGATGATTCATGATTCATGATTCATGATTCAATTCATTATTTATGATTCATGATTCGATTCATAATTCATGATTCATGCTTCGATTCATGATTCATGATTCATGATTCGATTCATGATTCATGATTCATGATTCAACTCATGATTCATGATTCGATTTATGATTCATGATTCAATTCATGATTCGAGATTCATGATTCGATTCATGATTCATGATTCAATTCATGATTCATGATTCATGATTCGATTCATGATTCAATTCATGATTCATGATTCATGATTCAATTTATGATTCATGATTCATGATTCGATTCATGATTCATGATTCATGATTCATGATTCATCATTAAAATCATGATTCAATTCCTGATTCATGATTTAAGATTCAATTCATGATTTAATTCAAGATTTATGATTCATGATTTGATTCATGATTCATTATTCAATTCATGATTCATGATTTGATTCATGATTCATGATTCATGATTCAATTCATGATTCATTTCATGATTCATGATTCAATTCATGATTCATGATTCATGATTCAATTCATGATTCATTTCATGATTCATGATTCAATTCATGATTCATGATTCATGATTCAATTCATGATTAAATTCATGATTCATTTCATGATTCATGAATCAATTCATGTTTCATTTTATGATTCATGATTCATGATTTAATTCATGATTAATGATTCATGCTTCATGATTCATGATTCAAATCATGATTTAATTCATGATTCATGATTCAATTCATGATTTATGATTCAATTCATGATTCATGATTCAATTCATGATTCATGATTCAATTCATGATTCATGATTCGATTCATGATTCATGATTCAATTCATGATTCATGATTCATTATTTAATTCATGATTCGATTCATGATTTATGATTCAATTCATGATTCATGATTCATGATTCATTTCATGATTCATGATTCGATTCATGATTCATGATTCATTATTCATGATTCAATTTATGATTCATGATTTGATTCATGATTCATGATTCAATTCAGGATTCATGATTTATGATTTAATTCATGATTCAATTCATGATTCATGATTCATGATTCGATTCATGATTCATGATTCGATTTATGATTCATGATTCATTTCATGATTCATGATTTATGATTCGAGATTCATGATTCGATTCATGATTCATGATTCAATTCATGATTTATGATTCATGATTCATGATTCAATTCATGATTCAATTCATGATTCATGATTCATGATTCATGATTCATGATTCGATTCATGATTCATGATTCAATTTATGATTCATGATTTGATTCATGATTCATGATTCAATTAATGAATCATGATTTGATTAATGATTCATGATTCAATTAATGAATCATGATTCATGATTCATGATTCAATTCATGATTCATAATTAAATTCATGATTCATTTCATGATTCATGATTTATGATTCATTTCATGATTCATGATTCATGATTCAATTCATGATTCATGTTTCGATTCATGATTCATGATTCGATTCATGATTCATGATTCATAATTCATGATTCAATTCATGATTCCTGATTCATGATTCATGATTCAATTCATGATTCATGATTTAATTCATGATTCATGATTCGATTCATGATTCATGAAACATGATTCAATTCATGATTCATGATTTATGATTCAATTCATGATTTATGATTTATTATTCAATTTATGATTCAATTCATGATTCATGATTCATGATTCATGATTCATGATTCATGATTCGATTCATGATTCATGATTCAATTCATGATTCATGATTCATTATTTAATTCATGATTCGATTCATGATTCATGATTCATTATTCATGATTCAATTCATGATTCATGATTTGATTCATGATTCATGATTCAATTCAGGATTCATGATTTATGATTCAATTCATGATTCAATTCATGATTCATGATTCATGATTCGATTCATAATTCATAATTCGATTTATAATTCATGATTCAATTCATGATTCATGATTTATGATTCAATTCATGATTCAATTCATGATTCATGATACAATTCATGATTCGAGATTCATGATTCGATTCATGATTCATAATTTAATTCATGATACATGATTAGATTCATGATTTAATTCATGATTCATGATTGATGATTCGATTCATGATTCATGATTCATGATTCATGATTCATGATTCAAATCATGATTCAAATCATGATTCATGATTCAATTCATGATTTATGATTCAATTCATGATTCATGATTCAATTCATGATTCATGATTCAATTCATGATTAATGATTAATGATTCGTTTCATGATTCATGATTCATTTCATGATTCGTGTTTCGATTCATAATTCCTGCTTCAATTCATGATTCATGATTCAATTCATGATTCATGATTTGATTCATTATTCATGATTAATGATTCATGATTCGATTCATGATTCTTGATTCATTTCATGATTCATGATTCATGAGTCAATTCATAATTCATGATTCGATTCATGATTCATGATTTATAATTCATGATTCAATTCATGATTCATGATTCATGATTCAGTTCATGATTCATGATTCAATTCATGATTCATGATTCGATTCATGATTCATGATTCATGATTCATGATTCATGATTCGATTCATGGTTCATGATTCGAGTCATGATTGATGATTCAATTCATGATTTATGATTTATGATTCAATTCATGATTCAATTCATGATTCATGATTCATGATTCGATTCATGATTCATGATTCGATTTATGATTCATGATTTAATTCATGATTCATGATTTATGATTCAATTCATGATTCAATTCATGATTCATGATTCAATTCATGATTCGAGATTCATGATTCGATTCATGATTCAATTCATGATTCATGATTCATGATTCAATTCATGATTTATGATTCATGATTCGATTCATAATTCATGATTCATGCTTCGATTCATGATTCATGATTCATGATTCGATTCATGATTCATGATTCATGATTCAACTCATGATTCATGATTCGATTTATGATTCATGATTCAATTCATGATTCATGATTTATGATTCGATTCATGACTCAATTCATGATTCATGATTCATGATTCAATTTATGATTCATGATTCAATTCATGATTCATGATTTGATTCATTATTCATGATTCATGATTCATGATTCGATTCATGATTCATGATTCATGATTCAACTCATGATTCATGATTCGATTTATGATTCATGATTCAATTCATGATTCATGATTTATGATTCGATTCATGACTCAATTCATGATTCATGATTCATGATTCAATTTATGATTCATGATTCAATTCATGATTCATGATTTGATTCATTATTCATGATTCATGATTCATGATTCGATTCATGATTCATGATTTATAATTCATGATTCAATTCATGATTCATGATTCATGATTCATGATTCAGTTCATGATTCATGATTCAATTCATGATTTATGATTCGATTCATGATTCATGATTTATGATTCAATTCATGATTCATGATTCGAGTCATGATTCATGATTCAATTCATGATTTATGATTTATGAATCAATTCATGATTCAATTCATGATTCATGATTTGATTTATGATTCAATTCATGATTCAATTCATGATTCATGATTCATGATTCGATTCATGATTCATGATTCGATTTATGATTCATGATTCAATTCATGATTCATGATTTATGATTCAATACATGATTCAATTCATGATTCATGATTCAATTCATGATTCGAGATTCATGATTCGATTCATGATTCATGATTCATGATTCGATTCATGATTCAATTCATGATTCATGATTCATGATTCAATTCATGATTTATGATTCATGATTCGATTCATAATTCATGATTCATGCTTCGATTCATGATTCATGATTCATGATTCAATTCATGATTCATGATTCAACTCATGATTCATGATTCGATTTATGATTCATGATTTAATTCATGATTCAAGATTCATGATTCGATTCATGATTCATGATTCAATTTATGATTCATGATTCATGATTCGATTCATGATTCATGATTCATGATTCATCATTCAAATCATGGTTCAATTCATGATTCATGATTCAATTCATGATTCATGATTTATGATTCAACTCATGATTCAATTCATGATTCATGATTCATGATTCGATTCATGATTCATGATTCAATTCATGATTCATGATTTGATTCATGATTCATGATTCAATTCATGATTCATGATTTGATTCATGATTCATGATTCATGATTCAATTCATGATTCATGATTTGATTCATGATTCATGATTCAATTCATGATTCATGATTTATGATTCAATTCATGATTTAATTCATGATTCATGATTTAAGATTCAATTCATGATTTAATTCAAGATTCATGATTCATGATTCATGATTCGATTCATGATTCATTATTCAATTCATGATTCATGATTTGATTCATGATTCATGATTCATGATTCAATTCATGATTCATTTCATGATTCATGATTCAATTCATGATTCATGATTCAATTCATGATTCATTTCATGATTCATGATTCAATTCATGATTCATGATTCATGATTCAATTCATGATTCATGATTCATTTCATGGTTCATGATTCAATTCATGTTTCATTTTATGATTCATGATTCATGATTTAATTCATGATTAATGATTCATGCTTCATGATTCATGATTCAAATCATGATTTAATTCATGATTCATGATTCAATTCATGATTTATGATTCAATTCATGATTCATGATTCAATTCATGATTCATGATTCGATTCATGATTAATGATTTATGATTCGTTTCATGATTCATGATTCATTTCATGATTCTTGTTTCGATTCATAATTCATGATTCAATTCATGATATATGATTCAATCCATGATTCATGATTCAAATCATTATTCATGATTCATGATTCATGATTCGATTCATGATTCTTGATTCGATTCAAGATTCATGATTCGATTCATGATTCTTGATTCGATTCAAGATTCATGATTCGATTCATGATTCGTGATTCATAATTCATGATTCAATTCATGATTCATGATTCATGATTCAATTCATGATTCATGATTCATGATTCATGATTCAATTCATGATTCATGATTCAATTCATGATTCATGATTCGATTCATGATTCATGATTTATGATTCAATTCATGATTTATGATTTATGATTCAATTTATGATTCAATTCATGATTCATGATTCATGATTCGATTCATGATTCATGATTCAATTCATGATTCATGATTCATTATTTAATTCATGATTCGATTCATGATTTATGATTCAATTCATGATTCATGATTCATTTCATGATTCATGATTCGATTCATGATTCATGATTCATTATTCATGATTCAATTTATGATTCATGATTTGATTTATGATTCATGATTCAATTCAGGATTCATGATTTATGATTCAATTCATGATTCAATTCATGATTCATGATTCATGATTCGATTCATGATTCATGATTCGATTTATGATTCATGATTCATTTAATGATTCAATTCATGATTCATGATTCATGATTCGATTCATGATTCATGATTCGATTTATGATTCATGATTCATTTAATGATTCAATTCATGATTCATGATTCATGATTCGATTCATGATTCATGATTCGATTTATGATTCATGATTCATTTCATGATTCATGATTTATGATTCAATTCATGATTCAATTCATGATTCATGATTCAATTCATTATTCGAGATTCATGATTCGATTCATGATTCATGATTCAATTCATGATTTATGATTCATGATTCATGATTCAATTCATGATTCAATTCATGATTCATGATTCATGATTCATGATTCGATTCATGATTCAATTTATGATTCATGATTTGATTCATGATTCATGATTCAATTAATGAATCATGATTCATGATTCATGATTCAATTCATGATTCATGATTCATAATTAAATTCATGATTCATTTCATGATTCATGATTTATGATTCATTTCATGATTCATGATTCATGATTCAATTCATGATTCATGTTTCGATTCATGATTCATGATTCGATTCATGATTCATGATTCGATTCATGATTCATGATTCATAATTCATGATTCAATTCATGATTCATGATTCATGATTCATGATTCATGATTCAATTCATGATTCATGATTCAATTCATGATTCATGATTCGATTCATGATTCATGATTTATGATTCAATTCATGATTTATGATTTATGATTCAATTTATGATTCAATTCATGATTCATTATTCATGATTCATGATTCATGATTCATGATTCGATTCATGATTCATGATTCAAATCATGATTCATGATTCATTATTTAATTCATGATTCATGATTCAATTCAGGATTCATGATTTATGATTCAATTCATGATTCATTTCATGATTCATGATTCATGATTCGATTCATAATTCATAATTCGATTTATAATTCATGATTCAATTCATGATTCATGATTTATGATTCAATTCATGATTCAATTCATGATTCATGATTCAATTCATGATTCGAGATTCATGATTCGATTCATGATTCATGATTTAATTCATGATACATGATTAGATTCATGATTTAATTCATGATTCATGATTGATGATTCGATTCATGATTCATGATTCATGATTCATGATTCATGATTCAAATCATGATTCAAATCATGATTCATGATTCAATTCATGATTTATGATTCAATTCATGATTCATGATTCAATTCATGATTCATGATTCAATTCATGATTAATGATTAATGATTCATTTCATGATTCATGATTCATTTCATGATTCGTGTTTCGATTCATAATTCATGATTCAATTCATGATTCATGATTCAATTCATGATTCATGATTTGATTCATTATTCATGATTCATGATTCATGATTCGATTCATGATTCTTGATTCATTTCATGATTCATGATTCATGATTCAATTCATGATTCATGATTCGATTCATGATTCATGATTTATAATTCATGATTCAATTCATGATTCATGATTCAGTTCATGATTCATGATTCAATTCATGATTCATGATTCGATTCATGATTCATGATTCATGATTCAATTCATGATTTATGATTTATGATTAAATTCATGATTCAATTCATGATTCATGATTCATGATTCAATTCATGATTCATGATTCATGATTCAATTCATGATTCATGATTCATGATTCATTTCATGGTTCATGATTCAATTCATGTTTCATTTTATGATTCATGATTCATGATTTAATTCATGATTAATGATTCATGCTTCATGATTCATGATTCAAATCATGATTTAATTCATGATTCATGATTCAATTCATGATTTATGATTCAATTCATGATTCATGATTCAATTCATGATTCATGATTCGATTCATGATTAATGATTTATGATTCGTTTCATGATTCATGATTCATTTCATGATTCTTGTTTCGATTCATAATTCATGATTCAATTCATGATATATGATTCAATCCATGATTCATGATTCGATTCATTATTCATGATTCATGATTCATGATTCGATTCATGATTCTTGATTCGATTCAAGATTCATGATTCGATTCATGATTCGTGATTCATAATTCATGATTCAATTCATGATTCATGATTCATGATTCAATTCATGATTCATGATTCATGATTCATGATTCAATTCATGATTCATGATTCAATTCATGATTCATGATTCGATTCATGATTCATGATTTATGATTCAATTCATGATTTATGATTTATGATTCAATTTATGATTCAATTCATGATTCATGATTCATGATTCGATTCATGATTCATGATTCAATTCATGATTCATGATTCATTATTTAATTCATGATTCGATTCATGATTTATGATTCAATTCATGATTCATGATTCATTTCATGATTCATGATTCATGATTCGATTCATGATTCATGATTCATTATTCATGATTCAATTTATGATTCATGATTTGATTCATGATTCATGATTCAATTCAGGATTCATGATTTATGATTCAATTCATGATTCAATTCATGATTCATGATTCATGATTCGATTCATGATTCATGATTCGATTTATGATTCATGATTCATTTCATGATTCAATTCATGATTCATGATTCATGATTCGATTCATGATTCATGATTCGATTTATGATTCATGATTCATTTCATGATTCATGATTTATGATTCAATTCATGATTCAATTCATGATTCATGATTCAATTCATTATTCGAGATTCATGATTCGATTCATGATTCATGATTCAATTCATGATTTATGATTCATGATTCATGATTCAATTCATGATTCAATTCATGATTCATGATTCATGATTCATGATTCGATTCATGATTCATGATTCAATTTATGATTCATGATTTGATTCATGATTCATGATTCATAATTAAATTCATGATTCATTTCATGATTTATGATTCATTTCATGATTCATGATTCATGATTCAATTCATGATTCATGTTTCGATTCATGATTCATGATTCGATTCATGATTCATGATTCGATTCATGATTCATGATTCATAATTCATGATTCAATTCATGATTCATGATTCATGATTCATGATTCATGATTCAATTCATGATTCATGATTCAATTCATGATTCATGATTCGATTCATGATTCATGATTTATGATTCAATTCATGATTTATGATTTATGATTCAATTTATGATTCAATTCATGATTCATTATTCATGATTCATGATTCATGATTCATGATTCGATTCATGATTCATGATTCAAATCATGATTCATGATTCATTATTTAATTCATGATTCATGATTCAATTCAGGATTCATGATTTATGATTCAATTCATGATTCATTTCATGATTCATGATTCATGATTCGATTCATAATTCATAATTCGATTTATAATTCATGATTCAATTCATGATTCATGATTTATGATTCAATTCATGATTCAATTCATGATTCATGATTCAATTCATGATTCGAGATTCATGATTCGATTCATGATTCATGATTTAATTCATGATACATGATAAGATTCATGATTTAATTCATGATTCATGATTGATGATTCGATTCATGATTCATGATTCATGATTCATGATTCAAATCATGATTCAAATCATGATTCATGATTCAATTCATGATTTATGATTCAATTCATGATTCATGATTCAATTCATGATTCATGATTCAATTCATGACTAATGATTCGTTTCATGATTCATGATTCATTTCATGATTCGTGTTTCGATTCATAATTCATGATTCAATTCATGATTCATGATTCAATTCATGATTCATGATTTGATTCATTATTCATGATTCATGATTCATGATTCGATTCATGATTCTTGATTCATTTCATGATTCATGATTCATGATTCAATTCATGATTCATGATTCGATTCATGATTCATGATTTATAATTCATGATTCAATTCATGATTCATGATTCAGTTCATGATTCATGATTCAATTCATGATTCATGATTCGATTCATGATTCATGATTCAATTCATGATTTATGATTTATGATTAAATTCATGATTCAATTCATGATTCATGATTCATAATTCGATTCATGATTCATGATTCGATTTATGATTCATGATTCAATTCATGATTCATGATTTATGATTCAATTCATGATTCAATTCATGATTCATTATTCAATTCATGATTCGAGATTCATGATTCGATTCATGATTCATGATTCATGATTCGATTCATGATTCAATTGATGATTCATGATTCATGATTCATGATTCAATTCATGATTTATGATTCATGATTCGATTCATAATTCATGATTCATGCTTCGATTCATGATTCATGATTCATGATTCGATTCATGATTCATGATTTATGATTCAACTCATGATTCATGATTCGATTTATGATTCATGATTCAATTCATGATTCGAGATTCATGATTCGATTCATGATTCATGATTCAATTCATGATTCATGATTCATGATTCGATTCATGATTCAATTCATGATTCATGATTCATGATTCATGATTCAATTTATGATTCATGATTCATGATTCATGATTCGATTCATGATTCATGATTCATGATTCATCATTCAAATCATGATTCAATTTATGATTCATGATTTAAGATTCAATTCATGATTTAATTCAAGATTTATGATTCATGATTCATGATTCGATTCATGATTCATTATTCAATTCATGATCCATGATTTGATTCATGATTCATGATTCATGATTCAATTCATGATTCATTTCATGATTCATGATTCAATTCATGAATCATGATTCATGATTCAATTCATGATTCATTTCATGATTCATAATTCAATTCATGATTCATGATTCATGATTCAATTCATGATTAAATTCATGATTCATTTCATGATTCATGATTCAATTCATGTTTCATTTTATGATTCATGATTCATGATTTAATTCATGATTTATGATTCAATTCATGATTCATGATTCAATTCATGATTTATGATTCAATTCATGATTCATGATTCAATTCATGATTAATGATTCGATTCATGATTAATGATTTATGATTTGTTTCATGATTCATGATTCAATTCATGATTCATGATTCGATTCATGATTCATGATTTATGATTCAATTCATGATTTATGATTTATGATTCAATTTATGATTCAATTCATGATTCATTATTCATGATTCATGATTCATGATTCATGATTCGATTCATGATTCATGATTCAAATCATGATTCATGATTCATTATTTAATTCATGATTCATGATTCAATTCAGGATTCATGATTTATGATTCAATTCATGATTCATTTCATGATTCATGATTCATGATTCGATTCATAATTCATAATTCGATTTATAATTCATGATTCAATTCATGATTCATGATTTATGATTCAATTCATGATTCAATTCATGATTCATGATTCAATTCATGATTCGAGATTCATGATTCGATTCATGATTCATGATTTAATTCATGATACATGATTAGATTCATGATTTAATTCAAGATTCATGATTGATGATTCGATTCATGATTCATGATTCATGATTCATGATTCATGATTCAAATCATGATTCAAATCATGATTCATGATTCAATTCATGATTTATGATTCAATTCATGATTCATGATTCAATTCATGATTCATGATTCAATTCATGATTAATGATTAATGATTCATTTCATGATTCATGATTCATTTCATGATTCGTGTTTCGATTCATAATTCATGATTCAATTCATGATTCATGATTCAATTCATGATTCATGATTTGATTCATTATTCATGATTCATGATTCATGATTCGATTCATGATTCTTGATTCATTTCATGATTCATGATTCATGATTCAATTCATGATTCATGATTCGATTCATGATTCATGATTTATAATTCATGATTCAATTCATGATTCATGATTCAGTTCATGATTCATGATTCAATTCATGATTCATGATTCGATTCATGATTCATGATTCATGATTCAATTCATGATTCATGATTCATGATTCAATTCATGATTCATGATTCATGATTCATTTCATGGTTCATGATTCAATTCATGTTTCATTTTATGATTCATGATTCATGATTTAATTCATGATTAATGATTCATGCTTCATGATTCATGATTCAAATCATGATTTAATTCATGATTCATGATTCAATTCATGATTTATGATTCAATTCATGATTCATGATTCAATTCATGATTCATGATTCGATTCATGATTAATGATTTATGATTCGTTTCATGATTCATGATTCATTTCATGATTCTTGTTTCGATTCATAATTCATGATTCAATTCATGATATATGATTCAATCCATGATTCATGATTCGATTCATTATTCATGATTCATGATTCATGATTCGATTCATGATTCTTGATTCGATTCAGATTCATGATTCGATTCATGATTCGTGATTCATAATTCATGATTCAATTCATGATTCATGATTCATGATTCAATTCATGATTCATGATTCATGATTCATGATTCAATTCATGATTCATGATTCAATTCATGATTCATGATTCGATTCATGATTCATGATTTATGATTCAATTCATGATTTATGATTTATGATTCAATTTATGATTCAATTCATGATTCATGATTCATGATTCGATTCATGATTCATGATTCAATTCATGATTCATGATTCATTATTTAATTCATGATTCGATTCATGATTTATGATTCAATTCATGATTCATGATTCATTTCATGATTCATGATTCGATTCATGATTCATGATTCATTATTCATGATTCAATTTATGATTCATGATTTGATTCATGATTCATGATTCAATTCAGGATTCATGATTTATGATTCAATTCATGATTCAATTCATGATTCATGATTCATGATTCGATTCATGATTCGTGATTCGATTTATGATTCATGATTCATTTCATGATTCAATTCATGATTCATGATTCATGATTCGATTCATGATTCATGATTCGATTTATGATTCATGATTCATTTCATGATTCATGATTTATGATTCAATTCATGATTCAATTCATGATTCATGATTCAATTCATTATTCGAGATTCATGATTCGATTCATGATTCATGATTCAATTCATGATTTATGATTCATGATTCATGATTCAATTCATGATTCAATTCATGATTCATGATTCATGATTCATGATTCGATTCATGATTCATGATTCAATTTATGATTCATGATTTGATTCATGATTCATGATTCATAATTAAATTCATGATTCATTTCATGATTTATGATTCATTTCATGATTCATGATTCATGATTCAATTCATGATTCATGTTTCGATTCATGATTCATGATTCGATTCATGATTCATGATTCGATTCATGATTCATGATTCATAATTCATGATTCAATTCATGATTCATGATTCATGATTCATGATTCATGATTCAATTCATGATTCATGATTCAATTCATGATTCATGATTCGATTCATGATTCATGATTTATGATTCAATTCATGATTTATGATTTATGATTCAATTTATGATTCAATTCATGATTCATTATTCATGATTCATGATTCATGATTCATGATTCGATTCATGATTCATGATTCAAATCATGATTCATGATTCATTATTTAATTCATGATTCATGATTCAATTCAGGATTCATGATTTATGATTCAATTCATGATTCATTTCATGATTCATGATTCATGATTCGATTCATAATTCATAATTCGATTTATAATTCATGATTCAATTCATGATTCATGATTTATGATTCAATTCATGATTCAATTCATGATTCATGATTCAATTCATGATTCGAGATTCATGATTCGATTCATGATTCATGATTTAATTCATGATACATGATAAGATTCATGATTTAATTCATGATTCATGATTGATGATTCGATTCATGATTCATGATTCATGATTCATGATTCAAATCATGATTCAAATCATGATTCATGATTCAATTCATGATTTATGATTCAATTCATGATTCATGATTCAATTCATGATTCATGATTCAATTCATGATTAATGATTCGTTTCATGATTCATGATTCATTTCATGATTCGTGTTTCGATTCATAATTCATGATTCAATTCATGATTCATGATTCAATTCATGATTCATGATTTGATTCATTATTCATGATTCATGATTCATGATTCGATTCATGATTCTTGATTCATTTCATGATTCATGATTCATGATTCAATTCATGATTCATGATTCGATTCATGATTCATGATTTATAATTCATGATTCAATTCATGATTCATGATTCAGTTCATGATTCATGATTCAATTCATGATTCATGATTCGATTCATGATTCATGATTCAATTCATGATTTATGATTTATGATTAAATTCATGATTCAATTCATGATTCATGATTCATAATTCGATTCATGATTCATGATTCGATTTATGATTCATGATTCAATTCATGATTCATGATTTATGATTCAATTCATGATTCAATTCATGATTCATTATTCAATTCATGATTCGAGATTCATGATTCGATTCATGATTCATGATTCATGATTCGATTCATGATTCAATTGATGATTCATGATTCATGATTCATGATTCAATTCATGATTTATGATTCATGATTCGATTCATAATTCATGATTCATGCTTCGATTCATGATTCATGATTCATGATTCGATTCATGATTCATGATTTATGATTCAACTCATGATTCATGATTCGATTTATGATTCATGATTCAATTCATGATTCGAGATTCATGATTCGATTCATGATTCATGATTCAATTCATGATTCATGATTCATGATTCGATTCATGATTCAATTCATGATTCATGATTCATGATTCATGATTCAATTTATGATTCATGATTCATGATTCATGATTCGATTCATGATTCATGATTCATGATTCATCATTCAAATCATGATTCAATTCATGATTCATGATTTAAGATTCAATTCATGATTTAATTCAAGATTTATGATTCATGATTCATGATTCGATTCATGATTCATTATTCAATTCATGATCCATGATTTGATTCATGATTCATGATTCATGATTCAATTCATGATTCATTTCATGATTCATGATTCAATTCATGAATCATGATTCATGATTCAATTCATGATTCATTTCATGATTCATGATTCAATTCATGATTCATGATTCATGATTCAATTCATGATTAAATTCATGATTCATTTCATGATTCATGATTCAATTCATGTTTCATTTTATGATTCATGATTCATGATTTAATTCATGATTTATGATTCAATTCATGATTCATGATTCAATTCATGATTTATGATTCAATTCATGATTCATGATTCAATTCATGATTAATGATTCGATTCATGATTAATGATTTATGATTTGTTTCATGATTCATGATTCATTTCATGATTCTTGTTTCGATTCATAATTCATGATTCAATTCATGATTCATGATTCAATCCATGATTCATGATTCGATTCATTATTCATGATTCATGATTCATGATTCGATTCATGATTCTTGATTCGATTCAAGATTCATGATTCAATTCATGATTCGTGATTCATAATTCATGATTCAATTCATGATTCATGATTCATGATTCAATTCATGATTCATGATTCAATTCATGATTCGATTCATGATTCATGATTCATGAAACATGATTCGATTCATGATTCATGGTTCGATTCATGATTCATGATTCATGAAACATGATTCGATTCATGATTCATGATTTATGATTCAATTCATGATGTATGATTTATGATTCAATTTATGATTCAATTCATGATTCATGATTCATGATTCGATTCATGATTCATGATTCAATTCATGATTCATGATTCATTATTTAATTCATGATTCGAATCATGATTTATGATTCAATTCATGATTCATGATTCATGATTCATTTCATGATTCATGATTCGATTCATAATTCATGATTCAATTCAGGATTCATGATTTATGATTCAATTCATGATTCAATTCATGATTCATGATTCATGATTCAATTCATTATTCGAGATTCATGATTCGATTCATGATTCATGATTCAATTCATGATTTATGATTCATGATTCATGATTCAATTCATGATTCAATTCATGATTCATGATTCATGATTCAATTTATGATTCATGATTTGATTCATGATTCATGATTCAATTAATGAATCATGATTCATGATTCATAATTAAATTCATGATTCATTTCATGATTCATGATTTATGATTCATTTCATGATTCATGATTCATGATTCAATTCATGATTCATGTTTCGATTCATGATTCATGATTCATGAAACATGATTCGATTCATGATTCATGATTTATGATTCAATTCATGATTTATGATTTATGATTCAATTTATGATTCAATTCATGATTCATGATTCATGATTCATGATTCAATTCATGATTCATTATTTAATTCATGATTCGATTCATGATTCCTGATTCATTATACATGATTCAATTCATGATTCATGATTTGATTCATGATTCATGATTCAATTCAGGATTCATGATTTATGATTCAATTAATGATTCAATTCATGATTCATGATTCATGATTCGATTCATTTTTCATAATTCGATTTATAATTCATGATTCAATTCATGATTCATGATTTATGATTCAATTCATGATTCAATTCATGATTCATGATTCAATTCATGATTCGAGATTCATGATTCGATTCATGATTCATGATTTAATTCATGATACATGATTAGATTCATGATTTAATTCATGATTCATGATTGATGATTCGATTCATGATTCATGATTCATGATTCATGATTCAAATCATGATTCAAATCATGATTCATGATTCAATTCATGATTTATGATTCAATTCATGATTCATGATTCAATTCATGATTCATGATTCAATTCATGATTAATGATTAATGATTCGTTTCATGATTCATGATTCATTTCATGATTCGTGTTTCGATTCATAATTCATGATTCAATTCATGATACATGATTCAATTCATGATTCATGATTTGATTCATTATTCATGATTCATGATTCATGATTCGATTCATGATTCTTGATTCATTTCATGATTCATGATTCATGATTCAATTCATGATTCATGTTTCGATTCATGATTCAAGATTCGATTCATGATTCATGATTTATAATTCATGATTCAATTCATGATTCATGATTCATGATTCATGATTCAGTTCATGATTCATGATTCAATTCATGATTCATGATTCGATTCATGATTCATGATTCATGATTCATGATTCGATTCATGATTCATGATTTATGATTCAATTCATGATTCATGATTCGAGTCATGATTCATGATTCAATTCATGATTTATGATTTATGAATCAATTTATGATTCAATTCATGATTCATGATTCATGATTCATGATTCGATTCATGATTCATGATTCAATTCATGATTCATGATTCATGATTTATGATTCAATTCATGATTTATGATTCATGATTCATTTCATGATTCATGATTCAATTCATGATTCATGATTCATGATTTATGATTCAATTCATGATTTATGATTCATGATTCATTTCATGATTCATGATTCAATTCATGATTCATGATTCATGATTTATGATTCAATTCATGATTTATGATTCATGATTCGATTCATGATTTATGATTCAATTCATGATTTATGATTCATGATTCATTTCATGATTCATTTCATGATTCATGATTCGATTCATGATTCATGATTCATAATTCATAATTCAATTCATGATTCATGATTCGATTTATGATTCAATTCATGATTCAATTCATGATTCATGATTCATGATTCGATTTATGATTCATGATTCAATTCATGATTCATGATTTATGATTCAATTCATGATTCAATTCATAATTCATGATTCAATTCATGATTCGAGATTCATAATTCGATTCATGATTCATGATTCATGATTCGATTCATGATTCAATTCATGATTTATGATTCATGATTCATGATTCAATTCATGATTCATGATTCATGCTTCGATTCATGATTCATGATTCATGATTAGATTCATGATTCATAATTCATGATTCAATTCATGATTCATGATTCGATTTATGATTCTCAATTCGATTCATGATTAATGATTTATGATTCGTTTCATGATTCATGATTCATTTCATGATTCTTGTTTCCATTCATAATTCATGATTCAATTCATGATTCATGATTCAATCCATGATTCATGATTCGATTCATTATTCATGATTCATGATTCATGATTCGATTCATGATTCTTGATTCGATTCAAGATTCATGATTCAATTCATGATTCGTGATTCATAATTCATGATTCAATTCATGATTCATGATTCATGATTCATGATTCAATTCATGATTCATGATTCAATTCATGATTCATGATTCGATTCATGATTCATGATTCATGAAACATGATTCGATTCATGATTCATGATTCATGATTCGATTCATGATTCATGATTCATGAAACATGATTCGATTCATGATTCATGATTTATGATTCAATTCATGATTTATGATTTATGATTCAATTTATGATTCAATTCATGATTCATGATTCATGATTCGATTCATGATTCATGATTCAATTCATGATTCATGATTCATTATTTAATTCTTGATTCGAATCATGATTTATGATTCAATTCATGATTCATGATTCATGATTCATTTCATGATTCATGATTTGATTCATGATTCATTATTCATGATTCAATTTATGATTCATGATTTGATTCATGATTCATGATTCAATTCAGGATTCATGATTTATGATTCAATTCATGATTCAATTCATGATTCATGATTCATGATTCGATTCATGATTCATGTTTCGATTCATGATTCATGATTCATAAAACATGATTCGATTCATGATTCATGATTTATGATTCAATTCATGATTTATGATTTATGATTCAATTTATGATTCAATTCATGATTCATGATTCATGATTCAATTCATGATTCATTATTTAATTCATGATTCGATTCATGATTCATGATTCATTATACATGATTCAATTCATGATTCATGATTTGATTCATGATTCATGATTCAATTCAGGATTCATGATTTATGATTCAATTCATGATTCAATTCATGATTCATGATTCATGATTCGATTCATAATTCATAATTCGATTTATAATTCATGATTCAATTCATGATTCATGATTTATGATTCAATTCATGATTCAATTCATGATTCATGATTCAATTCATGATTCGAGATTCATGATTCGATTCATGATTCATGATTTAATTCATGATACATGATTAGATTCATGATTTAATTCATGATTCATGATTGATGATTCGATTCATGATTCATGATTCATGATTCATGATTCATGATTCAAATCATGATTCAAATCATGATTCATGATTCAATTCATGATTTATGATTCAATTCATGATTCATGATTCAATTCATGATTCATGATTCAATTCATGATTAATGATTAATGATTCGTTTCATGATTCATGATTCATTTCATGATTCGTGTTTCGATTCATAATTCATGATTCAATTCATGATTCATGATTCAATTCATGATTCATGATTTGATTCATTATTCATGATTCATGATTCATGAATCGATTCATGATTCTTGATTCATTTCATAATTCATGATTCATGATTCAATTCATGATTCATGTTTCGATTCATGATTCATGATTCGATTCATGATTCATGATTTATAATTCATGATTCAATTCATGATTCATGATTCATGATTCAGTTCATGATTCATGATTCAATTCATGATTCATGATTCGATTCATGATTCATGATTCATGATTCATGATTCGATTCATGATTCATGATTTATGATTCAATTCATGATTCATGATTCGATTCATGATTCATGATTTATGATTCAATTCATGATTCATGATTCGAGTCATGATTCATGATTCAATTCATGATTTATGATTTATGAATCAATTTATGATTCAATTCATGATTCATGATTCATGATTCATGATTCATGATTCGATTCATGATTCATGATTCAATTCATGATTCATGATTCATGATTTATGATTCAATTCATGATTTATGATTCATGATTCATTTCATGATTCATGATTCATGATTCATGATTCATGATTCATGATTCATGATTCGATTCATGATTCATGATTCATCTCATGATTCATGATTCATGATTTATGATTCAATTCATGATTTATGATTCATGATTCATTTCATGATTCATGATTCGATTCATGATTTATGATTCAATTCATGATTTATGATTCATGATTCATTTCATGATTCATGATTCGATTCATGATTCATGATTCATAATTCATAATTCAATTCATGATTCATGATTCGATTTATGATTCAATTCATGATTCAATTCATGATTCATGATTCATGATTCGATTCATGATTCATGATTCGATTTATGATTCATGATTCAATTCATGATTCATGATTTATGATTCAATTCATAATTCATGATTCAATTCATGATTCGAGATTCATGATTCGAATTATGATTCATGATTCATGATTCGATTCATGATTCAATTCATGATTTATGATTCATGATTCATGATTCAATTCATGATTCATGATTCATGCTTCGATTCATGATTCATGATTCGATTTATGATTCATGATTCAATTCATCATTCGAGATTCATGATTCGATTCATGACTCATGATTCAATTCATGATTCAATTCATGATTCATAATTCGATTCATTATTTATGATTCATGATTCATGATTCGATTCATGATTCTTGATTCATTTCATGAATCTCAATTCATGATTCAATTCATGATTCATGTTTTGATTCATGATTCATGATTCAATTCAGGATTCATGATTTATGATTCAATTCATGATTAAATTCATGATTCATTTCATGATTCATGATTCAATTCATGTTTCATTTTATGATTCATGATTCATGATTTAATTCATGATTAATGATTCATGCTTCATGATTCATGATTCAAATCATGATTTAATTCATGATTCATGATTCAATTCATGATTTATGATTCAATTCATGATTCATGATTCAATTCATGATTAATGATTCGATTCATGATTAATGATTTATGATTCGTTTCATGATTCATGATTCATTTCATGATTCTTGTTTCGATTCATAATTCATGATTCAATTCATGATTCATGATTCAATCCATGATTCATGATTCGATTCATTATTCATGATTCATGATTCATGATTCGATTCATGATTCTTGATTCGATTCAAGATTCATGATTCAATTCATGATTCGTGATTCATAATTCATGATTCAATTCATGATTCATGATTCATGATTCAATTCATGATTCATGATTCAATTCATGATTCGATTCATGATTCATGAATCATGATTCATGATTCGATTCATGATTCATGGTTCGATTCATGATTCATGATTCATGAAACATGATTCGATTCATGATTCATGATTTATGATTCAATTCATGATGTATGATTTATGATTCAATTTCTGATTCAATTCATGATTCATGATTCATGATTCGATTCATGATTCATGATTCAATTCATGATTCATGATTCATTATTTAATTCATGATTCGAATCATGATTTATGATTCAATTCATGATTCATGATTCATGATTCATTTCATGATTCATGATTCGATTCATGATTCATGATTCATGATTCATGATTCAATTTATGATTCATGATTTGATTCATAATTCATGATTCAATTCAGGATTCATGATTTATGATTCAATTCATGATTCAATTCATGATTCATGATTCATGATTCAATTCATTATTCGAGATTCATGATTCGATTCATGATTCATGATTCAATTCATGATTTATGATTCATGATTCATGATTCAATTCATGATTCATGATTCATGATTCATGATTCGATTCATGATTCATGATTCAATTTATGATTCATGATTTGATTCATGATTCATGATTCAATTAATGAATCATGATTCATGATTCATAATTAAATTCAAGATTCATTTCATGATTCATGATTTATGATTCATTTCATGATTCATGATTCATGATTCAATTCATGATTCATGTTTCGATTCATGATTCATGATTCATGAAACATGATTCGATTCATGATTCATGATTTATGATTCAATTCATGATTTATGATTTATGATTCAATTTATGATTCAATTCATGATTCATGATTCATGATTCATGATTCAATTCATGATTCATTATTTAATTCATGATTCGATTCATGATTCCTGATTCATTATACATGATTCAATTCATGATTCATGATTTGATTCATGATTCATGATTCAATTCAGGATTCATGATTTATGATTCAATTAATGATTCAATTCATGATTCATGATTCATGATTCGATTCATAATTCATAATTCGATTTATAATTCATGATTCAATTCATGATTCATGATTTATGATTCAATTCATGATTCAATTCATGATTCATGATTCAATTCATGATTCGAGATTCATGATTCGATTCATGATTCATGATTTAATTCATGATACATGATTAGATTCATGATTTAATTCATGATTCATGATTGATGATTCGATTCATGATTCATGATTCATGATTCATGATTCAAATCATGATTCATGATTTATGATTCAATTCATGATTCAATTCATGATTCATGATTCAATTCATGATTCGAGATTCATGATTCAATTCATGATTCATGATTCATGATTCAGTTCATGATTCATGATTCAATTCATGATTCATGATTCGATTCATGATTCATGATTCATGATTCATGATTCGATTCATGATTCATGATTTATGATTCAATTCATGATTCATGATTCGATTCATGATTCATGATTTATGATTCAATTCATGATTCATGATTCGAGTCATGATTCATGATTCAATTCATGATTTATGATTTATGAATCAATTTATGATTCAATTCATGATTCATGATTCATGATTCATGATTCATGATTCGATTCATGATTCATGATTCAATTCATGATTCATGATTCATGATTTATGATTCAATTCATGATTTATGATTCATGATTCATTTCATGATTCATGATTCATGATTCATGATTCATGATTCATGATTCGATTCATGATTCATGATTCAATTCATGATTCATGATTCATGATTTATGATTCAATTCATGATTTATGATTCATGATTCATTTCATGATTCATGATTCGATTCATGATTTATGATTCAATTCATGATTTATGATTCATGATTCATTTCATGATTCATGATTCGATTCATGATTCATGATTCATAATTCATAATTCAATTCATGATTCATGATTCGATTTATGATTCAATTCATGATTCAATTCATGATTCATGATTCATGATTCGATTCATGATTCATGATTCGATTTATGATTCATGATTCAATTCATGATTCATGATTTATGATTCAATTCATAATTCATGATTCAATTCATGATTCGAGATTCATGATTCGATTCATGATTCATGATTCATGATTCGATTCATGATTCAATTCATGATTTATGATTCATGATTCATGATTCAATTCATGATTCATGATTCATGCTTCGATTCATGATTCATGATTCGATTTATGATTCATGATTCAATTCATCATTCGAGATTCATGATTCGATTCATGACTCATGATTCAATTCATGATTCAATTCATGATTCATAATTCGATTCATTATTTATGATTCATGATTCATGATTCGATTCATGATTCTTGATTCATTTCATGAATCTCAATTCATGATTCAATTCATGATTCATGTTTTGATTCATGATTCATGATTCAATTCAGGATTCATGATTTATGATTCAATTCATGATTAAATTCATGATTCATTTCATGATTCATGATTCAATTCATGTTTCATTTTATGATTCATGATTCATGATTTAATTCATGATTAATGATTCATGCTTCATGATTCATGATTCAAATCATGATTTAATTCATGATTCATGATTCAATTCATGATTTATGATTCAATTCATGATTCATGATTCAATTCATGATTAATGATTCGATTCATGATTAATGATTTATGATTCGTTTCATGATTCATGATTCATTTCATGATTCTTGTTTCGATTCATAATTCATGATTCAATTCATGATTCATGATTCAATCCATGATTCATGATTCGATTCATTATTCATGATTCATGATTCATGATTCGATTCATGATTCTTGATTTGATTCAAGATTCATGATTCAATTCATGATTCGTGATTCATAATTCATGATTCAATTCATGATTCATGATTCATGATTCAATTCATGATTCATGATTCAATTCATGATTCGATTCATGATTCATGATTCATGAAACATGATTCGATTCATGATTCATGGTTCGATTCATGATTCATGATTCATGAAACATGATTCGATTCATGATTCATGATTTATGATTCAATTCATGATGTATGATTTATGATTCAATTTATGATTCAATTCATGATTCATGATTCATGATTCGATTCATGATTCATGATTCAATTCATGATTCATGATTCATTATTTAATTCATGATTCGAATCATGATTTATGATTCAATTCATGATTCATGATTCATGATTCATTTCATGATTCATGATTCGATTCATGATTCATGATTCATGATTCATGATTCAATTTATGATTCATGATTTGATTCATAATTCATGATTCAATTCAGGATTCATGATTTATGATTCAATTCATGATTCAATTCATGATTCATGATTCATGATTCAATTCATTATTCGAGATTCATGATTCGATTCATGATTCATGATTCAATTCATGATTTATGATTCATGATTCATGATTCAATTCATGATTCAATTCATGATTCATGATTCATGATTCGATTCATGATTCATGATTCAATTTATGATTCATGATTTGATTCATGATTCATGATTCAATTAATGAATCATGATTCATGATTCATAATTAAATTCATGATTCATTTCATGATTCATGATTTATGATTCATTTCATGATTCATGATTCATGATTCAATTCATGATTCATGTTTCGATTCATGATTCATGATTCATGAAACATGATTCGATTCATGATTCATGATTTATGATTCAATTCATGATTTATGATTTATGATTCAATTTATGATTCAATTCATGATTCATGATTCATGATTCATGATTCAATTCATGATTCATTATTTAATTCATGATTCGATTCATGATTCCTGATTCATTATACATGATTCAATTCATGATTCATGATTTGATTCATGATTCATGATTCAATTCAGGATTCATGATTTATGATTCAATTAATGATTCAATTCATGATTCATGATTCATGATTCGATTCATAATTCATAATTCGATTTATAATTCATGATTCAATTCATGATTCATGATTTATGATTCAATTCATGATTCAATTCATGATTCATGATTCAATTCATGATTCGAGATTCATGATTCGATTCATGATTCATGATTTAATTCATGATACATGATTAGATTCATGATTTAATTCATGATTCATGATTGATGATTCGATTCATGATTCATGATTCATGATTCATGATTCAAATCATGATTCATGATTTATGATTCAATTCATGATTCAATTCATGATTCATGATTCAATTCATGATTCGAGATTCATGATTCGATTCATGATTCATGATTTAATTCATGATACATGATTAGATTCATGATTTAATTCATGATTCATGATTGATGATTCGATTCATGATTCATGATTCATGATTCATGATTCATGATTCAAATCATGATTCAAATCATGATTCATGATTCAATTCATGATTTATGATTCAATTCATGATTCATGATTCAATTCATGATTCATGATTCAATTCATGATTAATGATTAATGATTCGTTTCATGATTCATGATTCATTTCATGATTCGTGTTTCGATTCATAATTCATGATTCAATTCATGATTCATGATTCAATTCATGATTCATGATTTGATTCATTATTCATGATTCATGATTCATGAATCGATTCATGATTCTTGATTCATTTCATAATTCATGATTCATGATTCAATTCATGATTCATGTTTCGATTCATGATTCATGATTCGATTCATGATTCATGATTTATAATTCATGATTCAATTCATGATTCATGATTCATGATTCAGTTCATGATTCATGATTCAATTCATGATTCATGATTCGATTCATGATTCATGATTCATGATTCATGATTCGATTCATGATTCATGATTTATGATTCAATTCATGATTCATGATTCGATTCATGATTCATGATTTATGATTCAATTCATGATTCATGATTCGAGTCATGATTCATGATTCAATTCATGATTTATGATTTATGAATCAATTTATGATTCAATTCATGATTCTTGATTCATGATTCATGATTCATGATTCGATTCATGATTCATGATTCAATTCATGATTCATGATTCATGATTTATGATTCAATTCATGATTTATGATTCATGATTCATTTCATGATTCATGATTCATGATTCATGATTCATGATTCATGATTCGATTCATGATTCATGATTCAATTCATAATTCATGATTCATGATTTATGATTCAATTCATGATTTATGATTCATGATTCATTTCATGATTCATGATTCGATTCATGATTTATGATTCAATTCATGATTTATGATTCATGATTCATTTCATGATTCATGATTCGATTCATGATTCATGATTCATAATTCATAATTCAATTCATGATTCATGATTCGATTTATGATTCAATTCATGATTCAATTCATGATTCATGATTCATGATTCGATTCATGATTCATGATTCGATTTATGATTCATGATTCAATTCATGTTTCATGATTTATGATTCAATTCATAATTCATGATTCAATTCATGATTCGAGATTCATGATTCGATTCATGATTCATGATTCATGATTCGATTCATGATTCAATTCATGATTTATGATTCATGATTCATGATTCAATTCATGATTCATGATTCATGCTTCGATTCATGATTCATGATTCGATTTATGATTCATGATTCAATTCATCATTCGAGATTCATGATTCGATTCATGACTCATGATTCAATTCATGATTCAATTCATGATTCATAATTCGATTCATTATTTATGATTCATGATTCATGATTCGATTCATGATTCTTGATTCATTTCATGAATCTCAATTCATGATTCAATTCATGATTCATGTTTTGATTCATGATTCATGATTCAATTCAGGATTCATGATTTATGATTCAATTCATGATTAAATTCATGATTCATTTCATGATTCATGATTCAATTCATGTTTCATTTTATGATTCATGATTCATGATTTAATTCATGATTAATGATTCATGCTTCATGATTCATGATTCAAATCATGATTTAATTCATGATTCATGATTCAATTCATGATTTATGATTCAATTCATGATTCATGATTCAATTCATGATTAATGATTCGATTCATGATTAATGATTTATGATTCATTTTATGATTCATGATTCATGATTTAATTCATGATTAATGATTCATGCTTCATGATTCATGATTCAAATCATGATTTAATTCATGATTCATGATTCAATTCATAATTCATGATTCAATTCATGATTCATGATTCAATCCATGATTCATGATTCGATTCATTATTCATGATTCATGATTCATGATTCGATTCATGATTCTTGATTCGATTCAAGATTCATGATTCAATTCATGATTCGTGATTCATAATTCATGATTCAATTCATGATTCATGATTCATGATTCAATTCATGATTCATGATTCAATTAATGATTCGATTCATGATTCATGATTCATGAAACATGATTCGATTCATGATTCATGGTTCGATTCATGATTCATGATTCATGAAACATGATTCGATTCATGATTCATGATTTATGATTCAATTCATGATGTATGATTTATGCTTCAATTTATGATTCAATTCATGATTCATGATTCGATTCATGATTCATGATTCAATTCATGATTCATGATTCATTATTTAATTCATGATTCGAATCATGATTTATGATTCAATTCATGATTCATGATTCATGATTCATTTCATGATTCATGATTCGATTCATGATTCATGATTCATTATTCATGATTCAATTTATGATTCATGATTTGATTCATAATTCATGATTCAATTCAGGATTCATGATTTATGATTCAATTCATGATTCAATTCATGATTCATGATTCATGATTCAATTCATTATTCGAGATTCATGATTCGATTCATGATTCATGATTCAATTCATGATTTATGATTCATGATTCATGATTCAATTCATGATTCAATTCATGATTCATGATTCATGATTCGATTCATGATTCATGATTCAATTTATGATTCATGATTTGATTCATGATTCATGATTCAATTAATGAATCATGATTCATGATTCATAATTAAATTCATGATTCATTTCATGATTCATGATTTATGATTCATTTCATGATTCATGATTCATGATTCAATTCATGATTCATGTTTCGATTCATGATTCATGATTCATGAAACATGATTCGATTCATGATTCATGATTTATGATTCAATTCATGATTTATGATTTATGATTCAATTTATGATTCAATTCATGATTCATGATTCATGATTCATGATTCAATTCATGATTCATTATTTAATTCATGATTCGATTCATGATTCCTGATTCATTATACATGATTCAATTCATGATTCATGATTTGATTCATGATTCATGATTCAATTCAGGATTCATGATTTATGATTCAATTAATGATTCAATTCATGATTCATGATTCATGATTCGATTCATAATTCATAATTCGATTTATAATTCATGATTCAATTCATGATTCATGATTTATGATTCAATTCATGATTCAATTCATGATTCATGATTCAATTCATGATTCGAGATTCATGATTCGATTCATGATTTATGATTCAATTCATGATTCATGATTCAATTCATGATTCATGATTCAATTCATGATTAATGATTAATGATTCGTTTCATGATTCATGATTCATTTCATGATTCGTGTTTCGATTCATAATTCATGATTCAATTCATGATTCATGATTCAATTCATGATTCATGATTTGATTCATTATTCATGATTCATGATTCATGATTCGATTCATGATTCTTGATTCATTTCATGATTCATGATTCATGATTCAATTCATGATTCATGTTTCGATTCATGATTCAAGATTCGATTCATGATTCATGATTTATAATTCATGATTCAATTCATGATTCATGATTCATGATTCATGATTCAGTTCATGATTCATGATTCAATTCATGATTCATGATTCGATTCATGATTCATGATTCATGATTCATGATTCGATTCATGATTCATGATTTATGATTCAATTCATGATTCATGATTCGAGTCATGATTCATGATTCAATTCATGATTTATGATTTATGAATCAATTTATGATTCAATTCATGATTCATGATTCATGATTCATGATTCATGATTCGATTCATGATTCATGATTCAATTCATGATTCATGATTTATGATTCAATTCATGATTTATGATTCATGATTCATTTCATGATTCATGATTCATGATTCATGATTCATGATTCGATTCATGATTCATGATTCAATTCATGATTCATGATTCATGATTTATGATTCAATTCATGATTTATGATTCATGATTCATTTCATGATTTATGATTCGATTCATGATTTATGATTCAATTCATGATTTATGATTCATGATTCATTTCATGATTCATGATTCGATTCATGATTCATGATTCATAATTCATAATTCAATTCATGATTCATGATTCGATTTATGATTCAATTCATGATTCAATTCATGATTCATGATTCATGATTCATGATTCGATTTATGATTCATGATTCAATTCATGATTCATGATTTATGATTCAATTCATGATTCAATTCATAATTCATGATTCAATTCATGATTCGAGATTCATAATTCGATTCATGATTCATGATTCATGATTCGATTCATGATTCAATTCATGATTTATGATTCATGATTCATGATTCAATTCATGATTCATGATTCATGCTTCGATTCATGATTCATGATTCATGATTAGATTCATGATTCATAATTCATGATTCAATTCATGATTCATGATTCGATTTATGATTCTCAATTCGATTCATGATTAATGATTTATGATTCGTTTCATGATTCATGATTCATTTCATGATTCTTGTTTCCATTCATAATTCATGATTCAATTCATGATTCATGATTCAATCCATGATTCATGATTCGATTCATTATTCATGATTCATGATACATGATTCGATTCATGATTCTTGATTCGATTCAAGATTCATGATTCAATTCATGATTCGTGATTCATAATTCATGATTCAATTCATGATTCATGATTCATGATTCATGATTCAATTCATGATTCATGATTCAATTCATGATTCATGATTCGATTCATGATTCATGATTCATGAAACATGATTCGATTCATGATTCATGATTCATGATTCGATTCATGATTCATGATTCATGAAACATGATTCGATTCATGATTCATGATTTATGATTCAATTCATGATTTATGATTTATGATTCAATTTATGATTCAATTCATGATTCATGATTCATGATTCGATTCATGATTCATGATTCAATTCATGATTCATGATTCATTATTTAATTCTTGATTCGAATCATGATTTATGATTCAATTCATGATTCATGATTCATGATTCATGATTTGATTCATGATTCATTATTCATGATTCAATTTATGATTCATGATTTGATTCATGATTCATGATTCAATTCAGGATTCATGATTTATGATTCAATTCATGATTCAATTCATGATTCATGATTCATGATTCGATTCATGATTCATGATTCGATTTATGATTCATGATTCATTTCATGATTCATGATTTATGATTCAATTCATGATTCAATTCATGATTCATGATTCAATTCATTATTCGAGATTCATGATTCGATTCATGATTCATGATTCAATTCATGATTTATGATTCATGATTCATAATTAAATTCATGATTCATTTCATGATTCATGATTTATGATTCATTTCATGAATCATGATTCATGATTCAATTCATGATTCATGTTTCGATTCATGATTCATGATTCATAAAACATGATTCGATTCATGATTCATGATTTATGATTCAATTCATGATTTATGATTTATGATTCAATTTATGACTCAATTCATGATTCATGATTCATGATTCATGATTCAATTCATGATTCATTATTTAATTCATGATTCGATTCATGATTCATGATTCATTATACATGATTCAATTCATGATTCATGATTTGATTCATGATTCATGATTCAATTCAGGATTCATGATTTATGATTCAATTCATGATTCAATTCATGATTCATGATTCATGATTCGATTCATAATTCATAATTCGATTTATAATTCATGATTCAATTCATGATTCATGATTTATGATTCAATTCATGATTCAATTCATGATTCATGATTCAATTCATGATTCGAGATTCATGATTCGATTCATGATTCATGATTTAATTCATGATACATGATTAGATTCATGATTTAATTCATGATTCATGATTGATGATTCGATTCATGATTCATGATTCATGATTCATGATTCATGATTCAAATCATGATTCAAATCATGATTCATGATTCAATTCATGATTTATGATTCAATTCATGATTCATGATTCAATTCATGATTCATGATTCAATTCATGATTAATGATTAATGATTCGTTTCATGATTCATGATTCATTTCATGATTCGTGTTTCGATTCATAATTCATGATTCAATTCATGATTCATGATTCAATTCATGATTCATGATTTGATTCATTATTCATGATTCATGATTCATGAATCGATTCATGATTCTTGATTCATTTCATAATTCATGATTCATGATTCAATTCATGATTCATGTTTCGATTCATGATTCATGATTCGATTCATGATTCATGATTTATAATTCATGATTCAATTCATGATTCATGATTCATGATTCAGTTCATGATTCATGATTCAATTCATGATTCATGATTCGATTCATGATTCATGATTCATGATTCATGATTCGATTCATGATTCATGATTTATGATTCAATTCATGATTCATGATTCATGATTTATGATTCAATTCATGATTCATGATTCGAGTCATGATTCATGATTCAATTCATGATTTATGATTTATGAATCAATTTATGATTCAATTCATGATTCATGATTCATGATTCATGATTCATGATTCGATTCATGATTCATGATTCAATTCATGATTCATGATTCATGATTTATGATTCAATTCATGATTTATGATTCATGATTCATTTCATGATTCATGATTCATGATTCATGATTCATGATTCATGATTCATGATTCATGATTCATGATTCGATTCATGATTCATGATTCAATTCATGATTCATGATTCATGATTTATGATTCAATTCATGATTTATGATTCATGATTCATTTCATGATTCATGATTCGATTCATGATTTATGATTCAATTCATGATTTATGATTCATGATTCATTTCATGATTCATGATTCGATTCATGATTCATGATTCATAATTCATAATTCAATTCATGATTCATGATTCGATTTATGATTCAATTCATGATTCAATTCATGATTCATGATTCATGATTCGATTTATGATTCATGATTCAATTCATGATTCATGATTTATGATTCAATTCATAATTCATGATTCAATTCATGATTCGAGATTCATGATTCGATTCATGATTCATGATTCATGATTCGATTCATGATTCAATTCATGATTTATGATTCATGATTCATGATTCAATTCATGATTAATGATTAATGATTCGTTTCATGATTCATGATTCATTTCATGATTCGTGTTTCGATTCATAATTCATGATTCAATTCATGATTCATGATTCAATTCATGATTCATGATTTGATTCATTATTCATGATTCATGATTCTTGATTCATTTCATAATTCATGATTCATGATTCAATTAATGATTCATGTTTCGATTCATGATTCATGATTCGATTCATGATTCATGATTTATAATTCATGATTCAATTCATGATTCATGATTCATGATTCAGTTCATGATTCATGATTCAATTCATGATTCATGATTCGATTCATGATTCATGATTCATGATTCATGATTCGATTTATGATTCATGATTTATGATTCAATTCATGATTCGATTCATGATTCATGATTTATGATTCAATTCATGATTCATGATTCGAGTCATGATTCATGATTCAATTCATGATTTATGATTTATGAATCAATTTATGATTCAATTCATGATTCATGATTCATGATTCATGATTCGATTCATGATTCATGATTCAATTCATGATTCATGATTCATGATTTATGATTCAATTCATGATTTATGATTCATGATTCATTTCATGATTCATGATTCATGATTCATGATTCATGATTCGATTCATGATTCATGATTCAATTCATGATTCATGATTCATGATTTATGATTCAATTCATGATTTATGATTCATGATTCATTTCATGATTCATGATTCGATTCATGATTTATGATTCAATTCATGATTTATGATTCATGATTCATTTCATGATTCATGATTCGATTCATGATTCATGATTCATAATTCATAATTCAATTCATGATTCATGATTCGATTTATGATTCAATTCATGATTCAATTCATGATTCATGATTCATGATTCGATTCATGATTCATGATTCGATTTATGATTCATGATTCAATTCATGATTCATGATTTATGATTCAATTCATAATTCATGATTCAATTCATGATTCGAGATTCATGATTCGATTCATGATTCATGATTCATGATTTGATTCATGATTCAATTCATGATTTATGATTCATGATTCATGATTCAATTCATGATTCATGATTCATGCTTCGATTCATGATTCATGATTCGATTTATGATTCATGATTCAATTCATCATTCGAGATTCATGATTCGATTCATGACTCATGATTCAATTCATGATTCAATTCATGATTCATAATTCGATTCATTATTTATGATTCATGATTCATGATTCGATTCATGATTCTTGATTCATTTCATGAATCTCAATTCATGATTCAATTCATGATTCATGTTTTGATTCATGATTCATGATTCAATTCAGGATTCATGATTTATGATTCAATTCATGATTCAATTCATGATTCATGATTCATGATTCGATTCATTATTCATGATTCATTTCATGATTCATGATTTATGATTCAATTCATGATTCAATTCATGATTCATGATTCAATTCATTATTCGAGATTCATGATTCGATTCATGATTCATGATTCAATTCATGATTTATGATTCATGATTCATGATTCAATTCATGATTCAATTCATGATTCATGAATTCATGATTCAATTCACGTGTTTCGATTCATAATTCATGATTCAATTCATGATTCATGATTTGTTTCATTATTCATGATTAATGATTCATGATTCGATTCATGATTCATGATTTAATTTATGATTCAGGATTTGATTCATGATTCATGATTCAATTAATGAATCATGATTCATGATTCATAATTAAATTCATGATTCATTTCATGATTCATGATTTATGATACATTTCATGATTCATGATTCATGATTCAATTCATGATTCATGTTTCGATTCATGATTCATGATTCGATTCATGATTCATGATTCGATTCATGATTCATGATTTATAATTCATGATTCAATTCATGATTCATGATTCATGATTCATGATTCAATTCATGATTCATGATTCAATTCATGATTCATGATTCGATTCATGATTCATGATTCATGAAACATGATTCGATTCATGATTCATGATTTATAATTCATGATTCAATTCATGATTCATGATTCATGATTCAGTTCATGATTCATGATTCAATTCATGATTCATGATTCGATTCATGATTCATGATTCATGATTCATGATTCGATTCATGATTCATGATTTATGATTCAATTCATGATTCGATTCATGATTCATGATTTATGATTCAATTCATGATTCATGATTCGAGTCATGATTCATGATTCAATTCATGATTTATGATTTATGAATCAATTTATGATTCAATTCATGATTCATGATTCATGATTCATGATTCATGATTCGATTCATGATTCATGATTCAATTCATGATTCATGATTCATGATTTATGATTCAATTCATGATTTATGATTCATGATTCATTTCATGATTCATGATTCATGATTCATGATTCATGATTCGATTCATGATTCATGATTCAATTCATGATTCATGATTCATGATTTATGATTCAATTCATGATTTATGATTCATGATTCATGATTCGATTCATGATTTATGATTCAATTCATGATTTATGATTCATGATTCATTTCATGATTCATGATTCGATTCATGATTCATGATTCATAATTCATAATTCAATTCATGATTCATGATTCGATTTATGATTCAATTCATGATTCAATTCATGATTCATGATTCATGATTCGATTCATGATTCATGATTCGATTTATGATTCATGATTCAATTCATGATTCATGATTTATGATTCAATTCATAATTCATGATTCAATTCATGATTCGAGATTCATGATTCGATTCATGATTCATGATTCATGATTCGATTCATGATTCAATTCATGATTTATGATTCATGATTCATGATTCAATTCATGATTCATGATTCATGCTTCGATTCATGATTCATGATTCGATTTATGATTCGTGATTCAATTCATCATTCGAGATTCATGATTCGATTCATGACTCATGATTCAATTCATGATTCAATTCATGATTCATAATTCGATTCATTATTTATGATTCATGATTCATGATTCGATTCATGATTCTTGATTCATTTCATGAATCTCAATTCATGATTCAATTCATGATTCATGTTTTGATTCATGATTCATGATTCAATTCAGGATTCATGATTTATGATTCAATTCATGATTCAATTCATGATTCATGATTCATGATTCGATTCATTATTCATGATTCATTTCATGATTCATGATTTATGATTCAATTCATGATTCAATTCATGATTCATGATTCAATTCATTATTCGAGATTCATGATTCGATTCATGATTCATGATTCAATTCATGATTTATGATTCATGATTCATGATTCAATTCATGATTCAATTCATGATTCATGAATTCATGATTCAATTCACGTGTTTCGATTCATAATTCATGATTCAATTCATGATTCATGATTTGTTTCATTATTCATGATTAATGATTCATGATTCGATTCATGATTCATGATTTAATTTATGATTCAGGATTTGATTCATGATTCATGATTCAATTAATGAATCATGATTCATGATTTATAATTAAATTCATGATTCATTTCATGATTCATGATTTATGATACATTTCATGATTCATGATTCATGATTCAATTCATGATTCATGTTTCGATTCATGATTCATGATTCGATTCATGATTCATGATTCGATTCATGATTCATGATTTATAATTCATGATTCAATTCATGATTCATGATTCATGATTCATGATTCAATTCATGATTCATGATTCAATTCATGATTCATGATTCGATTCATGATTCATGATTCATGAAACATGATTCGATTCATGATTCATGATTTATGATTCAATTCATGATTTATGATCTATGATTCAATTTATGATTCAATTTATGATTCATGATTCATGATTCATGATTCATGATTCATGATTCAATTCATGATTCATGATTCATTATTTAATTCATGATTCGATTCATGATTCATGATTCATTATTCATGATTCAATTCATGATTCATGATTTGATTCATGATTCATGATTTGATTCATGATTCAATTCATGATTCATGATTCATGATTCAATTTATGATTCATGATTCGATTCATGATTCATGATTCATGATTCATGATTCATCATTCAAATCATTGTTCAATTCTTGATTCATGATTCAATTTGTGATTCATGATTTATGATTCAACTCATGATTCAATTCATGATTCATGATTCATGATTCGATTCATGATTCATGATTCAATTCATGATTCATGATTTGATTCATGATTCATGATTCGATTCATGATTCATGATTCAATTCATGATTCATGATTTGATTCATGATTCATGATTCAATTCATGATTCATGATTTATGATTCAATTCATGATTCAATTCATGATTCATGATTTAAGATTCAATTCATGATTTAATTCAAGATTTATGATTCATGATTCATGATTCAATTCATGATTCATTTCATGATTCATGATTCAATTCATGATTCATGATTCATGATTCAATTCATGATTAAATTCATGATTCATTTCATGATTCATGATTCAATTCATGTTTCATTTTATGATTCATGATTCATGATTTAATTCATGATTAATGATTCATGCTTCATGATTCATGATTCAAATCATGATTTAATTCATGATTCATGATTCAATTCATGATTTATGATTCAATTCATGATTCATCATTCAATTCATGATTCATGATTCGTTTCATGATTCATGATTCATTTCATGATTCTTGTTTCGATTCATAATTCATGATTCAATTCATGATTCATAATTCAATCCATGATTCATGATTCGATTCATTATTTATGATTCATGATTCATGATTCGATTCATGATTCTTGATTCGATTCAAGATTCATGATTCGATTCATGATTCATGATTCATAATTCATGATTCAATTCATGATTCATGATTCATGATTCATGATTCAATTCATGATTCATGATTCAATTCATGATTCATGATTCGATTCATGATTCATGATTCATGATTCATGAAACATGATTCGATTCATGATTCATGATTTATGATTCAATTCATGATTTATGATTTATGATTCAATTTATGATTCAATTCATGATTCATGATTCATGATTTGATTCATGATTCATGATTCAATTCAGGATTCATGATTTATGATTCAATTCATAATTCATGATTCATGATTCATTTCATGATTCATGATTCGATTCATGATTCATGATTCAATTTATGATTCATGATTTGATTCATGATTCATGATTCAATTCAGGATTCATGATTTATGATTCAATTCATGATTCAATTCATGATTCATGATTCATGATTCGATTCATGATTCATGATTCGATTTATGATTCATGATTCATTTCATGATTCATGATTTATGATTCAATTCATGATTCAATTCATGATTCATGATTCAATTCATTATTCGAGATTCATGATTCGATTCATGATTCATGATTCAATTCATGATTTATGATTCATGATTCATGATTCAATTCATGATTCAATTCATGATTCATGATTCATGATTCATGATTCGATTCATGCTTCATGATTCAATTTATGATTCATGATTTGATTCATGATTCATGATTTAATTAATGAATCATGATTCATGATTCATAATTAAATTCATGATTCATTTCATGATTCATGATTTATGATTCATTTCATGATTCATGATTCATGATTCAATTCATGATTCATGTTTCGATTCATGATTCATCATTCATGAAACATGATTCGATTCATGATTCATGATTCAATTCATGATTCATGATTCATTATTTAATTCATGATTCGATTCATGATTCATGATTCATTATTCATGATTCAATTCATGATTCATGATTTGATTCATGATTCATGATTCAATTCAGGATTCATGATTCATGATTCGATTCATAATTCATAATTCGATTTATAATTCATGATTCAATTCATGATTCATGATTTATGATTCAATTCATGATTCAATTCATGATTCATGATTCAATTCATGATTCGAGATTCATGATTCGATTCATGATTCATGATTTAATTCATGATACATGATTAGATTCATGATTTAATTCATGATTCATGATTGATGATTCGATTCATGATTCATGATTCATGATTCATGATTCAAATCATGATTCAAATCATGATTCATGATTCAATTCATGATTTATGATTCAATTCATGATTCATGATTCAATTCATGATTTATGATTCAATTCATGATTCATGATTCAATTCATGATTCATGATTCAATTCATGATTAATGATTAATGATTCGTTTCATGATTCATGATTCATTTCATGATTCGTGTTTCGATTCATAATTCATGATTCAATTCATGATTCATGATTCAATTCATGATTCATGATTTGATTCATTATTCATGATTCATGATTCATGATTCGATTCATGATTCTTGATTCATTTCATGATTCATGATTCATGATTCAATTCATGATTCATGTTTCGATTCATGATTCATGATTCGATTCATGATTCATGATTTATAATTCATGATTCAATTCATGATTCATGATTCATGATTCATGATTTATGATTCACTCATGATTCATGATTCGAGTCATGATTCATGATTCAATTCATGATTTATGATTTATGAATCAATTTATGATTCAATTCATGATTCATGATTCATGATTCGATTCATGATTCATGATTCATGATTTGATTCATGATTCATGATTCAATTCATGATTCATGATTCATGATTTATGATTCAATTAATGATTTATGATTCATGATTCATTTCATGATTCATGATTCGATTCATGATTTATGATTCAATTCATGATTCATGATTCATGATTCGATTCATGATTCATGATTCAATTCATGATTCATGATTTATGATTCAATTCATGATTCAATTCATAATTCATGATTCAATTCATGATTCGAGATTCATGATTCGATTCATGATTCATGATTCATGATTCGATTCATGATTCAATTCATGATTTATGATTCATGATTCATGATTCAATTCATGATTCATGATTCATGCTTCGATTCATGATTCATGATTCATGATTAGATTCATTATTCATAATTCATGATTCAATTCATGATTCATGATTCGATTTATGATTCATGATTCAATTCATGATTCGAGATTCATGATTCGATTCATGATTCATGATTCAATTCATGATTCAATTCATGATTCATAATTCGATTCATTATTTATGATTCATGATTCATGATTCGATTCATGATTCTTGATTCATTTCATGAATCTCAATTCATGATTCAATTCATGATTCATGTTTTGATTCATGATTCATGATTCAATTCAGGATTCATGATTTATGATTCAATTCATGATTCAATTCATGATTCATGATTCATGATTCGATTCATGATTCATGATTCAATTTATTATTCATGATTCATGATTCGATTCATGATTTATGATTCAATTCATGATTCAATTCATGATTCATGATTCAATTCATTATTCGAGATTCATGATTCGATTCATGATTCATGATTCAATTCATGATTTATGATTCATGATTCATGATTCAATTCATGATTCATGATTCAATTCATGATTCATGATTTATGATTCAATTCATGATTCAATTCATAATTCATGATTCAATTCATGATTCGAGATTCATAATTCGATTCATGATTCATGATTCATGATTCGATTCATGATTCAATTCATGATTTATGATTCATGATTCATGATTCAATTCATGATTCATGATTCATGCTTCGATTCATGATTCATGATTCATGATTAGATTCATGATTCATAATTCATGATTCAATTCATGATTCATGATTCGATTTATGATTCTCAATTCGATTCATGATTAATGATTTATGATTCGTTTCATGATTCATGATTCATTTCATGATTCTTGTTTCCATTCATAATTCATGATTCAATTCATGATTCATGATTCAATCCATGATTCATGATTCGATTCATTATTCATGATTCATGATACATGATTCGATTCATGATTCTTGATTCGATTCAAGATTCATGATTCAATTCATGATTCGTGATTCATAATTCATGATTCAATTCATGATTCATGATTCATGATTCATGATTCAATTCATGATTCATGATTCAATTCATGATTCATGATTCGATTCATGATTCATGATTCATGAAACATGATTCGATTCATGATTCATGATTCATGATTCGATTCATGATTCATGATTCATGAAACATGATTCGATTCATGATTCATGATTTATGATTCAATTCATGATTTATGATTTATGATTCAATTTATGATTCAATTCATGATTCATGATTCATGATTCAATTCATGATTCATGATTCATTATTTAATTCTTGATTCGAATCATGATTTATGATTCAATTCATGATTCATGATTCATGATTCATGATTTGATTCATGATTCATTATTCATGATTCAATTTATGATTCATGATTTGATTCATGATTCATGATTCAATTCAGGATTCATGATTTATGATTCAATTCATGATTCAATTCATGATTCATTATTCATGATTCGATTCATGATTCATGATTCGATTTATGATTCATGATTCATTTCATGATTCATGATTTATGATTCAATTCATGATTCAATTCATGATTCATGATTCAATTCATTATTCGAGATTCATGATTCGATTCATGATTCATGATTCAATTCATGATTTATGATTCATGATTCATAATTAAATTCATGATTCATTTCATGATTCATGATTTATGATTCATTTCATGAATCATGATTCATGATTCAATTCATGATTCATGTTTCGATTCATGATTCATGATTCATAAAACATGATTCGATTCATGATTCATGATTTATGATTCAATTCATGATTTATGATTTATGATTCAATTTATGACTCAATTCATGATTCATGATTCATGATTCATGATTCAATTCATGATTCATTATTTAATTCATGATTCGATTCATGATTCATGATTCATTATACATGATTCAATTCATGATTCATGATTTGATTCATGATTCATGATTCAATTCAGGATTCATGATTTATGATTCAATTCATGATTCAATTCATGATTCATGATTCATGATTCGATTCATAATTCATAATTCGATTTATAATTCATGATTCAATTCATGATTCATGATTTATGATTCAATTCATGATTCAATTCATGATTCATGATTCAATTCATGATTCGAGATTCATGATTCGATTCATGATTCATGATTTAATTCATGATACATGATTAGATTCATGATTTAATTCATGATTCATGATTGATGATTCGATTCATGATTCATGATTCATGATTCATGATTCATGATTCAAATCATGATTCAAATCATGATTCATGATTCAATTCATGATTTATGATTCAATTCATGATTCATGATTCAATTCATGATTAATGATTAATGATTCGTTTCATGATTCATGATTCATTTCATGATTCGTGTTTCGATTCATAATTCATGATTCAATTCATGATTCATGATTCAATTCATGATTCATGATTTGATTCATTATTTATGATTCATGATTCATGAATCGATTCATGATTCTTGATTCATTTCATAATTCATGATTCATGATTCAATTCATGATTCATGTTTCGATTCATGATTCATGATTCGATTCATGATTCATGATTTATAATTCATGATTCAATTCATGATTCATGATTCATGATTCAGTTCATGATTCATGATTCAATTCATGATTCATGATTCGATTCATGATTCATGATTCATGATTCATGATTCGATTCATGATTCATGATTTATGATTCAATTCATGATTCATGATTCATGATTTATGATTCAATTCATGATTCATGATTCGAGTCATGATTCATGATTCAATTCATGATTTATGATTTATGAATCAATTTATGATTCAATTCATGATTCATGATTCATGATTCATGATTCATGATTCGATTCATGATTCATGATTCAATTCATGATTCATGATTCATGATTTATGATTCAATTCATGATTTATGATTCATGATTCATTTCATGATTCATGATTCATGATTCATGATTCATGATTCATGATTCATGATTCATGATTCGATTCATGATTCATGATTCAATTCATGATTCATGATTCATGATTTATGATTCAATTCATGATTTATGATTCATGATTCATTTCATGATTCATGATTCGATTCATGATTTATGATTCAATTCATGATTTATGATTCATGATTCATTTCATGATTCATGATTCGATTCATGATTCATGATTCATAATTCATAATTCAATTCATGATTCATGATTCGATTTATGATTCAATTCATGATTCAATTCATGATTCATGATTCATGATTCGATTTATGATTCATGATTCAATTCATGATTCATGATTTATGATTCAATTCATAATTCATGATTCAATTCATGATTCGAGATTCATGATTCGATTCATGATTCATGATTCATGATTCGATTCATGATTCAATTCATGATTTATGATTCATGATTCATGATTCAATTCATGATTAATGATTAATGATTCGTTTCATGATTCATGATTCATTTCATGATTCGTGTTTCGATTCATAATTCATGATTCAATTCATGATTCATGATTCAATTCATGATTCATGATTTGATTCATTATTCATGATTCATGATTCTTGATTCATTTCATAATTCATGATTCATGATTCAATTCATGATTCATGTTTCGATTCATGATTCATGATTCGATTCATGATTCATGATTTATAATTCATGATTCAATTCATGATTCATGATTCATGATTCAGTTCATGATTCATGATTCAATTCATGATTCATGATTCGATTCATGATTCATGATTCATGATTCATGATTCGATTTATGATTCATGATTTATGATTCAATTCATGATTCGATTCATGATTCATGATTTATGATTCAATTCATGATTCATGATTCGAGTCATGATTCATGATTCAATTCATGATTTATGATTTATGAATCAATTTATGATTCAATTCATGATTCATGATTCATGATTCATGATTCATGATTCGATTCATGATTCATGATTCAATTCATGATTCATGATTCATGATTTATGATTCAATTCATGATTTATGATTCATGATTCATTTCATGATTCATGATTCATGATTCATGATTCATGATTCGATTCATGATTCATGATTCAATTCATGATTCATGATTCATGATTTATGATTCAATTCATGATTTATGATTCATGATTCATTTCATGATTCATGATTCGATTCATGATTTATGATTCAATTCATGATTTATGATTCATGATTCATTTCATGATTCATGATTCGATTCATGATTCATGATTCATAATTCATAATTCAATTCATGATTCATGATTCGATTTATGATTCAATTCATGATTCAATTCATGATTCATGATTCATGATTCGATTCATGATTCATGATTCGATTTATGATTCATGATTCAATTCATGATTCATGATTTATGATTCAATTCATAATTCATGATTCAATTCATGATTCGAGATTCATGATTCGATTCATGATTCATGATTCATGATTTGATTCATGATTCAATTCATGATTTATGATTCATGATTCATGATTCAATTCATGATTCATGATTCATGCTTCGATTCATGATTCATGATTCGATTTATGATTCATGATTCAATTCATCATTCGAGATTCATGATTCGATTCATGACTCATGATTCAATTCATGATTCAATTCATGATTCATAATTCGATTCATTATTTATGATTCATGATTCATGATTCGATTCATGATTCTTGATTCATTTCATGAATCTCAATTCATGATTCAATTCATGATTCATGTTTTGATTCATGATTCATGATTCAATTCAGGATTCATGATTTATGATTCAATTCATGATTCAATTCATGATTCATGATTCATGATTCGATTCATTATTCATGATTCATTTCATGATTCATGATTTATGATTCAATTCATGATTCAATTCATGATTCATGATTCAATTCATTATTCGAGATTCATGATTCGATTCATGATTCATGATTCAATTCATGATTTATGATTCATGATTCATGATTCAATTCATGATTCAATTCATGATTCATGAATTCATGATTCAATTCACGTGTTTCGATTCATAATTCATGATTCAATTCATGATTCATGATTTGTTTCATTATTCATGATTAATGATTCATGATTCGATTCATGATTCATGATTTAATTTATGATTCAGGATTTGATTCATGATTCATGATTCAATTAATGAATCATGATTCATGATTCATAATTAAATTCATGATTCATTTCATGATTCATGATTTATGATACATTTCATGATTCATGATTCATGATTCAATTCATGATTCATGTTTCGATTCATGATTCATGATTCGATTCATGATTCATGATTCGATTCATGATTCATGATTTATAATTCATGATTCAATTCATGATTCATGATTCATGATTCATGATTCAATTCATGATTCATGATTCAATTCATGATTCATGATTCGATTCATGATTCATGATTCATGAAACATGATTCGATTCATGATTCATGATTTATAATTCATGATTCAATTCATGATTCATGATTCATGATTCAGTTCATGATTCATGATTCAATTCATGATTCATGATTCGATTCATGATTCATGATTCATGATTCATGATTCGATTCATGATTCATGATTTATGATTCAATTCATGATTCGATTCATGATTCATGATTTATGATTCAATTCATGATTCGAGTCATGATTCATGATTCAATTCATGATTTATGATTTATGAATCAATTTATGATTCAATTCATGATTCATGATTCATGATTCATGATTCATGATTCGATTCATGATTCATGATTCAATTCATGATTCATGATTCATGATTTATGATTCAATTCATGATTTATGATTCATGATTCATTTCATGATTCATGATTCATGATTCATGATTCATGATTCGATTCATGATTCATGATTCAATTCATGATTCATGATTCATGATTTATGATTCAATTCATGATTTATGATTCATGATTCATGATTCGATTCATGATTTATGATTCAATTCATGATTTATGATTCATGATTCATTTCATGATTCATGATTCGATTCATGATTCATGATTCATAATTCATAATTCAATTCATGATTCATGATTCGATTTATGATTCAATTCATGATTCAATTCATGATTCATGATTCATGATTCGATTCATGATTCATGATTCGATTTATGATTCATGATTCAATTCATGATTCATGATTTATGATTCAATTCATAATTCATGATTCAATTCATGATTCGAGATTCATGATTCGATTCATGATTCATGATTCATGATTCGATTCATGATTCAATTCATGATTTATGATTCATGATTCATGATTCAATTCATGATTCATGATTCATGCTTCGATTCATGATTCATGATTCGATTTATGATTCGTGATTCAATTCATCATTCGAGATTCATGATTCGATTCATGACTCATGATTCAATTCATGATTCAATTCATGATTCATAATTCGATTCATTATTTATGATTCATGATTCATGATTCGATTCATGATTCTTGATTCATTTCATGAATCTCAATTCATGATTCAATTCATGATTCATGTTTTGATTCATGATTCATGATTCAATTCAGGATTCATGATTTATGATTCAATTCATGATTCAATTCATGATTCATGATTCATGATTCGATTCATTATTCATGATTCATTTCATGATTCATGATTTATGATTCAATTCATGATTCAATTCATGATTCATGATTCAATTCATTATTCGAGATTCATGATTCGATTCATGATTCATGATTCAATTCATGATTTATGATTCATGATTCATGATTCAATTCATGATTCAATTCATGATTCATGAATTCATGATTCAATTCACGTGTTTCGATTCATAATTCATGATTCAATTCATGATTCATGATTTGTTTCATTATTCATGATTAATGATTCATGATTCGATTCATGATTCATGATTTAATTTATGATTCAGGATTTGATTCATGATTCATGATTCAATTAATGAATCATGATTCATGATTTATAATTAAATTCATGATTCATTTCATGATTCATGATTTATGATACATTTCATGATTCATGATTCATGATTCAATTCATGATTCATGTTTCGATTCATGATTCATGATTCGATTCATGATTCATGATTCGATTCATGATTCATGATTTATAATTCATGATTCAATTCATGATTCATGATTCATGATTCATGATTCAATTCATGATTCATGATTCAATTCATGATTCATGATTCGATTCATGATTCATGATTCATGAAACATGATTCGATTCATGATTCATGATTTATGATTCAATTCATGATTTATGATCTATGATTCAATTTATGATTCAATTTATGATTCATGATTCATGATTCATGATTCATGATTCATGATTCAATTCATGATTCATGATTCATTATTTAATTCATGATTCGATTCATGATTCATGATTCATTATTCATGATTCAATTCATGATTCATGATTTGATTCATGATTCATGATTTGATTCATGATTCATGATTCAATTCAGGATTCATGATTTATGATTTAATTCATGATTCAATTCATGATTCATGATTCATGATTCGATTCATAATTCATAATTCGATTTATAATTCATGATTCAATTCATGATTCATGATTTATGATTCAATTCATGATTCAATTCATGATTCATGATTCAATTCATGATTCGAGATTCATGATTCGATTCATGATTTATGATTTAATTCATGATACATGATTAGATTCATGATTTAATTCATGATTCATGATTGATGATTCGATTCATGATTCATGATTCATGATTCATGATTTAATTCATGATGCATGATTAGATTCATGATTTAATTCATGATTCATGATTGATGATTCGATTCATGATTCAATTCATGATTCATGATTCATGATTCAAATCATGATTCAAATCATGATTCATGATTCAATTCATGATTTATGATTCAATTCATGATTCATGATTCAATTCATGATTCATGATTCAATTCATGATTAATGATTAATGATTCGTTTCATGATTCATGATTCATTTCATGATTCGTGTTTCGATTCATAATTCATGATTCAATTCATGATTCATGATTTGTTTCATTATTAATGATTCATGATTAATGATTCGATTCATGATTCTTGATTCATTTCATGATTCATGATTCATGATTTAATTCATGATTCATGATTCGATTCATGATTCATGATTTATAATTCATGATTCAATTCATGATTCATGATTCGATTCATGATTCATGATTCATGATTCATGATTCGATTCATAATTCATGATTTATGATTCAATTCATGATTCATGATTCGAGTCATGATTCATGATTCAATTCATGATTTATGATTTATGATTCAATTCATGATTCAATTCATGATTCATGATTCATGATTCGATTCATGATTCATGATTCGATTTATGATTCATGATTCAATTCATGATTCATGATTTATGATTCAATTCATGATTCAATTCATGATTCATGATTCAATTCATGATTCGAGATTCATGATTCGATTCATGATTCATGATTCATGATTCGATTCATGATTCAATTCATGATTCATGATTCATGATTCATGATTCAATTCATGATTTATGATTCATGATTCGATTCATAATTCATGATTCATGCTTCGATTCATGATTCATGATTCGATTCATGATTCATGATTCATGATTCAACTCATGATTCATGATTCGATTTATGATTCATGATTCAATTCATGATTCGAGATTCATGATTCGGATCATGATTCATGATTCAATTCATGATTCATGATTCATGATTCGATTCATGATTCAATTCATGATTCATGATTCATGATTCAATTTATGATTCATGATTCGATTCATGATTCATGATTCATGATTCATGATTCATCATTCAAATCATTGTTCAATTCTTGATTCATGATTCAATTTGTGATTCATGATTTATGATTCAACTCATGATTCAATTCATGATTCATGATTCATGATTCGATTCATGATTCATGATTCAATTCATGATTCATGATTTGATTCATGATTCATGATTCGATTCATGATTCATGATTCAATTCATGATTCATGATTTGATTCATGATTCATGATTCAATTCATGATTCATGATTTATGATTCAATTCATGATTCAATTCATGATTCATGATTTAAGATTCAATTCATGATTTAATTCAAGATTTATGATTCATGATTCATGATTCAATTCATGATTCATTTCATGATTCATGATTCAATTCATGATTCATGATTCATGATTCAATTCATGATTAAATTCATGATTCATTTCATGATTCATGATTCAATTCATGTTTCATTTTATGATTCATGATTCATGATTTAATTCATGATTAATGATTCATGCTTCATGATTCATGATTCAAATCATGATTTAATTCATGATTCATGATTCAATTCATGATTTATGATTCAATTCATGATTCATCATTCAATTCATGATTCATGATTCGTTTCATGATTCATGATTCATTTCATGATTCTTGTTTCGATTCATAATTCATGATTCAATTCATGATTCATAATTCAATCCATGATTCATGATTCGATTCATTATTTATGATTCATGATTCATGATTCGATTCATGATTCTTGATTCGATTCAAGATTCATGATTCGATTCATGATTCATGATTCATAATTCATGATTCAATTCATGATTCATGATTCATGATTCATGATTCAATTCATGATTCATGATTCAATTCATGATTCATGATTCGATTCATGATTCATGATTCATGATTCATGAAACATGATTCGATTCATGATTCATGATTTATGATTCAATTCATGATTTATGATTTATGATTCAATTTATGATTCAATTCATGATTCATGATTCATGATTTGATTCATGATTCATGATTCAATTCAGGATTCATGATTTATGATTCAATTCATAATTCATGATTCATGATTCATTTCATGATTCATGATTCGATTCATGATTCATGATTCAATTTATGATTCATGATTTGATTCATGATTCATGATTCAATTCAGGATTCATGATTTATGATTCAATTCATGATTCAATTCATGATTCATGATTCATGATTCGATTCATGATTCATGATTCGATTTATGATTCATGATTCATTTCATGATTCATGATTTATGATTCAATTCATGATTCAATTCATGATTCATGATTCAATTCATTATTCGAGATTCATGATTCGATTCATGATTCATGATTCAATTCATGATTTATGATTCATGATTCATGATTCAATTCATGATTCAATTCATGATTCATGATTCATGATTCATGATTCGATTCATGCTTCATGATTCAATTTATGATTCATGATTTGATTCATGATTCATGATTTAATTAATGAATCATGATTCATGATTCATAATTAAATTCATGATTCATTTCATGATTCATGATTTATGATTCATTTCATGATTCATGATTCATGATTCAATTCATGATTCATGTTTCGATTCATGATTCATCATTCATGAAACATGATTCGATTCATGATTCATGATTCAATTCATGATTCATGATTCATTATTTAATTCATGATTCGATTCATGATTCATGATTCATTATTCATGATTCAATTCATGATTCATGATTTGATTCATGATTCATGATTCAATTCAGGATTCATGATTCATGATTCGATTCATAATTCATAATTCGATTTATAATTCATGATTCAATTCATGATTCATGATTTATGATTCAATTCATGATTCAATTCATGATTCATGATTCAATTCATGATTCGAGATTCATGATTCGATTCATGATTCATGATTTAATTCATGATACATGATTAGATTCATGATTTAATTCATGATTCATGATTGATGATTCGATTCATGATTCATGATTCATGATTCATGATTCAAATCATGATTCAAATCATGATTCATGATTCAATTCATGATTTATGATTCAATTCATGATTCATGATTCAATTCATGATTTATGATTCAATTCATGATTCATGATTCAATTCATGATTCATGATTCAATTCATGATTAATGATTAATGATTCGTTTCATGATTCATGATTCATTTCATGATTCGTGTTTCGATTCATAATTCATGATTCAATTCATGATTCATGATTCAATTCATGATTCATGATTTGATTCATTATTCATGATTCATGATTCATGATTCGATTCATGATTCTTGATTCATTTCATGATTCATGATTCATGATTCAATTCATGATTCATGTTTCGATTCATGATTCATGATTCGATTCATGATTCATGATTTATAATTCATGATTCAATTCATGATTCATGATTCATGATTCATGATTTATGATTCACTCATGATTCATGATTCGAGTCATGATTCATGATTCAATTCATGATTTATGATTTATGAATCAATTTATGATTCAATTCATGATTCATGATTCATGATTCGATTCATGATTCATGATTCATGATTTGATTCATGATTCATGATTCAATTCATGATTCATGATTCATGATTTATGATTCAATTAATGATTTATGATTCATGATTCATTTCATGATTCATGATTCGATTCATGATTTATGATTCAATTCATGATTCATGATTCATGATTCGATTCATGATTCATGATTCAATTCATGATTCATGATTTATGATTCAATTCATGATTCAATTCATAATTCATGATTCAATTCATGATTCGAGATTCATGATTCGATTCATGATTCATGATTCATGATTCGATTCATGATTCAATTCATGATTTATGATTCATGATTCATGATTCAATTCATGATTCATGATTCATGCTTCGATTCATGATTCATGATTCATGATTAGATTCATTATTCATAATTCATGATTCAATTCATGATTCATGATTCGATTTATGATTCATGATTCAATTCATGATTCGAGATTCATGATTCGATTCATGATTCATGATTCAATTCATGATTCAATTCATGATTCATAATTCGATTCATTATTTATGATTCATGATTCATGATTCGATTCATGATTCTTGATTCATTTCATGAATCTCAATTCATGATTCAATTCATGATTCATGTTTTGATTCATGATTCATGATTCAATTCAGGATTCATGATTTATGATTCAATTCATGATTCAATTCATGATTCATGATTCATGATTCGATTCATGATTCATGATTCAATTTATTATTCATGATTCATTTCATGATTCATGATTTATGATTCAATTCATGATTCATGATTCAATTCATTATTCGAGATTCATGATTCGATTCATGATTCATGATTCAATTCATGATTTATGATTCATGATTCATGATTCAATTCATGATTCAATTCATGATTCATGATTCAATTTATGATTCATGATTTGATTCATGATTCATGATTAAATTAATGAATCATGATTCATGATTCATGATTCATGATTCATAATTAAATTCATGATTCATTTCATGATTCATGATTTATGATTCATTTCATGATTCATGATTCATGATTCAATTCATGATTCATGATTCATGATTCATAATTAAATTCATGATTCATTTCATGATTCATGATTTATGATTCATTTCATGATTCATGATTCATGATTCATTTCATGATTCATGTTTCGATTCATGATTCATGATTCGATTCATGATTCATGATTCATAATTAAATTCATGATTCATGATTCATAATTCATGATTGAATTCATGATTCATGATTCATGATTCATGATTCAATTCATGATTCATGATTCAATTCATGATTCATGATTCGATTCATGATTCATGATTCATGAAACATGATTCGATTCATGATTCATGATTTATGATTCAATTCATGATTTATGATTTATGATTCAATTTATGATTCAAGTCATGATTCATGATTCATGATTCATGATTTATGATTCATGATTCAATTCATGATTCATGATTCATTATTTAATTCATGATTAGATTCATGATTCATGATTCATTATTCATGATTCAATTCATGATTCATGATTTGATTCATGATACATGATTCAATTCAGGATTCATGATTTATGATTCAATTCATGATTCAATTTATGATTCATGATTCATGATTCGATTCATAATTGATAATTCGATTTATAATTCATGATTCAATTCATGATTCATGATTTATGATTCAATTCATGATTCAATTCATGATTCATGATTCAATTCATGATTCGAGATTCAAGATTCGATTCATGATTCATGATTTAATTCATGATACATGATTAGATTCATGATTTAAATCATGATTCATGATTGATGATTCGATTCATGATTCATGATTCATGATTCATGATTCAAATCATGATTCAAATCATGATTCATGATTCAATTCATGATTTATGATTCAATTTATGATTCATGATTCAATTCATGATTCATGATTCAATTCATGATTAATGATTAATGATTCGTTTCATGATTCATTTCATGATTCGTGTTTCGATTCATAATTCATGATTCAATTCATGATTCATGATTCAATTCATGATTCATGATTTGATTCATTATTCATGATTCATGATTCGATTCATGAATCTTGATTCATTTCATGATTCATGATTCATGATTCAATTCATGATTCATGTTTCGATTCATGATTCATGATTCGATTCATGATTCATGATTTATAATTCATGATTCAATTCATGATTCATGATTCATGATTCATGATTCAGTTCATGATTCATGATTCAATTCATGATTCATGATTCGATTCATGATTCATGATTCGATTCATGATTTATGATTTATGAATCAATTTATGATTCAATTCATGATTCATGATTCATGATTCATGATTCATGATTCATGATTCAATTCATGATTCATGATTCATTATTTAATTCATGATTCGATTCATGATTTATGATTCAATTCATGATTTATGATTCATGATTCATTTCATGATTCATGATTCGATTCATGATTCATGATTCATAATTCATAATTCAATTCATGATTCATGATTCGATTTATGATTCAATTCATGATTCAATTCATGATTCATGATTTATGATTCATGATTCGATTCATGATTCATGATTCGATTTATGATTCATGATTCAATTCATGATTCATGATTTATGATTCAATTCATGATTCAATTCATAATTCATGATTCAATTCATGATTCGAGATTCATGATTCGATTCATGATTCATGATTCATGATTCGATACATGATTCAATTCATGATTTATGATTCATGATTCATGATTCAATTCATGATTCATGATTCATGCTTCGATTCATGATTCATGATTCGATTCATGATTCATAATTCATGATTCAATTCATGATTCATGATTCGATTTATGATTCATGATTCAATTCATGATTCGAGATTCATGATTCGATTCATGATTCATGATTCAATTCATGATTCATGATTCAATTCATGATTCATAATTCGATTCATTATTTATGATTCATGATTCATGATTCGATTCATGATTCTTGATTCATTTCATGAATCTCAATTCATGATTCAATTCATGATTCATGTTTCGATTCATGATTCATGATTCGATTCATGATTCATGATTTATAATTCATGATTCAATTCATGATTCATGATTCATGATTCATGATTCAGTTCATGATTCATGATTCAATTCATGATTCATGATTCGATTCATGATTCATGATTCATGATTCATGATTCGATTCATGATTCATGATTTATGATTCTATTCATGATTCATGATTCGAGTCATGATTCATGATTCAATTCATGATTTATGATTTATGAATCAATTTATGATTCAATTCATTATTCATGATTCATGATTCATGATTCATGATTCGATTCATGATTCATGATTCGATTCATGATTCATGATTCAATTCATGATTCATGATTCATTATTTAATTCATGATTCGATTCATGATTTATGATTCAATTCATGATTTATGATTCATGATTCATTTCATGATTCATGATTCGATTCATGATTCATGATTCATAATTCATAATTCAATTAATGATTCATGATTCGATTTATGATTCAATTCATTATTCATGATTCATGATTCATGATTCGATTCATGATTCATGATTCAATTCATGATTCATGATTCATTATTTAATTCATGATTCGATTCATGATTTATGATTCAATTCATGATTTATGATTCATGATTCATTTCATGATTCATGATTCGATTCATGATTCATGATTCATAATTCATAATTCAATTCATGATTCATGATTCGATTTATGATTCAATTCATGATTCAATTCATGATTCATGATTCATGATTCGATTCATGATTCATGATTCGATTTATGATTCATGATTCAATTCATGATTCATGATTTATGATTCAATTCATGATTCAATTCATAATTCATAATTCAATTCATGATTCGAGATTCATGATTCGATTCATGATTCATGATTCGATTCATGATTCAAATTATGATTTATGATTCATGATTCATGATTCAATTCATGATTCATGATTCATGATTCGATTCATAATTCATGATTCATGCCTAGATTCATGATTCATGATTCGATTCATAATTCATAATTCATGATTCAATTCATGATTCATGATTTGATTTATGATTCATGATTCAATTAATGATTCGAGATTCATGATTCGATTCATGATTCATGATTCAATTCATGATTCATGATTCAATTCATGATTCATGATTCGATTCATGATTCTTGATTCATTTCATGATTCATGATTCAATTCATGATTCATGTTTCGATTCATGATTCATGATTCGATTCATGATTCATGATTTATAATTCATGATTCAGTTCATGATTCATGATTCAATTCATGATTCATGATTCGATTCATGATTCATGATTCATGATTCGATTCATGATTCATGATTCATGATTCGATTCATGATTCATGATTTAGGATTTAATTCATGATTCATGATTCAATTCATGATTTATGATTTATGAATCAATTTATGATTCAATTCATGATTCATGATTCATGATTCATGATTCAATTCATGATTCATGATTCATTATTTAATTCATGATTCGATTCATGATTTATGATTCAATTCATGATTTATAATTCATGATTCATTTCATGATTCATGATTCGATTCATGATTCATGATTCATAATTCATGATTCAATTCATGATTCATGATTTGATTTATGATTCAATTCATGATTCAATTCATGATTCATGATTCATGATTCGATTTATGATTCATGATTCGATTTATGATTCATGATTCAATTCATGATTCATGATTTATGATTCAATTTATGATTCAATTCATGATTCATGATTCAATTCATGATTCGAGATTCATGATTCGATTCATGATTCATGATTCATGATTCGATTCATGATTCAATTCATTATTCATGATTCATGATTCAATTCATGACTTATGATTCATGATTCGATTCATAATTCATGATTCATGCTTCGATTCATGATTCATGATTCATGATTCGATTCATGATTCATGATTCATGATTCAACTCATGATTCATGATTCGATTTATGATTCATGATTCAATTCATGATTCGAGATTCATGATTCGATTCATGATTCATGATTCAATTCATGATTCGATTCATGATTCGATTCATGATTCAATTGATGATTAATGAATCATGATTCATGATTTAATTTATGATTCATGATTCATGATTCGATTCATGATTCATGATTCATGATTCATGATTCATCATTCAAATCATGGTTCAATTCATGATTCATTATTCAATTCATGATTTATGATTCAAATTATGATTCATGATTCGATTCTTGATTAATGATTTATGATTCGTTTCATGATTCATGATTCATTTCATGATTCATGATTCGATTCATTATTCATGATTCATGATTCATTATTCGATTCATGATTCTTGATTCATTTCATGATTCATGATTCATGATTCAATTCATGATTCATGTTTCGATTCATGTATCTTGATTCGATTCATGATTCATGTTTCGATTCATGTATCTTGATTCGATTCATGATTCATAATTCGATTCATGATTTGATTCATGATTCATGATTCAATTCATGATTCATGATTTAATTCATGATTCGATTCATGATTCATGATTCATGATTCATTATTCAATTCATGATTTAAGATTATATTCATGATTTATGATTTATGATTCAATTCATGATTCAATTCATGATTCATGATTCGATTCATGATTCATGATTCGATTCATGATTCATGATTCAATTCATGATTCATGATTCATTATTTAATTCATGATTCGATTCATGATTCATGATTCAATTCATGATTCATGATTCATGATTCAATTCATGATTCATGATTTATGATTCAATTCATGATTCAATTCATTATTTGAGATTCATGATTCGATTCATGATTCATGATTCAATTCATGATTTATGATTCATGATTCATGATTCAATTCATGATTCAATTCATGATTCATGATTCATGATTCATGATTCGATTCATGATTCATGATTCGATTCATGATTCATGATTCAATTTATGATTCATGATTTGATTCATGATTCATGATTCAATTAATGAATCATGATTCATGATTCATAATTAAATTCATGATTCATTTCATGATTCATGATTTATGATTCATTTCATGATTCATGATTCATGATTCAATTCATGATTCATGTTTCGATTCATGATTCATGATTCGATTCATGATTCATGATTCGATTCATGATTCATGATTCATAATTCATGATTCAATTTATGATTCATGATTCATGATTCAATTCATGATTCATGATTCAATTCATGATTCATGATTCGATTCATGATTCATGATTCATGAAACATGATTCGATTCATGATTCATGATTTAGGATTCAATTCATGATTTATGATTTATGATTCAATTTATGATTCAATTCATGATTCATGATTCATGATTCATGATTCATGATTCGATTCATGATTCATGATTCAATTCATGATTCATGATTCATTATTGAATTCATGATTCGATTCATGATTCATGATTCATTATTCATGATTCAATTCATGATTCATGATTTGATTCATGATTCATGATTCAATTCAGGATTCATGATTTATGATTCAATTCATGATTCAATTCATGATTCATGATTCATGATTCGATTCATAATTCATAATTCGATTTATAATTCATGATTCAATTCATGATTCATGATTTATGATTCAATTCATGATTCAATTCATGATTCATGATTCAATTCATGATTCGAGATTCATGATTCGATTCATGATTCATGATTTAATTCATGATACATGATTAGATTCATGATTTAATTCATGATTCATGATTGATGATTCGATTCATGATTCATGATTCATGATTCATGATTCAAATCATGATTCAAATCATGATTCATGATTCAATTCATGATTTATGATTCAATTCATGATTCATGATTCAATTCATGATTCATGATTCAATTCATGATTAATGATTAATGATTCGTTTCATGATTCATGATTCATTTCATGATTCGTGTTTCGATTCATAATTCATGATTCAATTCATGATTCATGATTCAATTCATGATTCATGATTTGATTCATTATTCATGATTCATGATTCATGATTCGATTCATGATTCTTGATTCATTTCATGATTCATGATTCATGATTCAATTCATGATTCATGTTTCGATTCATGATTCATGATTCGATTCTTGATTCATGATTTATAATTCATGATTCAATTCATCATTCATGATTCGATTCATGAAACATGATTCGATTCATGATTCATGATTTATGATTCAATTCATGATTTATGATTCATGATTCAGTTCATGATTCATGATTCAATTCATGATTCATGATTCGATTCATGACTCACTATTCATGATTCATGATTCGATTCATGATTCATGATTTATGATTCAATTCATGATTCATGACTCGAGTCATGATTCATGATTCAATTCATGATTTATGATTTATGAATCAATTTATGATTCAATTCATGATTCATGATTCATGATTCATGATTCATGATTCGATTCATGATTCATGATTCGATTCATGATTCATGATTCAATTCATGATTCATGATTCATGATTTATGATTCAATTCATGATTTATGATTCATGATTCATTTCATGATTCGATTCATGATTCATGATTCGATTTATGATTCATGATTCAATTCATGATTCATGATTTATGATTCAATTCATGATTCAATTCATAATTCATGATTCAATTCATGATTTGAGATTCATGATTCGATTCATGATTCATGATTCGATTCATGATTCAATTCATGATTTATGATTCATGATTCATGATTCAATTCATGATTCATGATTCATGCTTTGATTCATGATTCATGATTCGATTCATGATTCATAATTCATGATTCAATTCATGATTCATGATTCGATATATGATTCATGATTCAATTCATGATTCGAGATTCATGATTCGATTCATGATTCATGATTCAATTCATGATTCAATTCATGATTCATAATTCGATTCATTATTTATGATTCATGATTCATGATTCGATTCATAATTCTTGATTTATTTCATGAATCTCAATTCATGATTCAATTCATGATTCATGTTTTGATTCATGATTCATGATTCAATTCAGGATTCATGATTTATGATTCACTTCATGACTCAATGCATGATTCATGATTCATGATTCGATTCATGATTCATGATTCGATTTATTATTCATGATTCATATCATGATTCATGATTTATGATTCAATTCATGATTCAATTCATGATTCATGATTCAATTCATGATTCATGATTCAATTCATGATTTATGATTCATGATTCATGATTCAATTCATGATTCAATTCATGATTCATGATTCGATTCATGATTCATGATTCAATTTATGATTCATGATTTGATTCATGATTCATGATTTATGATTCATTTCATGATTCATGATTCATGATTCAATTCATGATTCATGTTTCGATTCATGTTTCGATTCATGATTCGATTCATGATTCATGATTCGATTCATGATTCATGATTCATAATTCATGATTCAATTCATGATTCATGATTCATGATTCAATTCATGATTCATGATTCAATTCATGATTCATCATTCGATTCATGATTCATGATTCATGAAACATGATTCGATTCATGATTCATGATTTATGATTTAATTCATGATTTATGATTTATGATTCAATTTATGATTCAATTCATGATTCATGATTCATGATTCATGATTCATGATTCAATTCATGATTCATGATTCATTATTTAATTCATGATTCGATTCATGATTCATGATTCATTATTCATGATTCAATTCATGATTCATGATTTGATTCATGATTCATGATGCAATTCAGGATTCATGATTTATGATTCAATTCATGATTCAATTCATGATTCATGATTCATGATTCGATTCATAATTCATAATTCGATTTATAATTCATGATTCAATTCATGATTCATGATTTATGATTCAATTCATGATTCAATTCATGATTCATGATTCAATTCATGATTCGAGATTCATGATTCGATTCACGATTCATGATTTAATTCATGATACAAGATTAGATTCATGATTTAATTCATGATTCATGATGATGATTCGATTCATGATTCATGATTCATGATTCATGATTCAAATCATGATTCAAATCATGATTCATGATTCAATTCATGATTTATGATTCAATTCATGAATTATGATTCAATTCATGATTCATGATTCAATTCATGATTAATGATTAATGATTCGTTTCATGATTCATGATTCATTTCATGATTCGTGTTTCGATTCATAATTTATGATTCCATTCATGATTCATGATTCAATTCATGATTCATGATTTGTTTCTTTATTCATGATTCATGATTCATGATTCAATTCATGATTCATGTTTCGATTCATGATTCATGATTCGATTCATGATTCATGATTTATAATTCATGATTCAATTCGTGATTCATGATTCATGATTCATGATTCAGTTCATGATTCATGATTCAATTCATGATTCATGATTCGATTCATGATTCATGATTCATGATTCATGATTCGATTCATGATTCATGATTTATGATTCAATTCATGATTCATGATTCGAGTCATGATTCATGATTCAATTCATGATTTATGATTTATGAATCAATTTATGATTCAATTCATGATTCATGATTCATGATTCATGATTCATGATTCGATTCATGATTCATGATTCAATTCATGATTCATGATTCATTATTTAATTCATGATTCGATTCATGATTTATGATTCAATTCATGATTTATGATTCATGATTCATTTCATGATTCATGATTCGATTCATGATTCATGATTCATAATTCATAATTCAATTCATGATTCATGATTCGATTTATGATTCAATTCATGATTCAATTCATGATTCATGATTCATGATTCATGATTCGATTCATGATTCATGATTCAATTCATGATTCGAGATTCATGATTCGATTCATGATTCATGATTTAATTCATGATACATGATTAGATTCATGATTTAATTCATGATTCATGATTGATGATTCGATTCATGATTCATGATTCATGATTCATGATTCATGATTCATGATTCAAATCATGATTCATGATTCAATTCATGATTTATGATTCAATTCATGATTCATGATTCAATTCATGATTCATGATTCAATTCATGATTAATGATTAATGATTCGTTTCATGATTCATGATTCATTTCATGATTCGTGTTTCGATTCATAATTCATGATTCAATTCATGATTCATGATTCAATTCATGATTCATGATTTGATTCATTATTCATGATTCATGATTCATGATTCATGATTCTTGATTCGATTCATGATTCTTGATTCATTTCATGATTCATGATTAAATTCATGATTCATGTTTCGATTCATGATTCATGATTCGATTCATGATTCATGATTCATGATTCATGATTCGATTCATGATTCATGATTCATGATTCGACTCATGATTCATGGTTTATGATTCAATTCATGATTCATGATTTGATTTATGATTCATGATTCAATTCATGATTCGAGATTCATGATTCGATTCATGATTCATGATTCAATTCATGATTTATGAATCAATTTATGATTCAATTCATTATTCATGATTCATGATTTATGATTCATGATTCGATTCATGATTCATGATTCAATTCATGATTCATGATTCATTATTTAATTCATGATTCGATTCATGATTTATGATTCAATTCATGATTTATGATTCATGATTCATTTCATGATTCATGATTCGATTCATGATTCATGATTCATAATTCATAATTCAATTCATGATTCATGATTCGATTTATGATTCAATTCATGATTCAATTCATGATTCATGATTCATGATTCGATTTATGATTCATGATTCATGATTCGATTTATGATTCATGATTCAATTCATGATTCATGATTTATGATTCAATTCATGATTCAATTCATAATTCATAATTCAATTCATGATTCGAGATTCATGATTCGATTCATGATTCATGATTCATGATTCGATTCATGATTCAATTCATGATTTATGATTCATGATTCATGATTCAATTCATGATTCATGATTCATGATTCGATTCATAATTCATGATTCATGCTTCGATTCATGATTCATGATTCATGATTCGATTCATGATTCATAATTCATGATTCAATTCATGATTCATGATTTGATTTATGATTCATGATTCAATTCATGATTCGAGATTCATGATTCGATTCATGATTCATGATTCATGATTCGATTCATGATTCAATTCATGATTTATGATTCATGATTCATGATTCAATTCATGATTCATGATTCATGATTCGATTCATAATTCATGATTCATGCTTCGATTCATGATTCATGATTCATGATTTGATTTATGATTCATGATTCAATTCATGATTCATGATTCGATTCATTATTTATGATTCATGATTCGATTCATGATTCAATTCATGATTCATGATTCATGATTCAATTTATGATTCATGATTCGATTCATGATTCATGATTCATGATTCATGATTCATCATTCAAATCATGGTTCAATTCATGATTTATGATTCAATTTGTGATTCATGATTTATGATTCAACTCATGATTCAATTCATGATTCATGATTCATGATTCGATTCATGATTCATGATTCAATTCATGATTCATGATTTGATTCATGATTCATGATTCATGATTCGATTCATGATTCATGATTCAATTCATGATTCATGATTTGATTCATGATTCATGATTCAATTCATGATTCATGATTTATGATTCAATTCATGATTCAATTCATGATTCATGATTTAAGATTCAATTCATGATTTAATTCAAGATTTATGATTCATGATTCATGATTCAATTCATGATTCATTTCATGATTCATGATTCAATTCATGATTCATGATTCATGATTCAATTCATGATTAAATTCATGATTCATTTCATGATTCATGATTCAATTCATGTTTCATTTTATGATTCATGATTCATGATTTAATTCATGATTAATGATTCATGCTTCATGATTCATGATTCAAATCATGATTTAATTCATGATTCATGATTCAATTCATGATTTATGATTCAATTCATGATTCATCATTCAATTCATGATTCATGATTCGTTTCATGATTCATGATTCATTTCATGATTCTTGTTTCGATTCATAATTCATGATTCAATTCATGATTCATGATTCAATCCATGATTCATGATTCGATTCATTATTTATGATTCATGATTCATGATTCGATTCATGATTCTTGATTCGATTCAAGATTCATGATTCGATTCATGATTCATGATTCATAATTCATGATTCAATTCATGATTCATGATTCATGATTCATGATTCAATTCATGATTCATGATTCAATTCATGATTCATGATTCGATTCATGATTCATGATTCATGATTCATGAAACATGATTCGATTCATGATTCATGATTTATGATTCAATTCATGATTTATGATTTATGATTCAATTTATGATTCAATTCATGATTCATGATTCATGATTTGATTCATGATTCATGATTCAATTCAGGATTCATGATTTATGATTCAATTCATAATTCATGATTCATGATTCATTTCATGATTCATGATTCGATTCATGATTCATGATTCAATTTATGATTCATGATTTGATTCATGATTCATGATTCAATTCAGGATTCATGATTTTTGATTCAATTCATGATTCAATTCATGATTCATGATTCGATTCATGATTCATGATTCGATTTATGATTCATGATTCATTTCATGATTCATGATTTATGATTCAATTCATGATTCAATTCATGATTCATGATTCAATTCATTATTCGAGATTCATGATTCGATTCATGATTCATGATTCAATTCATGATTTATGATTCATGATTCATGATTCAATTCATGATTCAATTCATGATTCATGATTCATGATTCATGATTCGATTCATGCTTCATGATTCAATTTATGATTCATGATATGATTCATGATTCATGATTTAATTAATGAATCATGATTCATGATTCATAATTAAATTCATGATTCATTTCATGATTCATGATTTATGATTCATTTCATGATTCATGATTCATGATTCACTTCATGATTCATGTTTCGATTCATGATTCATCATTCATGAAACATGATTCGATTCATGATTCATGATTCAATTCATGATTCATGATTCATTATTTAATTCATGATTCGATTCATGATTCATGATTCATTATTCATGATTCAATTCATGATTCATGATTTGATTCATGATTCATGATTCAATTCAGGATTCATGATTCATGATTCGATTCATAATTCATAATTCGATTTATAATTCATGATTCAATTCATGATTCATGATTTATGATTCAATTCATGATTCAATTCATGATTCATGATTCAATTCATGATTCGAGATTCATGATTCGATTCATGATTCATGATTTAATTCATGATACATGATTAGATTCATGATTTAATTCATGATTCATGATTGATGATTCGATTCATGATTCATGATTCATGATTCATGATTCAAATCATGATTCAAATCATGATTCATGATTCAATTCATGATTTATGATTCAATTCATGATTCATGATTCAATTCATGATTCATGATTCAATTCATGATTAATGATTAATGATTCGTTTCATGATTCATGATTCATTTCATGATTCGTGTTTCGATTCATAATTCATGATTCAATTCATGATTCATGATTCAATTCATGATTCATGATTTGATTCATTATTCATGATTCATGATTCATGATTCGATTCATGATTCTTGATTCATTTCATGATTCATGATTCATGATTCAATTCATGATTCATGTTTCGATTCATGATTCATGATTCGATTCATGATTCATGATTTATAATTCATGATTCAATTCATGATTCATGATTCATGATTCATGATTTATGATTCAATCATGATTCATGATTCGAGTCATGATTCATGATTCAATTCATGATTTATGATTTATGAATCAATTTATGATTCAATTCATGATTCATGATTCATGATTCGATTCATGATTCATGATTCATGATTTGATTCATGATTCATGATTCAATTCATGATTCATGATTTATGATTCAATTAATGATTTATGATTCATGATTCATTTCATGATTCATGATTCGATTCATGATTTATGATTCAATTCATGATTTATGATTCATGATTCATTTCATGATTCATGATTCGATTCATGATTCATGATTCATAATTCATAATTCAATTCATGATTCATGATTCGATTTATGATTCAATTCATGATTCAATTCATGATTCATGATTCATGATTCGATTCATGATTCATGATTCAATTCATGATTCATGATTTATGATTCAATTCATGATTCAATTCATAATTCATGATTCAATTCATGATTCGAGATTCATGATTCGATTCATGATTCATGATTCATGATTCGATTCATGATTCAATTCATGATTTATGATTCATGATTCATGATTCAATTCATGATTCATGATTCATGCTTCGATTCATGATTCATGATTCATGATTAGATTCATGATTCATAATTCATGATTCAATTCATGATTCATGATTCGATTTATGATTCATGATTCAATTCATGATTCGAGATTCATGATTCAATTCATGATTCATAATTCGATTCATTATTTATGATTCATGATTCGATTCATGATTCTTGATTCATTTCATGAATCTCAATTCATGATTCAATTCATGATTCATGTTTTGATTCATGATTCATGATTCAATTCAGGATTCATGATTTATGATTCAATTCATGATTCAATTCATGATTCATGATTCATGATTCGATTCATGATTCATGATTCAATTTATTATTCATGATTCATTTCATGATTCATGATTTATGATTCAATTCATGATTCAATTCATGATTCATGATTCAATTCATTATTCGAGATTCATGATTCGATTCATGATTCATGATTCAATTCATGATTTATGATTCATGATTCATGATTCAATTCATGATTCAATTCATGATTCATGATTCATGATTCATGATTCGATTCATGATTCATGATTCAATTTATGATTCATGATTTGATTCATGATTCATGATTAAATTAATGATTCATTTCATGATTCATGATTTATGATTCATTTCATGATTCATGATTCATGATTCAATTCATGATTCATGATTCATGATTCATAATTAAATTCATGATTCATTTCATGATTCATGATTTATGATTCATTTCATGATTCATGATTCATGATTCATTTCATGATTCATGTTTCGATTCATGATTCATGATTCGATTCATGATTCATGATTCGATTCATGATTCATGATTCATAATTCATGATTGAATTCATGATTCATGATTCATGATTCATGATTCAATTCATGATTCATGATTCAATTCATGATTCATGATTCGATTAATGATTCATGATTCATGAAACATGATTCGATTCATGATTCATGATTTATGATTCAATTCATGATTTATGATTTATGATTCAATTTATGATTCAAGTCATGATTCATGATTCATGATTCATGATTTATGATACATGATTCAATTCATGATTCATGATTCATTATTTAATTCATGATTAGATTCATGATTCATGATTCATTATTCATGATTCAATTCATGATTCATGATTTGATTCATGATACATGATTCAATTCAGGATTCATGATTTATGATTCAATTCATGATTCAATTCATGATTCATGATTCATGATTCGATTCATAATTGATAATTCGATTTATAATGCATGATTCAATTCATGATTCATGATTTATGATTCAATTCATGATTCAATTCATGATTCATGATTCAATTCATGATTTGAGATTCAAGATTCGATTCATGATTCATGATTTAATTCATGATACATGATTAGATTCATGATTTAAATCATGATTCATGATTGATGATTCGATTCATGATTCATGATTCATGATTCATGATTCATGATTCAAATCATGATTCAAATCATGATTCATGATTCAATTCATGATTTATGATTCAATTCATGATTCATGATTCAATTCATGATTCATGATTCAATTCATGATTAATGATTAATGATTTGTTTCATGATTCATTTCATGATTCGTGTTTCGATTCATAATTCATGATTCAATTCATGATTCATGATTCAATTCATGATTCATGATTTGATTCATTATTCATGATTCATGATTCGATTCATGAATCTTGATTCATTTCATGATTCATGATTCATGATTCAATTCATGATTCATGTTTCGATTCATGATTCATGATTCGATTCATGATTCATGATTTATAATTCATGATTCAATTCATGATTCATGATTCATGATTCATGATTCAGTTCATGATTCATGATTCAATTCATGATTCATGATTCGATTCATGATTCATGATTCATGATTCATGATTCGATTCATGATTTATGATTTATGAATCAATTTATGATTCAATTCATGATTCATGATTCATGATTCATGACATGATTCATGATTCGATTCATGATTCATGATTCATAATTCATAATTCAATTCATGATTCATGATTCGATTTATGATTCAATTCATGATTCAATTCATGATTCATGATTTATGATTCATGATTCGATTCATGATTCATGATTCGATTTATGATTCATGATTCAATTCATGATTCATGATTTATGATTCAATTCATGATTCAATGCATAATTCATGATTCAATTCATGATTCGAGATTCATGATTCGATTCATGATTCATGATTCATGATTCGATACATGATTCAATTCATGATTTATGATTCATGATTCATGATTCAATTCATGATTCATGATTCATGCTTCGATTCATGATTCATGATTCGATTCATGATTCATAATTCATGATTCAATTCATGATTCATGATTCGATTTATGATTCATGATTCAATTCATGATTCGAGATTCATGATTTGATTCATGATTCATGATTCAATTCATGATTCATGATTCAATTCATGATTCATAATTCGATTCATTATTTATGATTCATGATTCATGATTCGATTCATGATTCTTGATTCATTTCATGAATCTCAATTCATGATTCAATTCATGATTCATGTTTCGATTCATGATTCATGATTCGATTCATGATTCATGATTTATAATTCATGATTCAATTCATGATTCATGATTCATGATTCATGATTCAATTCATGATTCATGATTCAATTCATGATTCATGATTCGATTCATGATTCATGATTGATGATTCATGATTCGATTCATGATTCATGATTCGATTCATGATTCATGATTCAATTCATGATTCATGATTCATTATTTAATTCATGATTCAATTCATGATTTATGATTCAATTCATGATTTATGATTCATGATTCATTTCATGATTCATGATTCGATTCATGATTCATGATTCATAATTCATAATTCAATTAATGATTCATGATTCGATTTATGATTCAATTCATTATTCATGATTCATGATTCATGATTCGATTCATGATTCATAATTCAATTCATGATTCATGATTCATTATTTAATTCATGATTCGATTCATGATTTATGATTCAATTCATGATTTATGATTCATGATTCATTTCATGATTCATGATTCGATTCATGATTCATGATTCATAATACATAATTCAATTCATGATTCATGATTCGATTTATGATTCAATTCATGATTCAATTCATGATTCATGATTCATGATTCGATTCATGATTCATGATTCGATTTATGATTCATGATTCAATTCATGATTCATGATTTATGATTCAATTCATGATTCAATTCATAATTCATAATTCAATTCATGATTCGAGATTCATGATTCGATTCATGATTCATGATTCGATTCATGATTCAAATTATGATTTATGATTCATGATTCATGATTCAATTCATGATTCATGATTCATGATTCGATTCATAATTCATGATTCATGCTTCGATTCATGATTCATGATTCATGATTCGATTCATAATTCATAATTCATGATTCAATTCATGATTCATGATTTGATTTATGATTCATGATTCAATTAATGATTCGAGATTCATGATTCGATTCATGATTCATGATTCAATTCATGATTCATGATTCAATTCATGATTCATGATTCGATTCATGATTCTTGATTCATTTCATGATTCATGATTCAATTCATAATTCATGTTTCGATTCATGATTCATGATTCGATTCATGATTCATGATTTATAATACATGATTCAGTTCATGATTCATGATTCAATTCATGATTCATGATTCGATTCATGATTCATGATTCATGATTCGATTCATGATTCATGATTCATGATTCGATTCATGATTCATGATTTAGGATTTAATTCATGATTCATGATTTGATTCATGATTCATGATTCAATTCATGATTTATGATTTATGAATCAATTTATGATTCAATTCATGATTCATGATTCATGATTCATGATTCAATTCATGATTCATGATTCATTATTTAATTCATGATTCGATTCATGATTTATGATTCAATTCATGATTTATAATTCATGATTCATTTCATGATTCATGATTCGATTCATGATTCATGATTCATAATTCATGATTCAATTCATGATTCATGATTTGATTTATGATTCAATTCATGATTCATGATTCATGATTCGATTCATGATTCATGATTCGATTTATGATTCATGATTCAATTCATGATTCATGATTTATGATTCAATTTATGATTCAATTCATGATTCATGATTCAATTCATGATTCGAGATTCATGATTCGATTCATGATTCATGATTCATGATTCGATTCATGATTCAATTCATTATTCATGATTCATGATTCAATTCATGACTTATGATTCATGATTCGATTCATAATTCATGATTCATGCTTCGATTCATGATTCATGATTCATGATTCAATTCATGATTCATGATTCATGATTCAACTCATGATTCATGATTCGATTTATGATTCATGATTCAATTCATGATTCGAGATTCATGATTCGATTCATGATTCATGATTCAATTCATGATTCATGATTCATGATTCGATTCATGATTCAATTCATGATTCATGAATCATGATTCATGATTTAATTTATGATTCATGATTCATGATTCGATTCATGATTCATGATTCATGATTCATCATTCAAATCATGGTTCAATTCATGATTCATTATTCAATTCATGATTTATGATTCAAATTATGATTCATGATTCGATTCATGATTAATGATTTATGATTCGTTTCATGATTCATGATTCATTTCATGATTCATGATTCGATTCATTATTCATGATTCATGATTCATTATTCGATTCATGATTCTTGATTCATTTCATGATTCATGATTCATGATTCAATTCATGATTCATGTTTCGATTCATGTATCTTGATTCGATTCATGATTCATGTTTCGATTCATGTATCTTGATTCGATTCATGATTCATGATTCGATTCATGATTTGATTCATGATTCATGATTCAATTCATGATTCATGATTTAATTCATAATTCATGATTCGATTCATGATTCATGATTCATTATTCAATTCATGATTTAAGATTCAATTCATGATTTATGATTTATGATTCAATTTATGATTCAATTCATGATTCATGATTCGATTCATGATTCATGATTCGATTCATGATTCATGATTCAATTTATGTTTCATGATTCATTATTTAATTCATGATTCGATTCATGATTCATGATTCAATTCATGATTCATGATTCATGATTCAATTCATGATTCATGATTTATGATTCAATTCATGATTCAATTCATTATTTGAGATTCATGATTCGATTCATGATTCATGATTCAATTCATGATTTATGATTCATGATTCATGATTCAATTCATGATTCATGATTCATGATTCATGATTCGATTCATGATTCATGATTCGATTCATGATTCAATTTATGATTCATGATTTGATTCATGATTCATGATTCAATTAATGAATCATGATTCATGATTCATAATTAAATTCATGATTCATTTCATGATTCATGATTTATGATTCATTTCATGATTCATGATTCATGATTCAATTAATGATTCATGTTTCGATTCATGATTCATGATTCGATTCATGATTCATGATTCGATTCATGATTCATGATTCATAATTCATGATTCAATTCATGATTCATGATTCATGATTCATGATTCAATTCATGATTCATGATTCGATTCATGATTCATGATTCATGAAACATGATTCGATTCATGATTCATGATTTAGGATTCAATTCATGATTTATGATTTATGATTCAATTTATGATTCAATTCATGATTCATGATTCATGATTCATGATTCATGATTCGATTCATGATTCATGATTCAATTCATGATTCATGATTCATTATTTAATTCATGATTCGATTCATGATTCATGATTCATTATTCATGATTCAATTCATGATTCATGATTTGATTCATGATTCATGATTCAATTCAGAATTCAGGATTTATGATTCAATTCATGATTCAATTCATGATTCATGATTCATGATTCGATTCATAATTCATAATTCGATTTATAATTCATGATTCAATTCATGATTCATGATTTATGATTCAATTCATGATTCAATTCATGATTCATGATTCAATTCATGATTCGAGATTCATGATTCGATTCATGATTCATGATTTAATTCATGATACATGATTAGATTCATGATTTAATTCATGATTCATGATTGATGATTCGATTCATGATTCATGATTCATGATTCATGATTCAAATCATGATTCAAATCATGATTCATGATTCAATTCATGATTTATGATTCAATTCATGATTCATGATTCAATTCATGATTCATGATTCAATTCATGATTAATGATTAATGATTCGTTTCATGATTCATGATTCATGTTTTGATTCATAATTCATGATTCAATTCATGATTCATGATTCAATTCATGATTCATGATTTGATTCATTATTCATGATTCATGATTCATGATTCGATTCATGATTCTTGATTCATTTCATGATTCATGATTCATGATTCAATTCATGATTCATGTTTCGATTCATGATTCATGATTCGATTCATGATTCATGATTTATAATTCATGATTCAATTCATCATTCATGATTCGATTCATGAAACATGATTCGATTCATGATTCATGATTTATGATTCAATTCATGATTTATGATTCATGATTCAGTTCATGATTCATGATTCAATTCATGATTCATGATTCGATTCATGACTCACTATTCATGATTCATGATTCGATTCATGATTCATGATTTATGATTCAATTCATGATTCATGACTCGAGTCATGATTCATGATTCAATTCATGATTTATGATTTATGAATCAATTTATGATTCAATTCATGATTCATGATTCATGATTCATGATTCATGATTCGATTCATGATTCATGATTCGATTCATGATTCATGATTCAATTCATGATTCATGATTCATGATTTATGATTCAATTCATGATTTATGATTCATGATTCATTTCATGATTCATGATTCGATTCAGGATTTATGATTCAATTCATGATTTATGATTTATGATTCATTTCATGATTCATGATTCGATTCATGATTCATGATTCATAATTCATAATTCAATTCATGATTCATGATTCGATTTATGATTCAATTCATGATTCAATTCATGATTCATGATTCATGATTCATGATTCGATTCATGATTCATGATTCGATTTATGATTCATGATTCAATTCATGATTCATGATTTATGATTCAATTCATGATTCAATTCATAATTCATGATTCAATTCATGATTCGAGATTCATGATTCGATTCATGATTCATGATTCGATTCATGATTCAATTCATGATTTATGATTCATGCTTTGATTCATGATTCATGATTCGATTCATGATTCATAATTCATGATTCAATTCATGATTCATGATTCGATATATGATTCATGATTCAATTCATGATTCGAGATTCATGATTCGATTCATGATTCATGATTCAATTCATGATTCAATTCATGATTCATAATTCGATTCATTATTTATGATTCATGATTCATGATTCGATTCATAATTCTTGATTTATTTCATGAATCTCAATTCATGATTCAATTCATGATTCATGTTTTGATTCATGATTCATGATTCAATTCAGGATTCATGATTTATGATTCACTTCATGATTCAATGCATGATTCATGATTCATGATTCGATTCATGATTCATGATTCGATTTATTATTCATGATTCATATCATGATTCATGATTTATGATTCAATTCATGATTCAATTCATGATTCATGATTCAATTCATTATTCGAGATTCATGATTCGATTCATGATTCATGATTCAATTCATGATTTATGATTCATGATTCATGATTCAATTCATGATTCAATTCATGATTCATGATTCGATTCATGATTCATGATTCAATTTATGATTCATGATTTGATTCATGATTCATGATTTATGATTCATTTCATGATTCATGATTCATGATTCAATTCATGATTCATGTTTCGATTCATGATTCATGATTCGATTCATGATTCATGATTCGATTCATGATTCATGATTCATAATTCATGATTCAATTCATGATTCATGATTCATGATTCAATTCATGATTCATGATTCAATTCATGATTCATCATTCGATTCATGATTCATGATTCATGAAACATGATTCGATTCATGATTCATGATTTATGATTTAATTCATGATTTATGATTTATGATTCAATTTATGATTCAATTCATGATTCATGATTCATGATTCAATTCATGATTCATGATTCATTATTTAATTCATGATTCGATTCATGATTCATGATTCATTATTCATGATTCAATTCATGATTCATGATTTGATTCATGATTCATGATTCAATTCATGATTCATGATTTATGATTCAATTCATGATTCAATTCATGATTCATGATTCAATTCATGATTCGAGATTCATGATTCGATTCACGATTCATGATTTAATTCATGATACAAGATTAGATTCATGATTTAATTCATGATTCATGATTCAATTCATGATTCGAGATTCATGATTCGATTCACGATTCATGATTTAATTCATGATACAAGATTAGATTCATGATTTAATTCATGATTCATGATGATGATTCGATTCATGATTCATGATTCATGATTCATGATTCATGATTCAAATCATGATTCAAATCATGATTCATGATTCAATTCATGATTTATGATTCAATTCATGAATTATGATTCAATTCATGATTCATCATTCAATTCATGATTAATGATTAATGATTCGTTTCATGATTCATGATTCATTTCATGATTCGTGTTTCGATTCATAATTCATGATTCCATTCATGATTCATGATTCAATTCATGATTCATGATTTAATTCATTATTCATGATTCATGATTCATGTTTCGATTCATGATTCATGATTCGATTCATGATTCATGATTTATAATTCATGATTCAATTCATGATTCATGATTCATGATTCATGATTCAGTTCATGATTCATGATTCAATTGATGATTCATGATTCGATTCATGATTCATGATTCATGATTCGATTCATGATTCATGATTTATGATTCAATTCATGATTCATGATTCGAGTCATGATTCATGATTCAATTCATGATTTATGATTTATGAATCAATTTATGATTCAATTCATGATTCATGATTCATGATTCATGATTCGATTCATGATTCATGATTAAATTAATGAATCATGATTCATGATTCATGATTCATGATTCATAATTAAATTCATGATTCATTTCATGATTCATGATTTATGATTCATTTCATGATTCATGATTCATGATTCAATTCATGATTCATGATTCATGATTCATAATTAAATTCATGATTCATTTCATGATTCATGATTTATGATTCATTTCATGATTCATGATTCATGATTCATTTCATGATTCATGTTTCGATTCATGATTCATGATTCGATTCATGATTCATGATTCGATTCATGATTCATGATTCATAATTCATGATTGAATTCATGATTCATGATTCATGATTCATGATTCAATTCATGATTCATGATTCAATTCATGATTCATGATTCGATTCATGATTCATGATTCATGAAACATGATTCGATTCATGATTCATGATTTATGATTCAATTCATGATTTATGATTTATGATTCAATTTATGATTCAAGTCATGATTCATGATTCATGATTCATGATTTATGATTCATGATTCAATTCATGATTCATGATTCATTATTTAATTCATGATTAGATTCATGATTCATGATTCATTATTCATGATTCAATTCATGATTCATGATTTGATTCATGATACATGATTCAATTCAGGATTCATGATTTATGATTCAATTCATGATTCAATTCATGATTCATGATTCATGATTCGATTCATAATTGATAATTCGATTTATAATTCATGATTCAATTCATGATTCATGATTTATGATTCAATTCATGATTCAATTCATGATTCATGATTCAATTCATGATTCGAGATTCAAGATTCGATTCATGATTCATGATTTAATTCATGATACATGATTAGATTCATGATTTAAATCATGATTCATGATTGATGATTCGATTCATGATTCATGATTCATGATTCATGATTCATGATTCAAATCATGATTCAAATCATGATTCATGATTCAATTCATGATTTATGATTTAATTCATGATTCATGATTCAATTCATGATTCATGATTCAATTCATGATTAATGATTAATGATTCGTTTCATGATTCATTTCATGATTCGTGTTTCGATTCATAATTCATGATTCAATTCATGATTCATGATTCAATTCATGATTCATGATTTGATTTATTATTCATGATTCATGATTCGATTCATGAATCTTGATTCATTTCATGATTCATGATTCATGATTCAATTCATGATTCATGTTTCGATTCATGATTCATGATTCGATTCATGATTCATGATTTATAATTCATGATTCAATTCATGATTCATGATTCATGATTCATGATTCAGTTCATGATTCATGATTCAATTCATGATTCATGATTCGATTCATGATTCATGATTCATGATTCGATTCATGATTTATGATTTATGAATCAATTTATGATTCAATTCATGATTCATGATTCATGATTCATGATTCATGATTCAATTCATGATTCATGATTCATTATTTAATTCATGATTCGATTCATGATTTATGATTCAATTCATGATTTATGATTCATGATTCATTTCATGATTCATGATTCGATTCATGATTCATGATTCATAATTCATAATTCAATTCATGATTCATGATTCGATTTATGATTCAATTCATGATTCAATTCATGATTCATGATTTATGATTCATGATTCGATTCATGATTCATGATTCGATTTATGATTCATGATTCAATTCATGATTCATGATTTATGATTCAATTCATGATTCAATTCATAATTCATGATTCAATTCATGATTCGAGATTCATGATTCGATTCATGATTCATGATTCATGATTCGATACATGATTCAATTCATGATTTATGATTCATGATTCATGATTCAATTCATGATTCATGATTTGTGCTTCGATTCATGATTCATGATTCATGATTCGATTCATGATTCATAATTCATGATTCAATTCATGATTCATGATTCGATTTATGATTCATGATTCAATTCATGATTCGAGATTCATGATTCGATTCATGATTCATGATTCGATTCATGATTCATGATTCAATTCATGATTCATGATTCAATTCATGATTCATGATTCGATTCATTATTCTTGATTCATTTCATGAATCTCAATTCATGATTCAATTCATGATTCATGTTTCGATTCATGATTCATGATTCGATTCATGATTCATGATTTATAATTCATGATTCAATTCATGATTCATGATTCATGATTCATGATTCAGTTCATGATTCATGATTCAATTCATGATTCATGATTTGATTCATGATTTATGATTCATGATTCATGATTCGATTCATGATTCATGATTTATGATTCTATTCATGATTCATGATTCAAGTCATGATTCATGATTCAATTCATGATTTATGATTTATGAATCAATTTATGATTCAATTCATTATTCATGATTCATGATTCATGATTCATGATTCGATTCATGATTCATGATTCGATTCATGATTCATGATTCAATTCATGTTTCATGATTCATTATTTAATTCATGATTCGATTCATGATTTATGATTCAATTCATGATTTATGATTCATGATTCATTTCATGATTCATGATTCGATTCATGATTCATGATTCATAATTCATAATTCAATTAATGATTCATGATTCGATTTATGATTCAATTCATTATTCATGATTCATGATTCATGATTCGATTCATGATTCATGATTCAATTCATGATTCATGATTCATTATTTAATTCATGATTCGATTCATGATTTATGATTCAATTCATGATTTATGATTCATGATTCATTTCATGATTCATGATTCGATTCATGATTCATGATTCATAATTCATAATTCAATTCATGATTCATGATTCGATTTATGATTCAATTCATGATTCAATTCATGATTCATGATTCATGATTCGATTCATGATTCATGATTCGATTTATGATTCATGATTCAATTCATGATTCATGATTTATGATTCAATTCATGATTCAATTCATAATTCATAATTCAATTCATGATTCGAGATTCATGATTCGATTCATGATTCATGATTCGATTCATGATTCAAATTATGATTTATGATTCATGATTCATGATTCAATTCATGATTCATGATTCATGATTCGATTCATAATTCATGATTCATGCTTCGATTCATGATTCATGCTTCGATTCATAATTCATAATTCATGATTCAATTCATGATTCATGATTTGATTTATGATTCATGATTCAATTAATGATTCGAGATTCATGATTCGATTCATGATTCATGATTCAATTCATGATTCATGATTCAATTCATGATTCATGATTCGATTCATGATTCTTGATTCATTTCATGATTCATGATTCAATTCATGATTCATGTTTCGATTCATGATTCATGATTCGATTCATGATTCATGATTTATAATACATGATTCAGTTCATGATTCATGATTCAATTCATGATTCATGATTCGATTCATGATTCATGATTCATGATTCGATTCATGATTCATGATTCATGATTCGATTCATGATTCATGATTTAGGATTTAATTCATGATTCATGATTTGATTCATGATTCATGATTCAATTTATGATTCATGATTCATGATTCAATTCATGATTCATGATTCATTATTTAATTCATGATTCGATTCATGATTTATGATTCAATTCATGATTTATAATTCATGATTCATTTCATGATTCATGATTCGATTCATGATTCATGATTCATAATTCATGATTCATTTCATGATTCATGATTTGATTTATGATTCAATTCATGATTCAATTCATGATTCATGATTCATGATTCGATTCATGATTCATGATTCGATTTATGATTCATGATTCATTATTTAATTCATGATTCAATTCATGATTCATGATTCATTATTTAATTCATGATTCGATTCATGATTTATGATTCAATTCATGATTTATAATTCATGATTCATTTCATGATTCATGATTCGATTCATGATTCATGATTCATAATTCATGATTCATTTCATGATTCATGATTTGATTTATGATTCAATTCATGATTCAATTCATGATTCATGATTCATGATTCAATTCATGATTCATGATTTATGATTCAATTTATGATTCAATTCATGATTCATGATTCAATTCATGATTCGAGATTCATGATTCGATTCATGATTCATGATTCATGATTCGATTCATGATTCAATTCATTATTCATGATTCATGATTCAATTCATGACTTATGATTCATGATTCGATTCATAATTCATGATTCATGCTTCGATTCATGATTCATGATTCATGATTCAACTCATGATTCATGATTCGATTTATGATTCATGATTCAATTCATGATTCGAGATTCATGATTCGATTCATGATTCATGATTCAATTCATGATTCATGATTCATGATTCGATTCATGATTCAATTCATGATTCATGAATCATGATTCATGATTTAATTTATGATTCATGATTCATGATTCGATTCATGATTCATGATTCATGATTCATGATTCATCATTCAAATCATGGTTCAATTCATGATTCATTATTCAATTCATGATTTATGATTCAAATTATGATTCATGATTCGATTCATGATTCATGATTCATGAAACATGATTCGATTCATGATTCATGATTTATGATTTAATTCATGATTTATGATTTATGATTCAATTTATGATTCAATTCATGATTCATGATTCATGATTCATGATTCAATTCATGATTCATGATTCATTATTTAATTCATGATTCGATTCATGATTCATGATTCATTATTCATGATTCAATTCATGATTCATGATTTGATTCATGATTCATGATTCAATTCAGGATTCATGATTTATGATTCAATTCATGATTCAATTCATGATTCATGATTCATGATTCGATTCATAATTCATAATTCGATTTATAATTCATGATTCAATTCATGATTCATGATTTATGATTCAATTCATGATTCAATTCATGATTCATGATTCAATTCATGATTCGAGATTCATGATTCGATTCACGATTCATGATTTAATTCATGATACAAGATTAGATTCATGATTTAATTCATGATTCATGATTCAATTCATGATTCGAGATTCATGATTCGATTCACGATTCATGATTTAATTCATGATACAAGATTAGATTCATGATTTAATTCATGATTCATGATGATGATTCGATTCATGATTCATGATTCATGATTCATGATTCATGATTCAAATCATGATTCAAATCATGATTCATGATTCAATTCATGATTTATGATTCAATTCATGAATTATGATTCAATTCATGATTCATCATTCAATTCATGATTAATGATTAATGATTCGTTTCATGATTCATGATTCATTTCATGATTCGTGTTTCGATTCATAATTCATGATTCCATTCATGATTCATGATTCAATTCATGATTCATGATTTAATTCATTATTCATGATTCATGATTCATGATTCAATTCATGATTCATGTTTCGATTCATGATTCATGATTCGATTCATGATTCATGATTTATAATTCATGATTCAATTCATGATTCATGATTCATGATTCATGATTCAGTTCATGATTCATGATTCAATTGATGATTCATGATTCGATTCATGATTCATGATTCATGATTCATGATTCGATTCATGATTCATGATTTATGATTCAATTCATGATTCATGATTCGAGTCATGATTCATGATTCAATTCATGATTTATGATTTATGAATCAATTTATGATTCAATTCATGATTCATGATTCATGATTCATGATTCGATTCATGATTCATGATTAAATTAATGAATCATGATTCATGATTCATGATTCATGATTCATAATTAAATTCATGATTCATTTCATGATTCATGATTTATGATTCATTTCATGATTCATGATTCATGATTCAATTCATGATTCATGATTCATGATTCATAATTAAATTCATGATTCATTTCATGATTCATGATTTATGATTCATTTCATGATTCATGATTCATGATTCATTTCATGATTCATGTTTCGATTCATGATTCATGATTCGATTCATGATTCATGATTCGATTCATGATTCATGATTCATAATTCATGATTGAATTCATGATTCATGATTCATGATTCATGATTCAATTCATGATTCATGATTCAATTCATGATTCGATTCATGATTCATGATTCATGAAACATGATTCGATTCATGATTCATGATTTATGATTCAATTCATGATTTATGATTTATGATTCAATTTATGATTCAAGTCATGATTCATGATTCATGATTCATGATTTATGATTCATGATTCAATTCATGATTCATGATTCATTATTTAATTCATGATTAGATTCATGATTCATGATTCATTATTCATGATTCAATTCATGATTCATGATTTGATTCATGATACATGATTCAATTCAGGATTCATGATTTATGATTCAATTCATGATTCAATTCATGATTCATGATTCATGATTCGATTCATAATTGATAATTCGATTTATAATTCATGATTCAATTCATGATTCATGATTTATGATTCAATTCATGATTCAATTCATGATTCATGATTCAATTCATGATTCGAGATTCAAGATTCGATTCATGATTCATGATTTAATTCATGATACATGATTAGATTCATGATTTAAATCATGATTCATGATTGATGATTCGATTCATGATTCATGATTCATGATTCATGATTCAAATCATGATTCAAATCATGATTCAATTCATGATTTATGATTTAATTCATGATTCATGATTCAATTCATGATTCATGATTCAATTCATGATTAATGATTAATGATTCGTTTCATGATTCATTTCATGATTCGTGTTTCGATTCATAATTCATGATTCAATTCATGATTCATGATTCAATTCATGATTCATGATTTGATTCATTATTCATGATTCATGATTTGATTCATGAATCTTGATTCATTTCATGATTCATGATTCATGATTCAATTCATGATTCATGTTTCGATTCATGATTCATGATTCGATTCATGATTCATGATTTATAATTCATGATTCAATTCATGATTCATGATTCATGATTCATGATTCAGTTCATGATTCATGATTCAATTCATGATTCATGATTCGATTCATGATTCATGATTCATGATTCGATTCATGATTTATGATTTATGAATCAATTTATGATTCAATTCATGATTCATGATTCATGATTCATGATTCATGATTCATGATTCAATTCATGATTCATGATTCATTATTTAATTCATGATTCGATTCATGATTTATGATTCAATTCATGATTTATGATTCATGATTCATTTCATGATTCATGATTCGATTCATGATTCATGATTCATGATTCATAATTCATAATTCAATTCATGATTCATGATTCGATTTATGATTCAATTCATGATTCAATTCATGATTCATGATTTATGATTCATGATTCGATTCATGATTCATGATTCGATTTATGATTCATGATTCAATTCATGATTCATGATTTATGATTCAATTCATGATTCAATTCATAATTCATGATTCAATTCATGATTCGAGATTCATGATTCGATTCATGATTCATGATTCATGATTCGATACATGATTCAATTCATGATTTATGATTCATGATTCATGATTCAATTCATGATTCATGATTCATGCTTCGATTCATGATTCATGATTCATGATTCGATTCATGATTCATAATTCATGATTCAATTCATGATTCATGATTCGATTTATGATTCATGATTCAATTCATGATTCGAGATTCATGATTCGATTCATGATTCATGATTCAATTCATGATTCATGATTCAATTCATGATTCATAATTCGATTCATTATTTATGATTCATGATTCATGATTCGATTCATGATTCTTGATTCATTTCATGAATCTCAATTCATGATTCAATTCATGATTCATGTTTCGATTCATGATTCATGATTCGATTCATGATTCATGATTTATAATTCATGATTCAATTCATGATTCATGATTCATGATTCATGATTCAGTTCATGATTCATGATTCAATTCATGATTCATGATTTGATTCATGATTTATGATTCATGATTCATGATTCGATTCATGATTCATGATTTATGATTCTATTCATGATTCATGATTCGAGTCATGATTCATGATTCAATTCATGATTTATGAATCAATTTATGATTCAATTCATTATTCATGATTCATGATTCATGATTCATGATTCGATTCATGATTCATGATTCGATTCATGATTCATGATTCAATTCATGTTTCATGATTCATTATTTAATTCATGATTCGATTCATGATTTATGATTCAATTCATGATTTATGATTCATGATTCATTTCATGATTCATGATTCGATTCATGATTCATGATTCATAATTCATAATTCAATTAATGATTCATGATTCGATTTATGATTCAATTCATTATTCATGATTCATGATTCATGATTCGATTCATGATTCATGATTCAATTCATGATTCATGATTCATTATTTAATTCATGATTCGATTCATGATTTATGATTCAATTCATGATTTATGATTCATGATTCATTTCATGATTCATGATTCGATTCATGATTCATGATTCATAATTCATAATTCAATTCATGATTCATGATTCGATTTATGATTCAATTCATGATTCAATTCATGATTCATGATTCATGATTCGATTCATGATTCATGATTCGATTTATGATTCATGATTCAATTCATGATTCATGATTTATGATTCAATTCATGATTCAATTCATAATTCATAATTCAATTCATGATTCGAGATTCATGATTCGATTCATGATTCATGATTCGATTCATGATTCAAATTATGATTTATGATTCATGATTCATGATTCAATTCATGATTCATGATTCATGATTCGATTCATAATTCATGATTCATGCTTCGATTCATGATTCATGATTCATGCTTCGATTCATAATTCATAATTCATGATTCAATTCATGATTCATGATTTGATTTATGATTCATGATTCAATTAATGATTCGAGATTCATGATTCGATTCATGATTCATGATTCAATTCATGATTCATGATTCAATTCATGATTCATGATTCGATTCATGATTCTTGATTCATTTCATGATTCATGATTCAATTCATGATTCATGTTTCGATTCATGATTCATGATTCGATTCATGATTCATGATTTATAATACATGATTCAGTTCATGATTCATGATTCAATTCATGATTCATGATTCGATTCATGATTCATGATTCGATTCATGATTCATGATTCATGATTCGATTCATGATTCATGATTTAGGATTTAATTCATGATTCATGATTTGATTCATGATTCATGATTCAATTCATGATTTATGATTTATGAATCAATTTATGATTCAATTCATGATTCATGATTCATGATTCATGATTCAATTCATGATTCATGATTCATTATTTAATTCATGATTCGATTCATGATTTATGATTCAATTCATGATTTATAATTCATGATTCATTTCATGATTCATGATTCGATTCATGATTCATGATTCATAATTCATGATTCAATTCATGATTCATGATTTGATTTATGATTCAATTCATGATTCAATTCATGATTCATGATTCATGATTCGATTCATGATTCATGATTCGATTTATGATTCATGATTCAATTCATGATTCATGATTTATGATTCAATTTATGATTCAATTCATGATTCATGATTCAATTCATGATTCGAGATTCATGATTCGATTCATGATTCATGATTCATGATTCGATTCATGATTCAATTCATTATTCATGATTCATGATTCAATTCATGACTTATGATTCATGATTCGATTCATAATTCATGATTCATGCTTCGATTCATGATTCATGATTCATGATTCGATTCATGATTCATGATTCATGATTCAACTCATGATTCATGATTCGATTTATGATTCATGATTCAATTCATGATTCGAGATTCATGATTCGATTCATGATTCATGATTCAATTCATGATTCATGATTCATGATTCGATTCATGATTCAATTCATGATTCATGAATCATGATTCATGATTTAATTTATGATTCATGATTCATGATTCGATTCATGATTCATGATTCATGATTCATCATTCAAATCATGGTTCAATTCATGATTCATTATTCAATTCATGATTTATGATTCAAATTATGATTCATGATTCGATTCATGATTAATGATTTATGATTCGTTTCATGATTCATGATTCATTTCATGATTCATGATTCGATTCATTATTCATGATTCATGATTCATTATTCGATTCATGATTCTTGATTCATTTCATGATTCATGATTCATGATTCAATTCATGATTCATATTTCGATTCATGTATCTTGATTCGATTCATGATTCATGTTTCGATTCATGTATCTTGATTCGATTCATGATTCATGATTCGATTCATGATTTGATTCATGATTCATGATTCAATTCATGATTCATGATTTAATTCATGATTCATGATTCGATTCATGATTCATGATTCATGATTCATTATTCAATTCATGATTTAAGATTCAATTCATGATTTATGATTTATGATTCAATTTATGATTCAATTCATGATTCATGATTCGATTCATGATTCATGATTCATGATTCGATTCATGATTCATGATTCAATTTATGTTTCATGATTCATTATTTAATTCATGATTCGATTCATGATTCATGATTCAATTCATGATTCATGATTCATGATTCAATTCATGATTCATGATTTATGATTCAATTCATGATTCAATTCATTATTTGAGATTCATGATTCGATTCATGATTCATGATTCAATTCATGATTTATGATTCATGATTCATGATTCAATTAATGATTCATGATTCATGATTCATGATTCGATTCATGATTCATGATTCGATTCATGATTCATGATTCAATTTATGATTCATGATTTGATTCATGATTCATGATTCAATTAATGAATCATGATTCATGATTCATAATTAAATTCATGATTCATTTCATGATTCATGATTTATGATTCATTTCATGATTCATGATTCATGATTCAATTAATGATTCATGTTTCGATTCATGATTCATGATTCGATTCATGATTCATGATTCGATTCATGATTCATGATTCATAATTCATGATTCAATTCATGATTCATGATTCATGATTCATGATTCAATTCATGATTCATGATTCAATTCATGATTCATGATTCGATTCATGATTCATGATTCATGAAACGTGATTCGATTCATGATTCATGATTTAGGATTCAATTCATGATTTATGATTTATGATTCAATTTATGATTCAATTCATGATTCATGATTCATGATTCATGATTCATGATTCGATTCATGATTCATGATTCAATTCATGATTCATGATTCATTATTTAATTCATGATTCGATTCATGATTCATGATTCATTATTCATGATTCAATTCATGATTCATGATTTGATTCATGATTCATGATTCAATTCAGGATTCATGATTTATGATTCAATTCATGATTCAATTCATGATTCATGATTCATGATTCGATTCATAATTCATAATTCGATTTATAATTCATGATTCAATTCATGATTCATGATTTATGATTCAATTCATGATTCAATTCATGATTCATGATTCAATTCATGATTCGAGATTCATGATTCGATTCATGATTCATGATTTAATTCATGATACATGATTAGATTCATGATTTAATTCATGATTCATGATTGATGATTCGATTCATGATTCATGATTCATGATTCATGATTCAAATCATGATTCAAATCATGATTTATGATTCAATTCATGATTTATGATTCAATTCATGATTCATGATTCAATTCATGATTCATGATTCAATTCATGATTCATGATTCAATTCATGATTAATGATTAATGATTTGTTTCATGATTCATGATTCATTTCATGATTCGTGTTTCGATTCATAATTCATGATTCAATTCATGATTCATGATTCAATTCATGATTCATGATTTGATTCATTATTCATGATTCATGATTCATGATTCGATTCATGATTCTTGATTCATTTCATGATTCATGATTCATGATTCAATTCATGATTCATGTTTCGATTCATGATTCATGATTCGATTCATGATTCATGATTTATAATTCATGATTCAATTCATCATTCATGATTCGATTCATGAAACATGATTCGATTCATGATTCATGATTTATGATTCAATTCATGATTTATGATTCATGATTCAGTTCATGATTCATGATTCAATTCATGATTCATGATTCGATTCATGACTCACTATTCATGATTCATGATTCGATTCATGATTCATGATTTATGATTCAATTCATGATTCATGACTCGATTATGATTTATGAATCAATTTATGATTCAATTCATGATTCATGATTCATGATTCATGATTCATGATTCGATTCATGATTCATGATTCGATTCATGATTCATGATTCAATTCATGATTCATGATTCATGATTTATGATTCAATTCATGATTTATGATTCATGATTCATTTCATGATTCATGATTCGATTCAGGATTTATGATTCAATTCATGATTTATGATTTATGATTCATTTCATGATTCATGATTCGATTCATGATTCATGATTCATAATTCATAATTCAATTCATGATTCATGATTCGATTTATGATTCAATTCATGATTCAATTCATGATTCATGATTCATGATTCATGATTCGATTCATGATTCATGATTCGATTTATGATTCATGATTCAATTCATGATTCATGATTTAAGATTCAATTCATGATTCAATTCATAATTCATGATTCAATTCATGATTCGAGATTCATGATTCGATTCATGATTCATGATTCGATTCATGATTCAATTCATGATTTATGATTCATGATTCATGATTCAATTCATGATTCATGATTCATGCTTTGATTCATGATTCATGATTCGATTCATGATTCATAATTCATGATTCAATTCATGATTCATGATTCGATATATGATTCATGATTCAATTCATGATTCGAGATTCATGATTCGATTCATGATTCATGATTCAATTCATGATTCAATTCATGATTCATAATTCGATTCATTATTTATGATTCATGATTCGATTCATAATTCTTGATTTATTTCATGAATCTCAATTCATGATTCAATTCATGATTCATGTTTTGATTCATGATTCATGATTCAATTCAGGATTCATGATTTATGATTCACTTCATGATTCAATGCATGATTCATGATTCATGATTCGATTCATGATTCATGATTCGATTTATTATTCATGATTCATATCATGATTCATGATTTATGATTCAATTCATGATTCAATTCATGATTCATGATTCAATTCATTATTCGAGATTCATGATTCGATTCATGATTCATGATTCAATTCATGATTCATGTTTCGATTCATGATTCATGATTCGATTCATGATTCATGATTCGATTCATGATTCATGATTCATAATTCATGATTCAATTCATGATTCATGATTCATGATTCAATTCATGATTCATGATTCAATTCATGATTCATCATTCGATTCATGATTCATGATTCATGAAACATGATTCGATTCATGATTCATGATTTATGATTTAATTCATGATTTATGATTTATGATTCAATTTATGATTCAATTCATGATTCATGATTCATGATTCATGATTCAATTCATGATTCATGATTCATTATTTAATTCATGATTCGATTCATGATTCATGATTCATTATTCATGATTCAATTCATGATTCATGATTTGATTCATGATTCATGATTCAATTCAGGATTCATGATTTATGATTCAATTCATGATTCAATTCATGATTCATGATTCATGATTCGATTCATAATTCATAATTCGATTTATAATTCATGATTCAATTCATGATTCATGATTTATGATTCAATTCATGATTCAATTCATGATTCATGATTCAATTCATGATTCGAGATTCATGATTCGATTCACGATTCATGATTTAATTCATGATACAAGATTAGATTCATGATTTAATTCATGATTCATGATGATGATTCGATTCATGATTCATGATTCATGATTCATGATTCAAATCATGATTCAAATCATGATTCATGATTCAATTCATGATTTATGATTCAATTCATGAATTATGATTCAATTCATGATTCATGATTCAATTCATGATTAATGATTAATGATTCGTTTCATGATTCATGATTCATTTCATGATTCGTGTTTCGATTCATAATTCATGATTCCATTCATGATTCATGATTCAATTCATGATTCATGATTTGATTCATTATTCATGATTCATGATTCATGATTCAATTCATGATTCATGTTTCGATTCATGATTCATGATTCGATTCATGATTCATGATTTATAATTCATGATTCAATTTATGATTCATGATTCAGTTCATGATTCATGATTCAATTCATGATTCATGATTCGATTCATGATTCATGATTCATGATTCATGATTCGATTCATGATTCATGATTTATGATTCAATTCATGATTCATGATTCGAGTCATGATTCATGATTCAATTCATGATTTATGATTTATGAATCAATTTATGATTCAATTCATGATTCATGATTCATGATTCATAATTCATGATTCGATTCATGATTCATGATTCAATTCATGATTCATGATTCATTATTTAATTCATGAATCGATTCATGATTTATGATTCAATTCATGATTTATGATTCATGATTCATGATTCGATTCATGATTCATGATTCATAATTCATAATTCAATTCATGATTCATGATTCGATTTATGATTCAATTCATGATTCAATTCATGATTCATGATTCATGATTCATGATTCGATTCATGATTCATGATTCAATTCATGATTCGAGATTCATGATTCGATTCATGATTCATGATTTAATTCATGATACATGATTAGATTCATGATTTAATTCATGATTCATGATTGATGATTCGATTCATGATTCATGATTCATGATTCATGATTCATGATTCAAATCATGATTCATGATTCAATTCATGATTTATGATTCAATTCATGATTCATGATTCAATTCATGATTCATGATTCAATTCATGATTAATGATTAATGATTCGTTTCATGATTCATGATTCATTTCATGATTCGTGTTTCGATTCATAATTCATGATTCAATTCATGATTCATGATTCAATTCATGATTCATGATTTGATTCATTATTCATGATTCAATTCATGATTCATGATTCAATTCATGATTCTTGATTCGATTCATGATTCTTGATTCATTTCATGATTCATGATTCATGATTAAATTCATGATTCATGATTCGAATTATGATTCATGATTTATAATTCATGATTCAATTCATGATTCATGATTCATGATTCATGATTCAGTTCATGATTCATGATTCAATTCATGATTCATGATTCGATTCATGATTCATGATTCATGATTCGACTCATGATTCATGATTCATGATTCGACTCATGATTCATGATTTATGATTCAATTCATGATTCATGATTTGATTTATGATTCATGATTCAATTCATGATTCGAGATTCATGATTCGATTCATGATTCATGATTCAATTCATGATTTATGAATCAATTTATGATTCAATTCATTATTCATGATTCATGATTCATGATTCATGATTCGATTCATGATTCATGATTCAATTCATGATTCATGATTCATTATTTAATTCATGATTCGATTCATGATTTATGATTCAATTCATGATTTATGATTCATGATTCATTTCATGATTCATGATTCGATTCATGATTCATGATTCATAATTCATAATTCAATTCATGATTCATGATTCGATTTATAATTCAATTCATGATTCAATTCATGATTCATGATTCATGATTCGATTTATGATTCATGATTCATGATTCGATTTATGATTCATGATTCAATTCATGATTCATGATTCAATTCATGATTCATGATTTATGATTCAATTCATGATTCAATTCATAATTCATAACTCAATTCATGATTCGAGATTCATGATTCGATTCATGATTCATGATTCATGATTCGATTCATGATTCAATTCATGATTTATGATTCATGATTCATGATTCAATTCATGATTCATGATTCATGATTCGATTCATAATTCATGATTCATGCTTCGATTCATGATTCATGATTCATGATTCGATTCATGATTCATAATTCATGATTCAATTCATGATTCATGATTTGATTTATGATTCATGATTCAATTCATGATTCGAGATTCATGATTCGATTCATGATTCATGATTCATGATTCGATTCATGATTCAATTCATGATTTATGATTCATGATTCATGATTCAATTCATAATTCATGATTCATGATTCGATTCATAATTCATGATTCATGCTTCGATTCATGATTCATGATTCATGATTTGATTTATGATTCATGATTCAATTCATGATTCATGATTCGATTCATTATTTATGATTCATGATTCATGATTCGATTCATGATTCTTCATTCATTTCATGATTCATGATTCATGATTCAATTCATGATTCATGTTTCGATTCATGATTCATGATTCGATTCATGATTCATGATTTATAATTCATGATTCAGTTCATGATTCATGATTCAATTCATGATTCATGATTCGATTCATGATTCATGATTCATGATTCGATTCATGATTCATGATTCAATTCATGATTTATGATTTATGAATCAATTTATGATTCAATTCATGATTCATGATTCATGATTCATGATTCATGATTCAATTCATGATTCATGATTCAATTCATGATTCATGATTCATTATTTAATTCATGATTCGATTCATGATTTATGATTCAATTCATGATTTATAATTCATGATTCATTTCATGATTCATGATTCGATTCATGATTCATGATTCATAATTCATGATTCAATTCATGATTCATGATTTGATTTATGATTCAATTCATGATTTAATTCATGATTCATGATTCATGATTCATTATTCATGATTCAATTCATGATTCATGATTTGATTCATGATTCATGATTCAATTCAGGATTCATGATTTATGATTCAATTCATGATTCAAATCATGATTCATGATTTATGATTCGATTCATAATTCATAATTTGATTTATAATTCATTATTCAATTCATGATTCATGATTTATGATTCAATTCATGATTCAATTCATGATTCATGATTCAATTCATGATTCGAGATTCATGATTCGATTCATGATTCATGATTTAATTCATGATACATGATTAGAATTATGATTTAATTCATGATTCATGATTGATGATTCAATTCATGATTCATGATTCATGATTCATGATTCAAATCATGATTCATGATTCAATTCATGATTTATGATTCAATTCATGATTCATGATTCAATTCATGATTCATGATTCAATTCATGATTAATGATTAATGATTCGTTTCATGATTCATGATTCATTTCATGATTCGTGTTTCGATTCATAATTCATGATTCAATTCATGATTCATGATTCAATTCATGATTCATGATTTGATTCATTATTCATGATTCATGATTCGATTCATGATTCTTGATTCATTTCATGATTCATGATTCATGATTTGATTCATTATTCATGATTCTTGATTCGATTCATGATTCTTGATTCATTTCATGATTCATGATTCATGATTAAATTCATGATTCATGTTTTGATTCATGATTCATGATTCGATTCATGATTCATGATTTATAATTCATGATTCAATTCATGATTCATGATTCATGATTCATGATTCAGTTCATGATTCATGATTCAATTCATGATTCATGATTTGATTCATGATTCATGATTTATGATTCAATTCATGATTCATGATTCGAGTCATGATTCATGATTCAATTCATGATTTATGATTTATGAATCAATTTATGATTCAATTCATTATTCATGATTCATGATTCATGATTCGATTCATGATTCATGATTCAATTCATGATTCATGATTCATTATTTAATTCATGATTCGATTCATGATTTATGATTCAATTCATGATTTATGATTCATGATTCATTTCATGATTCATTATTCGATTCATGATTCATGATTCATAATTCATAATTCAATTCATGATTCATGATTCGATTTATGATTCAATTCATGATTCAATTCATGATTCATGATTCATGATTCGATTTATGATTCATGATTCATGATTCGATTTATGATTCATGATTCAATTCATGATTCATGATTTATGATTCAATTCATGATTCAATTCATAATTCATAATTCAATTCATGATTCGAGATTCATGATTCGATTCATGATTCATGATTCATGATTTGATTCATGATTCAATTCATGATTTATGATTCATGATTCATGATTCAATTCATGATTCATGATTCATGATTCGATTCATAACTCATGATTCATGCTTCGATTCATGATTCATGATTCATGATTCGATTCATGATTCATAATTCATGATTCATGATTTGATTTATGATTCATGATTCAATTCATGATTCGAGATTCATGATTCGATTCATGATTCATGATTCGATTCATGATTCAATTCATGATTTATGATTCATGATTCATGATTCAATTCATGATTCATGATTCATGATTCGATTCATAATTCATGATTCATGCTTCGATTCATGATTCATGATTCATGATTTGATTTATGATTCATGATTCAATTCATGATTCATGATTCGATTCATTATTTATGATTCATGATTCATGATTCGATTCATGATTCTTGATTCATTTCATGATTCATGATTCATTATTCAATTCATGATTCATGTTTCGATTCATGATTCATGATTCGATTCATGATTCATGATTTATAATTCATGATTCAGTTCATGATTCATGATTCAATTCATGATTCATGATTCGATTCATGATTCATGATTCATGATTCGATTCATGATTCATGATTCAATTCATGATTTATGATTTATGAATCAATTTATGATTCAATTCATGATTCATGATTCATGATTCATGATTCATGATTCAATTCATGATTCATGATTCAATTCATGATTCATGATTCATTATTTAATTCATGATTCGATTCATGATTTATGATTCAATTCATGATTTATAATTCATGATTCATTTCATGATTCATAATTCGATTCATGATTCATGATTCATAATTCATGATTCAATTCATGATTCATGATTTGATTTATGATTCAATTCATGATTCAATTCATGATTCATGATTCATGATTCGATTCATGATTCATGATTCGATTTATGATTCATGATTCAATTCATGATTCATGATTTATGATTCAATTCATGATTCAATTCATGATTCATGATTCAATTCATGATTCGAGATTCATGATTCGATTCATGATTCAATTCATGATTCATGATTCATGATTCAATTCATGATTTATGATTCATGATTCGATTCATAATTCATGATTCATGCTTCGATTCATGATTCATGATTCATGATTCGATTCATGATTCATGATTCATGATTCAACTCATGATTCATGATTCGATTTATGATTCATGATTCAATTCATGATTCGAGATTCATGATTCGATTCATGATTCATGATTCAATTCATGATTCATGATTCATGATTCGATTCATGATTCAATTCATGATTCATGATTCATGATTCATGATTCAATTTATGATTCATGATTCATGATTCGATTCATGATTCATGATTCATGATTCATGATTCATCATTCAAATCATGGTTCAATTCATGATTCATTATTCAATTCATGATTTATGATTCAATTCATGATTCATGATTCGATTCATGATTAATGATTTATGATTCGTTTCATGATTCATGATTCATTTCATGATTCGTGTTTCAATTCATAATTCATGATTCAATTCATGATTCATGATTCAATTCATGATTCATGATTTGATTCATTATTCATGATTCATGATTCATGATTCGATTCATGATTCTTGATTCATTTCATGATTCATGATTCATGATTCAATTCATGATTCATGTTTCGATTCATGTATCTTGATTCGATTCATGATTCATGATTCGATTCATGATTTGATTCATGATTCATGATTAAATTCATGATTCATGATTCAATTCATGATTCATGTTTCGATTCATGTATCTTGATTCGATTCATGATTCATGATTCGATTCATGATTTGATTCATGATTCATGATTCAATTCATGATTCATGATTTAATTCATGATTCATGATTCGATTCATGATTCATGATTCATGATTCATTATTCAATTCATGATTCATGATTCATGATTTAATTCATGATTTATGATTTATGATTCAATTTATGATTCAATTCATGATTCATGATTCGATTCATGATTCATGATTCATGATTCGATTCATGATTCGATTCATGATTCATGATTCAATTCATGATTCATGATTCATGATTCAATTCATGATTCATGATTCGATTCATGATTCATGATTCATGATTCAACTCATGATTCATGATTCGATTCATGATTCATGATTCAATTCATGATTCATGATTTATGATTCAACTCATGATTCAATTCATGATTCATGATTCATGATTCATGATTCATGATTCAATTCATGATTCATGATTCAATTCATGATTCATGATTTATGATTCAATTCACGATTCAATTCATGATTCATGATTCATGATTCGTAATTCGATTCATGATTCATGATTCAATTCATGATTTATGATTTGATTCATGATTCATGATTCAATTCATGAATCATGATTCATGATTCATGATTCAATTCATGATTCATGATTCAATTCATGATTCATTTCATGATTCATGTTTCAATTCATGATTCATGATTTATTATTCAATTTATGATTCATTTCATGATTCATGATTCAATTCATGATTCAATTCATGATTCATTTCATGATTCATGATTCAATTGATGATTCATTTCATGATTCATGATTTAATTCATGATTAATGATTCATGATTCAATTCATGATTCAGTATGCAATTCATGATTCATGATTCAATTCATGATTCATGATTCGATTCATGATTCATGATTCAATTCATGATTCATGATTTATGATTAAACTCATGATTCAATTCATGATTCATGATTCATGATTCATGATTCGATTCATGATTCATGATTCAATTCATGATTCATGATTTGATTCATGATTCATGATTCGATTCATGATTCATGATTCAATTCATGATTCATGATTTGATTCATGATTCAATTCATGATTTATGATTTATGATTCAATTCATGATTCAAGTCATGATTCAATTCATGATTCATGATTCATGATTCGATTCATGATTCTTGATTCAATTCATGATTCATGATTCAATTCATGATTTATGATTCAATTCATGATTCATGATTCGATTCATGATTAATGATTTATTATTCGTTTCATGATTCATGATTCATTTCATGATTCGTGTTTCGATTCATAATTCATGATTCAATTCATGATTCATGATTCAATTCATGATTCATGATTCGATTCATTATTCATGATTCATGATTCATGATTCGATTCATGATTCTTGATTCATTTCATGATTCATGATTCAATTCATGATTCATGTTTCGATTCATGTATCCTGATTCGATTCATGATTCATGATTCGATACATGATTTGATTCATGATTCATGATTCAATTCATGATTCATGATTTAATTCATGATTCATGATTCGATTCATGATTCATGATTCATAATTCGATTCATGATTCATGATTCAATTCATGATTCATGATTCATGATTCATTTCATGATTCATGATTCGATTCATGATTCATGATTCATAATTCATAATTCAATTCATGATTCATGATTCGATTTATGATTCAATTCATGATTCAATTCATGATTCATGATTCATGATTCATGATTCGATTCATGATTCATGATTCAATTCATGATTCGAGATTCATGATTCGATTCATGATTCATGATTTAATTCATGATACATGATTAGATTCATGATTTAATTCATGATTCATGATTGATGATTCGATTCATGATTCATGATTCATGATTCATGATTCATGATTCATGATTCAAATCATGATTCATGATTCAATTCATGATTTATGATTCAATTCATGATTCATGATTCAATTCATGATTCATGATTCAATTCATGATTAATGATTAATGATTCGTTTCATGATTCATGATTCATTTCATGATTCGTGTTTCGATTCATAATTCATGATTCAATTCATGATTCATGATTCAATTCATGATTCATGATTTGATTCATTATTCATGATTCAATTCATGATTCATGATTCAATTCATGATTCTTGATTCGATTCATGATTCTTGATTCATTTCATGATTCATGATTCATGATTAAATTCATGATTCATGATTCGAATTATGATTCATGATTTATAATTCATGATTCAATTCATGATTCATGATTCATGATTCATGATTCAGTTCATGATTCATGATTCAATTCATGATTCATGATTCGATTCATGATTCATGATTCATGATTCGACTCATGATTCATGATTCATGATTCGACTCATGATTCATGATTTATGATTCAATTCATGATTCATGATTTGATTTATGATTCATGATTCAATTCATGATTCGAGATTCATGATTCGATTCATGATTCATGATTCAATTCATGATTTATGAATCAATTTATGATTCAATTCATTATTCATGATTCATGATTCATGATTCATGATTCGATTCATGATTCATGATTCAATTCATGATTCATGATTCATTATTTAATTCATGATTCGATTCATGATTTATGATTCAATTCATGATTTATGATTCATGATTCATTTCATGATTCATGATTCGATTCATGATTCATGATTCATAATTCATAATTCAATTCATGATTCATGATTCGATTTATAATTCAATTCATGATTCAATTCATGATTCATGATTCATGATTCGATTTATGATTCATGATTCATGATTCGATTTATGATTCATGATTCAATTCATGATTCATGATTCAATTCATGATTCATGATTTATGATTCAATTCATGATTCAATTCATAATTCATAACTCAATTCATGATTCGAGATTCATGATTCGATTCATGATTCATGATTCATGATTCGATTCATGATTCAATTCATGATTTATGATTCATGATTCATGATTCAATTCATGATTCATGATTCATGATTCGATTCATAATTCATGATTCATGCTTCGATTCATGATTCATGATTCATGATTCGATTCATGATTCATTATTCATGATTCAATTCATGATTCATGATTTGATTTATGATTCATGATTCAATTCATGATTCGAGATTCATGATTCGATTCATGATTCATGATTCATGATTCGATTCATGATTCAATTCATGATTTATGATTCATGATTCATGATTCAATTCATAATTCATGATTCATGATTCGATTCATAATTCATGATTCATGCTTCGATTCATGATTCATGATTCATGATTTGATTTATGATTCATGATTCAATTCATGATTCATGATTCGATTCATTATTTATGATTCATGATTCATGATTCGATTCATGATTCTTCATTCATTTCATGATTCATGATTCATGATTCAATTCATGATTCATGTTTCGATTCATGATTCATGATTCGATTCATGATTCATGATTTATAATTCATGATTCAGTTCATGATTCATGATTCAATTCATGATTCATGATTCGATTCATGATTCATGATTCATGATTCGATTCATGATTCATGATTCAATTCATGATTTATGATTTATGAATCAATTTATGATTCAATTCATGATTCATGATTCATGATTCATGATTCATGATTCAATTCATGATTCATGATTCAATTCATGATTCATGATTCATTATTTAATTCATGATTCGATTCATGATTTATGATTCAATTCATGATTTATAATTCATGATTCATTTCATGATTCATGATTCGATTCATGATTCATGATTCATAATTCATGATTCAATTCATGATTCATGATTTGATTTATGATTCAATTCATGATTTAATTCATGATTCATGATTCATGATTCATTATTCATGATTCAATTCATGATTCATGATTTGATTCATGATTCATGATTCAATTCAGGATTCATGATTTATGATTCAATTCATGATTCAAATCATGATTCATGATTTATGATTCGATTCATAATTCATAATTTGATTTATAATTCATTATTCAATTCATGATTCATGATTTATGATTCAATTCATGATTCAATTCATGATTCATGATTCAATTCATGATTCGAGATTCATGATTCGATTCATGATTCATGATTTAATTCATGATACATGATTAGAATTATGATTTAATTCATGATTCATGATTGATGATTCAATTCATGATTCATGATTCATGATTCATGATTCAAATCATGATTCATGATTCAATTCATGATTTATGATTCAATTCATGATTCATGATTCAATTCATGATTCATGATTCAATTCATGATTAATGATTAATGATTCGTTTCATGATTCATGATTCATTTCATGATTCGTGTTTCGATTCATAATTCATGATTCAATTCATGATTCATGATTCAATTCATGATTCATGATTTGATTCATTATTCATGATTCATGATTCGATTCATGATTCTTGATTCATTTCATGATTCATGATTCATGATTTGATTCATTATTCATGATTCTTGATTCGATTCATGATTCTTGATTCATTTCATGATTCATGATTCATGATTAAATTCATGATTCATGTTTTGATTCATGATTCATGATTCGATTCATGATTCATGATTTATAATTCATGATTCAATTCATGATTCATGATTCATGATTCATGATTCAGTTCATGATTCATGATTCAATTCATGATTCATGATTTGATTCATGATTCATGATTTATGATTCAATTCATGATTCATGATTCGAGTCATGATTCATGATTCAATTCATGATTTATGATTTATGAATCAATTTATGATTCAATTCATTATTCATGATTCATGATTCATGATTCGATTCATGATTCATGATTCAATTCATGATTCATGATTCATTATTTAATTCATGATTCGATTCATGATTTATGATTCAATTCATGATTTATGATTCATGATTCATTTCATGATTCATTATTCGATTCATGATTCATGATTCATAATTCATAATTCAATTCATGATTCATGATTCGATTTATGATTCAATTCATGATTCAATTCATGATTCATGATTCATGATTCGATTTATGATTCATGATTCATGATTCGATTTATGATTCATGATTCAATTCATGATTCATGATTTATGATTCAATTCATGATTCAATTCATAATTCATAATTCAATTCATGATTCGAGATTCATGATTCGATTCATGATTCATGATTCATGATTTGATTCATGATTCAATTCATGATTTATGATTCATGATTCATGATTCAATTCATGATTCATGATTCATGATTCGATTCATAACTCATGATTCATGCTTCGATTCATGATTCATGATTCATGATTCGATTCATGATTCATAATTCATGATTCATGATTTGATTTATGATTCATGATTCAATTCATGATTCGAGATTCATGATTCGATTCATGATTCATGATTCGATTCATGATTCAATTCATGATTTATGATTCATGATTCATGATTCAATTCATGATTCATGATTCATGATTCGATTCATAATTCATGATTCATGCTTCGATTCATGATTCATGATTCATGATTTGATTTATGATTCATGATTCAATTCATGATTCATGATTCGATTCATTATTTATGATTCATGATTCATGATTCGATTCATGATTCTTGATTCATTTCATGATTCATGATTCATTATTCAATTCATGATTCATGTTTCGATTCATGATTCATGATTCGATTCATGATTCATGATTTATAATTCATGATTCAGTTCATGATTCATGATTCAATTCATGATTCATGATTCGATTCATGATTCATGATTCATGATTCGATTCATGATTCATGATTCAATTCATGATTTATGATTTATGAATCAATTTATGATTCAATTCATGATTCATGATTCATGATTCATGATTCATGATTCAATTCATGATTCATGATTCAATTCATGATTCATGATTCATTATTTAATTCATGATTCGATTCATGATTTATGATTCAATTCATGATTTATAATTCATGATTCATTTCATGATTCATAATTCGATTCATGATTCATGATTCATAATTCATGATTCAATTCATGATTCATGATTTGATTTATGATTCAATTCATGATTCAATTCATGATTCATGATTCATGATTCGATTCATGATTCATGATTCGATTTATGATTCATGATTCAATTCATGATTCATGATTTATGATTCAATTCATGATTCAATTCATGATTCATGATTCAATTCATGATTCGAGATTCATGATTCGATTCATGATTCAATTCATGATTCATGATTCATGATTCAATTCATGATTTATGATTCATGATTCGATTCATAATTCATGATTCATGCTTCGATTCATGATTCATGATTCATGATTCGATTCATGATTCATGATTCATGATTCAACTCATGATTCATGATTCGATTTATGATTCATGATTCAATTCATGATTCGAGATTCATGATTCGATTCATGATTCATGATTCAATTCATGATTCATGATTCATGATTCGATTCATGATTCAATTCATGATTCATGATTCATGATTCATGATTCAATTTATGATTCATGATTCATGATTCGATTCATGATTCATGATTCATGATTCATGATTCATCATTCAAATCATGGTTCAATTCATGATTCATTATTCAATTCATGATTTATGATTCAATTCATGATTCATGATTCGATTCATGATTAATGATTTATGATTCGTTTCATGATTCATGATTCATTTCATGATTCGTGTTTCAATTCATAATTCATGATTCAATTCATGATTCATGATTCAATTCATGATTCATGATTTGATTCATTATTCATGATTCATGATTCATGATTCGATTCATGATTCTTGATTCATTTCATGATTCATGATTCATGATTCAATTCATGATTCATGTTTCGATTCATGTATCTTGATTCGATTCATGATTCATGATTCGATTCATGATTTGATTCATGATTCATGATTAAATTCATGATTCATGATTCAATTCATGATTCATGTTTCGATTCATGTATCTTGATTCGATTCATGATTCATGATTCGATTCATGATTTGATTCATGATTCATGATTCAATTCATGATTCATGATTTAATTCATGATTCATGATTCGATTCATGATTCATGATTCATGATTCATTATTCAATTCATGATTCATGATTCATGATTTAATTCATGATTTATGATTTATGATTCAATTTATGATTCAATTCATGATTCATGATTCGATTCATGATTCATGATTCATGATTCGATTCATGATTCGATTCATGATTCATGATTCAATTCATGATTCATGATTCATGATTCAATTCATGATTCATGATTCGATTCATGATTCATGATTCATGATTCAACTCATGATTCATGATTCGATTCATGATTCATGATTCAATTCATGATTCATGATTTATGATTCAACTCATGATTCAATTCATGATTCATGATTCATGATTCATGATTCATGATTCAATTCATGATTCATGATTCAATTCATGATTCATGATTTATGATTCAATTCACGATTCAATTCATGATTCATGATTCATGATTCGTAATTCGATTCATGATTCATGATTCAATTCATGATTTATGATTTGATTCATGATTCATGATTCAATTCATGAATCATGATTCATGATTCATGATTCAATTCATGATTCATGATTCAATTCATGATTCATTTCATGATTCATGTTTCAATTCATGATTCATGATTTATTATTCAATTTATGATTCATTTCATGATTCATGATTCAATTCATGATTCAATTCATGATTCATTTCTTGATTCATGATTCAATTGATGATTCATTTCATGATTCATGATTTAATTCATGATTAATGATTCATGATTCAATTCATGATTCAGTATGCAATTCATGATTCATGATTCAATTCATGATTCATGATTCGATTCATGATTCATGATTCAATTCATGATTCATGATTTATGATTAAACTCATGATTCAATTCATGATTCATGATTCATGATTCATGATTCGATTCATGATTCATGATTCAATTCATGATTCATGATTTGATTCATGATTCATGATTCGATTCATGATTCATGATTCAATTCATGATTCATGATTTGATTCATGATTCAATTCATGATTTATGATTTATGATTCAATTCATGATTCAAGTCATGATTCAATTCATGATTCATGATTCATGATTCGATTCATGATTCTTGATTCAATTCATGATTCATGATTCAATTCATGATTTATGATTCAATTCATGATTCATGATTCGATTCATGATTAATGATTTATTATTCGTTTCATGATTCATGATTCATTTCATGATTCGTGTTTCGATTCATAATTCATGATTCAATTCATGATTCATGATTCAATTCATGATTCATGATTCGATTCATTATTCATGATTCATGATTCATGATTCGATTCATGATTCTTGATTCATTTCATGATTCATGATTCAATTCATGATTCATGTTTCGATTCATGTATCCTGATTCGATTCATGATTCATGATTCGATACATGATTTGATTCATGATTCATGATTCAATTCATGATTCATGATTTAATTCATGATTCATGATTCGATTCATGATTCATGATTCATAATTCGATTCATGATTCATGATTCAATTCATGATTCATGATTCATTATTTAATTCATGATTCGATTCATGATTCATGATTCAATTCATGATTCATGATTCATGATTCAATTCATGATTCATGATTCGATTCATGATTCATGATTCATGATTCAATTCATGATTCATGATTCGATTCATGATTCATGATTCAATTCATGATTCATGATTCATGATTCAATTCATGATTCATAATTTATGATTCAACTCATGATTCAATTCATGATTCATGATTCATGATTCATGATTCGATTCATGATTCATGATTTAATTCATGATTCATGATTTATGATTCAATTCATGATTCAATTCATGATTCATGATTTATGATTCAATTCATGATTCATGATTCGTAATTCGATTCATGATTCATGATTCAATTCATGATTCATGATTTGATTCATGATTCATGATTCAATTCATGAATCATGATTCATGATTCATGATTCAATTCATGATTCATGATTTATTATTCAATTTATGATTCATTTCATGATTCATGATTCAATTCATGATTCAATTCATGATTCATGATTCAATTCATGATTCATGATTCATTATTTAATTCATGATTCGATTCATGATTTATGATTCAATTCATGATTTATAATTGATGATTCATTTCATGATTTATGATTCGATTCATGATTCATGATTCATAATTTATGATTCAATTCATGATTCATGATTTGATTTATGATTCAATTCATGATTCAATTCATGATTCATGATTCATGATTCGATTCATGATTCAATTCATGATTCATGATTCATGATTCATGATTCAATTCATGATTTATGATTCATGATTCAATTCATTATTCGAGATTAATGATTCGATTCATGATTCATGATTCAATTCATGATTTATGATTCATGATTCATGATTCAATTCATGATTCAATTCATGATTCATGATTCATGATTCATGATTCGATTCATGATTCATGATTCAATTTATGATTCATGATTTGATTCATGATTCATGATTCATGATTCATAATTAAATTCATGATTCATTTTATGATTCATGATTTCTGATTCATTTCATGATTCATGATTCATGATTCAATTCATGATTCATGTTTTGATTCGTGATTCATGATTCGATTCATGATTCATGATTCGATTCATGATTCATGATTCATGATTCGATTCATGATTCATGATTCATAATTCATAAATCATAATTCATGATTCAATTCATGATTCATGATTCATGATTCAATTCATGATTCATGATTCAATTCATGATTCATGATTCATGAAACATGATTCGATTCATGATTCATGATTTATGATTCAATTCATGATTTATGATTCAATTTATGATTCAATTCATGATTCATGATTCATGATTCATGATTCAATTCATGATTCATGATTCATTATTTAATTCATGATTCGATTCATGATTCATGATTCATTATTCATGATTCAATTCATGATTCATGATTTGATTCATGATTCATGATTCAATTCAGGATTCATGATTTATGATTCAATTCATGATTCAATTCATGATTCATGATTCATGATTCGATTCATAATTCATAATTTGATTTATAATTCATTATTCAATTCATGATTCATGATTTATGATTCAATTCATGATTCAATTCATGATTCATGATTCAATTCATGATTCGAGATTCATGATTCGATTCATGATTCATGATTTAATTCATGATACATGATTAGATTCATGATTTAATTCATGATTCATGATTGATGATTCGATTCATGATTCATGATTCATGATTCATGATTCAAATCATGATTCATGATTCATGATTCGAGATTCATAATTCGATTCATGATTCATGATTCATGATTCGATTCATGATTCAATTCATGATTTATGATTCATGATTCATGATTCAATTCATGATTTATAATTCATGATTCATTTCATGATTCATGATTCGATTCATGATTCATGATTCATAATTCATGATTCAATTCATGATTCATGATTTGATTTATGATTCAATTCATGATTCAATTCATGATTCATGATTCATGATTCGATTCATGATTCATGATTCGATTTATGATTCATGATTCAATTCATGATTCATGATTTATGATTCAATTCATGATTCAATTCATGATTCATGATTCAATTCATGATTCGAGATTCATGATTCGATTCATGATTCATGATTCGATTCATGATTCAATTCATGATTCATGATTCATGATTCAATTCATGATTTATGATTCATGATTTGATTCATAATTCATGATTCATGCTTCGATTCATGATTCATGATTCATGATTCGATTCATGATTCATGATTCATGATTCAACTCATGATTCATGATTCGATTTATGATTCATGATTCAATTCATGATTCGAGATTCATGATTCGATTCATGATTCAATTCATGATTCATGATTCATGATTCAATTTATGATTCATGATTCATGATTCGATTCATGATTCATGATTCATGATTCATGATTCATCATTCAAATCATGGTTCAATTCATGATTAATGATTAATGATTCGTTTCATGATTCATGATTCATTTTATGATTCGTGTTTCAATTCATAATTCATGATTCAATTCATGATTCATGATTCAATTCATGATTCATGATTCGATTCATTATTCATGATTCATGATTCATGATTCGATTCATGATTCTTGATTCATTTCATGATTCATGATTCATGATTCAATTCATGATTCATGTTTCGATTCATGTATCTTGATTCGATTCATGATTCATGATTCGATTCATGATTTGATTCATGATTCATGATTCAATTCATGATTCATGATTCAATTCATAATTCATGTTTCGATTCATGTATCTTGATTCGATTCATGATTCATGATTCGATTCATGATTTGATTCATGATTCATGATTCAATTCATGATTCATGATTTAATTCATGATTCATGATTCGATTCATGATTCATGATTCATGATTCATTATTCAATTCATGATTCATGATTCATGATTCAATTCATGATTTATGATTTATGATTCAATTTATGATTCAATTCATTATTCATGATTCGATTCATGATTCATGATTCATGATTCGATTCATGATTCAATTCATGATTCATGATTCATTATTTAATTCATGATTCGATTCATGATTCATGATTCAATTCATGATTCATGATTCATGATTCAATTCATGATTCATGATTCGATTCATGATTCATGATTCATGATTCAACTCATGATTCATGATTCGATTCATGATTCATGATTCAATTCATGATTCATGATTTATGATTCAACTCATGATTCAATTCATGATTCATGATTCATGATTCATGATTCAATTCATGATTCATGATTCAATTCATGATTCATGATTTATGATTCAATTCATGATTCAATTCATGATTCATGATTCATGATTCATGATTTGATTCATGATTCATGATTCGTAATTCGATTCATGATTCATGATTCAATTCATGATTCATGATTTGATTCATGATTCATGAATCAATTCATGAATCATGATTCATGATTCATGATTTGATTCATGATTCATGATTCATGATTCGATTCATTTCATGATTCATGTTTCAATTCATGATTCATGATTTATTATTCAATTTATGATTCATTTCATGATTCATGATTCAATTCATGATTCAATTCATGATTCATTTCATGATTCATGATTCAATTGATGATTCATTTCATGATTCATGATTCATGATTTAATTCATGATTAATGATTCATGATTCAATTCATGATTCAGTATGCAATTCATGATTCATGATTCAATTCATGATTCATGATTCGATTTATGATTCATGATTCAATTCATGATTCATGATTTATGATTAAACTCATGATTCAATTCATGATTCATGATTCATGATTCATGATTCGATTCATAATTCATGATTCAATTCATGATTCATGATTTCATTCATTATTCATGATTCGATTCATGATTCATGATTCAATTCATGATTCATGATTTCATTCATGATTCATGATTCGATTTATGATTCATGATTCAATTCATGATTCATGATTTATGATTAAACTCATGATTCAATTCATGATTCATGATTCATGATTCGATTCATGATTCTTGATTCATTTCATGATTCATGATTCATGATTCAATTCATGATTCATGTTTCGATTCATGTATCTTGATTCGATTCATGATTCATGATTCGATTCATGATTTGATTCATGATTCATGATTCAATTCATGATTCATGATTCAATTCATAATTCATGTTTCGATTCATGTATCTTGATTCGATTCATGATTCATGATTCGATTCATGATTTGATTCATGATTCATGATTCAATTCATGATTCATGATTTAATTCATGATTCATGATTCGATTCATGATTCATGATTCATGATTCATTATTCAATTCATGATTCATGATTCATGATTCAATTCATGATTTATGATTTATGATTCAATTTATGATTCAATTCATTATTCATGATTCGATTCATGATTCATGATTCATGATTCGATTCATGATTCAATTCATGATTCATGATTCATTATTTAATTCATGATTCGATTCATGATTCATGATTCAATTCATGATTCATGATTCATGATTCAATTCATGATTCATGATTCGATTCATGATTCATGATTCATGATTCAACTCATGATTCATGATTCGATTCATGATTCATGATTCAATTCATGATTCATGATTTATGATTCAACTCATGATTCAATTCATGATTCATGATTCATGATTCATGATTCAATTCATGATTCATGATTCAATTCATGATTCATGATTTATGATTCAATTCATGATTCAATTCATGATTCATGATTCATGATTCATGATTTGATTCATGATTCATGATTCGTAATTCGATTCATGATTCATGATTCAATTCATGATTCATGATTTGATTCATGATTCATGAATCAATTCATGAATCATGATTCATGATTCATGATTTGATTCATGATTCATGATTCATGATTCGATTCATTTCATGATTCATGTTTCAATTCATGATTCATGATTTATTATTCAATTTATGATTCATTTCATGATTCATGATTCAATTCATGATTCAATTCATGATTCATTTCATGATTCATGATTCAATTGATGATTCATTTCATGATTCATGATTCATGATTTAATTCATGATTAATGATTCATGATTCAATTCATGATTCAGTATGCAATTCATGATTCATGATTCAATTCATGATTCATGATTCGATTTATGATTCATGATTCAATTCATGATTCATGATTTATGATTAAACTCATGATTCAATTCATGATTCATGATTCATGATTCATGATTCGATTCATGATTCATGATTCAATTCATGATTCATGATTTCATTCATGATTCATGATTCGATTCATGATTCATGATTCAATTCATGATTCATGATTTGATTCATGATTCAATTCATGATTCATGATTTATGATTCAATTCATGATTCAATTCATGATTCATGATTTATGATTCAATTCATGATTCAATTCATGATTCATGATTCATGATTCGATTTATGATTCATGATTCAATACATGATTCATGATTCAATTCATGATTTATGATTCAATTCATGATTCATGATTCGATTCATGATTAATGATTTATTATTCGTTTCATGATTCATGATTCATTTTATGATTCGTGTTTCGATTCATAATTCATGATTCAATTCATGATTCATGATTCAATTCATGATTCATGATTCGATTCATTATTCATGATTCATGATTCATGATTCGATTCATGATTCTTGATTCATTTCATGATTCATGATTCATGATTCAATTCATGATTCATGTTTCGATTCATGTATCTTGATTCGATTCATGATTCATGATTCGATTCATGATTTGATTCATGATTCATGATTCAATTCATGATTCATGATTTAATTCATGATTCATGATTCATGATTCATGATTCAATTCATGATTCATGATTCAATTCATGATTCATGATTTATGATTCAATTCATGATTCAATTCATGATTCATGATTCATGATTCATGATTTGATTCATGATTCATGATTCGTAATTCGATTCATGATTCATGATTCAATTCATGATTCATGATTTGATTCATGATTCATGAATCAATTCATGAATCATGATTCATGATTCATGATTTGATTCATGATTCATGATTCATGATTCGATTCATTTCATGATTCATGTTTCAATTCATGATTCATGATTTATTATTCAATTTATGATTCATTTCATGATTCATGATTCAATTCATGATTCAATTCATGATTCATTTCATGATTCATGATTCAATTGATGATTCATTTCATGATTCATGATTCATGATTTAATTCATGATTAATGATTCATGATTCAATTCATGATTCAGTATGCAATTCATGATTCATGATTCAATTCATGATTCATGATTCGATTTATGATTCATGATTCAATTCATGATTCATGATTTATGATTAAACTCATGATTCAATTCATGATTCATGATTCATGATTCATGATTCGATTCATGATTCATGATTCAATTCATGATTCATGATTTCATTCATGATTCATGATTCGATTCATGATTCATGATTCAATTCATGATTCATGATTTGATTCATGATTCAATTCATGATTCATGATTTATGATTCAATTCATGATTCAATTCATGATTCATGATTTATGATTCAATTCATGATTCAATTCATGATTCATGATTCATGATTCGATTTATGATTCATGATTCAATACATGATTCATGATTCAATTCATGATTTATGATTCAATTCATGATTCATGATTCGATTCATGATTAATGATTTATTATTCGTTTCATGATTCATGATTCATTTTATGATTCGTGTTTCGATTCATAATTCATGATTCAATTCATGATTCATGATTCAATTCATGATTCATGATTCGATTCATTATTCATGATTCATGATTCATGATTCGATTCATGATTCTTGATTCATTTCATGATTCATGATTCATGATTCAATTCATGATTCATGTTTCGATTCATGTATCTTGATTCGATTCATGATTCATGATTCGATTCATGATTTGATTCATGATTCATGATTCAATTCATGATTCATGATTTAATTCATGATTCATGATTCGATTCATGATTCATGATTCATGATTCATTATTCAATTCATGATTCATGATTCATGATTCAATTCATGATTTATGATTTATGATTCAATTTATGATTCAATTCATGATTCATGATTCGATTCATGATTCATGATTCATGATTCGATTCATGATTCATGATTCAATTCATGATTCATGATTCATTATTTAATTCATGATTCGATTCATGATTCATGATTCAATTCATGATTCATGATTCATGATTCAATTCATGATTCATGATTCGATTCATGATTCATGATTCATGATTCAATTCATGATTCATGATTCGATTCATGATTCATGATTCAATTCATGATTCATGATTTATGATTCAACTCATGATTCAATTCATGATTCATGATTCATGATTCATGATTCGATTCATGATTCATGATTTAATTCATGATTCATGATTTATGATTCAATTCATGATTCAATTCATGATTCATGATTTATGATTCAATTCATGATTCATGATTCGTAATTCGATTCATGATTCATGATTCAATTCATGATTCATGATTTGATTCATGATTCATGATTCAATTCATGAATCATGATTCATGATTCATGATTCAATTCATAATTCATGATTCATGATTCAATTCATGATTCATTTCATGATTCATGTTTCAATTCATGATTCATGATTTATTATTCAATTTATGATTCATTTCATAATTCATGATTCAATTGATGATTCAATTCATGATTCAATTCATGATTCATTTCATGATTCATGATTCAATTGATGATTCATTTCATGATTCATGATTCATGATTTAATTCATGATTAATGATTCATGATTCAATTCATGATTCAGTATGCAATTCATGATTCATGATTCAATTCATGATTCATGATTCGATTCATGATTCAATTCATGATTCATGATTCATCATTAAACTCATGATTCAATTCATGATTCATGATTCATGATTCGATTCATGATTCATGATTCAATTCATGATTCATGATTTGATTCATGATTCATGATTAATGATTCGATTCATGATTCATGATTCAATTCATGATTCATGATTTGATTCATGATTCAATTCATGATTCATGATTTATGATTCAATTCATGATTCAATTCATGATTCATGATTTATGATTCAATTCCTGATTCAATTCATGATTCATGATTCATGATTCATGATTCGATTCATGATTCATGATTCAATTCATGATTTGATTCATGATTCAATTCATGAATCATGATTCATAATTCATGATTCAATTCTTGATTCATGATTCATGATTCAATTCATGATTCATTTCATGATTCATGATTCGATTCATGATTCATGATTCAATTCATGATTCATGATTTCATTCATGATTCATGATTCGATTCATGATTCATGATTCAATTCATGATTCATGATTCGATTCATGATTAATGATTTATTATTCGTTTCATGATTCATGATTCATTTTATGATTCGTGTTTCGATTCATAATTCATGATTCAATTCATGATTCATGATTCAATTCATGATTCATGATTCGATTCATTATTCATGATTCATGATTCATGATTCGATTCATGATTCTTGATTCATTTCATGATTCATGATTCATGATTCAATTCATGATTCATGTTTCGATTCATGTATCTTGATTCGATTCATGATTCATGATTCGATTCATGATTTGATTCATGATTCATGATTCAATTCATGATTCATGATTTAATTCATGATTCATGATTCGATTCATGATTCATGATTCATGATTCATTATTCAATTCATGATTCATGATTCATGATTCAATTCATGATTTATGATTTATGATTCAATTTATGATTCAATTCATGATTCATGATTCGATTCATGATTCATGATTCATGATTCGATTCATGATTCATGATTCAATTCATGATTCATGATTCATGATTCAATTCATGATTCATGATTCGATTGATGATTCATGATTCAATTCATGATTCATGATTCGATTCATGATTCATGATTCAATTCATGATTCATGATTTATGATTCAACTCATGATTCAATTCATGATTCATGATTCATGATTCATGATTCGATTCATGATTCATGATTTAATTCATGATTCATGATTTATGATTCAATTCATCATTCAATTCATGATTCATGATTTATGATTCAATTCATGATTCATGATTCGTAATTCGATTCATGATTCATGATTCAATTCATGATTCATGATTTGATTCATGATTCATGATTCAATTCATGAATCATGATTCATGATTCATGATTCAATTCATGATTCATGATTCATGATTCAATTCATGATTCATTTCATGATTCATGTTTCAATTCATGATTCATGATTTATTATTCAATTTATGATTCATTTCATAATTCATGATTCAATTGATGATTCAATTCATGATTCAATTCATGATTCATTTCATGATTCATGATTCAATTGATGATTCATTTCATGATTCATGATTCATGATTTAATTCATGATTAATGATTCATGATTCAATTCATGATTCAGTATGCAATTCATGATTCATGATTCAATTCATGATTCATGATTCAATTCATGATTTATGATTTGATTCATGATTCATGATTCAATTCATGAATCATGATTCATGATTCATGATTCAATTCATGATTCATGATTCAATTCATGATTCATTTCATGATTCATGTTTCAATTCATGATTCATGATTTATTATTCAATTTATGATTCATTTCATGATTCATGATTCAATTCATGATTCAATTCATGATTCATTTCATGATTCATGATTCAATTGATGATTCATTTCATGATTCATGATTTAATTCATGATTAATGATTCATGATTCAATTCATGATTCAGTATGCAATTCATGATTCATGATTCAATTCATGATTCATGATTCGATTCATGATTCATGATTCAATTCATGATTCATGATTTATGATTAAACTCATGATTCAATTCATGATTCATGATTCATGATTCATGATTCGATTCATGATTCATGATTCAATTCATGATTCATGATTTGATTCATGATTCATGATTCGATTCATGATTCATGATTCAATTCATGATTCATGATTTGATTCATGATTCAATTCATGATTTATGATTCAATTCATGATTCAAGTCATGATTCAATTCATGATTCATGATTCATGATTCGATTCATGATTCTTGATTCAATTCATGATTCATGATTCAATTCATGATTTATGATTCAATTCATGATTCATGATTCGATTCATGATTAATGATTTATTATTCGTTTCATGATTCATGATTCATTTCATGATTCGTGTTTCGATTCATAATTCATGATTCAATTCATGATTCATGATTCAATTCATGATTCATGATTCGATTCATTATTCATGATTCATGATTCATGATTCGATTCATGATTCTTGATTCATTTCATGATTCATGATTCATGATTCAATTCATGATTCATGTTTCGATTCATGTATCCTGATTCGATTCATGATTCATGATTCGATACATGATTTGATTCATGATTCATGATTCAATTCATGATTCATGATTTAATTCATGATTCATGATTCGATTCATGATTCATGATTCATAATTCGATTCATGATTCATGATTCAATTCATGATTCATGATTCATTATTTAATTCATGATTCGATTCATGATTCATGATTCAATTCATGATTCATGATTCATGATTCAATTCATGATTCATGATTCGATTCATGATTCATGATTCATGATTCAATTCATGATTCATGATTCGATTCATGATTCATGATTCAATTCATGATTCATAATTTATGATTCAACTCATGATTCAATTCATGATTCATGATTCATGATTCATGATTCGATTCATGATTCATGATTTAATTCATGATTCATGATTTATGATTCAATTCATGATTCAATTCATGATTCATGATTTATGATTCAATTCATGATTCATGATTCGTAATTCGATTCATGATTCATGATTCAATTCATGATTCATGATTTGATTCATGATTCATGATTCAATTCATGAATCATGATTCATGATTCATGATTCAATTCATGATTCATGATTCATGATTCAATTCATGATTCATTTCATGATTCATGTTTCAATTCATGATTCATGATTTATTATTCAATTTATGATTCATTTCATGATTCATGATTCAATTCATGATTCAATTCATGATTCATTTCATGATTCATGATTCAATTCATGATTCAATTCATGATTCATGATTCAATTCATGATTCATGATTCATTATTTAATTCATGATTCGATTCATGATTTATGATTCAATTCATGATTTATAATTGATGATTCATTTCATGATTTATGATTCGATTCATGATTCATGATTCATAATTTATGATTCAATTCATGATTCATGATTTGATTTATGATTCAATTCATGATTCAATTCATGATTCATGATTCATGATTCGATTCATGATTCAATTCATGATTCATGATTCATGATTCATGATTCAATTCATGATTTATGATTCATGATTCAATTCATTATTCGAGATTAATGATTCGATTCATGATTCATGATTCAATTCATGATTTATGATTCATGATTCATGATTCAATTCATGATTCAATTCATGATTCATGATTCATGATTCATGATTCGATTCATGATTCATGATTCAATTTATGATTCATGATTTGATTCATGATTCATGATTCATGATTCATAATTAAATTCATGATTCATTTTATGATTCATGATTTCTGATTCATTTCATAATTCATGATTCATGATTCAATTCATGATTCATGTTTTGATTCATGATTCATGATTCGATTCATGATTCATGATTCGATTCATGATTCATGATTCATGATTCGATTCATGATTCATGATTCATAATTCATAAATCATAATTCATGATTCAATTCATGATTCATGATTCATGATTCAATTCATGATTCATGATTCAATTCATGATTCATGATTCATGAAACATGATTCGATTCATGATTCATGATTTATGATTCAATTCATGATTTATGATTCAATTTATGATTCAATTCATGATTCATGATTCATGATTCATGATTCAATTCATGATTCATGATTCATTATTTAATTCATGATTCGATTCATGATTCATGATTCATTATTCATGATTCAATTCATGATTCATGATTTGATTCATGATTCATGATTCAATTCAGGATTCATGATTTATGATTCAATTCATGATTCAATTCATGATTCATGATTCATGATTCGATTCATAATTCATAATTTGATTTATAATTCATTATTCAATTCATGATTCATGATTTATGATTCAATTCATGATTCAATTCATGATTCATGATTCAATTCATGATTCGAGATTCATGATTCGATTCATGATTCATGATTTAATTCATGATACATGATTAGATTCATGATTTAATTCATGATTCATGATTGATGATTCGATTCATGATTCATGATTCATGATTCATGATTCAAATCATGATTCATGATTCATGATTCGAGATTCATAATTCGATTCATGATTCATGATTCATGATTCGATTCATGATTCAATTCATGATTTATGATTCATGATTCATGATTCAATTCATGATTTATAATTCATGATTCATTTCATGATTCATGATTCGATTCATGATTCATGATTCATAATTCATGATTCAATTCATGATTCATGATTTGATTTATGATTCAATTCATGATTCAATTCATGATTCATGATTCATGATTCGATTCATGATTCATGATTCGATTTATGATTCATGATTCAATTCATGATTCATGATTTATGATTCAATTCATGATTCAATTCATGATTCATGATTCAATTCATGATTCGAGATTCATGATTCGATTCATGATTCATGATTCGATTCATGATTCAATTCATGATTCATGATTCATGATTCAATTCATGATTTATGATTCATGATTTGATTCATAATTCATGATTCATGCTTCGATTCATGATTCATGATTCATGATTCGATTCATGATTCATGATTCATGATTCAACTCATGATTCATGATTCGATTTATGATTCATGATTCAATTCATGATTCGAGATTCATGATTCGATTCATGATTCAATTCATGATTCATGATTCATGATTCAATTTATGATTCATGATTCATGATTCGATTCATGATTCATGATTCATGATTCATGATTCATCATTCAAATCATGGTTCAATTCATGATTAATGATTAATGATTCGTTTCATGATTCATGATTCATTTTATGATTCGTGTTTCAATTCATAATTCATGATTCAATTCATGATTCATGATTCAATTCATGATTCATGATTCGATTCATTATTCATGATTCATGATTCATGATTCGATTCATGATTCTTGATTCATTTCATGATTCATGATTCATGATTCAATTCATGATTCATGTTTCGATTCATGTATCTTGATTCGATTCATGATTCATGATTCGATTCATGATTTGATTCATGATTCATGATTCAATTCATGATTCATGATTCAATTCATAATTCATGTTTCGATTCATGTATCTTGATTCGATTCATGATTCATGATTCGATTCATGATTTGATTCATGATTCATGATTCAATTCATGATTCATGATTTAATTCATGATTCATGATTCGATTCATGATTCATGATTCATGATTCATTATTCAATTCATGATTCATGATTCATGATTCAATTCATGATTTATGATTTATGATTCAATTTATGATTCAATTCATTATTCATGATTCGATTCATGATTCATGATTCATGATTCGATTCATGATTCAATTCATGATTCATGATTCATTATTTAATTCATGATTCGATTCATGATTCATGATTCAATTCATGATTCATGATTCATGATTCAATTCATGATTCATGATTCGATTCATGATTCATGATTCATGATTCAACTCATGATTCATGATTCGATTCATGATTCATGATTCAATTCATGATTCATGATTTATGATTCAACTCATGATTCAATTCATGATTCATGATTCATGATTCATGATTCAATTCATGATTCATGATTCAATTCATGATTCATGATTTATGATTCAATTCATGATTCAATTCATGATTCATGATTCATGATTCATGATTTGATTCATGATTCATGATTCGTAATTCGATTCATGATTCATGATTCAATTCATGATTCATGATTTGATTCATGATTCATGAATCAATTCATGAATCATGATTCATGATTCATGATTTGATTCATGATTCATGATTCATGATTCGATTCATTTCATGATTCATGTTTCAATTCATGATTCATGATTTATTATTCAATTTATGATTCATTTCATGATTCATGATTCAATTCATGATTCAATTCATGATTCATTTCATGATTCATGATTCAATTGATGATTCATTTCATGATTCATGATTCATGATTTAATTCATGATTAATGATTCATGATTCAATTCATGATTCAGTATGCAATTCATGATTCATGATTCAATTCATGATTCATGATTCGATTTATGATTCATGATTCAATTCATGATTCATGATTTATGATTAAACTCATGATTCAATTCATGATTCATGATTCATGATTCATGATTCGATTCATGATTCATGATTCAATTCATGATTCATGATTTCATTCATGATTCATGATTCGATTCATGATTCATGATTCAATTCATGATTCATGATTTGATTCATGATTCAATTCATGATTCATGATTTATGATTCAATTCATGATTCAATTCATGATTCATGATTTATGATTCAATTCATGATTCAATTCATGATTCATGATTCATGATTCGATTTATGATTCATGATTCAATACATGATTCATGATTCAATTCATGATTTATGATTCAATTCATGATTCATGATTCGATTCATGATTAATGATTTATTATTCGTTTCATGATTCATGATTCATTTTATGATTCGTGTTTCGATTCATAATTCATGATTCAATTCATGATTCATGATTCAATTCATGATTCATGATTCGATTCATTATTCATGATTCATGATTCATGATTCGATTCATGATTCTTGATTCATTTCATGATTCATGATTCATGATTCAATTCATGATTCATGTTTCGATTCATGTATCTTGATTCGATTCATGATTCATGATTCGATTCATGATTTGATTCATGATTCATGATTCAATTCATGATTCATGATTTAATTCATGATTCATGATTCGATTCATGATTCATGATTCATGATTCATTATTCAATTCATGATTCATGATTCATGATTCAATTCATGATTTATGATTTATGATTCAATTTATGATTCAATTCATGATTCATGATTCGATTCATGATTCATGATTCATGATTCGATTCATGATTCATGATTCAATTCATGATTCATGATTCATTATTTAATTCATGATTCGATTCATGATTCATGATTCAATTCATGATTCATGATTCATGATTCAATTCATGATTCATGATTCGATTCATGATTCATGATTCATGATTCAATTCATGATTCATGATTCGATTCATGATTCATGATTCAATTCATGATTCATGATTTATGATTCAACTCATGATTCAATTCATGATTCATGATTCATGATTCATGATTCGATTCATGATTCATGATTTAATTCATGATTCATGATTTATGATTCAATTCATGATTCAATTCATGATTCATGATTTATGATTCAATTCATGATTCATGATTCGTAATTCGATTCATGATTCATGATTCAATTCATGATTCATGATTTGATTCATGATTCATGATTCAATTCATGAATCATGATTCATGATTCATGATTCAATTCATAATTCATGATTCATGATTCAATTCATGATTCATTTCATGATTCATGTTTCAATTCATGATTCATGATTTATTATTCAATTTATGATTCATTTCATAATTCATGATTCAATTGATGATTCAATTCATGATTCAATTCATGATTCATTTCATGATTCATGATTCAATTGATGATTCATTTCATGATTCATGATTCATGATTTAATTCATGATTAATGATTCATGATTCAATTCATGATTCAGTATGCAATTCATGATTCATGATTCAATTCATGATTCATGATTCGATTCATGATTCAATTCATGATTCATGATTCATCATTAAACTCATGATTCAATTCATGATTCATGATTCATGATTCGATTCATGATTCATGATTCAATTCATGATTCATGATTTGATTCATGATTCATGATTAATGATTCGATTCATGATTCATGATTCAATTCATGATTCATGATTTGATTCATGATTCAATTCATGATTCATGATTTATGATTCAATTCATGATTCAATTCATGATTCATGATTTATGATTCAATTCCTGATTCAATTCATGATTCATGATTCATGATTCATGATTCGATTCATGATTCATGATTCAATTCATGATTTGATTCATGATTCAATTCATGAATCATGATTCATAATTCATGATTCAATTCTTGATTCATGATTCATGATTCAATTCATGATTCATTTCATGATTCATGATTCGATTCATGATTCATGATTCAATTCATGATTCATGATTTCATTCATGATTCATGATTCGATTCATGATTCATGATTCAATTCATGATTCATGATTTGATTCATGATTCAATTCATGATTCATGATTTATGATTCAATTCATGATTCAATTCATGATTCATGATTTATGATTCAATTCATGATTCAATTCATGATTCATGATTCATGATTCGATTTATGATTCATGATTCAATTCATGATTCATGATTCAATTCATGATTTATGATTCAATTCATGATTCATGATTCGATTCATGATTAATGATTTATTATTCGTTTCATGATTCATGATTCATTTTATGATTCGTGTTTCGATTCATAATTCATGATTCAATTCATGATTCATGATTCAATTCATGATTCATGATTCGATTCATTATTCATGATTCATGATTCATGATTCGATTCATGATTCTTGATTCATTTCATGATTCATGATTCATGATTCAATTCATGATTCATGTTTCGATTCATGTATCTTGATTCGATTCATGATTCATGATTCGATTCATGATTTGATTCATGATTCATGATTCAATTCATGATTCATGATTTAATTCATGATTCATGATTCGATTCATGATTCATGATTCATGATTCATTATTCAATTCATGATTCATGATTCATGATTCAATTCATGATTTATGATTTATGATTCAATTTATGATTCAATTCATGATTCATGATTCGATTCATGATTCATGATTCATGATTCGATTCATGATTCATGATTCAATTCATGATTCATGATTCATTATTTAATTCATGATTCGATTCATGATTCATGATTCAATTCATGATTCATGATTCATGATTCAATTCATGATTCATGATTCGATTGATGATTCATGATTCAATTCATGATTCATGATTCGATTCATGATTCATGATTCAATTCATGATTCATGATTTATGATTCAACTCATGATTCAATTCATGATTCATGATTCATGATTCATGATTCGATTCATGATTCATGATTTAATTCATGATTCATGATTTATGATTCAATTCATCATTCAATTCATGATTCATGATTTATGATTCAATTCATGATTCATGATTCGTAATTCGATTCATGATTCATGATTCAATTCATGATTCATGATTTGATTCATGATTCATGATTCAATTCATGAATCATGATTCATGATTCATGATTCAATTCATGATTCATGATTCATGATTCAATTCATGATTCATTTCATGATTCATGTTTCAATTCATGATTCATGATTTATTATTCAATTTATGATTCATTTCATAATTCATGATTCAATTGATGATTCAATTCATGATTCAATTCATGATTCATTTCATGATTCATGATTCAATTGATGATTCATTTCATGATTCATGATTCATGATTTAATTCATGATTAATGATTCATGATTCAATTCATGATTCAGTATGCAATTCATGATTCATGATTCAATTCATGATTCATGATTCGATTCATGATTCAATTCATGATTCATGATTCATCATTAAACTCATGATTCAATTCATGATTCATGATTCATGATTCGATTCATGATTCATGATTCAATTCATGATTCATGATTTGATTCATGATTCATGATTAATGATTCGATTCATGATTCATGATTCAATTCATGATTCATGATTTGATTCATGATTCAATTCATGATTCATGATTTATGATTCAATTCATGATTCAATTCATGATTCATGATTTATGATTCAATTCCTGATTCAATTCATGATTCATGATTCATGATTCGATTCATGATTCATGATTCAATTCATGATTTGATTCATGATTCAATTCATGAATCATGATTCATAATTCATGATTCAATTCTTGATTCATGATTCATGATTCATTTCATGATTCATGATTCAATTAATGATTCATGATTCATGATTCGATTCATGATTCATGATTCAATTCATGATTCATGATTTGATTCATGATTCATGATTCATGATTCATGATTCATGATTCAATTCATGATTCATGATTCAATTCATGATTTATGATTCATTTCATGATTCAATTCAAGATTCATGATTTATGATTCAATTCATGATTCATGATTCATGATTCGTAATTCGATTCATGATTCATGATTCATGATTCGTAATTCGATTCATGATTCATGATTCATGATTCAATTCATGAATCATGATTCATGATTCATGATTTGATTCATGATTCATGATTCATGATTCGATTCATTTCATGATTCATGTTTCAATTCATGATTCATGATTTATTATTCAATTTATGATTCATTTCATGATTCATGATTCAATTCATGATTCAATTCATGATTCATTTTATGATTCATGATTCAATTGATGATTCATTTCATGATTCATGATTCATGATTTAATTCATGATTAATGATTCATGATTCAATTCATGATTCAGTATGCAATTCATGATTCATGATTCAATTCATGATTCATGATTCGATTCATGATTCATGATTCAATTCATGATTCATGATTTATGATTAAACTCATGATTCAATTCATGATTCATGATTCATGATTCATGATTCGATTCATGATTCATGATTCAATTCATGATTCATGATTTCATTCATGATTCATGATTCGATTCATGATTCATGATTCAATTCATGATTCGATTCATGATTCAATTCATGATTCATGATTTATGATTCAATTCATGATTCAATTCATGATTCATGATTTATGATTCAATTCATGATTCAATTCATGATTCATGATTCATGATTCGATTTATGATTCATGATTCAATTCATGATTCATGATTCAATTCATGATTTATGATTCAATTCATGATTCATGATTCAATTCATGATTCATGATTCGATTCATTATTCATGATTCATGATTCATGATTCGATTCATGATTCTTGATTCATTTCATGATTCATGATTCATGATTCAATTCATGATTCATGTTTCGATTCATGTATCTTGATTCGATTCATGATTCATGATTCGATTCATGATTTGATTCATGATTCATGATTCAATTCATGATTCATGATTTAATTCATGATTCATGATTCGATTCATGATTCATGATTCATGATTCATTATTCAATTCATGATTCATGATTCATGATTCAATTCATGATTTATGATTTATGATTCAATTTATGATTCAATTCATGATTCATGATTCGATTCATGATTCATGATTCATGATTCGATTCATGATTCATGATTCAATTCATGATTCATGATTCATTATTTAATTCATGATTCGATTCATGATTCATGATTCAATTCATGATTCATGATTCATGATTCAATTCATGATTCATGATTCGATTCATGATTCATGATTCATGATTCAATTCATGATTCATGATTCGATTCATGATTCATGATTCAATTCATGATTCATGATTTATGATTCAACTCATGATTCAATTCATGATTCATGATTCATGATTCATGATTCGATTCATGATTCATGATTTAATTCATGATTTATGATTTATGATTCAATTCATGATTCAATTCATGATTCATGATTTATGATTCAATTCATGATTCATGATTCGTAATTCGATTCATGATTCATGATTCAATTCATGATTCATGATTTGATTCATGATTCATGATTCAATTCATGAATCATGATTCATGATTCATGATTCAATTCATGATTCATGATTCATGATTCAATTCATGATTCATTTCATGATTCATGTTTCAATTCATGATTCATGATTTATTATTCAATTTATGATTCATTTCATGATTCATGATTCAATTGATGATTCAATTCATGATTCAATTCATGATTCATTTCATGATTCATGATTCAATTGATGATTCATTTCATGATTCATGATTCATGATTTAATTCATGATTAATGATTCATGATTCAATTCATGATTCAGTATGCAATTCATGATTCATGATTCAATTCATGATTCATGATTTATCATTAAACTCATGATTCAATTCATGATTCATGATTCATGATTCGATTCATGATTCATGATTCAATTCATGATTCATGATTTGATTCATGATTCATGATTAATGATTCGATTCATGATTCATGATTCAATTCATGATTCATGATTTGATTCATGATTCAATTCATGATTCATGATTTATGATTCAATTCATGATTCAATTCATGATTCATGATTTATAATTCAATTCCTGATTCAATTCATGATTCATGATTCATGATTCAATTCATGATTCATGATTTGATTCATGATTCAATTCATGAATCATGATTCATAATTCATGATTCAATTCTTGATTAATGATTCATGATTCAATTCATGATTCATTTCATGATTCATGATTCAATTAATGATTCATGATTCATGATTCGATTCATGATTCATGATTCAATTCATGATTCATGATTTGATTCATGATTCATGATTCAATTCATGAATCATGATTCATGATTCATGATTCAATTCATGATTCATGATTCATGATTCAATTCATGATTCATTTCATGATTCATGATTCAATTCATGATTCATTTCATGATTCATGATTCAATTCATGATTCATGATTCAATTCATGATTCATTTCATGATTCATGATTCAATTCATGATTCATGATTCATGATTCAATTCATGATTCAATTCATGATTCATTTCATGATTCATGATTCAATTCATGATTCATTTCATGATTCATGATTCAATTCATGATTCATTTCATGATTCATGATTCATGATTTAATTCATGATTAATGATTCATGATTCAATTCATGATTCATGATGCAATTCATGATTCATGATTTAATTCATGATTCATGATTCAATTCATGACTCATGATTCGATTTATGATTCATGATTCAATTCATGATTCAAAATTCATAATTCGATTCATGATTCATGATTCAATTCATAATTTTTGTTTCGATTCATAATTCATGATTCAATTCATGATTAATGATTCAATTCATGATTCATAATTCGATTCATTATTCATGATTCATGATTCGATTCATGATTCTTGATTCATTTCATGATTCATGATTCATGATTCAATTCATGATTCATGTTTCGATTCATGATTCATGATTCGATACATGATTCATGATTCGATTCATGATTCATGATTCATAATTCATGATTCAATTCATGATTCATGATTCATGATTCATGGTTCAAATTATGATTCATGATTCAATTCATGATTCATGATTCGATTCATGATTCATTATTCATGATTCATGAATCATGATTCATTATTCATGATTCATGAATCATGATTCGATTCATGATTCATGATTTATGATTCAATTCATGATTTATGATTCAATTTATGATTCAATTCATGATTCATGAATTATGATTCATGATTCATGATTCGATTCATGATTCTTGATTCGATTCATGATTCATGATTCAATTCAGGATTCATGATTTATTATTCAATTCATGATTCGATTCATGATTCATGATTCAATTCATTATTCATGATTCATGATTCAATTCATGATTCCTTTCATGATTCATGATTCAATTCATGATTCATTTCATGATTCATGATTCATGATTTAATTCATGATTAATGATTCATGATTCAATTCATGATTCATGATGCAATTCATGATTTATGATTTATGATTCAATTTATGATTCAATTAATGATTCATGATTCGATTCATGATTCATGATTCATGATTCGATTCATGATTCATGATTTATGATTCAATTTATGATTCAATTAATGATTCATGATTCGATTCATGATTCATGATTCATGATTCGATTCATGATTCATGATTCAATTCATGATTCATTATTTAATTCATGATTCGATTCATGATTCATGATTCAATTCATCATTAATGATTCATGATTCAATTCATGATTCATGATTCGATTCATGATTCATGATTCATGATTCATGATTCATGATTCAATTCATGATTCATGATTCGATTCATGATTCATGATTTAATTCATGATTCTTGATTCATTTCATGATTCATGATTCATGATTCAATTCATGATTCATGTTTCGATTCATGTATCTTGATTCGATTCATGATTCATGATTCGATTCATGATTCATGATTCATGATTCAATTCATGATTCATTTCATGATTCATGATTCAATTCATGATTCATGATTCATGATTCGATTCATGATTCATGATTCAATTCATGATTCATGATTTGATTCATGATTCATGATTCAATTCATGAATCATGATTCATGATTCATGATTCAATTCATGATTCATGATTCATGATTCAATTCATGATTCATTTCATGATTCAATTCATGATTCATTTCATGATTCATGATTCAATTCATGATTCATGATTCATGATTCAATTCATGATTCATTTCATGATTCATGATTCAATTCATGATTCATGATTCATGATTCAATTCATGATTCAATTCATGATTCATTTCATGATTCATGATTCAATTCATGATTCATTTCATGATTCATGATTCATGATTTAATTCATGATTAATGATTCATGATTCAATTCATGATTCATGATGCAATTCATGATTCAATTCATGATTCAATTCATGACTCATGATTCGATTTATGATTCATGATTCAATTCATGATTCGAGATTCATAATTCGATTCATGATTCATGATTCAATTCATAATTCTTGTTTCGATTCATAATTCATGATTCAATTCATGATTAATGATTCAATTCATGATTCATAATTCGATTCATTATTCATGATTCATGATTCGATTCATGATTCATGATTCGATACATGATTCATGATTCGATTCATGATTCATGATTCATAATTCATGATTCAATTCATGATTCATGATTCATGATTCATGGTTCAAATTATGATTCATGATTCAATTCATGATTCATGATTCGATTCATGATTCATGATTTATGATTCAATTCATGATTTATGATTTATGATTCAATTTATGATTCAATTCATGAATCATGATTCATGATTCATGATTCATGATTCGATTCATGATTCTTGATTCGATTCATGATTCATGATTCAATTCAGGATTCATGATTTATGATTCAATTCATGATTCAATTCATGATTCATTTCATGATTCATGATTCTTGATTCAATTCATTATTCATGATTCATGATTCAATTCATGATTCCTTTCATGATTCATGATTCAATTCATGATTCATTTCATGATTCATGATTCATGATTTAATTCATGATTAATGATTCATGATTCAATTCATGATTCATGATGCAATTCATGATTTATGATTTATGATTCAATTTATGATTCAATTAATGATTCATGATTCGATTCATGATTCATGATTCATGATTCGATTCATGATTCATGATTCAATTCATGATTCATGATTCATTATTTAATTCATGATTCGATTCATGATTCATGATTCAATTCATGATTAATGATTCATGATTCAATTCATGATTCATGATTCATGATTCATGATTCATGATTCAATTCATGATTCATGATTCGATTCATGATTCATGATTCAATTCATGATTCATGATTTGATTCATGATTCATGATTCATGATTCGATTCATGATTCATGATTCAATTCATGATTCATGATTTGATTCATGATTCATGATTCAATTCATTAATCATGATTTATGATTCAATTCATGATTCAATTCATGATTCATGATTTATGATTCAATTCATGATTCAATTCATGATTTATGATTCATGATTCATGATTCGATTCATGATTCATGATTCAATTCATGATTCATTTCATGATTCATGATTCAATTCATGATTTATGATTCATGATTCAATTCATGATTCATTTCATGATTCATGATTCAATTCATGATTCAATTCATGATTCAATTCATGATTCATTTTATGATTCATGATTCAATTCATGATTCATTTCATGATTCATGATTCATGATTTAATTCATGATTAATGATTCATGATTCAATTCATGATTCATGATGCAATTCATGATTCATGATTCATGATGCAATTCATGATTCATGATTCATGATTCAATTTATGATTCAATTCATGATTCATGATTCGATTTATGATTCATGATTCAATTCATGATTCGAGATTCATGATTCGATTCATGATTCATGATTCAATTCATGATTCATGATTCATGATTCGATTCATAATTCAATTCATGATTCATGATTCATGATTCATGATTCAATTCATGATTCATGATTAATGATTCATGATTCATGATTCATGATTCATTTCATGATTCATGATTCGATTCATGATTCATGATTCATAATTCATGATTCAATTCATGATTCATGATTCGATTTATGATTCATGATTCAATTCAGGATTCATGATTTATGATTCAATTCATGATTCACTACATGATTCATGATTCATGATTTGATTCATGATTCATGATTCGATTTATGATTCATGATTCAATTCATGATTCATGATTTATGATTCAATTCATGATTCAATTCATGATTCATGATTCAATTCATTATTCGAGATTAATGATTCGATTCATGATTCATGATTCAATTCATGATTCAATTCATGATTCATGATTCATGATTCAATTCATGATTCATTTCATGATTCATGATTCAATTCATGATTCATTTCATTATTCATGATTCATGATTTAATTCATGATTAATGATTCATTATTCAATTCATGATTCATGATGCAATTCATGATTCATGATTCAATTCATGATTCATGATTCAATTCATGACTCATGATTCGATTTATGATTCATGATTCAATTCATGATTCGAGATTCATAATTCGATTCACGATTCATGATTCAATTCATAATTCTTGTTTCGATTCATAATTCATGATTCAATTCATGATTAATGATTCAATTCATGATTCATAATTCGATTCATTATTCATGATTCATGATTCGATTCATGATTCTTGATTCATTTCATGATTCATGATTCATGATTCAATTCATGATTCATGTTTCGATTCATGATTCATGATTCGATACATGATTCATGATTCGATTCATGATTCATAATTCATGATTCAATTCATGATTCATGATTCATGATTCATGGTTCAAATTATGATTCATGATTCAATTCATGATTCATGATTCGATTCATGATTCATTATTCATGATTCATGAATCATGATTCGATTCATGATTCATGATTTATGATTCAATTCATGATTTATGATTTATGATTCAATTTATGATTCGATTCATGATTCATGATTTATGATTCAATTCATGATTCATGATTCATGATTCGATTCATGATTCTTGATTCGATTCATGATTCAATTCAGGATTCATGATTTATGATTCAATTCATGATTCAATTCATGATTCATGATTCATGATTCGATTCATGATTCATGATTCAATTCATTATTCATGATTCATGATTCAATTCATGATTCCTTTCATGATTCATGATTCAATTCATGATTCATTTCATGATTCATGAGTCATGATTTAATTCATGATTAATGATTCATGATTCAATTCATGATTCATGATGCAATTCATGATTTATGATTTATGATTCAATTTATGATTCAATTAATGATTCATGATTCGATTCATGATTCATGATTCATGATTCGATTCATGATTCATGATTTAATTCATGATTCATGATTCAATTCATGACTCATGATTCGATTTATGATTCATGATTCAATTCATGATTCGAGATTCATAATTCGATTCATGATTCATGATTCAATTCATGATTCATGATTTGATTCATGATTCATGATTCAATTCATTAATCATGATTTATGATTCAATTCATGATTCAATTCATGATTCATGATTTATGATTCAATTCATGATTCAATTCATGATTTATGATTCATGATTTATGATTCGATTCATGATTCATGATTCAATTCATGATTCATGATTTGATTCATGATTCATGATTCATAATTCAATTCATGATTCATGATTCAATTCATGATTTATGATTCATGATTCAATTCATGATTCATTTCATGATTCATGATTCAATTCATGATTCATGATTCATGATTCAATTCATGATTCAATTCATGATTCATTTCATGATTCATGATTCAATTCATGATTCATTTCATGATTCATGATTTAATTCATGATTAATGACTCATGATTCAATTCATGATTCATGATGCAATTCATGATTCATGATTCATGATTCAATTCATGATTCGAGATTCATGATTCAATTCATGATTCATGATTTATGATTCATTTCATGATTCAATTCAAGATTCATGATTTATGATTCAATTCATGATTCAATTCATGATTCATGATTCATGATTCGTAATTCGATTCATGATTCATGATTCATGATTCGTAATTCGATTCATGATTCATGATTCATGATTCAATTCATGAATCATGATTCATGATTCATGATTTGATTCATGATTCATGATTCATGATTCGATTCATTTCATGATTCATGTTTCAATTCATGATTCATGATTTATTATTCAATTTATGATTCATTTCATGATTCATGATTCAATTCATGATTCAATTCATGATTCATTTTATGATTCATGATTCAATTGATGATTCATTTCATGATTCATGATTCATGATTTAATTCATGATTAATGATTCATGATTCAATTCATGATTCAGTATGCAATTCATGATTCATGATTCAATTCATGATTCATGATTCGATTCATGATTCATGATTCAATTCATGATTCATGATTTATGATTAAACTCATGATTCAATTCATGATTCATGATTCATGATTCATGATTCGATTCATGATTCATGATTCAATTCATGATTCATGATTTCATTCATGATTCATGATTCGATTCATGATTCATGATTCAATTCATGATTCATGATTTGATTCATGATTCAATTCATGATTCATGATTTATGATTCAATTCATGATTCAATTCATGATTCATGATTTATGATTCAATTCATGATTCAATTCATGATTCATGATTCAATTCATGATTCATGATTCGATTTATGATTCATGATTCAATTCATGATTCATGATTCAATTCATGATTTATGATTCAATTCATGATTCATGATTCGATTCATGATTAATGATTTATTATTCGTTTCATGATTCATGATTCATTTTATGATTCGTGTTTCGATTCATAATTCATGATTCAATTCATGATTCATGATTCAATTCATGATTCATGATTCGATTCATTATTCATGATTCATGATTCATGATTCGATTCATGATTCTTGATTCATTTCATGATTCATGATTCATGATTCAATTCATGATTCATGTTTCGATTCATGTATCTTGATTCGATTCATGATTCATGATTCGATTCATGATTTGATTCATGATTCATGATTCAATTCATGATTCATGATTTAATTCATGATTCATGATTCGATTCATGATTCATGATTCATGATTCATTATTCAATTCATGATTCATGATTCAATTCATGATTTATGATTTATGATTCAATTTATGATTCAATTCATGATTCATGATTCGATTCATGATTCATGATTCATGATTCGATTCATGATTCATGATTCAATTCATGATTCATGATTCATTATTTAATTCATGATTCGATTCATGATTCATGATTCAATTCATGATTCATGATTCAATTCATGATTCATGATTCGATTCATGATTCATGATTCATGATTCAATTCATGATTCATGATTCGATTCATGATTCATGATTCAATTCATGATTCATGATTTATGATTCAACTCATGATTCAATTCATGATTCATGATTCATGATTCGATTCATGATTCATGATTTAATTCATGATTTATGATTTATGATTCAATTCATGATTCAATTCATGATTCATGATTTATGATTCAATTCATGATTCATGATTCGTAATTCGATTCATGATTCATGATTCAATTCATGATTCATGATTTGATTCATGATTCATGATTCAATTCATGAATCATGATTCATGATTCATGATTCAATTCATGATTCATGATTCATGATTCAATTCATGATTCATTTCATGATTCATGTTTCAATTCATGATTCATGATTTATTATTCAATTTATGATTCATTTCATGATTCATGATTCAATTGATGATTCAATTGATGATTCAATTCATGATTCATTTCATGATTCATGATTCAATTGATGATTCATTTCATGATTCATGATTCATGATTTAATTCATGATTAATGATTCATGATTCAATTCATGATTCAGTATGCAATTCATGATTCATGATTCAATTCAAGATTCATGATTCGATTCATGATTCAATTCATGATTCATGATTTATCATTAAACTCATGATTCAATTCATGATTCATGATTTATGATTCGATTCATGATTCATGATTCAATTCATGATTCATGATTTGATTCATGATTCATGATTAATGATTCGATTCATGATTCATGATTCAATTCATGATTCATGATTTGATTCATGATTCAATTCATGATTCATGATTTATGATTCAATTCATGATTCAATTCATGATTCATGATTTATAATTCAATTTCTGATTCAATTCATGATTCATGATTCATGATTCAATTCATGATTCATGATTTGATTCATGATTCAATTCATGAATCATGATTCATAATTCATGATTCAATTCTTGATTCATGATTCATGATTCAATTCATGATTCATTTCATGATTCATGATTCAATTAATGATTCATGATTCATGATTCGATTCATGATTCATGATTCAATTCATGATTCATGATTTGATTCATGATTCATGATTCAATTCATGAATCATGATTCATGATTCATGATTCAATTCATGATTCATAATTCATGATTCAATTCATGATTCATTTCATGATTCATGATTCAATTCATGATTCATTTCATGATTCATGATTCAATTCATGATTCATGATTCAATTCATGATTCATTTCATGATTCATGATTCAATTCATGATTAATGATTCATGATTCAATTCATGATTCAATTCATGATTCATTTCATGATTCATGATTCAATTCATGATTCATTTCATGATTCATGATTCAATTCATGATTCATTTCATGATTCATGATTCATGATTTAATTCATGATTAATGATTCATGATTCAATTCATGATTCAAGATGCAATTCATGATTCATGATTTAATTCATGATTCATGATTCAATTCATGACTCATGATTCGATTTATGATTCATGATTCAATTCATGATTCGAAATTCATAATTCGATTCATGATTCATGATTCAATTCATAATTCTTGTTTCGATTCATAATTCATGATTCAATTCATGATTAATGATTCAATTCATGATTCATAATTCGATTCATTATTCATGATTCATGATTCGATTCATGATTGTTGATTCATTTCATGATTCATGATTCATGATTCAATTCATGATTCATGTTTCGATTCATGATTCATGATTCGATACATGATTCATGATTCGATTCATGATTCATGATTCATAATTCATGATTCAATTCATGATTCATGATTCATGATTCATGGTTCAAATTATGATTCATGATTCAATTCATGATTCATGATTCGATTCATGATTCATTATTCATGATTCATGAATCATGATTCATTATTCATGATTCATGAATCATGATTCGATTCATGATTCATGATTTATGATTCAATTCATGATTTATGATTTATGATTCAATTTATGATTCAATTCATGATTCATGAATTATGATTCATGATTCATGATTCGATTCATGATTCTTGATTCGATTCATGATTCATGATTCAATTCAGGATTCATGATTTATGATTCAATTCATGATTCGATTCATGATTCATGATTCAATTCATTATTCATGATTCATGATTCAATTCATGATTCCTTTCATGATTCATGATTCAATTCATGATTCATTTCATGATTCATGATTCATGATTTAATTCATGATTAATGATTCATGATTCAATTCATGATTCATGATGCAATTCATGATTTATGATTTATGATTCAATTTATGATTCAATTAATGATTCATGATTCGATTCATGATTCATGATTCATGATTCGATTCATGATTCATGATTTATGATTCAATTTATGATTCAATTAATGATTCATGATTCGATTCATGATTCATGATTCATGATTCGATTCATGATTCATGATTCAATTCATGATTCATGATTCATTATTTAATTCATGATTCGATTCATGATTCATGATTCAATTCATCATTAATGATTCATGATTCAATTCATGATTCATGATTCGATTCATGATTCATGATTCATGATTCAATTCATGATTCATGATTTGATTCATGATTCATGATTTAATTCATGATTCTTGATTCATTTCATGATTCATGATTCATGATTCAATTCATGATTCATGTTTCGATTCATGTATCTTGATTCGATTCATGATTCATGATTCGATTCATGATTTGATTCATGATTCATGATTCAATTCATGATTCATGATTTAATTCATGATTCATGATTCGATTCATGATTCATGATTCATGATTCAATTCATGATTTATGATTTATGATTCAATTTATGATTCAATTCATGATTCATGATTAAATTCATGATTCATAATTCATGATTCGATTCATGATTCATGATTCAATTCATGATTCATGATTCATAATTTAATTCATGATTCGATTCATGATTCATGATTCAATTCATGATTCATGATTCATGATTCAATTCATGATTCATGATTCGATTCATGATTCATGATTCATGATTCAATTCATGATTCATGATTCGATTCATGATTCATGATTCAATTCATGATTCATGATTTATGATTCAACTCATGATTCAATTCATGATTCATGATTCATGATTCGATTCATGATTCATGATTTAATTCATGATTCATGATTTATGATTCAATTCATGATTCAATTCATGATTCATGATTTATCATTCAATTCATGATTCATGATTCATGATTCATGATTCAATTCATGATTCATGATTCATGATTCAATTCATGATTCATTTCATGATTCATGATTCATGATTTAATTCATGATTAATGATTCATGATTCAATTCATGATTCAGTATGCAATTCATGATTCATGATTTAATTCATGATTCATGATTCGATTCATGATTCAATTCATGATTCATGATTTATCATTAAACTCATGATTCAATTCATGATTCATGATTCATGATTCGATTCATGATTCATGATTCAATTCATGATTCATGATTTGATTCATGATTCATGATTAATGATTCGATTCATGATTCATGATTCAATTCATGATTCATGATTTGATTCATGATTCAATTCATGATTCATGATTTATGATTCAATTCATGATTCAATTCATGATTCATGATTTATGATTCAATTCCTGATTCAATTCATGATTCATGATTCATGATTCATGATTCGATTAATGATTCATGATTCAATTCATGATTCATGATTTGATTCATGATTCATGATTCAATTCATGAATCATGATTCATAATTCATGATTCAATTCATGATTCATGATTCAATTCATGATTCATTTCATGATTCATGATTCAATTCATGATTCATGATTCATGATTCGATTCATGATTCATGATTCAATTCATGATTCATGATTTGATTCATGATTCATGATTCAATTCATGAATCATGATTCATGATTCATGATTCAATTCATGATTCATGATTCATGATTCAATTCATGATTCATTTCATGATTCAATTCATGATTCATTTCATGATTCATGATTCAATTCATGATTCATGATTCATGATTCAATTCATGATTCATTTCATGATTCATGATTCAATTCATGATTCATGATTCATGATTCAATTCATGATTCAATTCATGATTCATTTCATGATTCATGATTCAATTCATGATTCATTTCATGATTCATGATTCATGATTTAATTCATGATTAATGATTCATGATTCAATTCATGATTCATGATGCAATTCATGATTCAATTCATGATTCATGATTCAATTCATGACTCATGATTCGATTTATGATTCATGATTCAATTCATGATTCGAGATTCATAATTCGATTCATGATTCATGATTCAATTCATAATTCTTGTTTCGATTCATAATTCATGATTCAATTCATGATTAATGATTCAATTCATGATTCATAATTCGATTCATTATTCATGATTCATGATTCGATTCATGATTCATGATTCGATACATGATTCATGATTCGATTCATGATTCATGATTCATAATTCATGATTCAATTCATGATTCATGATTCATGATTCATGGTTCAAATTATGATTCATGATTCAATTCATGATTCATGATTCGATTCATGATTCATGATTTATGATTCAATTCATGATTTATGATTTATGATTCAATTTATGATTCAATTCATGAATCATGATTCATGATTCATGATTCATGATTCGATTCATGATTCTTGATTCGATTCATGATTCATGATTCAATTCAGGATTCATGATTTATGATTCAATTCATGATTCAATTCATGATTCATGATTCGATTCATGATTCTTGATTCAATTCATTATTCATGATTCATGATTCAATTCATGATTCCTTTCATGATTAATGATTCAATTCATGATTCATTTCATGATTCATGATTCATGATTTAATTCATGATTAATGATTCATGATTCAATTCATGATTCATGATGCAATTCATGATTTATGATTCAATTTATGATTCAATTAATGATTCATGATTCGATTCATGATTCATGATTCATGATTCGATTCATGATTCATGATTCAATTCATGATTCATGATTCATTATTTAATTCATGATTCGATTCATGATTCATGATTCAATTCATGATTAATGATTCATGATTCAATTCATGATTCATGATTCAATTCATGATTCATGATTCGATTCATGATTCATGATTCAATTCATGATTCATGATTTGATTCATGATTCATGATTCATGATTCGATTCATGATTCATGATTCAATTCATGATTCATGATTTGATTCATGATTCATGATTCAATTCATTAATCATGATTTATGATTCAATTCATGATTCAATTCATGATTCATGATTTATGATTCAATTCATGATTCAATTCATGATTTATGATTCATGATTCATGATTCGATTCATGATTCATGATTCAATTCATGATTCATGATTTGATTCATGATTCATGATTCATAATTCAATTCATGATTCATTTCGTGATTCATGATTCAATTCATGATTTATGATTCATGATTCAATTCATGATTCATTTCATGATTCATGATTCAATTCATGATTCATGATTCATGATTCAATTCATGATTCAATTCATGATTCATTTCATGATTCATGATTCAATTCATGATTCATTTCATGATTCATGATTCATGATTTAATTCATGATTAATGATTCATGATTCAATTCATGATTCATGATGCAATTCATGATTCATGATTCATGATGCAATTCATGATTCATGATTCATGATTCAATTCATGATTCAATTCATGATTCATGATTCGATTTATGATTCATGATTCAATTCATGATTCGAGATTCATGATTCGATTCATGATTCATGATTCAATTCATGATTCATGATTCATGATTCGATTCATAATTCAATTCATGATTCATGATTCATGATTCATGATTCAATTATATGATTCATGATTCATGATTCATGATTCATGATTCATGATTCATTTCATGATTCATGATTCGATTCATGATTCATGATTCATAATTCATGATTCAATTCATGATTCATGATTCGATTTATGATTCATGATTCAATTCAGGATTCATGATTTATGATTCAATTCATGATTCACTACATGATTCATGATTCATGATTTGATTCATGATTCATGATTCGATTTATGATTCATGATTCAATTCATGATTCATGATTTATGATTCAATTCATGATTCATGATTCAATTCATTATTCGAGATTAATGATTCGATTCATGATTCATGATTCAATTCATGATTCAATTCATGATTCATGATTCATGATTCATGATTCAATTCATGATTCATGATTCATGATTCAATTCATGATTCATTTCATGATTCATGATTCAATTCATGATTCATTTCATTATTCATGATTCATGATTTAATTCATGATTAATGATTCATGATTCAATTCATGATTCATGATGCAATTCATGATTCATGATTCAATTCATGATTCATGATTCAATTCATGACTCATGATTCGATTTATGATTCATGATTCAATTCATGATTCGAGATTCATAATTCGATTCACGATTCATGATTCAATTCATAATTCTTGTTTCGATTCATAATTCATGATTCAATTCATGATTAATGATTCAATTCATGATTCATAATTCGATTCATTATTCATGATTCATGATTCGATTCATGATTCTTGATTCATTTCATGATTCATGATTCATGATTCAATTCATGATTCATGTTTCGATTCATGATTCATGATTCGATACATGATTCATGATTCGATTCATGATTCATAATTCATGATTCAATTCATGATTCATGATTCATGATTCATGGTTCAAATTATGATTCATGATTCATATCTTGATTCATGATTCGATTCATGATTCATTATTCATGATTCATGAATCATGATTCGATTCATGATTCATGATTTATGATTCAATTCATGATTTATGATCTATGATTCAATTTATGATTCAATTCATGATTCATGATTCATGATTCATGATTCATGATTCGATTCATGATTCTTGATTCGATTCATGATTCAATTCAGGATTCATGATTTATGATTCAATTCATGATTCAATTCATGATTCATGATTCATGATTCGATTCATGATTCATGATTCAATTCATTATTCATGATTCATGATTCAATTCATGATTCCTTTCATGATTCATGATTCAATTCATGATTCATTTCATGATTCATGAGTCATGATTTAATTCATGATTAATGATTCATGATTCAATTCATGATTCATGATGCAATTCATGATTTATGATTTATGATTCAATTTATGATTCAATTAATGATTCATGATTCGATTCATGATTCATGATTCGATTCATGATTCATGATTTAATTCATGATTAATGATTCATGATTCAATTCATGATTCATGATGCAATTCATGATTCATGATTCAATTCATGCTTCATGATTCAATTCATGACTCATGATTCGATTTATGATTCATGATTCAATTCATGATTCGAGATTCATAATTCGATTCATGATTCATGATTCAATTCATGATTCATGATTTGATTCATGATTCATGATTCAATTCATTAATCATGATTTATGATTCAATTCATGATTCAATTCATGATTCATGATTTATGATTCAATTCATGATTCAATTCATGATTTATGATTCATGATTTATGATTCGATTCATGATTCATGATTCAATTCATGATTCATGATTTGATTCATGATTCATGATTCATAATTCAATTCATGATTCATTTCATGATTCATGATTCAATTCATGATTTATGATTCATGATTCAATTCATGATTCATTTCATGATTCATGATTCAATTCATGATTCATGATTCATGATTCAATTCATGATTCAATTCATGATTCATTTCATGATTCATGATTCAATTCATGATTCATTTCATGATTCATGATTTAATTCATGATTAATGACTCATGATTCAATTCATGATTCATGATGCAATTCATGATTCATGATTCATGATTCAATTCATGATTCAATTCATGATTCATGATTCGATTTATGATTCATGATTCAATTCATGATTCGAGATTCATGATTCGATTCATGATTCATGATTCAATTCATGATTCATGATTCATGATTCGATTCATAATTCAATTTATGATTCATGATTCATGATTCATGATTCAATTCATGATTCATGATTCATGATTCATGATTCATGATTCATTTCATTAATTCATGATTCGATTCATGATTCATGATTCATAATTCATGATTCAATTCATGATTCATGATTCGATTTATGATTCATGATTCAATTCAGGATTCATGATTTATGATTCAATTCATGATTCAATACATGATTCATGATTCATGATTCGATTCATGATTCATGATTCGATTTATGATTTATGATTCAATTCATGATTCATGATTTATGATTCAATTCATGATTCAATTCATGATTCATGATTCAATTCATTATTCGAGATTAATGATTCGATTCATGATTCATGATTTATGATTCAATTCATGATTCAATTCATGATTCATGATTCATAGTTCATGATTCAATTCATGATTCATGATTCGATTTATGATTCATGATTCAATTCATGATTCGAGATTCATAATTCGATTCACGATTCATGATTCAATTCATAATTCTTGTTTCGATTCATAATTCATGATTCAATTCATGATTAATGATTCAATTCATGATTCATAATTCGATTCATTATTCATGATTCATGATTCGATTCATGATTCTTGATTCATTTCATGATTCATGATTCATGATTCAATTCATGATTCATGTTTCGATTCATGATTCATGATTCGATACATGATTCATGATTCGATTCATGATTCATAATTCATGATTCAATTCATGATTCATGATTCATGATTCATGGTTCAAATTATGATTCATGATTCAATTCATGATTCATGATTCGATTCATGATTCATTATTCATGATTCATGAATCATGATTCGATTCATGATTCATGATTTATGATTCAATTCATGATTTATGATTTATGATTCAATTTATGATTCAATTCATGATTCATGATTCATGATTCATGATTCATGATTCGATTCATGATTCTTGATTCGATTCATGATTCAATTCAGGATTCATGATTTATGATTCAATTCATGATTCAATTCATGATTCATGATTCATGATTCGATTCATGATTCATGATTCAATTCATTATTCATGATTCATGATTCAATTCATGATTCCTTTCATGATTCATGATTCAATTCATGATTCATTTCATGATTCATGAGTCATGATTTAATTCATGATTAATGATTCATGATTCAATTCATGATTCATGATGCAATTCATGATTTATGATTTATGATTCAATTTATGATTCAATTAATGATTCATGATTCGATTCATGATTCATGATTCATGATTCGATTCATGATTCATGATTTAATTCATGATTAATGATTCATGATTCAATTCATGATTCATGATGCAATTCATGATTCATGATTCAATTCATGATTCATGATTCAATTCATGACTCATGATTCGATTTATGATTCATGATTCAATTCATGATTCGAGATTCATAATTCGATTCATGATTCATGATGTTTCAATTCATGATTCATGATTTGATTCATGATTCATGATTCAATTCATTAATCATGATTTATGATTCAATTCATGATTCAATTCATGATTCATGATTTATGATTCAATTCATGATTCAATTCATGATTTATGATTCATGATTTATGATTCGATTCATGATTCATGATTCAATTCATGATTCATGATTTGATTCATGATTCATGATTCATAATTCAATTCATGATTCATTTCATGATTCATGATTCAATTCATGATTTATGATTCATGATTCAATTCATGATTCATTTCATGATTCATGATTCAATTCATGATTCATGATTCATGATTCAATTCATGATTCAATTCATGATTCATTTCATGATTCATGATTCAATTCATGATTCATTTCATGATTCATGATTTAATTCATGATTAATGACTCATGATTCAATTCATGATTCATGATGCAATTCATGATTCATGATTCATGATTCAATTCATGATTCAATTCATGATTCATGATTCGATTTATGATTCATGATTCAATTCATGATTCGAGATTCATGATTCGATTCATGATTCATGATTCAATTCATGATTCATGATTCATGATTCGATTCATAATTCAATTTATGATTCATGATTCATGATTCATGATTCAATTCATGATTCATGATTCATGATTCATGATTCATGATTCATGATTCATGATTCATTTCATTAATTCATGATTCGATTCATGATTCATGATTCATAATTCATGATTCAATTCATGATTCATGATTCGATTTATGATTCATGATTCAATTCAGGATTCATGATTTATGATTCAATTCATGATTCAATACATGATTCATGATTCATGATTCGATTCATGATTCATGATTCGATTTATGATTTATGATTCAATTCATGATTCATGATTTATGATTCAATTCATGATTCAATTCATGATTCATGATTCAATTCATTATTCGAGATTAATGATTCGATTCATGATTCATGATTTATGATTCAATTCATGATTCAATTCATGATTCATGATTCATAATTCATGATTCAATTCATGATTCATGATTCAATTCATTATTCGAGATTAATGATCATGAATCGAATCATGAATCATTAATTGAATCTTAAATTGAATCATAAATCATAAATCATGAATTGCATCATGAATCATGAATTGAATCATGAATCATTAATTCATGATTCAATTCATGATTCATGATTCAATTCATTATTCGAGATTAATGATTCGATTCATGATTCATGATTTATGATTCAATTCATGATTCAATTCATGATTCATGATTCATGGTTCATGATTCAATTCATGATTCATGATTTATGATTCAATTCATGATTCAATTCATGATTCATGATTCAATTCATGATTTGAGATTCATGATACGATTCATGATTCATGATTTAATTCATGATACATGATTAGATTCATTATTTAATTCATGCTTCATGATTGATGATTCGATTCATGATTGATGATTCATGATTCATGATTCGATTCATGATTCATGATTCGATTTATGATTCATGATTCAATTCATTATTCATGATTCATGATTCAATTCATGATTCCTTTCATGATTCATGATTCAATTCATGATTCATTTCATGATTCATGAGTCATGATTTAATTCATGATTAATGATTCATGATTCAATTCATGATTCATGATGCAATTCATGATTTATGATTTATGATTCAATTTATGATTCAATTAATGATTCATGATTCGATTCATGATTCATGATTCGATTCATGATTCATGATTTAATTCATGATTAATGATTCATGATTCAATTCATGATTCATGATTCAATTCATGACTCATGATTCGATTTATGATTCATGATTCAATTCATGATTCGAGATTCATAATTCGATTCATGATTCATGATTCAATTCATAATTCTTGTTTCGATTAATAATTCATGATTCAATTCATGATTAATGATTCAATTCATGATTCATAATTCGATTCATTATTCATGATTCATGATTCGATTCATGATTCTTGATTCATTTCATGATTCATGATTTAATTCATGATTTATGTTTCGATTCATGATTCATGATTCGATACATGATTCATGATTCGATTCATGATTCATGATTCATGATTCATAATTCATGATTCAAATTATGATTCATGATTCATGATTCATGGTTCAAATTATGATTCATGATTCAATTCATGATTTATGATTCGATTCATGATTCATTATTCATGATTCATGAATCATGATTCGATTCATGATTCATGATTTATGATTCAATTCATGATTTATGATTTATGATTCAATTTATGATTCAATTCATGATTCATGATTCATGATTCATGATTCATGATTCGATTCATGATTCTTGATTTGATTCATGATTCATGATTCAATTCAGGATTCATGATTTATGATTCAATTCATGATTCAATTCATGATTCATGATTCATGATTCGATTCATGATTCATGATTCAATTCATTATTCATGATTCATGATTCAATTCATGATTCCTTTCATGATTCTTGATTCATTTCATGATTCATGATTTACGATTTAATTCATGATTAATGATTCATGATTCAATTCATGATTCATGATGCAATTCATGATTTATGATTTATGATTCAATTTATGATTCAATTAATGATTCATGATTCGATTCATGATTCATGATTCATGATTCGATTCATAATTCATGATTCAATTCATGATTCATTATTTAATTCATGATTCGATTCATGATTCATGATTCAATTCATGATTCATGATTCGATTCATGATTCATGATTCATGATTCGATTCATAATTCATGATTCAATTCATGATTCATTATTTAATTCATGATTTGATTCATGATTCATGATTCACTTCATGATTCATGATTCGATTCATGATTCATGATTCATGATTCATGATTCATGATTCATGATTCATGATTCATGATTCAATTCATGATTCATGATTCGATTCATGATTCATGATTCAATTCATGATTTATGATTTATGATTCAACTCATGATTCAATTCATGATTCATGATTCATGATTAATGTTTCTATTCATGATTCATGATTCAATTCATGATTCATTATTTGATTCATGATTCATGATTCATGATTTCATTCATGATTCATGATTCAATTCATGATTCATGATTCATGATTCAATTCATTAATCATGATTTATGATTCAATTCATGATTCAATTCATGATTCATGATTCAATTCATGATTCATGATTTGATTCATGATTCATGATTCAATTCATTAATCATGATTTATGATTCAATTCATGATTCAATTCATGATTCATGATTTATGATTCAATTCATGATTCAATTCATGATTTATGATTCATGATTTGATTCATGATTCATGATTCAATTCATGATTCATGATTCGATTCATAATTCAATTCATGATTCATGATTCAATTCATGATTCATGATTCATGATTCATGATTCATGATTCATGATTCATTTCATTAATTCATGATTCGATTCATGATTCATGATTCATAATTCATGATTCAATTCATGATTCATGATTCGATTTATGATTCATGATTCAATTCAGGATTCATGATTTATGATTCAATTCATGATTCAATACATGATTCATGATTCATGATTCGATTCATGATTCATGATTCAATTCATGATTTATGATTCGATTCATGATTCATTATTCATGATTCATGAATCATGATTCGATTCATGATTCATGATTTATGATTCAATTCATGATTTATCATTTATGATTCAATTTATGATTCAATTAATGATTCATGATTCGATTCATGATTCATGATTCATGATTCGATTCATGATTCATGATTCAATTCATGATTCATGATTCATTATTTAATTCATGATTCGATTCATGATTCATGATTCAATTCATGATTAATGATTCATGATTCAATTCATGATTCATGATTCGATTCATGATTCATGATTCATGATTCATGATTCATGATTCAATTCATGATTCATGATTCGATTCATGATTCATGATTCAATTCATGATTTATGATTTATGATTTAACTCATGATTCAATTCATGATTCATGATTTGATTCATGATTCATGATTCATGATTCCATTCATGATTCATGATTCAATTCATGATTCATGATTTGATTCATGATTCAATTCATTAATCATGATTTATGATTCAATTCATGATTCAATTCATGATTCATGATTTATGATTCAATTCATGATTCAATTCATGATTTATGATTCATGATTTATGATTCGATTCATGATTCATGATTCAATTCATGATTTATGATTTATGATTTAACTCATGATTCAATTCATGATTCATGATTTGATTCATGATTCATGATTCCATTCATGATTCATGATTCAATTTATGATTCATGATTTGATTCATGATTCATGATTCAATTCATTAATCATGATTTATGATTCAATTCATGATTCAATTCATGATTCATGATTTATGATTCAATTCATGATTCAATTCATGATTTATGATTCATGATTTATGATTCGATTCATGATTCATGATTCAATTCATGATTCATGATTTGATTCATGATTCATGATTCATAATTCAATTCATGATTCATTTCATGATTCATGATTCAATTCATGATTTATGATTCATGATTCAATTCATTAATTCATTTCATGATTCATGATTCAATTCATGATTCATGATTCATGATTCAATTCATGATTCAATTCATGATTCATTTCATGATTCATGATTCAATTCATGATTCATTTCATGATTCATGATTCATGATTTAATTCATGATTAATGACTCATGATTCAATTCATGATTCATGATGCAATTCATGATTCATGATTCATGATTCAATTCATGATTCAATTCATGATTCATGATTCGATTTATGATTCATGATTCAATTCATGATTCGAGATTCATGATTCGATTCATGATTCATGATTCAATTCATGATTCATGATTCATGATTCGATTCATAATTCAATTCATGATTCATGATTCATGATTCATGATTCAATTCATGATTCATGATTCATGATTCATGATTCATTTCATTAATTCATGATTCGATTCATGATTCATGATTCATAATTCATGATTCAATTCATGATTCATGATTCGATTTATGATTCATGATTCAATTCAGGATTCATGATTTATGATTCAATTCATGATTCAATACATGATTCATGATTCATGATTCGATTCATGATTCATGATTCGATTTATGATTCATGATTCAATTCATGATTCATGATTTATGATTCAATTCATGATTCAATTCATGATTCATGATTCAATTCATTATTCGAGATTAATGATTCGATTCATGATTCATGATTCATGATTCAATTCATGATTCAATTCATGATTCATGATTCATGGTTCATGATTCAATTCATGATTCATGATTTATGATTCAATTCATGATTCAATTCATGATTCATGATTCAATTCATGATTTGAGATTCATGATACGATTCATGATTCATAATTTAATTCATGATACATGATTAGATTCATGATTTAATTCATGCTTCATGATTGATGATTCGATTCATGAATGATGATTCATGATTGATGATTCGATTCATGATTCATGATTCATGATTCATGATTCAAATCATGATTCAAATCATGATTCATGATTCAATTCATGATTTATGATTCAATTCATGATTCATGATTCAATTCATGATTCATGATTCAATTCATGATTCATGATTCAATTCATGATTAATGATTAATGATTCGTTTCATGATTCATGATTCATTTCATGATTTCTGTTTCGATTCATAATTCATGATTCAATTCATGATTCATGATTAAATTCATGATTCATGATTTGATTCATTATTCATGATTCATGTTTCATGATTCGATTCATGATTCTTGATTCATTTCATGATTCATGATTCATGATTCGATTCATGATTCATGATTTATAATTCATGATTCAATTCATGATTCATGATTCATGATTCATGATTCAGTTCATGATTCATTATTCAATTCATGATTCATGATTCGATTCATGATTCATGATTCATGATTCATGATTCGATTCATGATTCATGATTTATGATTAAATTCATGATTCATGATTCGAGTCATGATTCATGATTCAATTCATGATTTATGAATCAATTTATGATTCAATTCATGATTCATGATTCATGATTCGATTCATGATTCATGATTCAATTCATGATTCATGATTCATTATTTAATTCATGATTCGATTCATGATTTATGATTTAATTCATGATTTATGATTCATGATTCATTTCATGATTCATGATTCGATTCATGATTCATGATTCATAATTCATAATTCAATTCATGATTCATGATTCGATTTATGATTCAATTCATGATTCAATTCATGATTCATGATTCATGATTCATGATTCGATTCATGATTCATAATTCGATTTATGATTCATGATTCAATTCATGATTCATGATTTATGATTCAATTCATGATTCAAATCATGATTCAATTCATGATTCATGATTCAATTCATGATTCGAGATTCATGATTCGATTCATGATTCATGATTCATGCTTCGATTCATGATTCATGATTCATGATTCGATTCATGATTCATAATTCATGATTCAATTCATGATTCATGATTCAATTCATGATTTATGATTCAATTCATGATTCATGATTCAATTCATGATTCATGATTCAATTCATGATTAATGATTAATGATTCGTTTCATGATTCATAATTCATTTCATGATTCCTGTTTCGATTCATAATTCATGATTCAATTCATGATTCATGATTCAATTCATGATTCATGATTTGATTCATTATTCATGATTCATGTTTCATGATTCGATTCATGATTCTTGATTCATTTCATGATTCATGATTCATGATTCAATTCATGATTCAAGTTTCGATTCATGATTCATGATTCGATTCATGATTCATGATTTATAATTCATGATTCAATTCATGATTCATGATTCATGAGTCATGATTCAGTTCATGATTCATGATTCAATTCATGATTCATGATTCGATTCATGATTCATGATTCATGATTCATGAATCTATTCATGATTCATGATTTATGATTCAATTCATGATTCGAGTCATGATTCATGATTCAATTCATGATTTATGATTTATGAATCAATTTATGATTCAATTCATGATTCATGATTCATGATTCGATTCATGATTCATGATTCAATTCATGATTCATGATTCATTATTTAATTCATGATTCGATTCATGATTTATGATTCAATTCATGATTTATGATTCATGATTCATTTCATGATTCATGATTCGATTCATGATTCATGATTAATAATTAATAATTCAATTCATGATTCATGATTCGATTTATGATTCAATTCATGATTTATGATTCATGATTCAATTCATGATTCATGATTTATGATTCAATTCATGATTTAATTCATGATTCAGTTCATGATTCATGATTCAATTCATGATTCGAGATTCATGATTCGATTCATGATTCATGATTCATGATTCGATTCATGATTCAATTCATGATTTATGATTCATGATTCATGATTCAATTCATGATTCATGATTCATGATTTGACTCATAATTCATGATTCATGCTTCGATTCATGATTCATGATTCGATTCATGATTCATAATTCATGATTCAATTCATGATTCATGATTCGATTTATGATTCATGATTCAATTCATGATTCGAGATTCATGATTCGATTCATGATTCATGATTCAATTCATGATTTATGATTCAATTCATGATTCATGATTCGATTCATTATTTATAATTCATGATTCATGATTCGATTCATGATTCTTGATTCATTTCATGATTCATGATTCATGATTCAATTCATGATTCATGTTTCGATTCATGATTCATGATTCGATTCATGATTCATAATTCATGATTCAATTCATGATTCATGATTCATGATTCATGATTCAGTTCATGATTCATGATTCAATTCATGATTCATGATTCGATTCATTATTCATGATTCATGATTCGATTCATGATTCATGATTTATGATTCAATTCATGATTCATGATTCGATTCATGATTCATGATTCAATTCATGATTTATGATTTATGAATCAATTTATGATTCAATTCATGATTCATGATTCATGATTCATGATTCATGATTCAATTCATGATGCATGATTCAATTCATGATTCATGATTCATTATTTAATTCATGATTCGATTCATGATTTATGATTCAATTCATGATTTATAATTCATGATTCATTTCATGATTCATGATTCGATTCATGATTCATGATTCATAATTCATGATTCAATTCATGATTCATGATTCGATTTATGACTCAATTCATGATTCAATTCATGATTCATGATTCATGATTCATGATTCGATTCATGATTCATGATTCAATTTATGATTCATGATTCAATTCATGATTCATGATTTATGATTCAATTCATGATTCAATTCATGATTCAATTCATGATTCAATTCATGATTCGAGATTCATGATTCGATTCATGATTCATGATTCATGCTTCGATTCATGATTCATGATTCATGATTCGATTCATGATTCATAATTCATGATTCAATTCATGATTCATGATTCAATTCATGATTTATGATTCAATTCATGATTCATGATTCAATTCATGATTCATGATTCAATTCATGATTAATGATTAATGATTCGTTTCATGATTCATAATTCATTTCATGATTCCTGTTTCGATTCATAATTCATGATTCAATTCATGATTCATGATTCAATTCATGATTCATGATTTGATTCATTATTCATGATTCATGTTTCATGATTCGATTTATGATTCTTGATTCATTTCATGATTCATGATTCATGATTCAATTCATGATTCAAGTTTCGATTCATGATTCATGATTCGATTCATGATTCATGATTTATAATTCATGATTCGATTCATGATTCATGATTCAATTCATGATTCATGATTCATTATTTAATTCATGATTCGATTCATGATTTATGATTCAATTCATGATTTATGATTCATGATTCATTTCATGATTCATGATTCGATTCATGATTCATGATTAATAATTAATAATTCAATTCATGATTCATGATTCGATTTATGATTCAATTCATGATTCAATTCATGATTCATGATTCATGATTCATGATTCGATTCATGATTCATGATTCGATTTATGATTCATGATTCAATTCATGATTCATGATTTATGATTCAATTCATGATTCAATTCATGATTCAATTCATGATTCATGATTCAATTCATGATTCGAGATTCATGATTCATGATTCAATTCATGATTCATGATTCATGATTTGACTCATAATTCATGATTCATGCTTCGATTCATGATTCATGATTCATGATTCGATTCATGATTCATAATTCATGATTCAATTCATGATTCATGATTCGATTTATGATTCATGATTCAATTCATGATTCGAGATTCATGATTCGATTCATGATTCATGATTCAATTCATGATTCATGATTCAATTCATGATTCATGATTCGATTCATTATTTATGATTCATGATTCATGATTCGATTCATGATTCTTGATTAATTTCATGATTCATGATTCATGATTCAATTCATGATTCATGTTTCGATTCATGATTCGATTCATGATTCATAATTCATGATTCAATTCATGATTCATGATTCATGATTCAGTTCATGATTCATGATTCAATTCATGATTCATGATTCGATTCATGATTCATGATTCATGATTCGATTCATGATTCATGATTTATGATTCAATTCATGATTCATGATTCGATTCATGATTCATGATTCAATTCATGATTTATGATTTATGAATCAATTTATGATTCAATTCATGATTCATGATTCATGATTCATGATTCATGATTCAATTCATGATGCATGATTCAATTCATGATTCATGATTCATTATTTAATTCATGATTCGATTCATGATTTATGATTCAATTCATGATTTATAATTCATGATTCATTTCATGATTCATGATTCGATTCATGATTCATGATTCATAATTCATGATTCAATTCATGATTCATGATTTGATTTATGATTCAATTCATGATTCAATTCATGATTCATGATTCATGATTCATGATTCGATTCATGATTTATGATTCGATTGATGATTCATGATTCAATTCATGATTCATGATTTATGATTCAATTCATGATTCAATTCATGATTCATGATTCAATTCATGATTCGAGATTCATGATTCGATTCATGATTCATGATTCGATTCATGATTCAATTCATGATTCATAATTCATGATTCATGATTCAATTCATGATTTATGATTCATGATTCGATTCATAATTCATGATTCATGCTTCAATTCATGATTCATGATTCATGATTCGATTCATAATTCATGATTTATGATTCAACTCATGATTCATGATTCGATTTATGATTCATGATTCAATTCATGATTCGAGATTCATAATTCGATTCATGATTCATGATTCAATTCATGATTCATGATTCATGATTCGATTCATGATTCAATTCATGATTCATGATTCATGATTCGATTCATGATTCAATTTATGATTCATGATTCATGATTCGATTCATGATTCATGATTCATGATTCATGATTCATGATTCATCATTCAAATCATGGTTCAATTCATGATTCATGATTCAATTCATGATTCATGATTCAATTCATGATTCATGATTCAATTCATGACTCATGATTCGATTCATGACTCATGATTCGATTTATGATTCATGATTCAATTCATGATTCATGATTCATGATTCGATTCATGATTCAATTTATGATTCATGATTCATGATTCGATTCATGATTCATGATTCATGATTCATGATTCATCATTCAAATCATGGTTCAATTCAAGATTCATGATTCAATTCATGATTCATGATTCAATTCATGATTCATGATTCAATTCATGACTCATGATTCGATTTATGATTCATGATTCAATTCATGATTCGAGATTCATAATTCGATTCACGATTCATGATTCAATTCATAATTCTTGTTTCGATTCATAATTCATGATTCAATTCATGATTAATGATTCAATTCATGATTCATAATTCGATTCATTATTCATGATTCATGATTCAACTCATGATTCATGATTCGATTTATGATTCATGATTCAATTCATGATTCGAGATTCATAATTCGATTCATGATTCATGATTCAATTCATGATTCATGATTCATGATTCGATTCATGATTCAATTCATGATTCATGATTCATGATTCATGATTCAATTTATGATTCATGATTCATGATTCGATTCATGATTCATGATTCATGATTCATCATTCATCATTCAAATCATGGTTCAATTCATGACTCATGATTCGATTTATGATTCATGATTCAATTCATGATTCGAGATTCATAATTTGATTCACGATTCATGATTCAATTCATAATTCTTGTTTCGATTCATAATTCATGATTCAATTCATGATTAATGATTCAATTCATGATTCATAATTCGATTCATTATTCATGATTCATGATTCGATTCATGATTCTTGATTCATTTCATGATTCATGATTCATGATTCAATTCATGATTCATGTTTCGATTCATGATTCATGATTCGATACATGATTCATGATTCGATTCATGATTCATAATTCATGATTCAATTCATGATTCATGATTCATGATTCATGGTTCAAATTATGATTCATGATTCAATTCATGATTCATGATTCGATTCATGATTCATTATTCATGATTCATGAATCATGATTCGATTCATGATTCATGATTTATGATTCAATTCATGATTTATGATTTATGATTCAATTTATGATTCAATTCATGATTCATGATTCATGATTCATGATTCGATTCATGATTCTTGATTCGATTCATGATTCAATTCAGGATTCATGATTTATGATTCAATTCATGATTCAATTCATGATTCATGATTCATTATTCGATTCATGATTCATGATTTAATTCATTATTCATGATTCATGATTCAATTCATGATTCCTTTCATGATTCATGATTCAATTCATGATTCATTTCATGATTCATGATTCATGATTTAATTCATGATTAATGATTCATGATTTAATTCATGATTCATGATGCAATTCATGATTTATGATTTATGATTCAATTTATGATTCAATTAATGATTCATGATTCGATTCATGATTCATGATTCATGATTCGATTCATGATTTATGATTTAATTCATGATTAATGATTCATGATTCAATTCATGATTCATGATGCAATTCATGATTCATGATTCAATTCATGATTCATGATTCAATTCATGACTCATGATTCGATTTATGATTCATGATTCAATTCATGATTCGAGATTCATAATTCTATTCATGATTCATGATTCAATTCATAATTCTTGTTTCGATTCAAAATTCATGATTCAATTCATGATTAATGATTCAATTCATGATTCATAATTCGATTCATTATTCATGATTCATGATTCGATTCATGATTCTTGATTCATTTCATGATTCATGATTCATGATTCAATTCATGATTTATGTTTCGATTCATGATTCATGATTCGATACACGATTCATGATTCGATTCATGATTCATGATTCATAATTCATGATTCAATTCATGATTCATGATTCATGATTCATGGTTCAAATTATGATTCATGATTCAATTCATGATTCATGATTCGATTCATGATTCATTATTCATGATTCATGAATCATGATTCGATTCATGATTCATGATTTATGATTCAATTCATGATTTATGATTTATGATTCAATTTATGATTCAATTCATGATTCATGATTCATGATTCATGATTCATGATTCGATTCATGATTCTTGATTCGATTCATGATTCATGATTCAATTCAGGATTCATGATTTATGATTCAATTCATGATTCAATTCATGATTCATGATTCATGATTCGATTCATGATTCATGATTCAATTCATTATTCATGATTCATGATTTACGATTTAATTCATGATTAATGATTCATGATTCAATTCATGATTCATGATGCAATTCATGATTTATGATTTATGATTCAATTTATGATTCAATTAATGATTCATGATTCGATTCATGATTCATGATTCATGATTCGATTCATGATTCATGATTCAATTCATGATTCATGATTCATTATTTAATTCATGATTCGATTCATGATTCATGATTCAATTCATGATTAATGATTCATGATTCAAATCATGATTCATGATTCGATTCATGATTCATGATTCATGATTCATGATTCAATTCATGATTCATGATTCGATTCATGATTCATGATTCAATTCATGATTTATGATTTATGATTCAACTCATGATTCAATTCATGATTCATGATTCATGATTCATGATTCATGATTCATGATTCATGATTCGATTCATGATTCATGATTCATGATTCGATTCATGATTCATGATTCAATTCATGATTCATGATTTAATTCATTAATCATGATTCATGATTCGATTCATGATTCATGATTCAATTCATGATTCATGATTTGATTCATGATTCATGATTCAATTCATTAATCATGATTTATGATTCAATTCATGATTCAATTCATGATTCATGATTTATGATTCAATTCATGATTCAATTCATGATTTATGATTCATGATTTATGATTCGATTCATGATTCATGATTCAATTCATGATTCATGATTTGATTCATGATTCATGATTCATAATTCAATTCATGATTCATTTCATGATTCATGATTCAATTCATGATTTATGATTCATGATTCAATTCATGATTCATTTCATGATTCATGATTCAATTCATGATTCATGATTCATGATTCAATTCATGATTCAATTCATGATTCATTTCATGATTCATGATTCAATTCATGATTCATTTCATGATTCATGATTCATGATTTAATTCATGATTAATGATTCATGATTCAATTCCTGATTCATGATGCAATTCATGATTCATGATTCATGATTCAATTCATGATTCAATTCATGATTCATGATTCGATTTATGATTCATGATTCAATTCATGATTCGAGATTCATGATTCGATTCATGATTCATGATTCAATTCATGATTCATGATTCATGATTCGATTCATAATTCAATTCATGATTCATGATTCATGATTCATGATTCAATTCAGGATTCACGATTTATGATTCAATTCATAATTCAATACATGATTCATGATTCATGATTCGATTCATGATTCATGATTCGATTTATGATTCATGATTCAATTCATGATTCATGATTTATGATTCAATTCATGATTCAATTCATGATTCATGATTCAATTCATTATTCGAGATTAATGATTCGATTCATGATTCATGATTCATGATTCAATTCATGATTCAATTCATGATTCATGATTCATGGTTCATGATTCAATTCATGATTAATGATTTATAATTCAATTCATGATTCAATTCATGATTCAATTCATGATTTGAGATTCATGATTCGATTCATGATTCATGATTTAATTCATGATACATGATTTATGATTCAATTCATGATTCAATTCATGATTCATGATTCAATTCATGATTCGAGATTCATGATTCGATTCATGATTCATGATTCGATTCATGATTCAATTCATGATTCATAATTCATGATTCATGATTCAATTCATGATTTATGATTCATGATTCGATTCATAATTCATGATTCATGCTTCAATTCATGATTCATGATTCATGATTCGATTCATAATTCATGATTTATGATTCAACTCATGATTTATGATTCGATTGATGATTCATGATTCAATTCATGATTCATGATTTATGATTCAATTCATGATTCAATTCATGATTCATGATTCAATTCATGATTCGAGATTCATGATTCGATTCATGATTCATGATTCGATTCATGATTCAATTCATGATTCATAATTCATGATTCATGATTCAATTCATGATTTATGATTCATGATTCGATTCATAATTCATGATTCATGCTTCAATTCATGATTCATGATTCATGATTCGATTCATAATTCATGATTTATGATTCAACTCATGATTCATGATTCGATTTATGATTCATGATTCAATTCATGATTCGAGATTCATAATTCGATTCATGATTCATGATTCAATTCATGATTCATGATTCATGATTCGATTCATGATTCAATTCATGATTCATGATTCATGATTCGATTCATGATTCAATTTATGATTCATGATTCATGATTCGATTCATGATTCATGATTCATGATTCATGATTCATGATTCATCATTCAAATCATGGTTCAATTCATGATTCATGATTCAATTCATGATTCATGATTCAATTCATGATTCATGATTCAATTCATGACTCATGATTCGATTTATGATTCATGATTCAATTCATGATTCATGATTCATGATTCGATTCATGATTCAATTTATGATTCATGATTCATGATTCGATTCATGATTCATGATTCATGATTCATGATTCATCATTCAAATCATGGTTCAATTCATGATTCATGATTCAATTCATGATTCATGATTCAATTCATGATTCATGATTCAATTCATGACTCATGATTCGATTTATGATTCATGATTCAATTCATGATTCGAGATTCATAATTCGATTCACGATTCATGATTCAATTCATAATTCTTGTTTCGATTCATAATTCATGATTCAATTCATGATTAATGATTCAATTCATGATTCATAATTCGATTCATTATTCATGATTCATGATTCAACTCATGATTCATGATTCGATTTATGATTCATGATTCAATTCATGATTCGAGATTCATAATTCGATTCATGATTCATGATTCAATTCATGATTCATGATTCATGATTCGATTCATGATTCAATTCATGATTCATGATTCATGATTCATGATTCAATTTATGATTCATGATTCATGATTCGATTCATGATTCATGATTCATGATTCATCATTCATCATTCAAATCATGGTTCAATTCATGACTCATGATTCGATTTATGATTCATGATTCAATTCATGATTCGAGATTCATAATTTGATTCACGATTCATGATTCAATTCATAATTCTTGTTTCGATTCATAATTCATGATTCAATTCATGATTAATGATTCAATTCATGATTCATAATTCGATTCATTATTCATGATTCATGATTCGATTCATGATTCTTGATTCATTTCATGATTCATGATTCATGATTCAATTCATGATTCATGTTTCGATTCATGATTCATGATTCGATACATGATTCATGATTCGATTCATGATTCATAATTCATGATTCAATTCATGATTCATGATTCATGATTCATGGTTCAAATTATGATTCATGATTCAATTCATGATTCATGATTCGATTCATGATTCATTATTCATGATTCATGAATCATGATTCGATTCATGATTCATGATTTATGATTCAATTCATGATTTATGATTTATGATTCAATTTATGATTCAATTCATGATTCATGATTCATGATTCATGATTCGATTCATGATTCTTGATTCGATTCATGATTCAATTCAGGATTCATGATTTATGATTCAATTCATGATTCAATTCATGATTCATGATTCATTATTCGATTCATGATTCATGATTCAATTCATTATTCATGATTCATGATTCAATTCATGATTCCTTTCATGATTCATGATTCAATTCATGATTCATTTCATGATTCATGATTCATGATTTAATTCATGATTAATGATTCATGATTTAATTCATGATTCATGATGCAATTCATGATTTATGATTTATGATTCAATTTATGATTCAATTAATGATTCATGATTCGATTCATGATTCATGATTCATGATTCGATTCATGATTTATGATTTAATTCATGATTAATGATTCATGATTCAATTCATGATTCATGATGCAATTCATGATTCATGATTCAATTCATGATTCATGATTCAATTCATGACTCATGATTCGATTTATGATTCATGATTCAATTCATGATTCGAGATTCATAATTCTATTCATGATTCATGATTCAATTCATAATTCTTGTTTCGATTCAAAATTCATGATTCAATTCATGATTAATGATTCAATTCATGATTCATAATTCGATTCATTATTCATGATTCATGATTCGATTCATGATTCTTGATTCATTTCATGATTCATGATTCATGATTCAATTCATGATTTATGTTTCGATTCATGATTCATGATTCGATACACGATTCATGATTCGATTCATGATTCATGATTCATAATTCATGATTCAATTCATGATTCATGATTCATGATTCATGGTTCAAATTATGATTCATGATTCAATTCATGATTCATGATTCGATTCATGATTCATTATTCATGATTCATGAATCATGATTCGATTCATGATTCATGATTTATGATTCAATTCATGATTTATGATTTATGATTCAATTTATGATTCAATTCATGATTCATGATTCATGATTCATGATTCATGATTCGATTCATGATTCTTGATTCGATTCATGATTCATGATTCAATTCAGGATTCATGATTTATGATTCAATTCATGATTCAATTCATGATTCATGATTCATGATTCGATTCATGATTCATGATTCAATTCATTATTCATGATTCATGATTTACGATTTAATTCATGATTAATGATTCATGATTCAATTCATGATTCATGATGCAATTCATGATTTATGATTTATGATTCAATTTATGATTCAATTAATGATTCATGATTCGATTCATGATTCATGATTCATGATTCGATTCATGATTCATGATTCAATTCATGATTCATGATTCATTATTTAATTCATGATTCGATTCATGATTCATGATTCAATTCATGATTAATGATTCATGATTCAAATCATGATTCATGATTCGATTCATGATTCATGATTCATGATTCATGATTCAATTCATGATTCATGATTCGATTCATGATTCATGATTCAATTCATGATTTATGATTTATGATTCAACTCATGATTCAATTCATGATTCATGATTCATGATTCATGATTCGATTCATGATTCATGATTCATGATTCGATTCATGATTCATGATTCAATTCATGATTCATGATTTAATTCATTAATCATGATTCATGATTCGATTCATGATTCATGATTCAATTCATGATTCATGATTTGATTCATGATTCATGATTCAATTCATTAATCATGATTTATGATTCAATTCATGATTCAATTCATGATTCATGATTTATGATTCAATTCATGATTCAATTCATGATTTATGATTCATGATTTATGATTCGATTCATGATTCATGATTCAATTCATGATTCATGATTTGATTCATGATTCATGATTCATAATTCAATTCATGATTCATTTCATGATTCATGATTCAATTCATGATTTATGATTCATGATTCAATTCATGATTCATTTCATGATTCATGATTCAATTCATGATTCATGATTCATGATTCAATTCATGATTCAATTCATGATTCATTTCATGATTCATGATTCAATTCATGATTCATTTCATGATTCATGATTCATGATTTAATTCATGATTAATGATTCATGATTCAATTCCTGATTCATGATGCAATTCATGATTCATGATTCATGATTCAATTCATGATTCAATTCATGATTCATGATTCGATTTATGATTCATGATTCAATTCATGATTCGAGATTCATGATTCGATTCATGATTCATGATTCAATTCATGATTCATGATTCATGATTCGATTCATAATTCAATTCATGATTCATGATTCATGATTCATGATTCAATTCAGGATTCACGATTTATGATTCAATTCATAATTCAATACATGATTCATGATTCATGATTCGATTCATGATTCATGATTCGATTTATGATTCATGATTCAATTCATGATTCATGATTTATGATTCAATTCATGATTCAATTCATGATTCATGATTCAATTCATTATTCGAGATTAATGATTCGATTCATGATTCATGATTCATGATTCAATTCATGATTCAATTCATGATTCATGATTCATGGTTCATGATTCAATTCATGATTAATGATTTATAATTCAATTCATGATTCAATTCATGATTCAATTCATGATTTGAGATTCATGATTCGATTCATGATTCATGATTTAATTCATGATACATGATTAGATTCATGATTTAATTCATGCTTCATGATTGATGATTCGATTCATGATTGATGATTCGATTCATGATTGATGATTCATGATTGATGATTCGATTCATGATTCATGATTCATGATTCATGATTCAAATCATGATTCAAATCATGATTCATGATTCAATTCATGATTTATGATTCAATTCATGATTCATGATTCAATTCATGATTCATGATTCAATTCATGATTCATGATTCAATTCATGATTAATGATTAATGATTTGTTTCATGATTCTTGATTCATTTCATGATTCATGATTCATGATTCGATTCATGATTCATGATTTATAATTCAAGATTCAATTCATGATTCATGATTCATGATTCATGATTCAGTTCATGATTCATGATTCAATTCATGATTCATGATTCGATTCATGATTCATGATTCATGATTCATGATTCGATTCATGATACATGATTTATGATTAAATTCATGATTCATGATTCGAGTCATGATTCATGATTCAATTCATGATTTATGAATCAATTTATGATTCAATTCATGATTCATGATTCATGATTCAAGGATTCATGATTCGATTCATGATTCATGATTCAATTCATGATTCATGATTCATTATTTAATTCATGATTCGATTCATGATTTATGATTCAATTCATGATTTATGATTCATGATTCATTTCATGATTCATGATTCGATTCATGATTCATGATTCATAATTCATAATTCAATTCATGATTCATGATTCGATTTATGATTCAATTCATGATTCAATTCATGATTCATGATTCATGATTCATGATTCATAATTCATAATTCAATTCATGATTCATGATTCGATTTATGATTCAATTCATGATTCAATTCATGATTCATGATTCATGATTCATAATTCGATTCATGATTCATGATTCGATTTATGATTCATGATTCAATTCATGATTCATGATTTATGATTCAATTCATGATTCAATTCATGATTCATGATTCAATTCATGATTCGAGATTCATGATTCGATTCATGATTCATGATTCATGCTTCGATTCATGATTCATGATTCATGATTCGATTCATGATTCATAATTCATGATTCAATTCATGATTCATGATTCAATTCATGATTTATGATTCAATTCATGATTCATGATTCAATTCATGATTCATGATTCAATTCATGATTAATGATTAATGATTCGTTTCATGATTCATAATTCATTTCATGATTCCTGTTTCGATTCATAATTCATGATTCAATTCATGATTCATGATTCAATTCATGATTCATGATTTGATTCATTATTCATGATTCATGTTTCATGATTCGATTCATGATTCTTGATTCATTTCATGATTCATGATTCAATTCATGATTCAAGTTTCGATTCATGATTCATGATTCGATTCATGATTCATGATTTATAATTCATGATTCAATTCATGATTCATGATTCATGAGTCATGATTCAGTTCATGATTCATGATTCAATTCATGATTCATGATTCGATTCATGATTCATGATTCATGATTCATGATTCGATTCATGATTCATGATTTATGATTCAATTCATGATTCATGATTCGAGTCATGATTCATGATTCAATTCATGATTTATGATTTATGAATCAATTTATGATTCAATTCATGATTCATGATTCATGATTCATGATTCGATTCATGATTCATGATTCAATTCATGATTCATGATTCATTATTTAATTCATGATTCGATTCATGATTTATGATTCAATTCATGATTTATGATTCATGATTCATTTCATGATTCATGATTCGATTCATGATTCATGATTAATAATTAATAATTCAATTCATGATTCATGATTCGATTTATGATTCAATTCATGATTCAATTCATGATTCATGATTCATGATTCATGATTCGATTCATGATTCATGATTCGATTTATGATTCATGATTCAATTCATGATTCATGATTTATGATTCGATTCATGATTCAATTCATGATTCAATTCATGATTCATGATTCAATTCATGACTCATGATTCGATTTATGATTCATGATTCAATTCATGATTCGAGATTCATAATTCGATTCATGATTCATGATTCAATTCATAATTCTTGTTTCGATTCAAAATTCATGATTCAATTCATGATTAATGATTCAATTCATGATTCATAATTCGATTCATTATTCATGATTCATGATTCGATTCATGATTCTTGATTCATTTCATGATTTATGTTTCGATTCATGATTCATGATTCGATACATGATTCATGATTCGATTCATGATTCATGATTCATAATTCATGATTCAATTCATGATTCATGATTCATGATTCATGGTTCAAATTATGATTCATGATTCAATTCATGATTCATGATTCGATTCATGATTCATTATTCATGATTCATGAATCATGATTCGATTCATGATTCATGATTTATGATTCAATTCATGATTTATGATTTATGATTCAATTTATGATTCAATTCATGATTCATGATTCATGATTCATGATTCATGATTCGATTCATGATTCTTGATTCGATTCATGATTCATGATTCAATTCAGGATTCATGATTTATGATTCAATTCATGATTCAATTCATGATTCATGATTCATGATTCGATTCATGATTCATGATTCAATTCATTATTCATGATTCATGATTCAATTCATGATTCCTTTCATGATTCATGATTCATTTCATGATTCATGATTTACGATTTAATTCATGATTAATGATTCATGATTCAATTCATGATTCATGATGCAATTCATAATTTATGATTTATGATTCAATTTATGATTCAATTAATGATTCATAATTCGATTCATGATTCATGATTCATGATTCGATTCATGATTCATGATTCAATTCATGATTCATGATTCATTATTTAATTCATGATTCGATTCATGATTCATGATTCAATTCATGATTAATGATTCATGATTCAAATCATGATTCATGATTCGATTCATGATTCATGATTCATGATTCAATTCATGATTCATGATTCGATTCATGATTCATGATTCAATTCATGATTTATGATTTATGATTCAACTCATGATTCAATTCATGATTCATGATTCATGATTCGATTCATGATTCATGATTCAATTCATGATTCATGATTCATGATTCGATTCATGATTCATGATTCAATTCATGATTCATGATTTAATTCATTAATTATGATTCATGATTCGATTCATGATTCATGATTCAATTCATGATTCATGATTTGATTCATGATTCATGATTCAATTCATTAATCATGATTTATGATTCAATTCATGATTCAATTCATGATTCATGATTTATGATTCAATTCATGATTCAATTCATGATTTATGATTCATGATTTGTGATTCGATTCATGATTCATGATTCAATTCATGATTCATGATTTGATTCATGATTCATGATTCATAATTCAATTCATGATTCATTTCATGATTCAAGATTCAATTCATGATTTATGATTCATGATTCAATTCATGATTCATTTCATGATTCATGATTCAATTCATGATTCATGATTCATGATTCAATTCATGATTCAATTCATGATTCATTTCATGATTCATGATTCAATTCATGATTCATTTCATGATTCATGATTCATGATTTAATTCATGATTAATGATTCATGATTCAATTCCTGATTCATGATGCAATTCATGATTCATGATTCATGATTCAATTCATGATTCAATTCATGATTTATGATTCGATTTATGATTCATGATTCAATTCATGATTCGAGATTCATGATTCGATTCATGATTCATGATTCAATTTATGATTCATGATTCATGATTCGATTCATAATTCAATTCATGATTCATGATTCATGATTCATGATTCAATTCATGATTCATGATTCATGATTCATGATTCATGATTCATTTCATTAATTCATGATTCGATTCATGATTCATGATTCATAATTCATCATTCAATTCATGATTCATGATTCGATTTATGATTCATGATTCAATTCAGGATTCACGATTTATGATTCAATTCATGATTCAATACATGATTCATGATTCATGATTCGATTTATGATTCATGATTCAATTCATGATTCATGATTTATGATTCAATTCATGATTCAATTCATGATTCATGATTCAATTCATTATTCGAGATTAATGATTCGATTCATGATTCATGATTCAATTCATGATTCAATTCATGATTCATGATTCATGGTTCATGATTCAATTCATGATTAATGATTTATAATTCAATTCATGATTCAATTCATGATTCATGATTCAATTCATGATTTGAGATTCATGATTCGATTCATGATTCATGATTTAATTCATGATACATGATTAGATTCATGATTTAATTCATGCTTCATGATTGATGATTCGATTCATGATTGATGATTCATGATTCATGATTCGATTCATGATTCATGATTCATGATTCATGATTCAAATCATGATTCAAATCATGATTCATGATTCAATTCATGATTTATGATTCAATTCATGATTCATGATTCAATTCATGATTCATGATTCAATTCATGATTCATGATTCAATTCATGATTAATGATTAATGATTTGTTTCATGATTCATGATTCATTTCATGATTCCTGTTTCGATTCATGATTCATGATTCAATTCATGATTCATGATTTGATTCATTATTCATGATTCATGTTTCATGATTCGATTCATGATTCTTGATTCATTTCATGATTCATGATTCATGATTCGATTCATGATTCATGATTTATAATTCAAGATTCAATTCATGATTCATGATTCATGATTCATGATTCAGTTCATGATTCATGATTCAATTCATGATTCATGATTCGATTCATGATTCATGATTCATGATTCATGATTCGATTCATGATTCATGATTTATGATTAAATTCATGATTCATGATTCGAGTCATGATTCATGATTCAATTCATGATTTATGAATCAATTTATGATTCAATTCATGATTCATGATTCATGATTCAAGGATTCATGATTCGATTCATGATTCATGATTCAATTCATGATTCATGATTAATTATTTAATTCATGATTCGATTCATGATTTATGATTCAATTCATGATTCATGATTTATGATTCATTTCATGATTCAATTCATGATTTATGATTCATGATTTATGATTCGATTCATGATTCATGATTCAATTCATGATTCATGATTTGATTCATGATTCATGATTCATAATTCAATTCATGATTCATTTCATGATTCATGATTCAATTCATGATTTATGATTCATGATTCAATTCATGATTCATTTCATGATTCATGATTCAATTCATGATTCATGATTCATGATTCAATTCATGATTCAATTCATGATTCATTTCATGATTCATGATTCAATTCATGATTCATTTCATGATTCATGATTCATGATTTAATTCATGATTAATGATTCATGATTCAATTCCTGATTCATGATGCAATTCATGATTCATGATTCATGATTCAATTCATGATTCAATTCATGATTCATGATTCGATTTATGATTCATGATTCAATTCATGATTCGAGATTCATGATTCGATTCATGATTCATGATTCAATTCATGATTCATGATTCATGATTCGATTCATAATTCAATTCATGATTCATGATTCATGATTCATGATTCAATTCATGATTCATGATTCATGATTCATGATTCATGATTCATTTCATTAATTCATGATTCGATTCATGATTCATGATTCATAATTCATGATTCAATTCATGATTCATGATTCGATTTATGATTCATGATTCAATTCAGGATTCACGATTTATGATTCAATTCATGATTCAATACATGATTCATGATTCATGATTCGATTCATGATTCATGATTCGATTTATGATTCATGATTCAATTCATGATTCATGATTTATGATTCAATTCATGATTCAATTCATGATTCATGATTCAATTCATTATTCGAGATTAATGATTCGATTCATGATTCATGATTCATGATTCAATTCATGATTCAATTCATGATTCATGATTCATGGTTCATGATTCAATTCATGATTAATGATTTATAATTCAATTCATGATTCAATTCATGATTCATGATTCAATTCATGATTTGAGATTCATGATTCGATTCATGATTCATGATTTAATTCATGATACATGATTAGATTCATGATTTAATTCATGCTTCATGATTGATGATTCGATTCATGATTGATGATTCATGATTGATGATTCGATTCATGATTCATGATTCATGATTGATGATTCGATTCATGATTCATGATTCATGATTCATGATTCAAATCATGATTCAAATCATGATTCATGATTCAATTCATGATTTATGATTCAATTCATGATTCATGATTCAATTCATGATTCATGATTCAATTCATGATTCATGATTCAATTCATGATTAATGATTAATGATTTGTTTCATGATTCTTGATTCATTTCATGATTCATGATTCATGATTCGATTTATGATTCATGATTTATAATTCAAGATTCAATTCATGATTCATGATTCATGATTCATGATTCAGTTTATGATTCATGATTCAATTCATGATTCATGATTCGATTCATGATTCATGATTCATGATTCATGATTCGATTCATGATACATGATTTATGATTAAATTCATGATTCATGATTTGAGTCATGATTCATGATTCAATTCATGATTTATGAATCAATTTATGATTCAATTCATGATTCATGATTCATGATTCAAGGATTCATGATTCGATTCATGATTCATGATTCAATTCATGATTCATGATTCATTATTTAATTCATGATTCGATTCATGATTTATGATTCAATTCATGATTTATGATTCATGATTCATTTCATGATTCATGATTCGATTCATGATTCATGATTCATAATTCATAATTCAATTCATGATTCATGATTCGATTTATGATTCAATTCATGATTCAATTCATGATTCATGATTCATGATTCATGATTCATAATTCATAATTCAATTCATGATTCATGATTCGATTTATGATTCAATTCATGATTCAATTCATGATTCATGATTCATAATTCGATTCATGATTCATGATTCGATTTATGATTCATGATTCAATTCATGATTCATGATTTATGATTCAATTCATGATTCAATTCATGATTCATGATTCAATTCATGATTCGAGATTCATGATTCGATTCATGATTCATGATTCATGCTTCGATTCATGATTCATGATTCGATTCATGATTCATAATTCATGATTCAATTCATGATTTATGATTCAATTCATGATTCATGATTCAATTCATGATTCATGATTCAATTCATGATTAATGATTAATGATTCGTTTCATGATTCATAATTCATTTCATGATTCCTGTTTCGATTCATAATTCATGATTCAATTCATGATTCATGATTCAATTCATGATTCATTATTTGATTCATTATTCATGATTCATGTTTCATGATTCGATTCATGATTCTTGATTCATTTCATGATTCATGATTCATGATTCAATTCATGATTCAAGTTTCGATTCATGATTCATGATTCGATTCATGATTCATGATTTATAATTCCTGATTCAATTCATGATTCATGATTCATGAGTCATGATTCAGTTCATGATTCATGATTCAATTCATGATTCATGATTCGATTCATGATTCATGATTCATGATTCATGATTCGATTCATGATTCATGATTTATGATTCAATTCATGATTCATGATTCGAGTCATGATTCATGATTCAATTCATGATTTATGATTTATGAATCAATTTATGATTCAATTCATGATTCATGATTCATGATTCATGATTCGATTCATGATTCATGATTCAATTCATGATTCATGATTCATTATTTAATTCATGATTCGATTCATGATTTATGATTCAATTCATGATTTATGATTCATGATTCATTTCATGATTCATGATTCGATTCATGATTCATGATTAATAATTAATAATTCAATTCATGATTCATGATTCGATTTATGATTCAATTCATGATTCAATTCATGATTCATGATTCATGATTCATGATTCGATTCATGATTCATGATTCGATTTATGATTCATGATTCAATTCATGATTCATGATTTATGATTCGATTCATGATTCAATTCATGATTCAATTCATGATTCATGATTCAATTCATGACTCATGATTCGATTTATGATTCATGATTCAATTCATGATTCGAGATTCATAATTCGATTCATGATTCATGATTCAATTCATAATTCTTGTTTCGATTCAAAATTCATGATTCAATTCATGATTAATGATTCAATTCATGATTCATAATTCGATTCATTATTCATGATTCATGATTCGATTCATGATTCTTGATTCATTTCATGATTTTTGTTTCGATTCATGATTCATGATTCGATACATGATTCATGATTCGATTCATGATTCATGATTCATAATTCATGATTCAATTCATGATTCATGATTCATGATTCATGGTTCAAATTATGATTCATGATTCAATTCATGATTCATGATTCGATTCATGATTCATTATTCATGATTCATGAATCATGATTCGATTCATGATTCATGATTTATGATTCAATTCATGATTTATGATTTATGATTCAATTTATGATTCAATTCATGATTCATGATTCATGATTCATGATTCATGATTCGATTCATGATTCTTGATTCGATTCATGATTCATGATTCAATTCAGGATTCATGATTTATGATTCAATTCATGATTCAATTCATGATTCATGATTCATGATTCGATTCATGATTCAATTCATTATTCATGATTCATGATTCAATTCATGATTCCTTTCATGATTCATGATTCATTTCATGATTCATGATTTACGATTTAATTCATGATTAATGATTCATGATTCAATTCATGATTCATGATGCAATTCATGATTTATGATTTATGATTCAATTTATGATTCAATTAATAATTCATAATTCGATTCATGATTCATGATTCATGATTCGATTCATGATTCATGATTCAATTCATGATTCATGATTCATTATTTAATTCATGATTCGATTCATGATTCATGATTCAATTCATGATTAATGATTCATGATTCAAATCATGATTCATGATTCAATTCATGATTCATGATTCATGATTCATGATTCAATTCATGATTCATGATTCGATTCATGATTCATGATTCAATTCATGATTTATGATTTATGATTCAACTCATGATTCAATTCATGATTCATGATTCATGATTCGATTCATGATTCATGATTCAATTCATGATTCATGATTCATGATTCGATTCATGATTCATGATTCAATTCATGATTCATGATTTAATTCATTAATCATGATTCATGATTCGATTCATGATTCATGATTCAATTCATGATTCATGATTTGATTCATGATTCATGATTCAATTCATTAATCATGATTTATGATTCAATTCATGATTCAATTCATGATTCATGTTTTATGATTCAATTCATGATTCAATTCATGATTTATGATTCATGATTTGTGATTCGATTCATGATTCATGATTCAATTCATGATTCATGATTTGATTCATGATTCATGATTCATAATTCAATTCATGATTCATTTCATGATTCATGATTCAATTCATGATTTATGATTCATGATTCAATTCATGATTCATTTCATGATTCATGATTCAATTCATGATTCATGATTCATGATTCAATTCATGATTCAATTCATGATTCATTTCATGATTCATGATTCAATTCATGATTCATTTCATGATTCATGATTCATGATTTAATTCATGATTAATGATTCATGATTCAATTCCTGATTCATGATGCAATTCATGATTCATGATTCATGATTCAATTCATGATTCAATTCATGATTCATGATTCGATTTATGATTCATGATTCAATTCATGATTCGAGATTCATGATTCGATTCATGATTCATGATTCAATTCATGATTCATGATTCATGATTTGATTCATAATTCAATTCATGATTCATGATTCATGATTCATGATTCAATTCATGATTCATGATTCATGATTCATGATTCATGATTCATTTCATTAATTCATGATTCGATTCATGATTCATGATTCATAATTCATGATTCAATTCATGATTCATGATTCGATTTATGATTCATGATTCAATTAAGGATTCACGATTTATGATTCAATTCATGATTCAATACATGATTCATGATTCATGATTCGATTTATGATTCATGATTCAATTCATGATTCATGATTTATGATTCAATTCATGATTCAATTCATGATTCATGATTCAATTCATTATTCGAGATTAATGATTCGATTCATGATTCATGATTCATGATTCAATTCATGATTCAATTCATGATTCATGATTCATGGTTCATGATTCAATTCATGATTAATGATTTATAATTCAATTCATGATTCAATTCATGATTCATGATTCAATTCATGATTTGAGATTCATGATTCGATTCATGATTCATGATTTAATTCATGATACATGATTAGATTCATGATTTAATTCATGCTTCATGATTGATGATTCGATTCATGATTGATGATTCATGATTGATGATTCGATTCATGATTCATGATTCATGATTCAAATCATGATTCATGATTCAATTCATGATTTATGATTCAATTCATGATTCATGATTCAATTCATGATTCATGATTCAATTCATGATTCATGATTCAATTCATGATTAATGATTTGTTTCATGATTCATGATTCATTTCATGATTCCTGTTTCGATTCATGATTCATGATTCAATTCATGATTCATGATTTGATTCATTATTCATGATTCATGTTTCATGATTCGATTCATGATTCTTGATTCATTTCATGATTCATGATTCATGATTCGATTCATGATTCATGATTTATAATTCAAGATTCAATTCATGATTCATGATTCATGATTTATGATTCAGTTCATGATTCATGATTCAATTCATGATTCATGATTCGATTCATGATTCATGATTCGATTCATGATACATGATTTATGATTAAATTCATGATTCATGATTCGAGTCATGATTCATGATTCAATTCATGATTTATGAATCAATTTATGATTCAATTCATGATTCATGATTCATGATTCAAGGATTCATGATTCGATTCATGATTCATGATTCAATTCATGATTCATGATTAATTATTTAATTCATGATTCGATTCATGATTTAAGATTCAATTCATGATTTATGATTCATGATTCATTTCATGATTCATGATTCGATTCATGATTCATGATTCATAATTCATAATTCAATTCATGATTCATGATTCGATTTATGATTCAATTCATGATTCAATTCATGATTCATGATTCATGATTCATGATTCGATTCATGATTCATGATTCGATTTATGATTCATGATTCAATTCATGATTCATGATTTATGATTCAATTCATGATTCAATTCATGATTCATGATTCAATTCATGATTCGAGATTCATGATTCGATTCATGATTCATGATTCATGCTTCGATTCATGATTCATGATTCATGATTCGATTCATGATTCATAATTCATGATTCAATTCATGATTCATGATTCAATTCATGATTTATGATTCAATTCATGATTCAATTCATGATTCATGATTCAATTCATGATTAATGATTAATGATTCGTTTCATGATTCATAATTCATTTCATGATTCCCGTTTCGATTCATAATTCATGATTCAATTCATGATTCATGATTCAATTCATGATTCATGATTTGATTCATTATTCATGATTCATGATTCATGATTCAATTCATGATTCAAGTTTCGATTCATGATTCATGATTCGATTCATGATTCATGATTTATAATTCATGATTCAATTCATGATTCATGATTCATGAGTCATGATTCAGTTCATGATTCATGATTCAATTCATGATTCATGATTCGATTCATGATTCATGATTCATGATTCATGATTCGATTCATGATTCATGATTTATGATTCAATTCATGATTCATGATTCGAGTCATGATTCATGATTCAATTCATGATTTATGATTTATGAATCAATTTATTATTCAATTCATGATTCATGATTCATGATTCATGATTCGATTCATGATTCATGATTCAATTCATGATTCATGATTCATTATTTAATTCATGATTCGATTCATGATTTATGATTCAATTCATGATTTATGATTCATGATTCATTTCATGATTCATGATTCGATTCATGATTCATGATTAATAATTAATAATTCAATTCATGATTCATGATTCGATTTATGATTCAATTCATGATTCATGATTCATGATTCATGATTCGAATTATGATTCATGATTCGATTTATGATTCATGATTCAATTCATGATTCATGATTTATGATTCGATTCATGATTCAATTCATGATTCAATTCATGATTCATGATTCAATTCATGATTCGAGATTCATGATTCGATTCATGATTCATGATTCGAATCATGATTCAATTCATGATTTATGATTCATGATTCATGATTCAATTCATGATTCATGATTCATGATTTGACTCATAATTCATGATTCATGCTTCGATTCATGATTCATGATTCATGATTCGATTCATGATTCATAATTCATGATTCAATTCATGATTCATGATTCGATTTATGATTCATAATTCAATTCATGATTCATGATTCGATTCATTATTTATGATTCATGATTCGATTCATGATTCATGATTCGAGTCATGATTCATGATTCAATTCATGATTTATGATTTATGAATCAATTTATGATTCAATTCATGATTCATGATTCATGATTCATGATTCGATTCATGATTCATGATTCAATTCATGATTCATGATTCATTATTTAATTCATGATTCAATTCATGATTTATGATTCAATTCATGATTTATGATTCATGATTCATTTCATGATTCATGATTCGATTCATGATTCATGATTAATAATTAATAATTCAATTCATGATTCATGATTCGATTTATGATTCAATTCATGATTCATGATTCATGATTCATGATTCGATTCATGATTCATGATTCGATTTATGATTCATGATTCAATTCATGATTCATGATTTATGATTCGATTCATGATTCAATTCATGATTCAATTCATGATTCATGATTCAATTCATGATTCGAGATTCATGATTCGATTCATGATTCATGATTCATGATTCGAATCATGATTCAATTCATGATTTATGATTCATGATTCATGATTCAATTCATGATTCATGATTCATGATTTGACTCATAATTCATGATTCTTGCTTCGATTCATGATTCATGATTCATGATTCGATTCATGATTCATAATTCATGATTCAATTCATGATTCATGATTCGATTTATGATTCATGATTCAATTCATGATTCATGATTCGATTCATTATTTATGATTCATGATTCATGATTCGATTCATGATTCTTGATTCATTTCATGATTCATGATTCAATTCATGATTCATGTTTCGATTCATGATTCATGATTCGATTCATGATTCATAATTCATGATTCAATTCATGATTCATGATTCATGATTCAGTTCATGATTCATGATTCAATTCATGATTCATGATTCGATTCATGATTCATGATTCATGATTCGATTCATGATTCATGATTTATGATTCAATTCATGATTCATGATTCGATTCATGATTCATGATTCAATTCATGATTTATGATTTATGAATCAATTTATGATTCAATTCATGATTCATGATTCATGATTCATGATTCATGATTCAATTCATGATGCATGATTCAATTCATGATTCATGATTCATTATTTAATTCATGATTCGATTCATGATTTATGATTCAATTCATGATTTATAATTCATGATTCATTTCATGATTCATGATTCGATTCATGATTCATGATTCATAATTCATGATTCAATTCATGATTCATGATTTGATTTATGATTCAATTCATGATTCAATTCATGATTCATGATTCATGATTCATGATTCGATTCATGATTCATGATTCGATTTATGATTCATGATTCAATTCATGATTCAATTCATGATTCATGATTCAATTCATGATTCGAGATTCATGATTCGATTCATGATTCATGATTCGATTCATGATTCAATTCATGATTCATGATTCATGATTCAATTCATGATTTATGATTTATGATTCAATTTATGATTCAATTCATGATTCATGATTCGATTCATGATTCATGATTCGATTCATGATTCATGATTCAATTCATGATTCATGATTCATTATTTAATTCATGATTTGATTCATGATTCATGATTCAATTCATGATTCATGATTCATGATTCAATTCATGATTCATGATTCATGATTCAATTCATGATTCATGATTCGATTCATGATTCATGATTCAATTCATGATTCATGATTTATGATTCAACTCATGATTCAATTCATAATTCATGATTCATGATTCATGATTCGATTCATGATTCATGATTCAATTCATGATTCATGATTTATGATTCAATTCATGATTCAATTCATGATTCATGATTTATGATTCAATTCATGATTCAATTCATGATTCATGATTCGATTTATGATTCAATTCATGATTCATGATTCATGATTCGATTCATGATTCATGATTCGATTTATGATTCATGATTCAATTCATGATTCATGATTTATGATTCGATTCATGATTCAATTCATGATTCAATTCATGATTCATGATTCAATTCATGATTCGAGATTCATGATTCGATTCATGATTCATGATTCATGATTCGAATCATGATTCAATTCATGATTTATGATTCATGATTCATGATTCAATTCATGATTCATGATTCATGATTTGACTCATAATTCATGATTCTTGCTTTGATTCATGATTCATGAATCATGATTCGATTCATGATTCATAATTCATGATTCAATTCATGATTCATGATTCGATTTATGATTCATGATTCAATTCATGATTCATGATTCGATTCATTATTTATGATTCATGATTCATGATTCGATTCATGATTCTTGATTCATTTCATGATTCATGATTCATGATTCAATTCATGATTCATGTTTCGATTCATGATTCATGATTCGATTCATGATTCATAATTCATGATTCAATTCATGATTCATGATTCATGATTCAGTTCATGATTCATGATTCAATTCATGATTCATGATTCGATTCATGATTCATGATTCATGATTCGATTCATGATTCATGATTTATGATTCAATTCATGATTCATGATTCGATTCATGATTCATGATTCAATTCATGATTTATGATTTATGAATCAATTTATGATTCAATTCATGATTCATGATTCATGATTCATGATTCATGATTCAATTCATGATGCATGATTCAATTCATGATTCATGATTCATTATTTAATTCATGATTCGATTCATGATTTATGATTCAATTCATGATTTATAATTCATGATTCATTTCATGATTCATGATTCGATTCATGATTCATGATTCATAATTCATGATTCAATTCTTGATTCATGATTTGATTTATGATTCAATTCATGATTCAATTCATGATTCATGATTCATGATTCATGATTCGATTCATGATTCATGATTCGATTTATGATTCATGATTCAATTCATGATTCATGATTTATGATTCAATTCATGATTCAATTCATGATTCATGATTCAATTCATGATTCGAGATTCATGATTCGATTCATGATTCATGATTCGATTCATGATTCAATTCATGATTCATAATTCATGATTCATGATTCAATTCATGATTTATGATTCATGATTCGATTCATAATTCATGATTCATGCTTCAATTCATGATTCATGATTCATGATTCGATTCATAATTCATGATTCATGATTCAACTCATGATTCATGATTCGATTTATGATTCATGATTCAATTCATGATTCGAGATTCATAATTTGATTCATGATTCATGATTCAATTCATGATTCATGATTCATGATTTGATTCATGATTCAATTCATGATTCATGATTCATGATTCATGATTCAATTTATGATTCATGATTCATGATTCGATTCATGATTCATGATTCATGATTCATGATTCATCATTCAAATCATGGTTCAATTCATGATTCATGATTCAATTCATGATTTATGATTCAATTCATGATTCATGATTCGATTCATGATTAATGATTTATGATTCGTTTCATGATTCATTTCATGATTCGTGTTTCGATTCATAATTCATGATTCAATTCATGATTCATGATTCAATTCATGATTCATGATTCGATTCATGATTCATGATTCATGATTCATGATTCGATTCATGATTCATGATTCATGATTCAATTCATGATTCATGATTCATGATTCAATTCATTATTCATGATTCATGATTCATGATTAATGATTCGATTCATGATGTGATTCATGATTCATGATTCAATTCATGATTCATGATTCGATTCATGATTCATGATTCAATTCATGATTCATGATTCATTATTTAATTCATGATTTGATTCATGATTCATGATTCAATTCATGATTCATGATTCATGATTCAATTCATGATTCATGATTCGATTCATGATTCATGATTCATGATTCAATTCATGATTCATGATTCGATTCATGATTCATGATTCAATTCATGATTCATGATTTATGATTCAACTCATGATTCAATTCATAATTCATGATTCATGATTCATGATTCGATTCATGATTCATGATTCAATTCATGATTCATGATTTATGATTCAATTCATGATTCAATTCATGATTCATGATTTATGATTCAATTCATGATTCAATTCATGATTCGTAATTCGATTCATGATTCATGATTCAATTCATGATTCATGATTTGATTCATGATTCATGATTCAATTCATGATTCATGATTCAATTCATGACTCATTTTATGATTCATGTTTCAATTCATGATTTATGACTCAATTTATGATTCATTTCATGATTCATGATTCAATTCATGATTCAATTCATGATTCATTTCATGATTGATGATTCAATTCATGATTCATTTCATGATTCATGATTCATGATTTAATTCATGATTAATGATTCATGATTCAATTCATGATTCATGATGCAATTCATGATTCATGATTCAATTCATGATTCATGATTCTATTCATGATTTATGATTCAATTCATGATTCATGATTTATGATTAAACTCATGATTCAATTCATGATTCATGATTCATGATTCATGATTCGATTCATTATTCATGATTCATGATTTGATTCATGATTCTTGATTCATTTCATGATTCATGATTCATGATTCAATTCATGATTCATGTTTCGATTCATGATTCATGATTCGATACATGATTCATGATTCGATTCATGATTCATAATTCGTAATTCTTGATTCAATTCATGATTCATGATTCATGATTCATGATTCAATTCATGATTCATGATTCAATTCATGATTCATGATTCGATTCATGATTCATGATTCATGATTCATGAATCATGATTCGATTCATGATTCATGATTTATGATTCAATTCATGATTTATGATTCAATTTATGATTCAATTCATGATTCATGATTCATGATTCGATTCATGATTCATGATTCGATTCATGATTCATGATTCAATTCAGGATTCATGATTTATGATTCAATTCATGATTCAATTCATGATTCATGATTCATGATTCGATTCATGATTCATGATTCTATTCATTATTCATGATTCATGATTCAATTCATGATTCAATTCATGATTCCTTTCATGATTCATGATTCAATTCATGATTCATTTCATAATTCATGATTTAATTCATGATTAATGATTCATGATTCAATTCATGAATTATGATGCAATTCATGATTTATTATTTATGATTCAATTTATGATTCAATTAATGATTCATGATTCAATTCATGATTCATGATTCATTATTTAATTCATGATTCGATTCATGATTCATGATTCAATTCATGATTAATGATTCATGATTCAATTCATGATTCATGATTCGATTCATGATTCATGATTCATGATTCATGATTCAATTCATGATTCATGATTCCATTCATGATTCATGATTCAATTCATGATTCATGATTTATGATTCAACTCATGATTCAATTCATGATTCATGATTCATGATTCATAATTCGATTCATGATTCATGATTCAATTCATGATTCATGATTTGATTCATGATTCATGATTCATGATTCATGATTCAATTCATGATTCATGATTCGATTCATGATTCAATTCATGATTCATGATTTATGATTCAATTCATGATTCAATTCATGATTCATGATTTATGATTCAATTCATGATTCAATTCATGATTCATGATTCATGATTCATGATTCGATTCATGATTCATGATTCAATTCATGATTCATGATTTGATTCATGATTCATGATTCAATTCATGATTCATGATTCATGATTCAATTCATGATTCATGATTCGATTCATGATTCATGATTCATAATTCATGATTCAATTCATGATTCATGATTTGATTTATGATTCAATTCATGATTCATGATTCATGATTCATGATTCAATTCATGATGCATGATTCAATTCATGATTCATGATTCATTATTTAATTCATGATTCGATTCATGATTTATGATTCAATTCATGATTTATAATTCATGATTCATTTCATGATTCATGATTCGATTCATGATTCATGATTCATAATTCATGATTTGATTTATGATTCAATTCATGATTGAATTCATGATTCATGATTCATGATTCATGATTCGATTCGTGATTCATGATTCGATTTATGATTCATGATTCAATTCATGATTCATGATTTATGATTCAATTCATGATTCAATTCATGATTCATGATTCAATTCATGATTCGAGATTCATGATTCGATATTCATGATTCGATTCATGATTCATGATTCGACTCATGATTCAATTCATGATTCATGATTCATGATTCATGATTCAAATCATGATTTATGATTCATGATTCGATTCATAATTCATGATTCATGCTTCAATTCATGATTCATGATTCATGATTCGATTCATAATTCATGATTCATGATTCAACTCATGATTCATGATTCGATTTATGATTCATGATTCAATTCATGATTCGAGATTCATGATTCGATTCATGATTCATGATTCAATTCATGATTCATGATTCATGATTCGATTCATGATTCAATTCATGATTCATGATTCATGATTCATGATTCAATTTATGATTCATGATTCATGATTCGATTCATGATTCATGATTCATGATTCATCATTCAAATCATGGTTCAATTCATGATTCATGATTCAATTCATGATTTATGATTCAATTCATGATTCATGATTCGATTCATGATTAATGATTTATGATTCGTTTCATGATTCATGATTCATTTCATGATTCGTGTTTCGATTCATAATTCATGATTCAATTCATGATTCATGATTCAATTCATGATTCATGATTCGATTCATGATTCATGATTCATGATTCATGATTCGATTCATGATTCATGATTCATGATTCAATTCATGATTCATGATTCGATTCATTATTCATGATTCATGATTCATGATTAATGATTCGATTCATGATGTGATTCATGATTCATGATTCAATTCATGATTCATGATTCAATTCATGATTCATGATTCGATTCATGATTCATGATTCATGATTCATTATTCAATTCATGATTCATGATTCATGATTCTATTCATGATTTATGATTCAATTCATGATTCATGATTTATGACTAAACTCATGATTCAATTCATGATTCATGATTCATGATTCATGATTCGATTCATTATTCATGATTCATGATTTGATTCATGATTCTTGATTCATTTTATGATTCATGATTCATGATTCAATTCATGATTCATGTTTCGATTCATGATTCATGATTCGATTCATGATTCATGATTCGATTCATGATTCATGATTCAATTCAGGATTCATGATTTATGATTCAATTCATGATTCAATTCATGATTCATGATTCATGATTCGATTCATGATTCATGATTCAATTCATTATTCATGATTCATGATTCAATTCATGATTCAATTCATGATTCCTTTCATGATTCATGATTCAATTCATGATTCATTTCATGATTCATGATTTAATTCATGATTAATGATTCATGATTCAATTCATGAATTATGATGCAATTCATGATTTATTATTTATGATTCAATTTATGATTCAATTAATGATTCATGATTCAATTCATGATTCATGATTCATTATTTAATTCATGATTCGATTCATGATTCATGATTCATTTCATGATTAATGATTCATGATTCAATTCATGATTCATGATTCGATTCATGATTCATGATTCATGATTCAATTCATGATTCATGATTCCATTCATGATTCATGATTCAATTCATGATTCATGATTTATGATTCAACTCATGATTCAATTCATGATTCATGATTCATGATTCATGATTCGATTTATGATTCATGATTCAATTCATGATTCATGATTTGATTCATGATTCATGATTCATGATTCAATTCATGATTCATGATTCGATTCATGATTCATGATTAAATTCATGATTCATGATTTATGATTCAATTCATGATTCAATTCATGATTCATGATTTATGATTCAATTCATGATTCAATTCATGATTCATGATTCATGATTCGATTCATGATTCATGATTTAATTCATGATTCATGATTTGATTCATGATTCATGATTCAATTCATGATTCATGATTCATGATTCAATTCATGATTCATGATTCATGATTCAATTCATGATTCATTTCATGATTCATGATTGAATTCATGATTCATGATTCATTATTCAATTCATGATTCATTTCAAGATGCATGATTCAATTCATGATTCATGATTCATGATTCAATTCATAATTCAATTCATGATTAATTTCATGATTCATGATTCAATTCATGATTCATTTCATGATTCATGATCCATGATTTAATTCATGATTAATGATTCATGATTCAATTCATGATTCATGATGCAATTCATCATTCATGATTCGATTCATGATTCATTATTTATGATTCAACTCATGATTCAATTCATGATTCATGATTCATGATTCATGATTCGATTCATGATTCATGATTCAATTCATGATTCATGATTTGATTCATGATTCATGATTCATGATTCGATTCATGATTCATGATTCAATTCATGATTCATGATTTGATTCATGATTCATGATTCAATTCATGATTCATGATTTATGATTTAATTCATGATTCAATTCATGATTCATGATTTATGATTCAATTCATGATTCAATTCATGATTTATGATTCATGATTTATGATTCGATTCATGATTCATGATTCAATTCATGATTCATGATTTGATTCATGATTCATGATTCATAATTCAATTCATGATTCATTTCATGATTCATGATTCAATTCATGATTCATGATTCATGATTCAATTCATGATTCATTTCATGATTCATGATTCAATTCATGATTCATGATTCATGAATTAATTCATGATTCAATTCATGATTCATGATTTATGATTCAATTCATGATTCAATTCATGATTTATGATTCATGATTTATGATTCGATTCATGATTCATGATTCAATTCATGATTCATGATTTGATTCATGATTCATGATTCATAATTCAATTCATGATTCATTTCATGATTCATGATTCATTTCATGATTCATGATTCAATTCATGATTCATTTCATGATTCATGATTCATGATTTAATTCATGATTAATGATTCATGATTTAATTCATGATTCATGATGCAATTCATGATTCATGATTCATGATTCAATTCATGATTCAATTCATGATTAATGATTCGATTTATGATTCATGATTCCATTCATGATTCGAGATTCATGATTCGATTCATGATTCATGATTCAATTCATGATTCATGATTCACTATTCGATTCATAATTCAATTCATGATTCATGATTCATGATTCATGATTCAATTCATGATTCATGATTCGATTCATGATTCATGATTCATGATTCATGATTCAAATCATGATTCAATTCTTGATTCATAATTCAATTCATGATTTATGATTCAATTCATGATTCATGATTCAATTCATGATTCATGATTCGATTCATGATTAATGATTTATGATTCGTTTCATGATTCATGATTCATTTCATGATTCTTGTTTCGATTCATAATTCATGATTCATGATTCAATTCATGATTCATGATTCAATCCATGATTCATGATTCGATTCATAATTCATGATTCATGATTCATGATTCATGATTCAATTCATGATTAATGATTCATGATTCAATTCATTATTCATGATTCGATTCATGATTCATGATTCGTGATTCATGATTCAATTCATGATTCATGATTCAATTCATGATTCATGATTTATGATTCAACTCATGATTCAATTCATGACTCATGATTCATGATTCATGATTCATGATTCAATTCATGATTCATGATTCGATTCATGATTCATGATTCAATTCATGATTCATGATTTATGATTCAACTCATGATTCAATTCATGATTCATGATTCATGATTCATGATTCGATTCATGATTCATGATTCAATTCATGATTCATGATTCGATTCATGATTCATGATTCATTATTCAACTCATGATTCATTATTCGATTTATGATTCATGATTCAATTCATGATTCGAGATTCATGATTCGATTCATGATTCATGATTCAATTCATGATTCATGATTCGATTCATGATTCAATTCATGATTCATGATTCATGATTCATGATTCAATTTATGATTCATGATTCATGATTCGATTCATGATTCATGATTCATCATTCAAATCATGGTTCAATTCATGATTCATGATTCAATTCATGATTTATGATTCAATTCATGATTGATGATTCGATTCATGATTAATGATTTATGATTCGTTTCATGATTCATGATTCATTTCATGATTCGTGTTTCGATTCATAATTCATGATTCAATTCATGATTCATGATTCAATTCATGATTCATGATTCGATTCATGATTCATGATTCATGATTCGATTCATGATTCATGATTCATGATTCAATTCATGATTCATGATTCGATTCATTATTCATGATTCATGATTCATGATTAATGATTCGATTCATGATGTGATTCATGATTCATGATTCAATTCATGATTCATGATTCAATTCATGATTCATGATTCGATTCATGATTCATGATTCATGATTCATTATTCAATTCATGATTCATGATTCATGATTCAATTCATGATTTATGATTTATGATTCAATTTATGATTCAATTCATGATTCATGATTCGATTCATGATTCATAATGCGATTCATGATTCATGATTCAATTCATGATTCATGATTCATTATTTAATTCATGATTCGATTAATGATTCATGATTCAATTCATGATTCATGATTCAATTCATGATTCATGATTCGATTCATGATTCATGATTCATGATTCAATTCATAATTCATGATTCAATTCATGATTCATGATTCAATTCATGATTCGATTCATGATTCATGATTCAATTCATGATTCATGATTCATGATTCAATTCATGATTCATGATTCGATTCATGATTCATGATTCATGATTCAATTCATAATTCATGATTCGATTCATGATTCATGATTCAATTCATGATTCATAATTTATGATTCAACTCATGATTCAATTCATAATTCATGATTCATGATTCATGATTCGATTCATGATTCATGATTCAATTCATGATTCATGATTTATGATTCAATTCATGATTCAATTCATGATTCATGATTTATGATTCAATTCATGATTCAATTCATGATTCATGATTCATGATTCGTAATTCGATTCATGATTCATGATTCAATTCATGATTCATGATTTGATTCATGATTCATGATTCAATTCATGAATCATGATTCATGATTCATGATTCAATTCATGATTCATGATTCATGATTCAATTCATGATTCATTTTATGATTCATGTTTCAATTCATGATTCATGATTTATGATTCAATTTATGATTCATTTCATGATTCATGATTCAATTCATGATTCAATTCATGATTCATTTCATGATTCATGATTCAATTGATGATTCATTTCATGATTCAATTGATGATTCATTTCATGATTCATGATTCATGATTTAATTCATGATTAATGATTCATGATTCAATTCATGATTCATGATGCAATTCATGATTCATGATTCAATTCATGATTCATGATTCTATTCATGATTCATGATGCAATTCATGATTTATGATTAAACTCATGATTCAATTCATGATTCATGATTCATGATTCATGATTCGATTCATTATTCATGATTCATGATTCAATTCATGATTCATGATTCGATACATGATTCATGATTCGATTCATGATTCATAATTCGTAATTCATGATTCAATTCATGATTCATGATTCATGATTCATGATTCAATTCATGATTCATGATTCAATTCATGATTCGATTCATGATTCATGATTCATGATTCATGAATCATGATTCGATTCATGATTCATGATTTATGATTCAATTCATGATTTATGATTTATGATTCAATTTATGATTCAATTCATGATTCATGATTCATGATTCATGATTCGATTCATGATTCATGATTTGATTCATGATTCATGATTCAATTCAGGATTCATGATTTATGATTCAATCCATGATTCAATTCATGATTCATGATTCATGATTCGATTCATGATTCATGATTCAATTCATTATTCATGATTCATGATTCAATTCATGATTCAATTCATGATTCAATTCATGATTCATGATTCAATTCATGATTCATTTCATGATTCATGATTTAATTCATGATTAATGATTCATGATTCAATTCATGAATTATGATGCAATTCATGATTTATTATTTATGATTCAATTTATGATTCAATTAATGATTCATGATTCAATTCAAGATTCATGATTCATTATATAATTCATGATTCGATTCATGATTCATGATTCAATTCATGATTAATGATTCATGATTCAATTCATGATTCATGATTCGATTCATGATTCATGATTCATGATTCATGATTCAATTCATGATTCATGATTCCATTCATGATTCATGATTCAATTCATGATTCATGATTTATGATTCAACTCATGATTCAATTCATGATTCATGATTCATGATTCATGATTCGATTCATGATTCATGATTCAATTCATGATTCATGATTTGATTCATGATTCATGATTCATGATTCATAATTCAATTCATGATTCATGATTCGATTCATGATTCATGATTCAATTCATGATTCATGATTTATGATTCAATTCATGATTCAATTCATGATTCATGATTTATGATTCAATTCATGATTCAATTCATGATTCATGATTCATGATTCATGATTCGATTCATGATTCATGATTCAATTCATGATTCATGATTTGATTCATGATTCATGATTCAATTCATGATTCATGATTCATGATTCAATTCATGATTCATGATTCATGATTCAATTCATGATTCATTTCATGATTCATGATTCAATTCATGATTCATGATTCATTATTCAATTCATGATTCATTTCAAGATGCATGATTCAATTCATGATTCATGATTCATGATTCAATTCATGATTCAATTCATGATTAATTTCATGATTCATGATTCAATTCATGATTCATTTTATGAATTATGATCCATGATTTAATTCATGATTAATGATTCATGATTCAATTCATGATTCATGATGCAATTCATCATTCATGATTCGATTCATGATTCATGATTCAATTCATGATTCATTATTTATGATTCAACTCATGATTCAATTCATGATTCATGATTCATGATTCATGATTCGATTCATGATTCATGATTCAATTCATGATTCATGATTTGATACATGATTCATGATTCATGATTCGATTCATGATTCATGATTCAATTCATGATTCATGATTTGATTCATGATTCATGATTCAATTCATGATTCATGATTTATGATTCAATTCATTATTCAATTCATGATTCATGATTTATGATTCAATTCATGATTCAATTCATGATTTATGATTCATGATTTATGATTCGATTCATGATTCATGATTCAATTCATGATTCATGATTTGATTCATGATTCATGATTCATAATTCAATTCATGATTCATTTCATGATTCATGATTCAATTCATGATTCATGATTCATGATTCAATTCATGATTCATTTCATGATTCATGATTCAATTCATGATTCATGATTCATGATTCAATTCATGATTCAATTCATGATTCATTTCATGATTCATGATTCAATTCATGATTCATTTCATGATTCATGATTTATGATTTAATTCATGATTAATGATTCATGATTCAATTCATGATTCATGATGCAATTCATGATTCATGATTCATGATTCAATTCATGATTCAATTCATGATTCATGATTCGATTTATGATTCATGATTAAATTCATGATTTGAGATTCATGATTCGATTCATGATTCATGATTCAATTCATGATTCATGATTCACGATTCGATTCATAATTCAATTCATGATTCATGATTCATGATTCATGATTCAATTCATGATTCATGATTCGATTCATGATTCATGATTCATGATTCATGATTCATGATTCAAATCATGATTCAATTCTTGATTCATAATTCAATTCATGATTTATGATTCAATTCATGATTCATGATTCAATTCATGATTCATGATTCGATTCATGATTAATGATTTATGATTCGTTTCATGATTCATGATTCATTTCATGATTCTTGTTTCGATTCATAATTCATGATTCATGATTCAATTCATGATTCATGATTCGATTCATGATTCATGATTCATTTCATGATTCGATTCATGATTCATGATTCGATTCATGATTCATGATTCGATTCATGATTCATGATTCATGATTTATGATTCAATTCATGATTTATGATTTATGATTCAATTTATGATTGAATTCATGATTCATGATTCATGATTCATGATTCATGATTCGATTCATGATTCATGATTCGATTCATGATTCATGATTCAATTCAGGATTCATGATTTATGATTCAATTCATGATTCAATTCATGATTCATGATTCATGATTCAATTCATGATTCATGATTCAATTCATTATTCATGATTCATGATTCAATTCATGATTCAATTCATGATTCCTTTCATAATTCATGATTCAATTCATTATTCATTTTATGATTCATGATTTAATTCATGATTAATGATTCATGATTCAATTCATGATTCATGATGCAATTCATGATTTATGATTTATGATTCAATTTATGATTCAATTCATGATTCATGATTCGATTCATGATTCATGATTCATGATTCGATTCATGATTCATGATTCAATTCATGATTCATGATTCATTATTTAATTCATTATTCGATTCATGATTCATGATTCAATTCATGATTAATGATTCATGATTCAATTCATGATTCATGATTCGATTCATGATTCATGATTCATGATTCATGATTCATGATTCAATTCATGATTCATGATTCAATTCATGATTCATGATTCAATTCATGATTCATGATTCAATTCATGATTCATGATTTATGATTCAACTCATGATTCAATTCATGATTCATGATTCATGATTCATGATTCATGATTCAATTCATGATTCATGATTCGATTCATGATTCATGATTCAATTCATGATTCATGATTTATGATTCAACTCATGATTCAATTCATGATTCATGATTCATGATTCATGATTCGATTCATGATTCATGATTCAATTCATGATTCATGATTCGATTCATGATTCATGATTCATTATTCAATTCATGATTCATGATTCATGATTCATGATTCAATTCATGATTCATGATTCATGATTCAATTCATGATTCATTTCATGATTCATGTTTCAATTCATGATTCATTTCATGATTCATGATTCATGATTTAATTCATGATTAAGGATTCATGATTCAATTCATGATTCATGATGCAATTCATGATTCGATTCATGATTCATGATTCAATTCATGTTTCATGATTTATGATTCAACTCATGATTCAATTCATGATTCATGATTCATGATTCAATTCATGATTCATGATTCAATTCATGATTCATGATTCGATTCATGATTCGTGATTCGATTCATGATTCGTGATTCATGATTCATGAATCATGATTCGATTCATGATTCATGATTTATGATTCAATTCATGATTTATGATTTATGATTCAATTTATGATTGAATTCATGATTCATGATTCATGATTCATGATTCATGATTCGATTCATGATTCATGATTCAATTCATGATTCATGATTCATTATTAAATTCATGATTCGATTCATGATTTATAATTCAATTCATGATTCATGATTCATGATTCATTTCATGATTCGATTCATGATTCATGATTCAATTCATGATTCATGATTTATGATTCAACTCATGATTCAATTCATGATTCATGATTCATGATTCATGATTCATGATTCAATTCATGATTCATGATTCGATTCATGATTCATGATTCAATTCATGATTCATGATTCAATTCATTATTCATGATTCATGATTCAATTCATGATTCAAATCATGATTCCTTTCATGATTTATGATTCAATTCATGATTCATTTCATGATTCATGATTTAATTCATGATTAATGATTCATGATTCAATTCATGATTCATGATGCAATTCATGATTTATGATTTATGATTCAATTTATGATTCAATTAATGATTCATGATTCGATTCATGATTCATGATTCATGATTTGATTCATGATTCATGATTCAATTCATGATTCATGATTAATTATTTAATTCATGATTCGATTCATGATTCATGATTCAATTCAAGATTAATGATTCATGATTCAATTCATGATTCATGATTCGATTCATGATTCATGATTCATGATTCATGATTCAATTCATGATTCATGATTCGATTCATGATTCATGATTCAATTCATGATTCATGATTTATGATTCAACTCATGATTCAATTCATGATTCATGATTAATGATTTATGATTCAATTCATGATTCATGATTCGATTCATGATTCATGATTCAATTCATGATTCATGATTTATAATTCAACTCATGATTCGATTCATGATTCATGATTCAATTCATGATTCATGATTCGATTCATGATTCATGATTCAATTCATGATTCATGATTTATGATTCAATTCATGATTCATGATTTATGATTCAATTCATGATTCAATTCATGATTCATGATTCATGATTCGATTCATGATTCATGATTCAATTCATGATTCATGATTTGATTCATAATTCATGATTCAATTCATGAATCATGATTCATGATTCAATTCATGATTCATGATTCGATTCATGATTCATGATTCAATTCATGATTCATGATTTATGATTCAATTCATGATTCATGATTTATGATTCAATTCATGATTCAATTCATGATTCATGATTCATGATTCGATTCATGATTCATGATTCAATTCATGATTCATGATTTGATTCATAATTCATGATTCATTTCATGATTCATGATTCAATTCATGATTCATGATTCATTATTCAATTCATGATTCATGATTCAATTCATGATTCATGATTCAAATTATGATTCATGATTTGATTCATGATTCATGATTCATGATTCAATTCATGATTCATGATTCAATTCATGATTCATGATTTGATTCATGATTCATGATTCAATTCATGATTCATGATTTATGATTCAATTCATGATTCGATTCATGATTCATGATTCAATTCATGATTCATGATTTGATTCATGATTCATGATTCATAATTCAATTCATGAATTATTTCATGATTCATGATTCAATTCATGATTCATGATTCATGATTCAATTCATGATTCATTTCATGATTCATGATTCAATTCATGATTCATGATTCATGATTCAATTCATGATTCATGATTCATGATTCAATTCATCATTCAATTCATGATTCATTTCATGATTCATGATTCAATTCATGATTCATTTCATGATTCATGATTCATGATTTAATTCATGATTAATGAATCATGATTCAATTCATGATTCATGATGCAATTCATGATTCATTATTCATGATTCAATTCATGATTCAATTCATGATTTATGATTCGATTTATGATTCATGATTCGAATCATGATTCGAGATTCATGATTCGATTCATGATTCATGATTCAATTCATGATTCATGATTCATGATTCGATTCATAATTCAATTCATGATTCATGATTCATGATTCATGATTCAATTCATGATTCATGATTCATGATTCGATTCATGATTCATGATTCATGATTCAAATCATGATTCAATTCTTGATTCATGATTCAATTCATGATTTATGATTCAATTCATGATTCATGATTCAATTCATGATTCATGATTCGATTCATGATTAATGATTTATGATTCGTTTCATGATTCATGATTCAATCCATGATTCATGATTCATGATTCGATTCATGATTCATGATTCTATCCATGATTCATGATTCATAATTCATGATTCAGTTCATGATTCATGATTCATGATTCATGATTCAATTCATGATTCATGATTCAATTCATGATTCATGATTCAATTCATGATTCATGATTCATGATTCATGATTCGATTCATGATTTAATTTATGATTCATGATTTGATTCATGATTCATAATTAAATTCATGATTCATTTCATGATTCATGATTCAATTCATGATTCATGATTCATGATTAAATTCATGATTCATTTCATGATTCATGATTCATGATTCAATTTATGATTCATTTCATGATTCATGATTCAATTCATTATTCATGATTCATGATTCAATTCATGATTCAATTCATGATTCATTTCATGAGTCATGATTCAATTCATGATTCATTTCATGATTCATGATTCATGATTTATTTCATGATTAATGATTCATGATTCAATTCATGATTCATGATGCAATTCATGATTCATGATTTGATTCATGATTCATGATTCAATTCATGATTCATGATTTATGATTCAATTCATTATTCAATTCATGATTCATGATTTATGATTCAATTCATGATTCAATTCATGATTTATGATTCATGATTTATGATTCGATTCATGATTCATGATTCAATTCATGATTCATGATTTGATTCATGATTCATGATTCATAATTCAATTCATGATTCATTTCATGATTCATGATTCAATTCATGATTCATGATTCATGATTCAATTCATGATTCATTTCATGATTCATGATTCAATTCATGATTCATGATTCATGATTCAATTCATGATTCATGATTCATGATTCAATTCATGATTCAATTCATGATTCATTTCATGATTCATGATTCAATTCATGATTCATTTCATGATTCATGATTCATGATTTAATTCATGATTAATGATTCATGATTCAATTCATGATTCATGATGCAATTCATGATTCATGATTCATGATTCAATTCATGATTCAATTCATGATTCATGATTCGATTTATGATTCATGATTCAATTCATGATTTGAGATTCATGATTCGATTCATGATTCATGATTCAATTCATGATTCATGATTCACGATTCGATTCATAATTCAATTCATGATTCATGATTCATGATTCATGATTCAATTCATGATTCATGATTCGATTCATGATTCATGATTCATGATTCATGATTCATGATTCAAATCATGATTCAATTCTTGATTCATAATTCAATTCATGATTTATGATTCAATTCATGATTCATGATTCAATTCATGATTCATGATTCGATTCATGATTAATGATTTATGATTCGTTTCATGATTCATGATTCATTTCATGATTCTTGTTTCGATTCATAATTCATGATTCATGATTCAATTCATGATTCATGATTCGATTCATGATTCATGATTCATTTCATGATTCGATTCATGATTCATGATTCGATTCATGATTCATGATTCGATTCATGATTCATGATTCATGATTTATGATTCAATTCATGATTTATGATTTATGATTCAATTTATGATTGAATTCATGATTCATGATTCATGATTCATGATTCATGATTCGATTCATGATTCATGATTCGATTCATGATTCATGATTCAATTCAGGATTCATGATTTATGATTCAATTCATGATTCAATTCATGATTCATGATTCATGATTCAATTCATGATTCATGATTCAATTCATTATTCATGATTCATGATTCAATTCATGATTCCTTTCATAATTCATGATTCAATTCATTATTCATTTTATGATTCATGATTTAATTCATGATTAATGATTCATGATTCAATTCATGATTCATGATGCAATTCATGATTTATGATTTATGATTCAATTTATGATTCAATTCATGATTCATGATTCATGATTCAATTCATGATTCATGATTCAATTCATGATTCATGATTCGATTCATGATTCGTGATTCGATTCATGATTCGTGATTCATGATTCATGAATCATGATTCGATTCATGATTCATGATTTATGATTCAATTCATGATTTATGATTTATGATTCAATTTATGATTGAATTCATGATTCATGATTCATGATTCATGATTCATGATTCGATTCATGATTCATGATTCAATTCATGATTCATGATTCATTATTAAATTCATGATTCGATTCATGATTTATAATTCAATTCATGATTCATGATTCATGATTCATTTCATGATTCGATTCATGATTCATGATTCAATTCATGATTCATGATTTATGATTCAACTCATGATTCAATTCATGATTCATGATTCATGATTCATGATTCATGATTCAATTCATGATTCATGATTCGATTCATGATTCATGATTCAATTCATGATTCATGATTCAATTCATTATTCATGATTCATGATTCAATTCATGATTCAAATCATGATTCCTTTCATGATTTATGATTCAATTCATGATTCATTTCATGATTCATGATTTAATTCATGATTAATGATTCATGATTCAATTCATGATTCATGATGCAATTCATGATTTATGATTTATGATTCAATTTATGATTCAATTAATGATTCATGATTCGATTCATGATTCATGATTCATGATTTGATTCATGATTCATGATTCAATTCATGATTCATGATTAATTATTTAATTCATGATTCGATTCATGATTCATGATTCAATTCAAGATTAATGATTCATTATTCAATTCATGATTCATGATTCGATTCATGATTCATGATTCATGATTCATGATTCAATTCATGATTCATGATTCGATTCATGATTCATGATTCAATTCATGATTCATGATTTATGATTCAACTCATGATTCAATTCATGATTCATGATTAATGATTCATGATTCAATTCATGATTCATGATTCGATTCATGATTCATGATTCAATTCATGATTCATGATTTATAATTCAACTCATGATTCGATTCATGATTCATGATTCAATTCATGATTCATGATTCGATTCATGATTCATGATTCAATTCATGATTCATGATTTATGATTCAATTCATGATTCATGATTTATGATTCAATTCATGATTCAATTCATGATTCATGATTCATGATTCGATTCATGATTCATGATTCAATTCATGATTCATGATTTGATTCATAATTCATGATTCAATTCATGAATCATGATTCATGATTCAATTCATGATTCATTTCATGATTCATGATTCAATTCATGATTCATGATTCATTATTCAATTCATGATTCATGATTCAATTCATGATTCATGATTCAAATTATGATTCATGATTTGATTCATGATTCATGATTCATGATTCAATTCATGATTCATGATTCAATTCATGATTCATGATTTGATTCATGATTCATGATTCAATTCATGATTCATGATTTATGATTCAATTCATGATTCGATTCATGATTCATGATTCAATTCATGATTCATGATTTGATTCATGATTCATGATTTTATAATTCAATTCATGAATTATTTCATGATTCATGATTCAATTCATGATTCATGATTCATGATTCAATTCATGATTCATTTCATGATTCATGATTCAATTCATGATTCATGATTCATGATTCAATTCATGATTCATGATTCATGATTCAATTCATCATTCAATTCATGATTCATTTCATGATTCATGATTCAATTCATGATTCATTTCATGATTCATGATTCATGATTTAATTCATGATTAATGAATCATGATTCAATTCATGATTCATGATGCAATTCATGATTCATTATTCATGATTCAATTCATGATTCAATTCATGATTTATGATTCGATTTATGATTCATGATTCGAATCATGATTCGAGATTCATGATTCGATTCATGATTCGAGATTCATGATTCGATTCATGATTCATGATTCAATTCATGATTCATGATTCATGATTCGATTCATAATTCAATTCATGATTCATGATTCATGATTCATGATTCAATTCATGATTCATGATTCATGATTCGATTCATGATTCATGATTCATGATTCAAATCATGATTCAATTCTTGATTCATGATTCAATTCATGATTTATGATTCAATTCATGATTCATGATTCAATTCATGATTCATGATTCGATTCATGATTAATGATTTATGATTCGTTTCATGATTCATGATTCAATCCATGATTCATGATTCATGATTCGATTCATGATTCATGATTCTATCCATGATTCATGATTCATAATTCATGATTCAGTTCATGATTCATGATTCATGATTCATGATTCAATTCATGATTCATGATTCAATTCATGATTCATGATTCAATTCATGATTCATGATTCATGATTCATGATTCGATTCATGATTTAATTTATGATTCATGATTTGATTCATGATTCATAATTAAATTCATGATTCATTTCATGATTCATGATTCAATTCATGATTCATGATTCATGATTAAATTCATGATTCATTTCATGATTCATGATTCATGATTCAATTTATGATTCATTTCATGATTCATGATTCAATTCATTATTCATGATTCATGATTCAATTCATGATTCAATTCATGATTCATTTCATGAGTCATGATTCAATTCATGATTCATTTCATGATTCATGATTCATGATTTATTTCATGATTAATGATTCATGATTCAATTCATGATTCATGATGCAATTCATGATTCATGATTATATTCATGATTCAATTCATGATTCATGATTCGATTTATGATTCATGATTCATTTCATGATTCATGATTTATGATTCAATTCATGATTCAATTCATGATTCATGATTCAATTCATGATTCGAGATTCATGATTCGAATTATGATTCATAATTCAATTCATGATTCATGATTCATGATTCGATTCATGATTCAATTCATGATTCATGATTCATGATTCAATTCATGATTCATGATTAATGATTCGATTCATGATTCATGATTCATAATTCATTATTCGATTTATGATTCATGATTCATGATTTAATTCATGATTAATGATTCAATTCATGATTCATGATTCGATTCATGATTCATGATTCATGATTCATGATTCATAATTCATAATTCATGATTCTTGATTTAATTCATGATTCATGATTCGATTCATGATTCAATTCATGATTCAATTCATGATTCAATTCATGATTTATTTTTCAATTTATGATTCGAGATTCATGATTCGATTCATGATTCATGATTCAATTCATGATTCATGATTCAATTCATGATTCATGATTCGATTCATGATTCGATTCATGATTCATGATTCGATTCATGATTCATGATTCATAATTCATGATTCAATTCATGATTCATGTTTCATGATTCAATTAATGATTCATGATTCAATTCATGATTCATGATTCAATTCATGATTCATTTCATGATTCATGATTCAATTCATGATTCATTTCATGATTCATGATTCATGATTTAATTCATGATTAATGATTCATGATTCAATTCATGATTCATGATGCAATTCATGATTCATGATTCGATTCATGATTCATGATTCAATTCATGATTCATGATTTATGATTAAACTCATGATTCAATTTATGATTCATGATTCATGATTCATGATTCAATTCATGATTCATGATTTGATTCATGATTCATGATTCATGATTCGATTCATGATTCATGATTCAATTCATGATTTATGATTAAACTCATGATTCAATTCATGATTCATGATTCAATTCATGATTCAATTCATGATTCATGATTTATGATTCAATTCATGATTCAATTCATGATTCATGATTCATGATTCATGATTCGATTCATGATTCATGATTCAATTCATGATTCATGATTTGATTCATGATTCATGATTCAATTCATGAATCATGATTCATGATTCATGATTCAATTCATAATTCATGATTCATGATTCAATTCATGATTCATTTCATGATTCATGATTCAATTCATGATTCATGATTCATGATTCGATTCATGATTCATGATTCATGATTCAATTCATGATTCATGTTTCGATTCATGATTCATGATTCGATACATGATTCATGATTTGATTCATGATTCATGATTCATAATTCATGATTCAATTCATGATTCATGATTCATGATTCAATTCATGATTCATGATATAATTCATGATTCATGATTCGATTCATGATTCATGATTCAATTCATGATTCATGATTCGATTCATGATTCATGATTCATGATTCAATTCATGATTCATGTTTCGATTCATGATTCATGATTCGATACATGATTCATGATTCGATTCATGATTCATGATTCATAATTCATGATTCAATTCATGATTCATGATTCATGATTCAATTCATGAAACATGATTCGATTCATGATTCATGATTTATGATTCAATTCATGATTTATGATTCAAATTATGATTCAATTCATGATTCATGATTCATGATTCATGATTCGATTCATGATTCATGATTCGATTCATGATTCATGATTCAATTCAGGATTCATGATTTATGATTCAATTCATGATTCAATTCATGATTCATGATTCATGATTCGATTCATTATTCATGATTCATGATTCAATTCATGATTCAATTCATGATTCCTTTCATGATTCATGATTCAATTCATGATTCATTTCATGATTCATGATTCATGATTTAATTCATGATTAATGATTCATGATTCAATTCATGATGCAATTCATGATTTATGATTTATGATTCAATTTATGATTCAATTAATGATTCATGATTCGATTCATGATTCATGATTCATGATTCATGATTCGATTCATGATTCATGATTCAATTCATGATTCATGATTCATTATTTAATTCATGATTCGATTCATGATTCATGATTCAATTCATGATTAATGATTCATGATTCAATTCATGATTCATGATTCGATTCATGATTTATGATTCATGATTCATGATTCATGATTCATGATTCAATTCATGATTCGATTCATGATTCATGATTCAATTCATGATTCATGATTTATGATTCAACTCATGATTCAATTCATGATTCATGATTCATGATTCATGATTCGATTCATGATTCATGATTCAATTCATGATTCATGATTCAATTCATGATTCATGATTCGATTCATGATTCATGATTCAATTCATGATTCATGATTTATGATTCAATTCATGATTCAATTCATGATTCATGATTTATGATTCAATTCATGATTCAATTCATGATTCATGATTCATGATTCATGATTCGATTCATGATTCATGATTCAATTCATGATTCATGATTTAAATCATGATTCATGATTCAATTCATGAATCATGATTCATGATTCATGATTCAATTCATGATTCATGATTCAATTCATGATTCATGATTCATGATTCAAGTCATGATTCATTTCATGATTCATGATTCAATTCATGATTCATGATTCATTATTCAATTCATGATTCATTTCATGATTCATGATTCAATTCATAATTCATGATTCATGATTCAATTCATGATTCAATTCATGATTCATTTCATGATTCATGATTCAATTCATGATTCATTTCATGATTCATGATTCAATTCATAATTCATGATTCATGATTCAATTCATGATTCAATTCATGATTCATTTCATGATTCATGATTTAATTCATGATTAATGATTCATGATTCAATTCATGATTCATGATGCAATTCATGATTCATGGTTTATGATTCAACTCATGATTCAATTCATGATTCATGATTCATGATTCATGATTCGATTCATGATTCATGATTCAATTCATGATTCATGATTTATTATTCAACTCATGATTCAATTCATGATTCATGATTCATGATTCGATTCATGATTCATGATTCAATTCATGATTCATGATTTGATTCATGATTCATGATTCATGATTCGATTCATGATTCATGATTCAATTCATGATTCATGATTTGATTCATGATTCATGATTCAATTCATGATTCATGATTTATGATTCAATTCATGATTCAAGATTTATGATTCAATTCATGATTCAATTCATGATTTATGATTCATGATTTATGATTCAATTCATGATTCATGATTCAGTTCATGATTCATGATTTGATTCATGATTCATTTCATGATTCATGATTCAATTCATGATTCATGATTCATGATTCAATTCATGATTCATTTCATGATTCATGATTCAATTCATGATTCATGATTCATTATTCAATTCATGATTCATTTCATGATTCATGATTCAATTCATGATTCATGATTCATGATTCAAGTCATGATTCATTTCATGATTCATGATTCAATTCATGATTCATGATTCATTATTTAAATTCATGATTCATTTCATGATTCATGATTCAATTCATGATTCATGATTCATGATTCAATTCATGATTCAATTCATGATTCATTTCATGATTCATGATTCAATTCATGATTCATTTCATGATTCATGATTCATGATTTAATTCATGATTAATGATTCATGATTCAATTCATGATTCATGATGCAATTCATGCTTCATGGTTTATGATTCAACTCATGATTCAATTCATGATTCATGATTCATGATTCATGATTCGATTCATGATTCATGATTCAATTCATGATTCATGATTTATTATTCAACTCATGATTCAATTCATGATTCATGATTCATGATTCGATTCATGATTCATGATTCAATTCATGATTCATGATTTGATTCATGATTCATGATTCATGATTCGATTCATGATTCATGATTCAATTCATGATTCAATTCATGATTCATGATTCATGATTCAATTCATGATTCATGATTTATGATTCAATTCATGATTCAATTCATGATTCATGATTTATGATTCAATTCATGATTCAATTCATGATTTATGATTCATGATTTATGATTCAATTCATGATTCATGATTCAGTTCATGATTCATGATTTGATTCATGATTCATTTCATGATTCATGATTCAATTCATGATTCATGATTCATGATTCAATTCATGATTCATTTCATGATTCATGATTCAATTCATGATTAATTTCATGATTCATGATTCAATTCATGATTCATGATTCATGATTCAATTCATGATTCAATTCATGATTCATTTCATGATTCATGATTCATTTCATGATTCATGATTTAATTCATGATTAATGATTCATGATTCAATTCATGATTCATGATGCAAATCATGATTTATGATTTATGATTCAATTTATGAATCAATTAATGATTCATGATTCGATTCATGATTCATGATTCATGATTCGATTCATGATTCATGATTCAATTCATGATTCGTGATTCATTATTTAATTCATGATTCGATTCATGATTCATGATTCAATTCATGATTAATGATTCATGATTCAATTCATGATTTATGATTCGATTCATGATTTATGAATCAATTAATGATTCATGATTCGATTCATGATTCATGATTCATGATTCGATTCATGATTCATGATTCAATTCATGATTCATGATTCATTATTTAATTCATGATTCGATTCATGATTCATGATTCAATTCATGATTAATGATTCATGATTCAATTCATGATTCATGATTCGATTCATGATTCATGATTCAGGATTCATGATTCATGATTCAATTCATGATTCATGATTCGATTCATGATTCATGATTCAATTCATGATTCATGATTTATGATTCAACTCATGATTCAATTCATGATTCATGATTCATGATTTGATTCATGATTCATGATTCAATTCATGATTCATGATTTGATTCATGATTCATGATTCATGAACCATGATTCAATTCATGATTCATGATTCGATTCATGATTCATGATTCAATTCATGATTCATGATTTGATTCATGATTCATGATTCATGATTCAATTCATGATTCATGATTCGATTCATGATTCATGATTCAATTCATGATTCATGATTTATGATTCAATTCATGATTCAATTCATGATTCATGATTTATGATTCAATTCATGATTCAATTCATGATTCATGATTCATGAATCATGATTCGATTCATGATTCAAGATTTATGATTCAATTCATGATTTATGATTTATGATTCAATTTATGATTCAATTCATGATTCATGATTCATGATTCATGATGCATGATTTGATTCATGATTCATGATTCAATTCATGATTCATGATTCATTATTTAATTCATGATTCGATTCATGATATATGATTCAATTCATGATTCATGATTCATGATTCATTTCATGATTCATGATTCGATTCATGATTCATGATTCATAATTCATGATTCAATTCATGATTCATGATTCGATTTATGATTCATGATTCAATTCAGGATTCATGATTTATGATTCAATTCATGATTCAATACATGATTCATGATTCATGATTCGATTCATGATTCATGATTCGATTTATGATTCATGATTCAATTCATGATTCATGATTTATGATTCAATTCATGATTCAATTCATGATTCATGATTCAATTCATTATTCGAGATTAATGATTCGATTCATGATTCATGATTCATGATTCATGATTCAATTCATGATTCAATTCATGATTCATGATTCATGATTCATGATTTGATTCATGATTCATGATTCAATTTATGATTCATGATTTGATTCATGATTCATAATTAAATTCATGATTCATTTCATGATTCATGATTCATTTCATGATTCATGATTCAATTCATGATTCATGATTCAATTCATGATTCATTTCATGATTCATGATTCATGATTCAATTCATGATTCATTTCATGTTTCATGATTCAATTCATTATTCATGATTCATGATTCAATTCATGATTCAATTCATGATTCATTTCATGATTCATGATTCAATTCATGATTCATTTCATGATTCATGATTCATGATTTATTTCATGATTAATGATTCATGATTCAATTCATGATTCATGATGCAATTCATGATTCATGATGCAATTCATGATTCATGATTATATTCATGATTCATGATTCAATTCATGATTCATGATTCGATTTATGATTCATGATTCATTTCATGATTCATGATTTATGATTCAATTCATGATTCAATTCATGATTCATGATTCAATTCATGATTCGAGATTCATGATTCGAATTATGATTCATAATTCAATTCATGATTCATGATTCATGATTCGATTCATGATTCAATTCATGATTCATGATTCATGATTCGATTCATGATTCATGATTCATAATTCATTATTCGATTTATGATTCATGATTCATGATTTAATTCATGATTCATGATTCAATTCATGATTCATGATTCGATTCATGATTCATGATTCATGATTCATAATTCATGATTTGATTCATGATTCATGATTCTTGATTTAATTCATGATTCATGATTCGATTCATGATTCAATTCATGATTCAATTCATGATTCATGATTTAAATCATGATTCATGATTCAATTCATGAATCATGATTCATGATTCATGATTCATTTCATGATTCATGATTCAATTCATGATTCATGATTCATGATTCAAGTCATGATTCATTTCATGATTCATGATTCAATTCATGATTCATGATTCATTATTCAATTCATGATTCATTTCATGATTCATGATTCAATTCATGATTCATGATTCATGATTCAATTCATGATTCAATTCATGATTCATTTCATGATTCATGATTCAATTCATGATTCATTTCATGATTCATGATTCATGATTTAATTCATGATTAATGATTCATGATTCAATTCATGATTCATGATGCAATTCATGATTCATGGTTTATGATTCAACTCATGATTCAATTCATGATTCATGATTCATGATTCATGATTCGATTCATGATTCATGATTCAATTCATGATTCATGATTTATTATTCAACTCATGATTCAATTCATGATTCATGATTCATGATTCGATTCATGAATCATGATTCAATTCATGATTCATGATTTGATTCATGATTCATGATTCATGATTCGATTCATGATTCATGATTCAATTCATGATTCATGATTTGATTCATGATTCATGATTCAATTCATGATTCATGATTTATGATTCAATTCATGATTCAATTCATGATTTATGATTCATGATTTATGATTCAATTCATGATTCATGATTCAGTTCATGATTCATGATTTGATTCATGATTCATTTCATGATTCATGATTCAATTCATGATTCATGATTCATGATTCAATTCATGATTCATTTCATGATTCATGATTCAATTCATGATTAATTTCATGATTCATGATTCAATTCATGATTCATGATTCATGATTCATGATTCATGATTCAATTCATGATTCATTTCATGATTCATGATTCATTTCATGATTCATGATTCATGATTTAATTCATGATTAATGATTCATGATTCAATTCATGATTCATGATGCAATTCATGATTTATGATTTATGATTCAATTTATGAATCAATTAATGATTCATGATTCGATTCATGATTCATGATTCGATTCATGATTCATGATTCAATTCATGATTCGTGATTCATTATTTAATTCATGATTCGATTCATGATTCATGATTCAATTCATGATTAATGATTCATGATTCAATTCATGATTTATGATTCGATTCATGATTTATGAATCAATTAATGATTCATGATTCGATTCATGATTCATGATTCATGATTCGATTCATGATTCAATTCATGATTCATGATTCATTATTTAATTCATGATTCGATTCATGATTCATGATTCAATTCATGATTAATGATTCATGATTCAATTCATGATTCATGATTCGATTCATGATTCATGATTCAGGATTCATGATTCATGATTCAATTCATGATTCATGATTCGATTCATGATTCATGATTCAATTCATGATTCATGATTTATGATTCAACTCATGATTCAATTCATGATTAATGATTCATGATTCAATTCATGATTCATGATTCGATTCATGATTCATGATTCAGGATTCATGATTCATGATTCAATTCATGATTCATGATTCATGATTCAATTCATGATTCATGATTTATGATTCAACTCATGATTCAATTCATGATTCATGATTCATGATTCATGATTTGATTCATGATTCATGATTCAATTCATGATTCATGATTTGATTCATGATTCATGATTCATGATTCATGATTCAATTCATGATTCATGATTCAATTCATGATTCATGATTCAATTCATGATTCATGATTCATGATTCAAGTCATGATTCATTTCATGATTCATGATTCAATTCATGATTCATGATTCATTATTCAATTCATGATTCATTTCATGATTCATGATTCAATTCATGATTCATGATTCATGATTCAATTCATGATTCAATTCATGATTCATTTCATGATTCATGATTCAATTCATGATTCATTTCATGATTCATGATTCATGATTTAATTCATGATTAATGATTCATGATTCAATTCATGATTCATGATGCAATTCATGATTCATGGTTTATGATTCAACTCATGATTCAATTCATGATTCATGATTCATGATTCATGATTCGATTCATGATTCATGATTCAATTCATGATTCATGATTTATTATTCAACTCATGATTCAATTCATGATTCATGATTCATGATTCGATTCATGATTCATGATTCAATTCATGATTCATGATTTGATTCATGATTCATGATTCATGATTCGATTCATGATTCATGATTCAATTCATGATTAATGATTTGATTCATGATTCATGATTCAATTCATGATTCATGATTTATGATTCAATTCATGATTCAATTCATGATTTATGATTCATGATTTATGATTCAATTCATGATTCATGATTCAGTTCATGATTCATGATTTGATTCATGATTCATTTCATGATTCATGATTCAATTCATGATTCATGATTCATGATTCAATTCATGATTCATTTCATGATTCATGATTCAATTCATGATTAATTTCATGATTCATGATTCAATTCATGATTCATGATTCATGATTCAATTCATGATTCAATTCATGATTCATTTCATGATTCATGATTCATTTCATGATTCATGATTCATGATTTAATTCATGATTAATGATTCATGATTCAATTCATGATTCATGATGCAATTCATGATTTATGATTTATGATTCAATTTATGAATCAATTAATGATTCATGATTCGATTCATGATTCATGATTCATGATTCGATTCATGATTCATGATTCAATTCATGATTCGTGATTCATTATTTAATTCATGATTCGATTCATGATTCATGATTCAATTCATGATTAATGATTCATGATTCAATTCATGATTTATGATTCGATTCATGATTTATGAATCAATTAATGATTCATGATTCGATTCATGATTCATGATTCATGATTCGATTCATGATTCAATTCATGATTCATGATTCATTATTTAATTCATGATTCGATTCATGATTCATGATTCAATTCATGATTAATGATTCATGATTCAATTCATGATTCATGATTCGATTCATGATTCATGATTCAGGATTCATGATTCATGATTCAATTCATGATTCATGATTCGATTCATGATTCATGATTCAATTCATGATTCATGATTTATGATTCAACTCATGATTCAATTCATGATTAATGATTCATGATTCAATTCATGATTCATGATTCGATTCATGATTCATGATTCAGGATTCATGATTCATGATTCAATTCATGATTCATGATTCGATTCATGACTCATGATTCAATTCATGATTCATGATTTATGATTCAACTCATGATTCAATTCATGATTCATGATTCATGATTCATGATTTGATTCATGATTCATGATTCAATTCATGATTCATGATTTGATTCATGATTCATGATTCATGATTCAATTCATGATTCATGATTCAATTCATGATTCATGATTCAATTCATGATTCATGATTTGATTCATGATTCATGATTCATGATTCAATTCATGATTCATGATTCGATTCATGATTCAATTCATGATTCATGATTTATGATTCAATTCATGATTCAATTCATGATTCATGATTTATGATTCAATTCATGATTCAATTCATGATTCATGATTCATGAATCATGATTCGATTCATGATTCATGATTTATGATTCAATTCATGATTTATGATTTATGATTCAATTTATGATTCAATTCATGATTCATGATTCATGATTCATGATGCATGATTTGATTCATGATTCATGATTCAATTCATGATTCATTATTCATTATTTAATTCATGATTCGATTCATGATATATGATTCAATTCATGATTCATGATTCATGATTCATTTCATGATTCATGATTCGATTCATGATTCATGATTCATAATTCATGATTCAATTCATGATTCATGATTCGATTTATGATTCATGATTCAATTCAGGATTCATGATTTTTGATTCAATTCATGATTCAATACATGATTCATGATTCATGATTCGATTCATGATTCATGATTCATAATTCATGATTTGATTCATGATTCATGATTCTTGATTTAATTCATGATTCATGATTCGATTCATGATTCAATTCATGATTCAATTCATGATTCATGATTTAAATCATGATTCATGATTCAATTCATGAATCATGATTCATGATTCATGATTCATTTCATGATTCATGATTCAATTCATGATTCATGATTCATGATTCAAGTCATGATTCATTTCATGATTCATGATTCAATTCATGATTCATGATTCATTATTCAATTCATGATTCATTTCATGATTCATGATTCAATTCATGATTCATGATTCATGATTCAATTCATGATTCAATTCATGATTCATTTCATGATTCATGATTCAATTCATGATTCATTTCATGATTCATGATTCATGATTTATTTCATGATTAATGATTCATGATTCAATTCATGATTCATGATGCAATTCATGATTCATGATGCAATTCATGATTCATGATTATATTCATGATTCATGATTCAATTCATGATTCATGATTCGATTTATGATTCATGATTCATTTCATGATTCATGATTTATGATTCAATTCATGATTCAATTCATGATTCATGATTCAATTCATGATTCGAGATTCATGATTCGAATTATGATTCATAATTCAATTCATGATTCATGATTCATGATTCGATTCATGATTCAATTCATGATTCATGATTCATGATTCGATTCATGATTCATGATTCATAATTCATTATTCGATTTATGATTCATGATTCATGATTTAATTCATGATTCATGATTCAATTCATGATTCATGATTCGATTCATGATTCATGATTCATGATTCATAATTCATGATTTAAATCATGATTCATGATTCTTGATTTAATTCATGATTCATGATTCGATTCATGATTCAATTCATGATTCAATTCATGATTCATGATTTAAATCATGATTCATGATTTAAATCATGATTCATGATTCAATTCATGAATCATGATTCATGATTCATGATTCATTTCATGATTCATGATTCAATTCATGATTCATGATTCATGATTCAAGTCATGATTCATTTCATGATTCATGATTCAATTCATGATTCATGATTCATTATTCAATTCATGATTCATTTCATGATTCATGATTCAATTCATGATTCATGATTCATGATTCAATTCATGATTCAATTCATGATTCATTTCATGATTCATGATTCAATTCATGATTCATTTCATGATTCATGATTCATGATTTAATTCATGATTAATGATTCATGATTCAATTCATGATTCATGATGCAATTCATGATTCATGGTTTATGATTCAACTCATGATTCAATTCATGATTCATGATTCATGATTCATGATTCGATTCATGATTCATGATTCAATTCATGATTCATGATTTATTATTCAACTCATGATTCAATTCATGATTCATGATTCATGATTCGATTCATGATTCATGATTCAATTCATGATTCATGATTTGATTCATGATTCATGATTCATGATTCGATTCATGATTCATGATTCAATTCATGATTCATGATTTGATTCATGATTCATGATTCAATTCATGATTCATGATTTATGATTCAATTCATGATTCAATTCATGATTTATGATTCATGATTTATGATTCAATTCATGATTCATGATTCAGTTCATGATTCATGATTTGATTCATGATTCATTTCATGATTCATGATTCAATTCATGATTCATGATTCATGATTCAATTCATGATTCATTTCATGATTCATGATTCAATTCATGATTAATTTCATGATTCATGATTCAATTCATGATTCATGATTCATGATTCAATTCATGATTCAATTCATGATTCATTTCATGATTCATGATTCATTTCATGATTCATGATTCATGATTTAATTCATGATTAATGATTCATGATTCAATTCATGATTCATGATGCAATTCATGATTTATGATTTATGATTCAATTTATGAATCAATTAATGATTCATGATTCGATTCATGATTCATGATTCATGATTCGATTCATGATTCATGATTCAATTCATGATTCGTGATTCATTATTTAATTCATGATTCGATTCATGATTCATGATTCAATTCATGATTAATGATTCATGATTCAATTCATGATTTATGATTCGATTCATGAATTATGAATCAATTAATGATTCATGATTCGATTCATGATTCATGATTCATGATTCGATTCATGATTCAATTCATGATTCATGATTCATTATTTAATTCATGATTCGATTCATGATTCATGATTCAATTCATGATTAATGATTCATGATTCAATTCATGATTCATGATTCGATTCATGATTCATGATTCAGGATTCATGATTCATGATTCAATTCATGATTCATGATTCGATTCATGATTCATGATTCAATTCATGATTCATGATTTATGATTCAACTCATGATTCAATTCATGATTCATGATTCATGATTCATGATTTGATTCATGATTCATGATTCAATTCATGATTCATGATTTGATTCATGATTCATGATTCATGATTCATGATTCAATTCATGATTCATGATTCAATTCATGATTCATGATTCAATTCATGATTCATGATTTGATTCATGATTCATGATTCATGATTCAATTCATGATTCATGATTCGATTCATGATTCATGATTCAATTCATGATTCATGATTTATGATTCAATTCATGATTCAATTCATGATTCATGATTTATGATTCAATTCATGATTCAATTCATGATTCATGATTCATGAATCATGATTCGATTCATGATTCATGATTTATGATTCAATTCATGATTTATGATTTATGATTCAATTTATGATTCAATTCATGATTCATGATTCATGATTCATGATGCATGATTTGATTCATGATTCATGATTCAATTCATGATTCATGATTCATTATTTAATTCATGATTCGATTCATGATATATGATTCAATTCATGATTCATGATTCATGATTCATTTCATGATTCATGATTCGATTCATGATTCATGATTCATAATTCATGATTCATGATTCGATTTATGATTCATGATTCAATTCAGGATTCATGATTTATGATTCAATTCATGATTCAATACATGATTCATGATTCATGATTCGATTCATGATTCATGATTCGATTTATGATTCATGATTCAATTCATGATTCATGATTTATGATTCAATTCATGATTCAATTCATGATTCATGATTCAATTCATTATTCGAGATTAATGATTCAATTCATGATTCATGATTCATGATTCATGATTCAATTCATGATTCAATTCATGATTCATGATTCATGATTCATGATTCGATTCATGATTCATGATTCAATTTATGATTCATGATTTGATTCATGATTCATGATTAAATTCATGATTCATTTCATGATTCATGATTCATTTCATGATTCATGATTCAATTCATGATTCATGATTCAATTCATGATTCATTTCATGATTCATGATTCATGATTCAATTCATGATTCATTTCATGTTTCATAATTCAATTCATTATTCATGATTCATGATTCAATTCATGATTCAATTCATGATTCATTTCATGATTCATGATTCAATTCATGATTCATTTCATGATTCATGATTCATGATTTATTTCATGATTAATGATTCATGATTCAATTCATGATTCATGATGCAATTCATGATTCATGATGCAATTCATGATTCATGATTATATTCATGATTCATGATTCAATTCATGATTCATGATTCGATTTATGATTCATGATTCATTTCATGATTCATGATTTATGATTCAATTCATGATTCAATTCATGATTCAATTCATGATTCATGATTCATTATTTAATTCATGATTCGATTCATGATTCATGATTCAATTCATGATTAATGATTCATGATTCAATTCATGATTCATGATTCGATTCATGATTCATGATTCAGGATTCATGATTCATGATTCAATTCATGATTCATGATTCGATTCATGATTCATGATTCAATTCATGATTCATGATTTATGATTCAACTCATGATTCAATTCATGATTCATGATTCATGATTCATGATTTGATTCATGATTCATGATTCAATTCATGATTCATGATTTGATTCATGATTCATGATTCATGATTCATGATTCAATTCATGATTCATGATTCAATTCATGATTCATGATTCAATTCATGATTCATGATTTGATTCATGATTCATGATTCATGATTCAATTCATGATTCATGATTCGATTCATGATTCATGATTCAATTCATGATTCATGATTTATGATTCAATTCATGATTCAATTCATGATTCATGATTTATGATTCAATTCATGATTCAATTCATGATTCATGATTCATGAATCATGATTCGATTCATGATTCATGATTTATGATTCAATTCATGATTTATGATTTATGATTCAATTTATGATTCAATTCATGATTCATGATTCATGATTCATGATGCATGATTTGATTCATGATTCATGATTCAATTCATGATTCATGATTCATTATTTAATTCATGATTCGATTCATGATATATGATTCAATTCATGATTCATGATTCATGATTCATTTCATGATTCATGATTCGATTCATGATTCATGATTCATAATTCATGATTCATGATTCGATTTATGATTCATGATTCAATTCAGGATTCATGATTTATGATTCAATTCATGATTCAATACATGATTCATGATTCATGATTCGATTCATGATTCATGATTCGATTTATGATTCATGATTCAATTCATGATTCATGATTTATGATTCAATTCATGATTCAATTCATGATTCATGATTCAATTCATTATTCGAGATTAATGATTCGATTCATGATTCATGATTCATGATTCATGATTCAATTCATGATTCAATTCATGATTCATGATTCATGATTCATGATTCGATTCATGATTCATGATTCAATTTATGATTCATGATTTGATTCATGATTCATGATTAAATTCATGATTCATTTCATGATTCATGATTCATTTCATGATTCATGATTCAATTCATGATTCATGATTCAATTCATGATTCATTTCATGATTCATGATTCATGATTCAATTCATGATTCATTTCATGTTTCATAATTCAATTCATTATTCATGATTCATGATTCAATTCATGATTCAATTCATGATTCATTTCATGATTCATGATTCAATTCATGATTCATTTCATGATTCATGATTCATGATTTATTTCATGATTAATGATTCATGATTCAATTCATGATTCATGATGCAATTCATGATTCATGATGCAATTCATGATTCATGATTATATTCATGATTCATGATTCAATTCATGATTCATGATTCGATTTATGATTCATGATTCATTTCATGATTCATGATTTATGATTCAATTCATGATTCAATTCATGATTCAATTCATGATTCGAGATTCATGATTCGAATTATGATTCATAATTCAATTCATGATTCATGATTCATGATTCGATTCATGATTCAATTCATGATTCATGATTCATGATATGATTCATGATTCATGATTCATAATTCATTATTCGATTTATGATTCATGATTCATGATTTAATTCATGATTCATGATTCAATTCATGATTCATGATTCGATTCATGATTCATGATTCATGATTCATAATTCATGATTTGATTCATGATTCATGATTCTTGATTTAATTCATGATTCATGATTCGATTCATGATTCATGATTCAATTCATGATTCAATTCATGATTCAATTCATGATTTATTTTTCAATTCATGATTCGAGATTCATGATTCGATTCATGAATTATGATTCAATTCATGATTCATGATTCAATTCATGATTCATGATTCAATTCATGATTCATGATTCAATTCATGATTCATTTCATGATTCATGATTCGATTCATGATTCATGATTCGATTCATGATTCATGATTCGATTCATGATTCATGATTCGATTCATGATTCATGATTCATAATTCATGATTCAATTCATGATTCATGTTTCATGATTCAATTAATGATTCATGATTCAATTCATGATTCATGATTCGATTCATGATTCATGATTCAGGATTCATGATTCATGATTCGATTCATGATTCATGATTTATAATACAATTCATGATTCATGATTCGATTCATGATTCATGATTCATGATTCGATTCATGATTCATGATTCGATTCATGATTCATGATTCATGATTCGATTCATGATTCATGATTCATGATTCAATTCATGATTAATGATTCGATTTATGATTCATGATTCAATTCATGATTCATGATTTATGATTCAATTTATGATTCAATTCATGATTCATGATTCAATTCATGATTCGAGATTCATGATTCGATTCATGATTCATGATTTAATTCATGATACATGATTCGATTCATGATTTAATTCATGATTCAATTCATGATTCATGATTCATGATTCGATTCATGATTCATGATTCAATTTATGATTCATGATTTGATTTATGATTCATGATTCAATTCATGATTCATGATTTATGATTCAATTCATGATTCAATTCATGAATCATGATTCATGATTCGATTCATGATTCATGATTCATGATTCAAATCATGATTCAAACCATGATTCATGATTCAATTCATGATTTATGATTCGATTCATGATTCATGATTCATGATTCAAATCATGATTCAAACCATGATTCATGATTCAATTCATGATTTATGATTCAATTCATGATTCATGATTCAATTCATGATTCATGATTTAATTTATGATTCATGATTTGATTTATGATTCATGATTCAATTCATGATTCATGATTTATGATACAATTCATGATTCAATTCATGAATCATGATTCATGATTCGATTCATGATTCATGATTCAAATCATGATTAAAATCATGATTCATGATTCAATTCATGATTTATGATTCAATTCATGATTTATGATTCAATTCATGATTCATGATTCGATTCATGATTAATGATTCAATTCATGATTCATGATTCAATTCATGATTCATGATTCAATTCATGATTCATGATTCGATTCAATATTCATGATTAATGATTCATGATTCGATTCATGATTCTTGATTCATTTCATGATTCATGATTCATGATTCAATTCATGATTCATGTTTCGATTCATGATTCATGATTCATTATTTAATTCATGATTCGATTCATGATTTATGATTCAATTCATGATTCATGATTCATGATTCATTTCATGATTCATGATTCGATTCATGATCCATGATTCAATTCATGATTCATGATTCGATTTATGATTTATGATTCAATTCAGGATTCATGATTTATGATTCAATGCATGATTCAATACATGATTCATGATTCATGATTCGATTCATGATTCGATTTATGATTCATGATTCAATTCATGATTCATGATTTATGATTCAATTCATGATTCAATTCATGATTCATGATTCAATTCATTTTTCGAGATTAATGATTCGATTCATGATTCATGATTCATGATTCAATTCATGATTCAATTCATGATTCATGATTCATGATTCATGATTCGATTCATGATTCATGATTCAATTTATGATTCATGATTTGATTCATGATTCATGATTAAATTCATGATTCATTTCATGATTCATGATTAAATTCATGATTCATGATTCATGATTAAATTCATGATTCATTTCATGATTCATGATTCATGATTCATTTCATGATTCATGATTCATGATTCAATTCATGATTCATTTCATGTTTCATGATTCAATTAATTATTCATGATTCATGATTCAATTCATGATTCAATTCATGATTCATGATTCAATTCATAATTCATTTCATGATTCATGATTCATGATTTATTTCATGATTAATGATTCATGATTCAATTCATGATTCATGATGCAATTCATGATTCATGATTATATTCATGATTCATGATTATATTCATGATTCATGATTCAATTCATGATTCATGATTCGATTTATGATTCATGATTCATTTCATGATTCATGATTTATGATTCAATTCATGATTCAATTCATGATTCATGATTCATTATTCATGATTCAATTCATGATTCATGATTCATGATTCGATTCATGATTCGAAATTCATTATTCGATTTATGATTCATGATTCATGATTTAATTCATGATTCATGATTCAATTCATGATTCATGATTCGATTCATGATTCATGATTCAATTCATGATTCATGATTTAAATCATGATTCATGATTCAATTCATGAATCATGATTCATGATTCATGATTCAATTCATGATTCATGATTCAATTCATGATTCATGATTCATGATTCAATTCATGATTCATTTCATGATTCATGATTCAATTCATGATTCATGATTCATTATTCAATTCATGATTCATGATTCAATTCATGATTCATGATTCATGATTCAATTCATGATTCATTTCATGATTCATGATTCAATTCATGATTCATGATTCATTATTCAATTCATGATTCATTTCATGATTCATGATTCAATTCATGATTCATGATTCATGATTCAATTCATGATTCAATTCATGATTCATTTCATGATTCATGATTCAATTCATGATTCATTTCATGATTCATGATTCATGATTTAATTCATGATTAATGATTCATGATTCAATTCATGATTCATGATGCAATTCATGATTCATGGTTTATGATTCAACTCATGATTCAATTCATGATTCATGATTCATGATTCGATTCATGATTCATGATTCAATTCATGATTCATGATTTATTATTCAACTCATGATTCAATTCATGATTCATGATTCATGATTCATGATTCGATTCATGATTCATGATTCAATTCATGATTCATGATTTGATTCATGATTCATGATTCATGATTCGATTCATGATTCATGATTCAATTCATGATTCATGATTTGATTCATGATTCATGATTCAATTCATGATTCATGATTTATGATTCAATTCATGATTCAATTCATGATTCATGATTTATGATTCAATTCATGATTCAATTCATGATTTATGATTCATGATTTATGATTCAATTCATGATTCATGATTCAATTCATGATTCATGATTTGATTCATGATTCATTTCATGATTCATGATTCAATTCATGATTCATGATTCAATTCATGATTCATTTCATGATTCATGATTCAATTCATGATTCATTTCATGATTCATGATTCAATTCATGATTCATGATTCATGATTCAATTCATGATTCAATTCATGATTCAATTCATGATTCATGATTCAATTCATGATTCATTTCATGATTCATGATTCATGATTTAATTCATGATTAATGATTCATGATTCAATTCATGATTCATGATGCAATTCATGATTTATGATTTATGATTCAATTTATGAATCAATTAATGATTCATGATTCGATTCATGATTCATGATTCATGATTCGATTCATGATTCATGATTCAATTCATGATTCATGATTCATTATTTAATTCATGATTCGATTCATGATTCATGATTCAATTCATGATTAATGATTCATGATTCAATTCATGATTCATGATTCGATTCATGATTTATGAATCAATTAATGATTCATGATTCGATTCATGATTCATAATTCATGATTCGATTCATGATTCATGATTCAATTCATGATTCATTATTTAATTCATGATTCGATTCATGATTCATGATTCAATTCATGATTAATGATTCATGATTCAATTCATGATTCATGATTCGATTCATGATTCATGATTCATGATTCATGATTCATGATTCAATTCATGATTCATGATTAGATTCATGATTCATGATTCAATTCATGATTCATGATTTATGATTCAACTCATGATTCAATTCATGATTCATGATTCATGATTCATGATTCATGATTCATGATTTATGATTCGATTCATGATTCATGATTTAATTCATGATTCATGATTTGATTCATGATTCATGATTCATGATTCATGATTCAATTCATGATTCATGATTCGATTCATGATTCATGATTCAATTCATGATTCATGATTTGATTCATGATTCATGATTCATGATTCAATTCATGATTCATGATTCGATTCATGATTCATGATTCAATTCATGATTCATTTCATGATTCATGATTCATGATTTAATTCATGATTAATGATTCATGATTCAATTCATGATTCATGATGCAATTCATGATTCATGGTTTATGATTCAACTCATGATTCAATTCATGATTCATGATTCATGATTCGATTCATGATTCATGATTCAATTCATGATTCATGATTTATTATTCAACTCATGATTCAATTCATGATTCATGATTCATGATTCATGATTCGATTCATGATTCATGATTCAATTCATGATTCATGATTTGATTCATGATTCATGATTCATGATTCGATTCATGATTCATGATTCAATTCATGATTCATGATTTGATTCATGATTCATGATTCAATTCATGATTCATGATTTATGATTCAATTCATGATTCAATTCATGATTCATGATTTATGATTCAATTCATGATTCAATTCATGATTTATGATTCATGATTTATGATTCAATTCATGATTCATGATTCAATTCATGATTCATGATTTGATTCATGATTCATTTCATGATTCATGATTCAATTCATGATTCATGATTCATGATTCAATTCATGATTCATTTCATGATTCATGATTCAATTCATGATTCATTTCATGATTCATGATTCAATTCATGATTCATGATTCATGATTCAATTCATGATTCAATTCATGATTCAATTCATGATTCATGATTCAATTCATGATTCATTTCATGATTCATGATTCATGATTTAATTCATGATTAATGATTCATGATTCAATTCATGATTCATGATGCAATTCATGATTTATGATTTATGATTCAATTTATGAATCAATTAATGATTCATGATTCGATTCATGATTCATGATTCATGATTCGATTCATGATTCATGATTCAATTCATGATTCATGATTCATTATTTAATTCATGATTCGATTCATGATTCATGATTCAATTCATGATTAATGATTCATGATTCAATTCATGATTCATGATTCGATTCATGATTTATGAATCAATTAATGATTCATGATTCGATTCATGATTCATAATTCATGATTCGATTCATGATTCATGATTCAATTCATGATTCATTATTTAATTCATGATTCGATTCATGATTCATGATTCAATTCATGATTAATGATTCATGATTCAATTCATGATTCATGATTCGATTCATGATTCATGATTCATGATTCATGATTCATGATTCAATTCATGATTCATGATTAGATTCATGATTCATGATTCAATTCATGATTCATGATTTATGATTCAACTCATGATTCAATTCATGATTCATGATTCATGATTCATGATTCATGATTCATGATTTATGATTCGATTCATGATTCATGATTTAATTCATGATTCATGATTTGATTCATGATTCATGATTCATGATTCATGATTCAATTCATGATTCATGATTCGATTCATGATTCATGATTCAATTCATGATTCATGATTTGATTCATGATTCATGATTCATGATTCAATTCATGATTCATGATTCGATTCATGATTCATGATTCAATTCATGATTCATGATTTATGATTCAATTCATGATTCAATTCATGATTCATGATTTATGATTCAATTCATGATTTATGATTTATGATTCAATTCATGATTCATGATTCATGATTCATGATGCATGATTTGATTCATGATTCATGATTCAATTCATGATTCATGATTCATTATTTAATTCATGATTCGATTCATGATTTATGATTCAATTCATGATTCATGATTCATGATTCATTTCATGATTCATGATTCGATTCATGATTCATGATTCATAATTCATGATTCAATTCATGATTCATGATTCGATTTATGATTCATGATTCAATTCAGGATTCATGATTTATGATTCAATTCATGATTCAATACATGATTCATGATTCATGATTCGATTCATGATTCATGATTCGATTTATGATTCATGATTCAATTCATGATTTATGATTCAATTCATGATTCAATTCATGATTCATGATTCAATTCATTATTCGAGATTAATGATTCGATTCATGATTCATGATTCATGATTCATGATTCAATTCATGATTCAATTCATGATTCATGATTCATGATTCATGATTCGATTCATGATTCATGATTCAATTTATGATTCATGATTTGATTCATGATTCATGATTAAATTCATGATTCATTTCATGATTCATTTCATGATTCATGATTCAATTCATGATTCATGATTAAATTCATGATTCATTTCATGATTCATGATTCATGATTCAATTCATGATTCATTTCATGTTTCATGATTCAATTCATTATTCATGATTCATGATTCAATTCATGATTCAATTCATGATTCATTTCATGATTCATGATTCAATTCATGATTCATTTCATGATTCATGATTCATGATTTATTTCATGATTAATGATTCATGATTCAATTCATGATTCATGATGCAACTCATGATTCATGATTATATTCATGATTCATGATTCAATTCATGATTCATGATTCGATTTATGATTCATGATTCATTTCATGATTCATGATTTATGATTCAATTCATGATTCAATTCATGATTCATGATTCAATTCATGATTCGAGATTCATGATTCGAATTATTATTCATAATTCAATTCATGATTCATGATTCATGATTCGATTCATGATTCAATTCATGATTCATGATTCGATTCATGATTCATGATTCATAATTCATTATTCGATTTATGATTCATGATTCATGATTTAATTCATGATTCATGATTCAATTCATGATTCATGATTCGGTTCATGATTCATGATTCATGATTCATAATTCATGATTCGATTCATGATTCATGATTCTTGATTTAATTCATGATTCATGATTCGATTCATGATTCATGATTCAATTCATGATTTAATTCATGATTCAATTCATGATTTATTTTTCAATTCATGATTCGAGATTCATGATTCGATTCATGATTCATGATTCATGATTCAATTCATGATTCATGATTCAATTCATGATTCATGATTCAATTCATGATTCATGATTCAATTCATGATTCATGATTCAATTCATGATTCATTTCATGATTCATGATTCGATTCATGATTCATGATTCGATTCATGATTCATGCTTCGATTCATGATTCATGATTCGATTCATGATTCATGATTCATAATTCATGATTCAATTCATGATTCATGTTTCATGATTCAATTAATGATTCATGATTCAATTCATGATTCATGATTCGATTCATGATTCATGATTCAGGATTCAATTCATGATTCATGATTCGATTCATGATTCATGATTCATGATTCATGATTCGATTCATGATTCTTGATTCATTTCATGATTCATGATTCATGATTCAATTCATGATTCATGTTTCGATTCATGATTCATGATTCGATTCATGATTCATGATTCATAATTCATGATTCAATTCATGATTCATGATTCATGATTCATGATTCAGTTCATGATTCATCATTCAATTTATGATTCATGATTCATGATTCGATTCATGATTCATGATTCGATTCATGATTTATGATTTATGATTCAATTCATGATTCATGATTCGATTCATGATTCATGATTCAATTCATGATTTATGATTTATGAATCAATTTATGATTCAATTCATGGTTCATGATTCGATTCATGATTCATGATTCAATTCATGATTCATGATTCATTATTTAATTCATGATTTGATTCATGATTTATGATTCGATTCATGATTTATGATTCATGATTCAATTCATGATTCATGATTCGATTCATGATTCATGATTCATAATTCATGATTCAATTCATGATTCATGTTTCGATTCATGATTCATGATTCGATTCATGATTCATAATTCATGATTCAATTCATGATTCATGATTCATGATTCATGATTCAGTTCATGATTCATGATTCAATTCATCATTCATGTTTCGATTCATGATTCATGATTCATGATTCGATTCATGATTCATGATTCGATTCATGATTCATGATTTATGATTCAATTCATGATTCATGATTCGATTCATGATTCATGATTCAATTCATGATTCATGATTCGATTCATGATTCATGATTCATAATTCATGATTCAATTCATGATTCATGTTTCGATTCATGATTCATGATTCGATTCATGATTCATAATTCATGATTCAATTCATGATTCATGATTCATGATTCATGATTCAGTTCATGATTCATGATTCAATTCATGATTCATGATTCGATTCATGATTCATGATTCGATTCATGATTCATGATTCGATTCATAATTCATGATTTATGATTTAATTCATGATTCATGATTCGATTCATGATTCATGATTCATAATTCATGATTCAAATCATGATTCATGTTTCATGATTCAATTCATGATTCATGATTCAATTCATGATTCATAATTCGATTCATGATTCAGGATTCATGATTCATGAATCGATTCATGATTCATGATTCATGATACAATTCATGATTCATGATTCGATTCATGATTCATGATTCATGATTAAATTCATGATTCATGATTCGATTCATGATTCTTGATTTATGATTCGATTCATGATTCATGATTCATGATTCAATTTATGATTCATGATTCGATTTATGATTCATGATTCAATTCATGATTCATGATTTATGATTCAATTCATGATTCAATTCATGATTCATGATTCAATTCATGATTCGAGATCCATGATTCGATTCATGATTCATGATTCAATTCATGATACATGATTCGATTCATGATTTAATTCATGATTCAATTCATGATTCATGATTCATGATTCATGATTCGATTCATGATTCATGATTCAATTTATGATTCATGATTTGATTCATGATTCATGATTCAATTCATGAATCATGATTCATGATTCGATTCATGATTCATGATTCATGATTCATGATTCATGATTCAAATCATGATTCAAATCATGATTCATGATTCAATTCATGATTTATGATTCAGTTCATGATTCATGATTCAATTCATGATTCATGATTCGATTCATGATTAATGATTTATGATTCGTTTCATGATTCATGATTCATTTCATGATTCGTGTTTCGATTCATAATTCATGATTCAATTCATGATTCATGATTCAATTCATGATTCATGATTCGATTCATTATTCATGATTCATTTCATGATTCATGATTCAATTCATGATTCATGATTCATGATTCAATTCATGATTCATGATTCACGATTCATGATTCAGTTCATGATTCATGATTCAATTCATGATTCATGATTCGATTCATGATTCATGATTCATGATTCGATTCATGATTCATGATTCGATTCATGATTCATGATTTATGATTCAATTCATGATTCATGATTCGATTCATGATTCATGATTCAATTCATGATTTATGATTTATGAATCAATTTATGATTCAATTCATCGTTCATGATTCATGATTCATGATTCAATTCATGATTCATGATTTATGATTCAATTCATGATTCAATTCATGATTCATGATTCAATTCATGATTCGAGATTCATGATTCGATTCATGATTCATGATTCAATTCATGATACATGATTCGATTCATGATTTAATTCATGATTCAATTCATGATTCATGATTCATGATTCATGATTCGATTCATGATTCATGATTCAATTTATGATTCATGATTTGATTCATGATTCATGATTCAATTCATGAATCATGATTCAATTCATGAATCATGATTCATGATTCGATTCATGATTCATGATTCATGATTCATGATTCATGATTCAAATCATGATTCAAATCATGATTCATGATTCAATTCATGATTTATGATTCAGTTCATGATTCATGATTCAATTCATGATTCATGATTCGATTCATGATTAATGATTTATGATTCGTTTCATGATTCATGATTCATTTCATGATTCGTGTTTCGATTCATAATTCATGATTCAATTCATGATTTATGATTCAATTCATGATTCATGATTCGATTCATTATTCATGATTCATTTCATGATTCATGATTCAATTCATGATTCATGATTCATGATTCAATTCATTATTCATGAATCATGATTCATGATTCAGTTCATGATTCATGATTCAATTCATGATTCATGATTCATGATTCGATTCATGATTCATGATTCGATTCATGATTCATGATTTATGATTCAATTCATGATTCATGATTCGATTCATGATTCATGATTCAATTCATGATTTATGATTTATGAATCAATTTATGATTCAATTCATCGTTCATGATTCATGATTCATGATTCATGATTCGATTCATGATTCATGATTCAATTCATGATTCAAGATTCATTATTTAATTCATGATTTGATTCATGATTTATTATTCAATTCATGATTTATGATTTATGATTCAATTCATGATTCAATTCATGATTCATGATTCAATTCATGATTCATGATTCAATTCATGATTCATGATTCATGATTCGATTCATGATTCATGATTCGATTCATGATTCATGATTTATGATTCAATTCATGATTCATGATTCGATTCATTATTCATGATTCATGATTCATGATTCGATTCATGATTCTTGATTCATTTCATGATTCATGATTCATGATTCAATTCATGATTCATGTTTCGATTCATGATTCATGATTCGATTCATGATTCATGATTCATAATTCATGATTCAATTCATGATTCATGATTCATGATTCATGATTCAGTTCATGATTCATCATTCAATTTATGATTCATGATTCATGATTCGATTCATGATTCATGATTCGATTCATGATTCATGATTTATGATTCAATTCATGATTCATGATTCGATTCATGATTCATGATTCAATTTATGATTTATGATTTATGAATCAATTTATGATTCAATTCATGGTTCATGATTCGATTCATGATTCAATTCATGATTCATGATTCATAATTCATGATTCAATTCATGATTCATGATTCGATTCATGATTCATGATTCAATTCTTGATTCATGATTTATGATTCAATTCATGATTCAATTCATGATTCATGATTCAATTCATGATTCATGTTTCGATTCATGATTCATGATTCGATTCATGATTCATAATTCATGATTCAATTCATGATTCATGATTCATGATTCAGTTCATGATTCATGATTCAATTCATGATTCATGATTCGATTCATGATTCATGATTCATGATTCGATTCATGATTCATGATTCGATTCATGATTCATGATTTATGATTCACTTCATGATTCATGATTCGATTCATGATTCATGATTCAATTCATGATTTATGATTTATGAATCAATTTATGATTCAATTCATGGTTCATGATTCCATTCATGATTCATGATTCAATTCATGAATTATGATTCATTATTTAATTCATGATTTGATTCATGATTTATGATTCAATTCATGATTTATGATTCATGATTCATTTCATGATTCATGAATCGATTCATGATTCATGATTCATAATTCATGATTCAATTCATGATTCATGATTCGATTCATGATTCATGATTCAATTCATGATTCATGATTTATGATTCAATTCATGATTCAATTCATGATTCATGATTCAATTCATGATTCATGATTCGATTCATTATTCATGATTCATGATTCGATTCATGATTATTGATTCATTTCATGATTCATGATTCATGATTCAATTCATGATTCATGTTTCGATTCATGATTCATGATTCGATTCATGATTCATGATTCATAATTCATGATTCAATTCCAGATTCATGATTCATGATTCATGATTCAGTTCATGATTCATTATTCAATTCATGATTCATGATTCGATTCATGATTCATGATTCGATTCATGATTCATGATTCGATTCATGATTCATGATTTATGATTCAATTCATGTTTCATGATTCGATTCATTATTCATGATTCATGATTCACTATTCGATTCATGATTCTTGATTCATTTCATGATTCATGATTCATGATTCATGATTCGATTTATGATTCATGATTCAATTCATGATTCATGATTTATGATTTAATTCATGATTCAATTCATGATTCGAGATTCATGATTCGATTCATGATTCATGATTCATGATTCGATTCATGAATCAATTCATGATTCATGATTCATGATTCATGATTGAATTCATGATTCATGATTCATGCTTTGATTCATGATTCATGATTCATGATTCGATTCATGATTCATGATTCATGATTCAATTCATGATTCATGATTCAATTTATGATTCATGATGCAATTCATGATTCGAGATTCATGATTTCATTCATGATTCATGATTCAATTCATGATTCATGATTCATGATTCGATTCATGATTCAATTCATGATTCATGATTCATGATTCAATTTATGATTCATGATTCGATTCATGATTCATGATTCATGATTCATGATTTATGATTCAAATCATGATTCAATTCATGATTTATGATTCAATTCATGATTCATGATTCGATTGATGAATAATGATTTATGATTTGTTTCATGATTCATGATTCATTTCATGATTCGTGTTTCGATTCATAATTCATGAGTCATGATTCGATTCATTATTCATGATTCATGATTCATGATTCGATTCATGATTCTTGATTCATTTCATGATTCATGATTCATGATTCGATTCATGATTCATGATTCGATTCATGATTTGGTTCATGATTCATGATTCAATTCATGATTCATGATTCAATTCATGATTCATGATTCATGATTTAATTCATGATTTATGATTTATAATTCAATTTATGATTCAATTCATGATTCATGATTCGATTCATGATTCATGATTCATGATTCGATTCATGATTCATGATTCGATTCATGATTCATGATTCAATTCATGATTCATGATTTATTATTTAATTCATGATTCGATTCATGATTCATGATTCAATTCATGATTCGAGATTTATGATTCAATTCATGATTCATGATTCAATTCATGATTCATGATTCAATTAATGATTCATGATTCAATTCATGATTCATTTCATGATTCATGATTCCATTCATGATTCATGATTCGATTCATGATTCATGATTCCATTCATGATTCATGATTCCATTAATGATTCATGATTCAATTCATGATTCGATTCATGATTCATGATTCCATTCATGATTCATGATTTATGAATCAATTTATGATTCAATTCATGGTTCATGATTCCATTCATGATTCATGATTCAATTCATGAATTATGATTCATTATTTAATTCATGATTTGATTCATTATTTATGATTCAATTCATGATTTATGATTCATGATTCATTTCATGATTCATGAATCGATTCATGATTCATGATTCATAATTCATGATTCAATTCATGATTCATGATTTGATTCATGATTCATGATTCAATTCATGATTCATGATTTATGATTCAATTCATGATTCAATTCATGATTCATGATTCAATTCATGATTCATGATTCGATTCATTATTCATGATTCATGATTCGATTCATGATTCTTGATTCATTTCATGATTCATGATTCATGATTCAATTCATGATTCATGTTTCGATACATGATTCATGATTCGATTCATGATTCATGATTCATAATTCATGATTCAATTCCAGATTCATGATTCATGATTCATGATTCAGTTCATGATTCATTATTCAATTCATGATTCATGATTCGATTCATGATTCATGATTCGATTCATGATTCATGATTCGATTCATGATTCATGATTCGATTCATGATTCATGATTTATGATTCAATTCATGTTTCATGATTCGATTCATTATTCATGATTCATGATTCACTATTCGATTCATGATTCTTGATTCATTTCATGATTCATGATTCATGATTCATGATTCGATTTATGATTCATGATTCAATTCATGATTCATGATTTATGATTTAATTCATGATTCAATTCATGATTCGAGATTCATGATTCGATTCATGATTCATGATTCATGATTCGATTCATGAATCAATTCATGATTCATGATTCATGATTGAATTCATGATTCATGATTCATGCTTTGATTCATGATTCATGATTCAATTTATGATTCATGATGCAATTCATGATTCGACATTCATGATTTCATTCATGATTCATGATTCAATTCATGATTCATGATTCATGATTCGATTCATGATTCAATTCATGATTCATGATTCATGATTCGCTTTATGATTCATGATTCATGATTCGATTCATGATTCATGATTCATGATTCATGATTTATGATTCAAATCATGATTCAATTCATGATTTATGATTCAATTCATGATTCATGATTCGATTGATGAATAATGATTTATGATTTGTTTCATGATTCATGATTCATTTCATGATTCGTGTTTCGATTCATAATTCATGAGTCATGATTCGATTCATTATTCATGATTCATGATTCATGATTCGATTCATGATTCTTGATTCATTTCATGATTCATGATTCGATTCATGATTTGGTTCATGATTCATGATTCAATTCATGATTCATGATTCAATTCATGATTCATGATTCATGATTTAATTCATGATTTATGATTTATAATTCAATTTATGATTCAATTCATGATTCATGATTCGATTCATGATTCATGATTCATGATTCGATTCATGATTCATGATTCATGATTCGATTCATGATTCATGATTCATGATTCGATTCATGATTCATGATTCAATTCATGATTCATGATTTATTATTTAATTCATGATTCGATTCATGATTCATGATTCAATTCATGATTCGAGATTTATGATTCAATTCATGATTCATGATTCAATTCATGATTCATGATTCAATTAATGATTCATGATTCAATTCATGATTCATTTCATGATTCATGATTCCATTCATGATTCATGATTCGATTCATGATTCATGATTCCATTCATGATTCATGATTCCATTCATGATTCATGATTCATGATTCATGATTCGATTCATGGTTCATGATTCATGATGCAATTCATGATTCATGATTCGATTCATGATTCATGATTCATGATTCAATTCATGATTCATGATTCGATTCATGATTCATGATTCATGATTCATGATTCATGATTCGATTCATGATTCATGATTCATGATTCAATTCATGATTCATGATTCGATTTATGATTCATGTTTCAATTCATGATTCATGATTTATGATTCAATTCATGATTCAATTCATGATTCATGTTCAATTCATGATTCGAGATTCATGATTCGATTCATGATTCATGATTCAATTCATGATACATGATTCGATTCATGATTCATGTTTCGATTCATGATTCATGATTCGATTCATGATTCTTGATTCATAATTCATGATTCAATTCATGATTCATGATTCATGATTCATGATTCAGTTCATGATTCATGATTCAATACATGATTCATGATTCGAATTATGATTCATGATTCGATTCATGATTCATGATTCGATTCATTATTCATGATTTATGATTCAATTCATGATTCATGATTCGATTCATTATTCATGATTCATGATTCACTATTCGATTCATGATTCTTGATTCATTTCATGATTCATGATTCATGATTCATGATTCGATTTATGATTCATGATTCAATTCATGATTCATGATTTATGATTGAATTCATGATTCAATTCATGATTCGAGATTCATGATTCGATTCATGATTCATGATTCATGATTCGATTCATGATTCAATTCATGATTCATGATTCATGATTCATGATTCAATTCATGATTCATGATTCATGCTTTGATTCATGATTCATGATTCATGATTCGATTCATGATTCATGATTCATGATTCAATTCATGATTCATGATTCGATTTATGATTCATGATGCAATTCATGATTCGAGATTCATGATTCAATTCATGATTCATGATTCAATTCATGATTCATGATTCGATTCATGATTCAATTCATGATTCATGATTCATAATTCATGATTCAATTTATGATTCATGATTCATGATTCGATTCATGATTCATGATTCATGATTCATGATTTATGATTCAATTCATGATTTATGATTCAATTCATGATTCATGATTCGATTCATGATTAATGATTTATGATTCGTTTCATGATTCATGATTCATTTCATGATTCGTGTTTCGATTCATAATTCATGATTCATGATTCAATTCATGATTCATGATTCGATTCATTATTCATGATTCATGATTCATGATTCGATTCATGATTCTTGATTCATTTCATGATTCATGATTCATGATTCGATTCATTATTCATGATTCATGATTCATGATTCGATTCATGATTCTTGATTCATTTCATGATTCATGATTCGATTCATGATTCATGATTCGATTCATGATTTGGTTCATGATTCATGATTCAATTCATGATTCATGATTCAATTCATGATTCATGATTCACGATTTAATTCATGATTTATGATTTATAATTCAATTTATGATTCAATTCATGATTCATGATTCGATTCATGATTCATGATTCATGATTCGATTCATGATTCATGATTCAATTCATGATTCATGATTTATTATTTAATTCATGATTCGATTCATGATTCATGATTCAATTCATGTTTCGAGATTTATGATTCAATTCATGATTCATGATTCAATTCATGATTCATGATTCAATTCATGATTCATGATTCAATTCATGATTCATTTCATGATTCATGATTCAATTCATGATTCATGATTCATGATTTAATTCATGATTTATGATTTATAATTCAATTTATGATTCAATTCATGATTCATGATTCGATTCATGATTCATGATTCATGATTCGATTCATGATTCATGATTCAATTCATGATTCATGATTCAATTAATGATTCATGATTCAATTCATGATTCATTTTATGATTCATGATTCCATTCATGATTCATGATTCGATTCATGATTCATGATTCCATTCATGATTCATGATTCAATTCATGATTCATGATTCGATTTATGATTCATGATGCAATTCATGATTAGAGATTCATGATTCGATTCATGATTCATGATTCAATTCATGATTCATGATTCATGATTCGATTCATGATTCAATTCATGATTCATGATTCATGATTCATGATTCAATTTATGATTCATGATTCATGATTTGATTCATCATTCATGATTCATGATTCGATTCATGATTCTTGATTCATTTCATGATTCATGATTCATGATTCAATTCATGATTCATGATTTATGATTCAATTCATGATTCAATTCATGATTCATGATTCAATTCATGATTCATGATTCGATTCATTATTCATGATTCATGATTCGATTCATGATTCTTGATTCATTTCATGATTCATGATTCATGATTCAATTCATGATTCATGTTTCGATTCATGATTCATGATTCGATTCATGATTCATGATTCATAATTCATGATTCAATTCCAGATTCATGATTCATGATTCATGATTCAGTTCATGATTCATGATTCGATTCATGATTCATGATTCGATTCATGATTCATGATTCGATTCATGATTCATGATTCGATTCATGATTCATGATTTATGATTCAATTCATGTTTCATGATTCGATTCATTATTCATGATTCATGATTCACTATTCGATTCATGATTCTTGATTCATTTCATGATTCATGATTCATGATTCATGATTCGATTTATGATTCATGATTCAATTCATGATTCATGATTTATGATTTAATTCATGATTCAATTCATGATTCGAGATTCATGATTCGATTCATGATTCATGATTCATGATTCGATTCATGAATCAATTCATGATTCATGATTCATGATTCATGATTGAATTCATGATTCATGATTCATGCTTTGATTCATGATTCATGATTCATGATTCGATTCATGATTCATGATTCATGATTCAATTCATGATTCATGATTCAATTTATGATTCATGATGCAATTCATGATTCGAGATTCATGATTTCATTCATGATTCATGATTCAATTCATGATTCATGATTCATGATTCGATTCATGATTCAATTCATGATTCATGATTCATGATTCAATTTATGATTCATGATTCATGATTCGATTCATGATTCATGATTCATGATTCATGATTTATGATTCAAATCATGATTCAATTCATGAATTATGATTCAATTCATGATTCATGATTCGATTGATGAATAATGATTTATGATTTGTTTCATGATTCATGATTCATTTCATGATTCGTGTTTCGATTCATAATTCATGAGTCATGATTCGATTCATTATTCATGATTCATAATTCATGATTCGATTCATGATTCTTGATTCATTTCATGATTCATGATTCATGATTCGATTCATGATTCATGATTCGATTCATGATTTGGTTCATGATTCATGATTCAATTCATGATTCATGATTCAATTCATGATTCATGATTCATGATTTAATTCATGATTTATGATTTATAATTCAATTTATGATTCAATTCATGATTCATGATTCGATTCATGATTCATGATTCATGATTCGATTCATGATTCATGATTCAATTCATGATTCATGATTTATTATTTAATTCATGATTCGATTCATGATTCATGATTCAATTCATGATTCGAGATTTATGATTCAATTCATGATTCATGATTCAATTCATGATTCATGATTCAATTAATGATTCATGATTCAATTCATGATTCATTTCATGATTCATGATTCCATTCATGATTCATGATTCGATTCATGATTCATGATTCCATTCATGATTCATGATTCCATTCATGATTCATGATTCATGATTCATGATTCGATTCATGGTTCATGATTCATGATGCAATTCATGATTCATGATTCGATTCATGATTCATGATTCATGATTCAATTCATGATTCATGATTCGATTCATGATTCATGATTCATGATTCATGATTCATGATTCGATTCATGGTTCATGATTCATGATGCAATTCATGATTCATGATTCGATTCATGATTCATGATTCATGATTCAATTCATGATTCATGATTCGATTTATGATTCATGTTTCAATTCATGATTCATGATTTATGATTCAATTCATGATTCAATTCATGATTCATGTTCAATTCATGATTCGAGATTCATGATTCGATTCATGATTCATGATTCAATTCATGATACATGATTCGATTCATGATTCATGTTTCGATTCATGATTCATGATTCGATTCATGATTCATGATTCATAATTCATGATTCAATTCATGATTCATGATTCATGATTCATGATTCAGTTCATGATTCATGATTCAATACATGATTCATGATTCGATTCATGATTCATGATTCGATTCATGATTCATGATTCGATTCATTATTCATGATTTATGATTCAATTCATGATTCATGATTCGATTCATTACTCATGATTCATGATTCACTATTCGATTCATGATTCTTGATTCATTTCATGATTCATGATTCATGATTCATGATTCGATTTATGATTCATGATTCAATTCATGATTCATGATTTATGATTGAATTCATGATTCAATTCATGATTCGAGATTCATGATTCGATTCATGATTCATGATTCATGATTCGATTCATGATTCAATTCATGATTCATGATTCATGATTCATGATTCAATTCATGATTCATGATTCATGCTTTGATTCATGATTCATGATTTATGATTCGATTCATGATTCATGATTCATGATTCAATTCATGATTCATGATTCGATTTATGATTCATGATGCAATTCATGATTCGAGATTCATGATTCAATTCATGATTCATGATTCAATTCATGATTCATGATTCATGATTCGATTCATGATTCAATTCATGATTCATGATTCATAATTCAAGATTCAATTTATGATTCATGATTCATGATTCGATTCATGATTCATGATTCATGATTCATGATTTATGATTCAATTCATGATTTATGATTCAATTCATGATTCATGATTCGATTCATGATTAATGATTTATGATTCGTTTCATGATTCATGATTCATTTCATGATTCGTGTTTCGATTCATAATTCATGATTCATGATTCAATTCATGATTCATGATTCGATTCATTATTCATGATTCATGATTCATGATTCGATTCATGATTCTTGATTCATTTCATGATTCATGATTCATGATTCGATTCATTATTCATGATTCATGATTCGATTCATGATTCTTGATTCATTTCATGATTCATGATTCATGATTCGATTCATGATTCATGATTCGATTCATGATTTGGTTCATGATTCATGATTCAATTCATGATTCATGATTCAATTCATGATTCATGATTCACGATTTAATTCATGATTTATGATTTATAATTCAATTTATGATTCAATTCATGATTCATGATTCGATTCATGATTCATGATTCATGATTCGATTCATGATTCATGATTCAATTCATGATTCATGATTTATTATTTAATTCATGATTCGATTCATGATTCATGATTCAATTCATGATTCGAGATTTATGATTCAATTCATGATTCATGATTCAATTCATGATTCATGATTCAATTCATGATTCATTTCATGATTCATGATTCAATTCATGATTCATGATTCATGATTTAATTCATGATTTATGATTTATAATTCAATTTATGATTCAATTCATGATTCATGATTCGATTCATGATTCATGATTCATGATTCGATTCATGATTCATGATTCAATTCATAATTCATGATTTATTATTTAATTCATGATTCGATTCATGATTCATGATTCAATTCATGATTCGAGATTTATGATTCAATTCATGATTCATGATTCAATTCATGATTCATGATTCAATTAATGATTCATGATTCAATTCATGATTCATTTTATGATTCATGATTCCATTCATGATTCATGATTCGATTCATGATTCATGATTCCATTCATGATTCATGATTCGATTCATGATTCATGATTCATAATTCATAATTTAATTCATGATTCATGTTTCATGATTCAATTCATGATTCATGATTCATGATTCGATTCATGGTTCATGATTCATGATTCAATTCATGATTCATGATTCGATTCATTATTTATGATTCATGAATCACTATTCGATTCATGATTCTTGATTCATTTCATGATTCATGATTCATGATTCATGATTCGATTTATGATTCATGATTCAATTCATGATTCATGATTTATGATTGAATTCATGATTCAATTCATGATTCGAGATTCATGATTCGATTCATGATTCATGATTCATGATTCGATTCATGATTCAATTCATGATTCATGATTCATGATTCATGATTCAATTCATGATTCATGATTCATGCTTTGATTTATGATTCATGATTCATGATTCGATTCATGATTCATGATTCAATTCATGATTCATGATTCGATTTATGATTCATGATGCAATTCATGATTAGAGATTCATGATTCGATTCATGATTCATGATTCAATTCATGATTTATGATTCATGATTCGATTCATGATTCAATTCATGATTCATGATTCATGATTCATGATTCAATTTATGATTCATGATTCATGATTTGATTCATCATTCATGATTTATGATTCAAATCATGATTCAATTCATGATTTATGATTCAATTCATGATTCATGATTCGATTCATGATTAATGATTTATGATTCGTTTCATGATTCATGATTCATTTCATGATTCGTGTTTTGATTCATAATTCATGATTCATGATTCAATTCATGATTCATGATTCGATTCATTATTCATGATTCATGATTCATGATTCGATTCATGATTCTTGATTCATTTCATGATTCATGATTCATGATTCGATTCATGATTCATGATTCGATTCATGATTTGGTTCATGATTCATCATTCAATTCATGATTCATGATTCAATTCATGATTCATGATTTATTATTTAATTCATGATTCGATTCATGATTCATGATTCAATTCATGATTCGAGATTTATGATTCAATTCATGATTCATGATTCAATTCATGATTCATGATTCAATTAATGATTCATGATTCAATTTATGATTCATTTCATGATTCATGATTCCATTCATGATTCATGATTCGATTCATGATTCATGATTCCATTCATGATTCATGATTCCATTCATGATTCATGATTCATGATTCATGATTCGATTCATGGTTCATGATTCATGATGCAATTCATGATTCATGATTCGATTCATGATTCATGATTCATGATTCAATTCATGATTCATGATTCGATTCATGATTCATGATTCATGATTCGATTCATGATTCATGATTCATGATTCAATTCATGATTCATGATTCGATTCATGATTCATGATTCGATTCATGATTCATGATTCATGATTCAATTCATGATTCATGATTCGATTTATGATTCATGTTTCAATTCATGATTCATGATTTATGATTCAATTCATGATTCAATTCATGATTCATGTTCAATTCATGATTCGAGATTCATGATTCGATTCATGATTCATGATTCAATTCATGATACATGATTCGATTCATGATTCATGTTTCGATTCATGATTCATGATTCGATTCATGATTCATGATTCATAATTCATGATTCAATTCATGATTCATGATTCATGATTCAGTTCATGATTTTTGATTCAATTCATGATTCATGATTCGATTCATGATTAATGATTTATGATTCGTTTCATGATTCATGATTCATTTCATAATTCGTGTTTCGATTCATAATTCATGATTCATGATTCAATTCATGATTCATGATTCGATTCATTATTCATGATTCATGATTCATGATTCGATTCATGATTCTTGATTCATTTCATGATTCATGATTCGATTCATGATTCATGATTCGATTCATGATTTGGTTCATGATTCATGATTCAATTCATGATTCATGATTCAATTCATGATTTATGATTCATGATTTAATTCATGATTTATGATTTATAATTCAATTTATGATTCAATTCATGATTCATGATTCGATTCATGATTCATGATTCATGATTCGATTCATGATTCATGATTCAATTCATGATTCATGATTTATTATTTAATTCATGATTCGATTCATGATTCATGATTCAATTTATGATTCGAGATTTATGATTCAATTCATGATTCATGATTCAATTCATGATTCATGATTCAATTAATGATTCATGATTTAATTCATGATTCATTTCATGATTTATGATTCCATTCATGATTCATGATTCGATTCATGATTCATGATTCCATTCATGATTCATGATTTCATTCATGATTCATGATTCATAATTCATAATTTAATTCATGATTCATGTTTCATGATTCAATTCATGATTCATGATTCAATTCATGATTCATGATTCGATTCATGATTCATGATTCATGATTCATGATTCGATTCATGGTTCATGATTCATGATGCAATTCATGATTCATGATTCGATTCATGATTCATGATTCATGATTCAATTCATGATTCATGATTCGATTCATGATTCATGATTCATGATTCGATTCATGATTCATGATTCACGATTCAATTCATGATTCATGATTCGATTTATGATTCATGTTTCAATTCATGATTCATGATTTATGATTCAATTCATGATTCAATTCATGATTTATGTTCAATTCATGATTCGAAATTCATGATTCGATTCATGATTCATGATTCAATTCATGATACATGATTCGATTCATGATTTAATTCATGATTCAATTCATGATTCATGATTCATGATTCATGATTCGATTCATGATTCATGATTCAATTTTATTATTCATGATTTGATTCATGATTCATGATTCAATTCATGATTCAATTCATGATTCATGTTCAATTCATGATTCGAGATTCATGATTCGATTCATGATTCATGATTCAATTCATGATACATGATTCGATTCATGATTCATGTTTCGATTCATGATTCATGATTCGATTCATGATTCATGATTCATAATTCATGATTCAATTCATGATTCATGATTCATGATTCATGATTCAGTTCATGATTCATGATTCAATACATGATTCATGATTCGATTCATGATTCATGATTCGATTCATGATTCATGATTCGATTCATTATTCATGATTTATGATTCAATTCATGATTCATGATTCGATTCATTAATCATGATTCATGATTCACTATTCGATTCATGATTCTTGATTCATTTCATGATTCATGATTCATGATTCATGATTCGATTTATGATTCATGATTCATGATTCGATTCATGATTCGAGATTCATGATTCGATTCATGATTCATGATTCATGATTCGATTCATGATTCAAATCATGATTCATGATTCATGATTCATGATTCAATTCATGATTCATGATTCATGCTTTGATTCATGATTCATGATTCATGATTCGATTCATGATTCATGATTCATGATTTAATTCATGATTCATGATTCGATTTATGATTCATGATGCAATTCATGATTCGAGATTCATGATTCAATTCATGATTCATGATTCAATTCATGATTCATGATTCATGATTCGATTCATGATTCAATTCATGATTCATGATTCATAATTCATGATTCAATTTATGATTCATGATTCATGATTCGATTCATGATTCATGATTCATGATTCATGATTTATGATTCAATTCATGATTTATGATTCAATTCATGATTCATGATTCGATTCATGATTAATAATTTATGATTCGTTTCATGATTCATGATTCATTTCATGATTCGTGTTTCGATTCATAATTCATGATTCATGATTCAATTCATGATTCATGATTCGATTCTTTATTCATGATTCATGATTCATGATTCGATTCATGATTCTTGATTCATTTCATGATTCATGATTCATGATTCGATTCATTATTCATGATTCATGATTCATGATTCGATTCATGATTCTTGATTCATTTCATGATTCATGATTCATGATTCGATTCATGATTCATGATTCGATTCATGATTTGGTTCATGATTCAATTCATGATTCATGATTCAATTCATGATTCATGATTCACGATTTAATTCATGATTTATGATTTATAATTCAATTTATGATTCAATTCATGATTCATGATTCGATTCATGATTTATGATTCATGATTCGATTCATGATTCATGATTCAATTCATGATTCATGATTCGATTCATGATTTATGATTCAATTCATGATTTATGATTCATGATTCATATCATGATTCATGAATCGATTCATGATTCATGATTCATAATTCATGATTCAATTCATGATTCATGATTCGATTCATGATTCGATTCATGATTCATGATTCATGATTCGATTCATGATTCAATTCATGATTCATGATTCATGATTCATGATTCAATTCATGATTCATGATTCATGCTTTGATTCATGATTCATGATTCATGATTCGATTCATGATTCATGATTCATGATTCAATTCATGATTCATGATTCGATTTATGATTCATGATGCAATTCATGATTCGAGATTCATGATTCGATTCATGATTCAATTCATGATTCATGTTTCAATTCATGATTCATGATTCATGATTCATGATTCAATTTATGATTCATGATTCATGATTCGATTCATGATTCATGATTCATGATCCATGATTTATGATTCAAATCATGATTCAATTCATGATTTATGATTCAATTCATGATTTATGATTCAATTCATGATTCATGATTCGATTCATGATTAATGATTTATGATTCGTTTCATGATTCATGATTCATTTCATGATTCGTGTTTCGATTCACAATTCATGATTCATGATTCAATTCATGATTCATGATTTGATTCATTATTCATGATTCATGATTCATGATTCGATTCATGATTCTTGATTCATTTCATGATTCATGATTCATGATTCGATTCATGATTCATGATTCGATTCATGATTTGGTTCATGATTCATGATTCAATTCATGATTCATGATTCAATTCATGATTCATGATTCATGATTTAATTCATGATTTATGATTTATAATTCAATTTATGATTCAATTCATGATTCATGATTCGATTCATGATTCATGATTCATGATTCGATTCATGATTTATGATTCAATTCATGATTCATGATTTATTATTTAATTCATGATTCAATTCATGAATCATGAAACGAATCATAAATCATTAATCATGAATCGAATCATGAATCATGAATTGAATCATAAATCATGAATTGAATCATAAATCATGAATTGAATCATGATTTGAATCATAAATCATGAATCATACATCATGAATCAAATAATGAATCATGAATCATAAATTGAATCATGAATCATGAATCATGAATCATGAATTGAATCATGAATCGAATCATGAATCATGAATCATGAATTGAATCATGAATCGAATCATGAATCTCGAATCATGAATTGCATCATGAATCATAAATCGAATCATGAATCATGAATTGAATCATGAATCATGAATCATGAATCGAATCATGAATCATGAATCATGAATCCTAGCATGAATCATGAATCATGAATTGAATCATGAATCATGAATCATGAATCATGAATTGAATCATGAATCGAATCATGAATCATGAATCATGAATCGAATCATGAATCTCGAATCATGAATTGAATCATGAATTCAATCATAAATCATGAATCATGAATTGAATCATGAATCATAAATCGAATCATGAATCATGAATCATGAATCATGAAATGAATCAAGAATCATGAATCGAATAGTGAATCATGAATCATGAATAATGAATCGAATCATGAATCATGAATTGAATCATAAATCATGAATCATGAATCGAATCATGAATCATGAATCGAATCATGAATCATGAATCGAATCATGAATCATGAATTGAATCATGAATCATGAACTGAATCATGAATCATGAATCATGAATCATGAATTGAATCATGATTAATGAATCATGAATCGAATCATGAATCATGAATCGAAACATGAATCATGAATTGAATCATGAATCATGAATCATGAAATGAGTCAAGAATCATGAATCGAATCATGAATCATGAATAATGAATCGAATCATGAATCATGAATTGAATCATGAATCATGAATTGAATCATGAATTGAATCATAAATCATGAATCATGAATTGAATCATGAATCATGAATCGAATCATGAATCATGAATTGAATCATGAATTATGAATCATGAATCATGAATCGATTCATGAATCATGATATGAATCATGAATCATAAATCATGAATTGAATCATAAATCATGAATCAAATCATGAATTAAATAATGAATCATGAATCATGAATTGAATCATGAATCATGAATCGAATCATGAACCATGAATTGAATCATAAATTGATTCATAAATCATAAATCATGAATTGAATCATGAATCATGAATCGAATCATGAATCATGAATTGAATCATAAATCATGAATCATGAATCGAAACATGAATCATGAATCAAATCATGAATCATGAATCATAAATTGAATGATGAATCATGAACTAAATCATGAATCATGAATCGATTCATGATTCATGATTCCATTCATGATTCATGATTCGATTCATGATTCATGATTCATAATTCATAATTTAATTCATGATTCATGTTTCATGATTCAATTCATGATTCATGATTCATGATTTGATTCATGGTTCATGATTCATGATTCAATTCATGATTCATGATTCGATTCATTATTCATGATTCATGAATCACTATTCGATTCATGATTCTTGATTCATTTCATGATTCATGATTCATGATTCATGATTCGATTTATGATTCATGATTCAATTCATGATTCATGATTTATGATTGAATTCATGATTCAATTCATGATTCGAGATTCATGATTCGATTCATGATTCATGATTCATGATTCGATTCATGATTCAATTCATGATTCATGATTCATGCTTTGATTCATGATTCATGATTCATGATTCGATTCATGATTCATGATTCAATTCATGATTCATAATTCGATTTATGATTCATGATGCAATTCATGATTAGAGATTCATGATTCGATTCATGATTCATGATTCAATTCATGATTCATGATTCATGATTCGATTCATGATTCAATTCATGATTCATGATTCATGATTCATGATTCAATTTATGATTCAATTTATGATTCATGATTCATGATTTGATTCATCATTCATGATTTATGATTCAAATCATGATTCAATTCATGATTTATGATTCAATTCATGATTCATGATTCGATTCATGATTAATGATTTATGATTCGTTTCATGATTCATGATTCATTTCATGATTCGTGTTTTGATTCATAATTCATGATTCATGATTCAATTCATGATTCATGATTCGATTCATTATTCATGATTCATGATTCATGATTCGATTCATGATTCTTGATTCATTTCATGATTCATGATTCATGATTCGATTCATGATTCATGATTCGATTCATGATTTGGTTCATGATTCATCATTCAATTCATGATTCATGATTCAATTCATGATTCATGATTCATGATTCGATTCATGATTCATGATTCAATTCATGATTCATGATTTATTATTTAATTCATGATTCGATTCATGATTCATGATTCAATTCATGATTCGAGATTTATGATTCAATTCATGATTCATGATTCAATTCATGATTCATGATTCAATTAATGATTCATGATTCAATTCATGATTCATTTCATGATTCATGATTCCATTCATGATTCATGATTCGATTCATGATTCATGATTCCATTCATGATTCATGATTCCATTCATGATTCATGATTCATGATTCATGATTCGATTCATGGTTCATGATTCATGATGCAATTCATGATTCATGATTCATGATTCAATTCATGATTCATGATTCGATTCATGATTCATGATTCATGATTCGATTCATGATTCATGATTCATGATTCAATTCATGATTCATGATTCGATTTATGATTCATGTTTCAATTCATGATTCATGATTTATGATTCAATTCATGATTCAATTCATGATTCATGTTCAATTCATGATTCGAGATTCATGATTCGATTCATGATTCATGATTCAATTCATGATACATGATTCGATTCATGATTCATGTTTCGATTCATGATTCATGATTCGATTCATGATTCATAATTCATAATTCATGATTCAATTCATGATTCATGATTCATGATTCATGATTCAGTTCATGATTTTTGATTCAATTCATGATTCATGATTCGATTCATGATTCGATTCATGATTCATGATTCGATTCATGATTCATGATTTATGATTCAATTCATGATTCATGATTCGATTCATTATTCATGATTCATGATTCACTATTCGATTCATGATTCTTGATTCATTTCATGATTCATGATTCATGATTCATGATTCGATTTATGATTCATGATTCAATTCATGATTCATGATTTATGATTGAATTCATGATTCAATTCATGATTCGAGATTCATGATTCGATTCATGATTCATGATTCGATTCATGATTCAATTCATGATTCATAATTCATGATTCATGATTCGATTCATGATTGATGATTCATGATTCAATTCATGATTCATGATTCGATTTATGATTCATGATGCAATTCATGATTCGAGATTCATGATTCGATTCATGATTCATGATTCAATTCATGATTCATGATTCATGATTCGATTCATGATTCAATTCATGATTCATGATTCATGATTCAATTTATGATTCATGATTCATGATTCGATTCATGATTCATGATTCATGATTCATGATTTATGATTCAAATCATGATTCAATTCATGATTTATGATTCAATTCATGATTCATGATTCGATTCATGATTAATGATTTATGATTCGTTTCATGATTCATGATTCGATTTATGATTCATGATTCAATTCATGATTCATGATTTATGATTGAATTCATGATTCAATTCATGATTCGAGATTCATGATTCGATTCATGATTCATGATTCATGATTCGATTCATGATTCAATTCATGATTCATGATTCATGATTCATGATTCAATTCATGATTCATGATTCATGATTCGATTCATGATTCATGATTCATGATTCAATTCATGATTCATGATTCGATTTATGATTCATGATGCAATTCATGATTCGAGATTCATGATTCGATTCATGATTCAATTCATGATTCATGATTCATGATTCGATTCATGATTCAATTCATGATTCATGATTCATGATTCAATTTATGATTCATGATTCATGATTCGATTCATGATTCATGATTCATGATTTATGATTCAAATCATGATTCAATTCATGATTTATGATTCAATTCATGATTCATGATTCGATTCATGATTAATGATTTATGATTCGTTTCATGATTCATGATTCATTTCATGATTCGTGTTTCGATTCACAATTCATGATTCATGATTCAATTCATGATTCATGATTTGATTCATTATTCATGATTCATGATTCATGATTCGATTCATGATTCTTGATTCATTTCATGATTCATGATTCATGATTCGATTCATGATTCATGATTCGATTCATGATTTGGTTCATGATTCATGATTCAATTCATGATTCATGATTCAATTCATGATTCATGATTCATGATTTAATTAATGATTTATGATTTATAATTCAATTTATGATTCAATTCATGATTCATGATTCGATTCATGATTCATGATTCATGATTCGATTCATGATTTATGATTCAATTCATGATTCATGATTTATTATTTAATTCATGATTCGATTCATGATTCATGATTCAATTCATGATTCGAGATTTATGATTCAATTCATGATTCATGATTCAATTCATGATTCATGATTCAATTCATGATTCATGATTCAATTCATGATTCATGATTCAATTCATGATTCATTTCATGATTCATGATTCCATTCATGATTCATGATTCGATTCATGATTCATGATTCGATTCATGATTCATGATTCATAAATCATAATTTAATTCATGATTCATGTTTCATGATTCAATTCATGATTCATGATTCAATTCATGATTCATGATTCGATTCATGATTCATGATTCATGATTCGATTCATGATTCTTGATTCATTTCATGATTCATGATTCATGATTCATATCATGATTCATGTTTCGATTCATGATTCATGATTCGATTCATGATTCATGATTCATAATTCATGATTCAATTCATGATTCATGATTCATGATTCATGATTCAGTTCATGATTCATCATTCAATTTATGATTCATGATTCATGATTCGATTCATGATTCATGATTCGATTCATGATTCATGATTTATGATTCAATTCATGATTCATGATTCGATTCATGATTCATGATTCAATTCATGATTTATGATTTATGAATCAATTTATGATTCAATTCATGGTTCATGATTCGATTCATGATTCATGATTCGATTCATGATTCATGATTCAATTCATGATTCATGATTCATTATTTAATTCATGATTTGATTCATGATTTATGATTCAATTCATGATTTATGATTCATGATTCATATCATGATTCATGAATCGATTCATGATTCATGATTCATAATTCATGATTCAATTCATGATTCATGATTCGATTCATGATTCATGATTCAATTCATGATTCATGATTTATGATTCAATTCATGATTCAATTCATGATTCATGATTCAATTCATGATTCATGATTCGATTCATGATTCTTGACTCATTTCATGATTCATGATTCATGATTCAATTCATGATTCATGTTTCGATTCATGATTCATGATTCGATTCATGATTCATAAATCATGATTCAATTCATGATTCATGATTCATGATTCATGATTCAGTTCATGATTCATGATTCAATTCATGATTCATGATTCGATTCATGATTCATGATTCGATTCATGATTCATGATTCGATTCATGATTCATGATTTATGATTCAATTCATGATTCATGATTCGATTCATTATTCATGATTCATGATTCACTATTCGATTCATGATTCTTGATTCATTTCATGATTCATGATTCATGATTCATGATTCGATTTATGATTCATGATTCAATTCATGATTCATAATTTATGATTGAATTCATGATTCAATTCATGATTCGAGATTCATGATTCGATTCATGATTCATGATTCATGATTCGATTCATGATTCAATTCATGATTCATGATTCATGATTCATGATTCAATTCATGATTCATGATTCATGCTAGGATTCATGATTCATGATTCATGATTCGATTCATGATTCATGATTCATGATTCAATTCATGATTCATGATTCGATTTATGATTCATGAAGCAATTCATGATTCGAGATTCATGATTCGATTCATGATTCAATTCATGATTCATGATTCATGATTCGATTCATGATTCAATTCATGATTCATGATTCATGATTCATGATTCAATTTATGATTCATGATTCATTATTCGATTCATGATGTATGATTCATGATTTATGATTCAAATCATGATTCAATTCATGATTTATGATTCAATTCATGATTTATGATTCAATTCATGATTCATGATTCGATTCATGATTAATGATTTATGATTCGTTTCATGATTCATGATTCATTTCATGATTCGTGTTTCGATTCACAATTCATGATTCATGATTCAATTCATGATTCATGATTCGATTCATTATTCATGATTCATGATTCATGATTCGATTCATGATTAATGATTTATGATTCGTTTCATGATTCATGATTCATTTCATGATTCGTGTTTCGATTCACAATTCATGATTCATGATTCAATTCATGATTCATGATTCGATTCATTATTCATGATTCATGATTCATGATTCGATTCATGATTCTTGATTCATTTCATGATTCATGATTCATGATTCGATTCATGATTCATGATTCGATTCATGATTTGGTTCATGATTCATGATTCAATTCATGATTTATGATTCAATTCATGATTCATGATTCATGATTTAATTCATGATTTATGATTTATAATTCAATTTATGATTCAATTCATGATTCATGATTCGATTCATGATTCATGATTCATGATTCGATTCATGATTCATGATTCAATTTATGATTCATGATTTATTATTTAATTCATGATTCGATTCATGATTCATGATTTAATTCATGATTCGAGATTTATGATTCAATTCATGATTCATGATTCAATTCATGATTCATGATTCAATTCATGATTCATGATTCAATTCATGATTCATTTCATGATTCATGATTCCATTCATGATTCATGATTCGATTCATGATTCATGATTCGATTCATGATTCATGATTCATAAATCATAATTTAATTCATAATTCATGTTTCATGATTCAATTCATTATTCATGATTCAATTCATGATTCATGATTCGATTCATGATTCATGATTCATGATTCGATTCATGGTTCATGATTCATGATGCAATTCATGATTCATGATTCGATTCATGATTCATGATTCATGATTCAATTCATGATTCATGATTCGATTCATGATTCATGATTCGATTCATGATTCATGATTCATGATTCAATTCATGATTCATGATTCGATTTATGATTCATGTTTCAATTCATGATTCATGATTCGATTTATGATTCATGTTTCAATTCATGATTCATGATTTATGATTCAAATCATGATTCATTTCATGATTCATGTTCAATTCATGATTCGAGATTCATGATTCGATTTATGATTCATGATTCAATTCATGATACATGATTCGATTCATGATTTAATTCATGATTCATGATTCATGATTCGATTCATGATTCATGATTCAATTTTATTATTCATGATTTGATTCATGATTCATGATTCAATTCATGAATCATGATTCATGATTCGATTCATGATTCATGATTCATGATTCATGATTTATGATTCGTTTCATGATTCATGATTTATTTCATGATTCGTGTTTCGATTCATAATTCATGATTCAATTCATGATTCAATTCATGATTCATGATTCGATTCATTATTCATGATTCATGATTCATGATTCGATTCATGATTCATGATTCATGATTCATGATTCAGTTCATGATTCATGATTCAGTTCATGATTTATGATTCAATTCATGATTCATGATTCATGATTCAATTCATGATTCATGATTCGATTCATGATTCATGATTCATAATTCATGATTCAATTCATGATTCATGATTCATGATTCATGATTCAGTTCATGATTCATGATTCAATTCATGATTCATGATTCGATTCATGATTCATGATTCATGATTCATGATTCGATTCATGATTCATGATTCGATTCATGATTCATGATTTATGATTCAATTCATGATTCATGATTCGATTCAATTTTATTATTCATGATTTGATTCATGATTCATGATTCAATTCATGATTCATGATTCATGATTCATGATTAATGATTTATGATTCGTTTCATGATTCATGATTCATTTCATGATTCGTGTTTCGATTCATAATTCATGATTCAATTCATGATTCATGATTCAATTCATGATTCATGATTCGATTTATGATTCATGATTCAATTCATGATTCATGATTTATGATTGAATTCATGATTCAATTCATGATTCGAGATTCATGATTCGATTCATGATTCATGATTCATGATTCGATTCATGATTCAATTCATGATTCATGATTCATGATTCATGATTCAATTCATGATTCATGATTCATGATTCGATTCATGATTCATGATTCATGATTCAATTCATGATTCATGATTCGATTTATGATTCATGATGCAATTCATGATTCGAGATTCATGATTCGATTCATGATTCAATTCATGATTCATGATTCATGATTCGATTCATGATTCAATTCATGATTCATGATTCATGATTCAATTTATGATTCATGATTCATGATTCGATTCATGATTCATGATTCATGATTTATGATTCAAATCATGATTCAATTCATGATTTATGATTCAATTCATGATTCATGATTCGATTCATGATTAATGATTTATGATTCGTTTCATGATTCATGATTCATTTCATGATTCGTGTTTCGATTCACAATTCATGATTCATGATTCAATTCATGATTCATGATTTGATTCATTATTCATGATTCATGATTCATGATTCGATTCATGATTCTTGATTCATTTCATGATTCATGATTCATGATTCGATTCATGATTCATGATTCGATTCATGATTTGGTTCATGATTCATGATTCAATTCATGATTCATGATTCAATTCATGATTCATGATTCATGATTTAATTAATGATTTATGATTTATAATTCAATTTATGATTCAATTCATGATTCATGATTCGATTCATGATTCATGATTCATGATTCGATTCATGATTTATGATTCAATTCATGATTCATGATTTATTATTTAATTCATGATTCGATTCATGATTCATGATTCAATTCATGATTCGAGATTTATGATTCAATTCATGATTCATGATTCAATTCATGATTCATGATTCAATTCATGATTCATGATTCAATTCATGATTCATGATTCAATTCATGATTCATTTCATGATTCATGATTCGATTCATGATTCATGATTCGATTCATGATTCATGATTCGATTCATGATTCATGATTCATAAATCATAATTTAATTCATGATTCATGTTTCATGATTCAATTCATGATTCATGATTCAATTCATGATTCATGATTCGATTCATGATTCATGATTCATGATTCGATTCATGATTCTTGATTCATTTCATGATTCATGATTCATGATTCATATCATGATTCATGTTTCGATTCATGATTCATGATTCGATTCATGATTCATGATTCATAATTCATGATTCAATTCATGATTCATGATTCATGATTCATGATTCAGTTCATGATTCATCATTCAATTTATGATTCATGATTCATGATTCGATTCATGATTCATGATTCGATTCATGATTCATGATTTATGATTCAATTCATGATTCATGATTCGATTCATGATTCATGATTCAATTCATGATTTATGATTTATGAATCAATTTATGATTCAATTCATGGTTCATGATTCGATTCATGATTCATGATTCGATTCATGATTCATGATTCAATTCATGATTCATGATTCATTATTTAATTCATGATTTGATTCATGATTTATGATTCAATTCATGATTTATGATTCATGATTCATATCATGATTCATGAATCGATTCATGATTCATGATTCATAATTCATGATTCAATTCATGATTCATGATTCGATTCATGATTCATGATTCAATTCATGATTCATGATTTATGATTCAATTCATGATTCAATTCATGATTCATGATTCAATTCATGATTCATGATTCGATTCATGATTCTTGACTCATTTCATGATTCATGATTCATGATTCAATTCATGATTCATGTTTCGATTCATGATTCATGATTCGATTCATGATTCATAAATCATGATTCAATTCATGATTCATGATTCATGATTCATGATTCAGTTCATGATTCATGATTCAATTCATGATTCATGATTCGATTCATGATTCATGATTCGATTCATGATTCATGATTCGATTCATGATTCATGATTTATGATTCAATTCATGATTCATGATTCGATTCATTATTCATGATTCATGATTCACTATTCGATTCATGATTCTTGATTCATTTCATGATTCATGATTCATGATTCATGATTCGATTTATGATTCATGATTCAATTCATGATTCATAATTTATGATTGAATTCATGATTCAATTCATGATTCGAGATTCATGATTCGATTCATGATTCATGATTCATGATTCGATTCATGATTCAATTCATGATTCATGATTCATGATTCATGATTCAATTCATGATTCATGATTCATGCTAGGATTCATGATTCATGATTCATGATTCGATTCATGATTCATGATTCATGATTCAATTCATGATTCATGATTCGATTTATGATTCATGAAGCAATTCATGATTCGAGATTCATGATTCGATTCATGATTCAATTCATGATTCATGATTCATGATTCGATTCATGATTCAATTCATGATTCATGATTCATGATTCATGATTCAATTTATGATTCATGATTCATTATTCGATTCATGATGTATGATTCATGATTTATGATTCAAATCATGATTCAATTCATGATTTATGATTCAATTCATGATTTATGATTCAATTCATGATTCATGATTCGATTCATGATTAATGATTTATGATTCGTTTCATGATTCATGATTCATTTCATGATTCGTGTTTCGATTCACAATTCATGATTCATGATTCAATTCATGATTCATGATTCGATTCATTATTCATGATTCATGATTCATGATTCGATTCATGATTAATGATTTATGATTCGTTTCATGATTCATGATTCATTTCATGATTCGTGTTTCGATTCACAATTCATGATTCATGATTCAATTCATGATTCATGATTCGATTCATTATTCATGATTCATGATTCATGATTCGATTCATGATTCTTGATTCATTTCATGATTCATGATTCATGATTCGATTCATGATTCATGATTCGATTCATGATTTGGTTCATGATTCATGATTCAATTCATGATTTATGATTCAATTCATGATTCATGATTCATGATTTAATTCATGATTTATGATTTATAATTCAATTTATGATTCAATTCATGATTCATGATTCGATTCATGATTCATGATTCATGATTCGATTCATGATTCATGATTCAATTTATGATTCATGATTTATTATTTAATTCATGATTCGATTCATGATTCATGATTTAATTCATGATTCGAGATTTATGATTCAATTCATGATTCATGATTCAATTCATGATTCATGATTCAATTCATGATTCATGATTCAATTCATGATTCATTTCATGATTCATGATTCCATTCATGATTCATGATTCGATTCATGATTCATGATTCGATTCATGATTCATGATTCATAAATCATAATTTAATTCATAATTCATGTTTCATGATTCAATTCATTATTCATGATTCAATTCATGATTCATGATTCGATTCATGATTCATGATTCATGATTCGATTCATGGTTCATGATTCATGATGCAATTCATGATTCATGATTCGATTCATGATTCATGATTCATGATTCAATTCATGATTCATGATTCGATTCATGATTCATGATTCGATTCATGATTCATGATTCATGATTCAATTCATGATTCATGATTCGATTTATGATTCATGTTTCAATTCATGATTCATGATTCGATTTATGATTCATGTTTCAATTCATGATTCATGATTTATGATTCAAATCATGATTCATTTCATGATTCATGTTCAATTCATGATTCGAGATTCATGATTCGATTTATGATTCATGATTCAATTCATGATACATGATTCGATTCATGATTTAATTCATGATTCATGATTCATGATTCGATTCATGATTCATGATTCAATTTTATTATTCATGATTTGATTCATGATTCATGATTCAATTCATGAATCATGATTCATGATTCGATTCATGATTCATGATTCATGATTCATGATTTATGATTCGTTTCATGATTCATGATTTATTTCATGATTCGTGTTTCGATTCATAATTCATGATTCAATTCATGATTCAATTCATGATTCATGATTCGATTCATTATTCATGATTCATGATTCATGATTCGATTCATGATTCATGATTCATGATTCATGATTCAGTTCATGATTCATGATTCAGTTCATGATTTATGATTCAATTCATGATTCATGATTCATGATTCAATTCATGATTCATGATTCGATTCATGATTCATGATTCATAATTCATGATTCAATTCATGATTCATGATTCATGATTCATGATTCAGTTCATGATTCATGATTCAATTCATGATTCATGATTCGATTCATGATTCATGATTCATGATTCATGATTCGATTCATGATTCATGATTCGATTCATGATTCATGATTTATGATTCAATTCATGATTCATGATTCGATTCAATTTTATTATTCATGATTTGATTCATGATTCATGATTCAATTCATGATTCATGATTCATGATTCATGATTAATGATTTATGATTCGTTTCATGATTCATGATTCATTTCATGATTCGTGTTTCGATTCATAATTCATGATTCAATTCATGATTCATGATTCAATTCATGATTCATGATTCGATTCATTATTCATGATTCATGATTCATGATTCGATTCATGATTCATGATTCGATTCATGATTCATGATTCATGATTCGATTCATGATTCTTGATTCATTTTATGATTCATGATTCATGATTCATGTTTCGATTCATGATTCATGATTCGATTCATGATTCATGATTCATAATTCATGATTTAATTCATGATTCATGATTCATGATTCAGTTCATGATTCATGATTCAATGCATGATTCATGATTCGATTCATGATTCATGATTCATGATTCGATTCATGATTCATGATTCGATTCATGATTCATGATTTATGATTCAATTCATGATTCATGATTCGATTCATGATTCATGATTCAATTCATAATTCAATTCATGATTCATGATTCATGATTCATGATTCAATTCATGATTCATGATTCATGATTCGATTCATGATTCATGATTCATGATTCAAATCATGATTCAATTCATGATTCATGATTCAATTCATGATTTATGATTCAATTCATGATTCATGATTCAATTCATGATTCATGATTCGATTCATGATTAATGATTTATGATTCGTTACATGATTCATGATTCATTTCATGATTCTTGTTTCGATTCATAATTCATGATTCAATTCATGATTCATGATTAGATCCATGATTCATGATTCGATTCATTATTCATGATTCATGATTCATGATTTGATTCATGATTCTTGATTCATTTCATGATTCATGATTCATGATTCAATTCATGATTCATGTTTCGATTCATGATTCATGATTCGATTCATGATTCATGATTCGATTCATGATTCGTTATTCATGATTCATGATTTATGATTCAATTTATGATTCAATTCATGATTCATGATTCATGATTCATGATTCGATTCATGATTCATGATTCAATTCATGATTCATGATTCATTATTTAATTCATGATTCGATTCATGATTTATGATTCAATTCATGATTCATGATTCATGATTCATTTCATTATTCATGATTCGATTCATGATTCATGATTCATAATTCATGATTCAATTCATGATTCATGATTCGATTTATGATTCATGATTCAATTCAGGATTCATGATTTATGATTCAATTCATGATTTAATACATGATTCATGATTCATGATTCGATTCATGATTCATGATTCGATTTATGATTCATGATTCAATTCATTATTCGAGATTCATGATTTATGATTCAATTAATGATTCAATTCATGATTCATGATTCAATTCATTATTCGAGATTCATGATTCGATTCATGTTTCATGATTCATGATTCATGATTCGATTCATGATTCAATTCATGATTCATGATTCATGATTCATGATTCAATTCATGATTCAATTCATGATTCATGATTCATGATTCGATTCATGATTCATGATTCGATTCATGATTCATGATTCAATTTATGATTCATGATTTGATTCATGATTCATGATTCAATTCATGAATCATGATTCAATTTATGATTCATGATTTGATTCAGGATTCATGATTCATGATTAAATTCATGATTCATTTCATGATTCATGATTCAATTCATGATTCATTTCATGATTCATGATTCAATTCATTATTCATGATTCATGATTCAATTCATGATTCATTTCATGATTCATGATTCAATTCATGATTCATTTCATGATTCATGATTCATGATTTAATTCATGATTAATGATTCATGATTCAATTCATGATTCATGATTCGATTCATGATTCATGATTCATGATTCATTTCATGATTCATGATTCATGATTTAATTCATGATTAATGATTCATGATTCAATTCATGATTCATGATTCGATTCATGATTCATGATTCATGATTCATGATTCGATTCATGATTCATGATTCGATTCATGATTCATGATTTATGATTCAATTCATGATTCATGATTCGATTCATGATTCATGATTCAATTCATGATTTATGATTTATGATTCATTTCATGTTTCATGATTCGATTCATGATTCATAATTCATGATTCAATTCATGATCCATGATTCGATTCATGATTCATGATTCAATTCATGATTCATGATTTATGATTCAATTCATGATTCAATTCATGATTCATGATTCATGATTCATGATTCAATTCATGATTCATGATTCGATTTATGATTCATGATTCAATTCATGATTCATGATTTATGATTCAATTCATGATTCATGATTCAATTCATGATTCAATTCATGATTCATGATTCGATTTATGATTCATGATTCAAATCATGATTCATGATTCAAATCATGATTCATGATTCAATTCATGATTTATGATTCAATTCATGATTCATGATTCAATTCATGATTCATGATTCATGATTAATGATTTATGATTCGTTTCATGATTCATGAATCATTTCATGATTCGTGTTTCGATTCATAATTCATGATTCAATTCATGATTCATGATTCAATTCATGATTCATGATTCGATTCATTATTCATGATTCATGATTCATGATTCGATTCATGATTCATGATTCGATTCATGATTCTTGATTCATTTTATGATTCATGATTCATGATTCATGTTTCGATTCATGATTCATGATTCGATTCATGATTCATGATTCATAATTCATGATTCAATTCATGATTCATGATTCATGATTCAGTTCATGATTCATGATTCAATGCATGATTCATGATTCGATTCATGATTCATGATTCATGATTCGATTCATGATTCATGATTCGATTCATGATTCATGATTTATGATTCAATTCATGATTCATGATTCGATTCATGATTTATGATTCAATTCATGATTCATGATTCGATTCATGATTCATGATTCAATTCATAATTCAATTCATGATTCATGATTCATGATTCATGATTCATGATTCATGATTCAATTCATGATTCATGATTCATGATTCGATTCATGATTCATGATTCATGATTCAAATCATGATTCAATTCATGATTAATGATTCAATTCATGATTTATGATTCAATTCATGATTTATGATTCAATTCATGATTCATGATTCAATTCATGATTCATGATTCGATTCATGATTAATGATTTATGATTCGTTTCATGATTCATGATTCATGATTCGATTCATGATTCTTGATTCATTTCATGATTCATGATTCATGATTCAATTCATGATTCATGTTTCGATTCATGATTCATGATTCGATTCATGATTCATGATTCGATTCATGATTCGTGATTCATGATTCATGAATCATGATTCGATTCATGATTCATGATTTATGATTCAATTTATGATTCAATTCATGATTCATGATTCATGATTCATGATTCATGATTCGATTCATGATTCATTATTTAATTCATGATTCGATTCATGATTTATGATTCAATTCATGATTCATGATTCATGATTCATTTATGATTCATGATTCGATTCATGATTCATGATTCATAATTCATGATTCAATTCATGATTCATGATTCGATTTATGATTCATGATTCAATTCAGGATTCATGATTTATGATTCAATTCATGATTCAATTCATGATTCATGATTCAATTCATTATTCGAGATTCATGATTCGATTCATGATTCATGATTCATGATTCATGATTCGATTCATGATTCAATTCATGATTCATGATTCATGATTCATGATTCAATTCATGATTCAATTCATGATTCATGATTCATGATTCATGATTCGATTCATGATTCATGATTCGATTCATGATTCATGATTCAATTTATGATTCATGATTTGATTCATGATTCATGATTCAATTCATGATTCATGATTCAATTCATGAATCATGATTCATGATTCATGATTCAATTCATGATTCATGATTCATGATTAAATTCATTATTTATTTCATGATTCATGATTCAATTCATGATTCATTTCATGATTCATGATTCAATTCATTATTCATGATTCATGATTCAATTCATGATTCATTTCATGATTCATGATTCAATTCATGATTCATTTCATGATTCATGATTCATGATTTAATTCATGATTAATGATTCATGATTCAATTCATGATTCATGATGCAATTCATGATTCATGATTATATTCATGATTCATGATTCAATTCATGATTCATAATTCATGATTTGATTCATGATTCATGATTCATAATTCATTATTCGATTTATGATTCATGATTCATGATTTAATTCATGATTAATGATTCATGATTCAATTCATGATTCATGATGCAATTCATGATTCATGATTATATTCATGATTCATGATTCAATTCATGATTCATGATTCGATTTATGATTCATGATTCAATTCATGATTCATGATTCATGATTTGATTCATGATTCATGATTCATAATTCATTATTCGATTTATGATTCATGATTCAATTCATGATTCATGATTTGATTCATGATTCATGATTCATAATTCATTATTCGATTTATGATTCATGATTCATGATTTAATTCATGATTCATGATTCATGATTCATAATTCATGATTCGATTCATGATTCATGATTCTTGATTTAATTCATGATTTATGATTCAATTTATGATTCATGATTCAATTCATGATTCAATTCATGATTCAATTCATGATTCATTTTTCAATTCATGATTCGAGATTCATGATTCGATTCATGATTCATGATTCAATTCATGATTCATGATTCAATTCATGATTCATGATTCAAATCATGATTCATTTCATGATTCATGATTCGATTCATGATTCATGATTCGATTCATGATTCATTATTCGATTCATGATTCATGATTCGATTCATGATTCATGATTCATAATTCATGATTCAATTCATGATTCATGTTTCATGATTCAATTCATGATTCATGATTCAATTCATGATTCATGATTCGATGCATGGTTCATGATTCAGGATTCATGATTCATGATTCGATTCATGATTCATGATTCATGATACAATTCATGATTCATGATTCGATTCATGATTCATGATTCATGATTAAATTCATGATTCATGATTCTATTCATGATTCATGATTCAATTCATGATTCATGATTTATGATTCAATTCATGATTCAATTCATGATTCATGATTCAATTCATGATTCGAGATTCATGATTTGATTCATGATTCATGATTCAATTCATGATACATGATTCGATTCATGATTTAATTCATGATTCAATTCATGATTCATGATTCATGATTCGATTCATGATTCATGATTCAATTTATGATTCATGATTTAATTCATGATTCATGATTCAATTTATGAATCATGATTCATGATTCGATTCATGATTCATGATTCATGATTCATGATTCAAATCATGATTCAAATCATGATTCATGATTCAATTCATGATTTATGATTCAATTCATGATTCATGATTCGATTCATGATTAATGATTTATGATTCATTTCATGATTCATGATTCATTTCATGATTCGTGTTTCGGTTCATAATTCATGAATCAATTCATGATTCATGATTCAATTCATGATTCATGATTCGATTCATTATCCATGATTCATGATTCATGATTCTTGATTCAATTCATGATTCATGTTTCGATTCATGATTCATGATTCGATTCATGATTCATGATTCATAATTCATGATTCAATTCATGATTCATGATTCATGATTCATGATTCAGTTCATGATTCATGATTCAATTCATGATTCATGATTCGATTCATGATTCATGATTCGATTCATGATTCATGATTTATGATTCAATTCATGATTCATGATTCAATTCATGATTCATGATTCAATTCATGATTTATGATTTATGAATCAATTTTTGAATTAATTCATGGTTCATGATTCATGATTCATGATTCATGATTCGATTCATGATTCATGATTCAATTCATGATTCATGATTCATTATTTAATTCATGATTTGATTCATGATTTATGATTCAATTCATGATTTATGATTCAATTCATGATTCAATTCATGATTCATGATTCAATTCATTATTCGAGATTCATGATTCGATTCATGATTCATGATTCATGATTCATGATTCGATTCATGATTCAATTCATGATTCATGATTCATGATTCATGATTCGATTCATGATTCATGATTCGATTCATGATTCAATTTATGATTAATGATTCATGATTCAATTCATGATTCATGATTCGATTCATGATTCATGATTCATGATTCATGATTCGATTCATGATTCATGATTTATGATTCAATTCATGATTCATGATTCGATTCATGATTCATGATTCAATTCATGATTTATGAATCAATTTATGATTCAATTCATGATTCATGATTCATGATTCATGATTCGATTCATGATTCATGATTCAATTCATGATTTATGATTTATGATTCATTTCATGATTCATGATTCGATTCATGATTCATGATTCATAATTCATGATTCAATTCATGATCCATGATTCAATTCATGATTCATGATTCAATTCATGATTCATGATTTATGATTCAATTCATGATTCAATTCATGATTCATGATTCATGATTCATGATTCGATTTATGATTCATGATTCAATTCATGATTCATGATTTATGATTCAATTCATGATTCAATTCATGATTCAATTCATGATTAATGATTCGATTTATGATTCATGATTCAAATCATGATTCATGATTCAAATCATGATTCATGATTCAATTCATGATTTATGATTCAATTCATGATTCATGATTCAATTCATGATTCATGATTCGATTCATGATTAATGATTTATGATTCGTTTCATGATTCACGATTCATTTCATGATTCGTGTTTCGATTCATAATTCATGATTCAATTCATGATTCATGATTCAATTCATGATTTATGATTCGATTCATTATTCATGATTCATGATTCATGATTCAATTCATGATTCATGATTCGATTCATGATTCTTGATTCATTTTATGATTCATGATTCATGATTCATGTTTCGATTCATGATTCATGATTCGATTCATGATTCATGATTCATAATTCATGATTCAATTCATGATTCATGATTCATGATTCAGTTCATGATTCATGATTCAATGCATGATTCATGATTCGATTCATGATTCATGATTCATGATTTGATTCATGATTCATGATTCGATTCATGATTCATGATTTATGATTCAATTCATGATTCATGATTCGATTCATGATTCATGATTCAATTCATGATTCATGATTCATGATTCGATTCATGATTCATGATTCATGATTCAAATCATGATTCAATTCATGATTCATGATTCAATTCATGATTTATGATTCAATTCATGATTCATGATTCAATTCATGATTCATGATTCGATTCATGATTAATGATTTATGATTCGTTTCATGATTCATGATTCATTTCATGATTCTTGTTTCGATTCATAATTCATGATTCAATTCATGATTCATGATTCAATCCATGATTCATGATTCGATTCATTAATCATGATTCATGATTCATGATTCGATTCATGATTCTTGATTCATTTCATGATTCATGATTCATGATTCAATTCATGATTCATGTTTCGATTCATGATTCATGATTCGATTCATGATTCATGATTCGATTCATGATTCGTGATTCATGATTCATGAATCATGATTCGATTCATGATTCATGATTTATGATTCAATTTATGATTCAAATCATGATTCATGATTCGATTCATGATTCATTATTTAATTCATGATTCGATTCATGATTTATGATTCAATTCATGATTCATGATTCATGATTCATTTCATGATTCATGATTCGATTCATGATTCATGATTCATAATTCATGATTCAATTCATGATTCATGATTCGATTTATGATTCATGATTCAATTCATGATTCATGATTTATGATTCAATTCATGATTCAATTCATGATTCATGATTCAATTCATTATTCGAGATTCATGATTCGATTCATGATTCATGATTCATGATTCATGATTCGATTCATGATTCAATTCATGATTCATGATTCATGATTCATGATTCAATTCATGATTCGATTCATTATTCATGATTCATGATTCACTATTCGATTCATGATTCTTGATTCATTTCATGATTCATGATTCATGATTCATGATTCGATTTATGATTCATGATTCAATTCATGATTCATAATTTATGATTGAATTCATGATTCAATTCATGATTCGAGATTCATGATTCGATTCATGATTCATGATTCATGATTCGATTCATGATTCAATTCATGATTCATGATTCATGATTCATGATTCAATTCATGATTCATGATTCATGCTAGGATTCATGATTCATGATTCATGATTCGATTCATGATTCATGATTCATGATTCAATTCATGATTCATGATTCGATTTATGATTCATGATGCAATTCATGATTCGAGATTCATGATTCGATTCATGATTCAATTCATGATTCATGATTCATGATTCGATTCATGATTCAATTCATGATTCATGATTCATGATTCATGATTCAATTTATGATTCATGATTCATTATTCGATTCATGATGTATGATTCATGATTTATGATTCAAATCATGATTCAATTCATGATTTATGATTCAATTCATGATTTATGATTCAATTCATGATTCATGATTCGATTCATGATTAATGATTTATGATTTGTTTCATGATTCATGATTCATTTCATGATTCGTGTTTCGATTCACAATTCATGATTCATGATTCAATTCATGATTCATGATTCGATTCATTATTCATGATTCATGATTCATGATTCGATTCATGATTAATGATTTATGATTCGTTTCATGATTCATGATTCATTTCATGATTCGTGTTTCGATTCACAATTCATGATTCATGATTCAATTCATGATTCATGATTCGATTCATTATTCATGATTCATGATTCATGATTCGATTCATGATTCTTGATTCATTTCATGATTCATGATTCATGATTCGATTCATGATTCATGATTCGATTCATGATTTGGTTCATGATTCATGATTCAATTCATGATTTATGATTCAATTCATGATTCATGATTCATGATTTAATTCATGATTTATGATTTATAATTCAATTTATGATTCAATTCATGATTCATGATTCGATTCATGATTCATGATTCATGATTCGATTCATGATTCATGATTCAATTTATGATTCATGATTTATTATTTAATTCATGATTCGATTCATGATTCATGATTTAATTCATGATTCGAGATTTATGATTCAATTCATGATTCATGATTCAATTCATGATTCATGATTCAATTCATGATTCATGATTCAATTCATGATTCATTTCATGATTCATGATTCCATTCATGATTCATGATTCGATTCATGATTCATGATTCGATTCATGATTCATGATTCATAAATCATAATTTAATTCATAATTCATGTTTCATGATTCAATTCATTATTCATGATTCAATTCATGATTCATGATTCGATTCATGATTCATGATTCATGATTCGATTCATGGTTCATGATTCATGATGCAATTCATGATTCATGATTCGATTCATGATTCATGATTCATGATTCAATTCATGATTCATGATTCGATTCATGATTCATGATTCGATTCATGATTCATGATTCATGATTCAATTCATGATTCATGATTCGATTTATGATTCATGTTTCAATTCATGATTCATGATTCGATTTATGATTCATGTTTCAATTCATGATTCATGATTTATGATTCAAATCATGATTCATTTCATGATTCATGTTCAATTCATGATTCGAGATTCATGATTCGATTTATGATTCATGATTCAATTCATGATACATGATTCGATTCATGATTTAATTCATGATTCAATTCATGATTCATGATTCATGATTCATGATTCGATTCATGATTCATGATTCAATTTTATTATTCATGATTTGATTCATGATTCATGATTCAATTCATGAATCATGATTCATGATTCGATTCATGATTCATGATTCATGATTCATGATTTATGATTCGTTTCATGATTCATGATTTATTTCATGATTCGTGTTTCGATTCATAATTCATGATTCAATTCATGATTCAATTCATGATTCATGATTCGATTCATTATTCATGATTCATGATTCATGATTCGATTCATGATTCATGATTCATGATTCATGATTCAGTTCATGATTCATGATTCAGTTCATGATTCATGATTCAATTCATGATTCATGATTCATGATTCAATTCATGATTCATGTTTCGATTCATGATTCATGATTCGATTCATGATTCATGATTCATAATTCATGATTCAATTCATGATTCATGATTCATGATTCATGATTCAGTTCATGATTCATGATTCAATTCATGATTCATGATTCGATTCATGATTCATGATTCATGATTCATGATTCGATTCATGATTCATGATTCGATTCATGATTCATGATTTATGATTCAATTCATGATTCATGATTCGATTCAATTTTATTATTCATGATTTGATTCATGATTCATGATTCAATTCATGATTCATGATTCATGATTCATGATTAATGATTTATGATTCGTTTCATGATTCATGATTCATTTCATGATTCGTGTTTCGATTCATAATTCATGATTCAATTCATGATTCATGATTCAATTCATGATTCATGATTCGATTCATTATTCATGATTCATGATTCATGATTCGATTCATGATTCATGATTCGATTCATGATTCATGATTCATGATTCGATTCATGATTCTTGATTCATTTTATGATTCATGATTCATGATTCATGTTTGGATTCATGATTCATGATTCGATTCATGATTCATGATTCATAATTCATGATTTAATTCATGATTCATGATTCATGATTCAGTTCATGATTCATGATTCAATGCATGATTCATGATTCGATTCATGATTCATGATTCATGATTCGATTCATGATTCATGATTCGATTCATGATTCATGATTTATGATTCAATTCATGATTCATGATTCGATTCATGATTCATGATTCAATTCATAATTCAATTCATGATTCATGATTCATGATTCAATTCATGATTCATGATTCATGATTCGATTCATGATTCATGATTCATGATTCAAATCATGATTCAATTCATGATTCATGATTCAATTCATGATTTATGATTCAATTCATGATTCATGATTCAATTCATGATTCATGATTCGATTCATGATTAATGATTTATGATTCGTTTCATGATTCATGATTCATTTCATGATTCTTGTTTCGATTCATAATTCATGATTCAATTCATGATTCATGATTAGATCCATGATTCATGATTCGATTCATTATTCATGATTCATGATTCATGATTTGATTCATGATTCTTGATTCATTTCATGATTCATGATTCATGATTCAATTCATGATTCATGTTTCGATTCATGATTCATGATTCGATTCATGATTCATGATTCGATTCATGATTCGTTATTCATGATTCATGATTTATGATTCAATTTATGATTCAATTCATGATTCATGATTCATGATTCATGATTCGATTCATGATTCATGATTCAATTCATGATTCATGATTCATTATTTAATTCATGATTCGATTCATGATTTATGATTCAATTCATGATTCATGATTCATGATTCATTTCATTATTCATGATTCGATTCATGATTCATGATTCATAATTCATGATTCAATTCATGATTCATGATTCGATTTATGATTCATGATTCAATTCAGGATTCATGATTTATGATTCAATTCATGATTTAATACATGATTCATGATTCATGATTCGATTCATGATTCATGATTCGATTTATGATTCATGATTCAATTCATTATTCGAGATTCATGATTTATGATTCAATTAATGATTCAATTCATGATTCATGATTCAATTCATTATTCGAGATTCATGATTCGATTCATGTTTCATGATTCATGATTCATGATTCGATTCATGATTCAATTCATGATTCATGATTCATGATTCATGATTCAATTCATGATTCAATTCATGATTCATGATTCATGATTCATGATTCGATTCATGATTCATGATTCGATTCATGATTCATGATTCAATTTATGATTCATGATTTGATTCATGATTCATGATTCAATTCATGAATCATGATTCAATTTATGATTCATGATTTGATTCAGGATTCATGATTCATGATTAAATTCATGATTCATTTCATGATTCATGATTCAATTCATGATTCATTTCATGATTCATGATTCAATTCATTATTCATGATTCATGATTCATTTCATGATTCATGATTCAATTCATGATTCATTTCATGATTCATGATTCATGATTTAATTCATGATTAATGATTCATGATTCAATTCATGATTCATGATTCGATTCATGATTCATGATTCATGATTCATTTCATGATTCATGATTCATGATTTAATTCATGATTAATGATTCATGATTCAATTCATGATTCATGATTCGATTCATGATTCATGATTCATGATTCATGATTCGATTCATGATTCATGATTCGATTCATGATTCATGATTTATGATTCAATTCATGATTCATGATTCGATTCATGATTCATGATTCAATTCATGATTTATGATTTATGATTCATTTCATGATTCATGATTCGATTCATGATTCATAATTCATGATTCAATTCATGATCCATGATTCGATTCATGATTCATGATTCAATTCATGATTCATGATTTATGATTCAATTCATGATTCAATTCATGATTCATGATTCATGATTCATGATTCAATTCATGATTCATGATTCGATTTATGATTCATGATTCAATTCATGATTCATGATTTATGATTCAATTCATGATTCATGATTCAATTCATGATTCAATTCATGATTCATGATTCGATTTATGATTCATGATTCAAATCATGATTCATGATTCAATTCATGATTTATGATTCAATTCATGATTCATGATTCAATTCATGATTCATGATTCATGATTAATGATTTATGATTCGTTTCATGATTCATGAATCATTTCATGATTCGTGTTTCGATTCATAATTCATGATTCAATTCATGATTCATGATTCAATTCATGATTCATGATTCGATTCATTATTCATGATTCATGATTCATGATTCGATTCAAGATTCATGATTCGATTCATGATTCTTGATTCATTTTATGATTCATGATTCATGTTTCGATTCATGATTCATGATTCGATTCATGATTCATGATTCATAATTCATGATTCAATTCATGATTCATGATTCATGATTCAGTTCATGATTCATGATTCAATGCATGATTCATGATTCGATTCATGATTCATGATTCATGATTCGATTCATGATTCATGATTCGATTCATGATTCATGATTTATGATTCAATTCATGATTCATGATTCGATTCATGATTTATGATTCAATTCATGATTCATGATTCGATTCATGATTCATGATTCAATTCATAATTCAATTCATGATTCATGATTCATGATTCATGATTCATGATTCATGATTCATGATTCAATTCATGATTCATGATTCATGATTCGATTCATGATTCATGATTCAAATCATGATTCAATTCATGATTAATGATTCAATTCATGATTTATGATTCAATTCATGATTCATGATTCAATTCATGATTCATGATTCGATTCATGATTAATGATTTATGATTCGTTTCATGATTCATGATTCATTTCATGATTCTTGTTTCGATTCATAATTCATGATTCAATTCATGATTCATGATTCAATCCATGATTCATGATTCGATTCATTATTCATGATTCATGATTCATGATTCGATTCATGATTCTTGATTCATTTCATGATTCATGATTCATGATTCAATTCATGATTCATGTTTCGATTCATGATTCATGATTCGATTCATGATTCATGATTCGATTCATGATTCGTGATTCATGATTCATGAATCATGATTCGATTCATGATTCATGATTTATGATTCAATTTATGATTCAATTCATGATTCATGATTCATGATTCATGATTCATGATTCGATTCATGATTCATTATTTAATTCATGATTCGATTCATGATTTATGATTCAATTCATGATTCATGATTCATGATTCATTTCATGATTCATGATTCGATTCATGATTCATGATTCATAATTCATGATTCAATTCATGATTCATGATTCGATTTATGATTCATGATTCAATTCAGGATTCATGATTTATGATTCAATTCATGATTCAATTCATGATTCATGATTCAATTCATTATTCGAGATTCATGATTCGATTCATGATTCATGATTCATGATTCATGATTCGATTCATGATTCAATTCATGATTCATGATTCATGATTCATGATTCAATTCATGATTCAATTCATGATTCATGATTCATGATTCATGATTCGATTCATGATTCATGATTCGATTCATGATTCATGATTCGATTCATGATTCATGATTCAATTTATGATTCATGATTTGATTCATGATTCATGATTCAATTCATGATTCATGATTCAATTCATGAATCATGATTCATGATTCATGATTCAATTCATGATTCATGATTCATGATTAAATTCATGATTCATTTCATGATTCATGATTCAATTCATGATTCATTTCATGATTCATGATTCAATTCATTATTCATGATTCATGATTCAATTCATGATTCATTTCATGATTCATGATTCAATTCATGATTCATTTCATGATTCATGATTCATGATTTAATTCATGATTAATGATTCATGATTCAATTCATGATTCATGATGCAATTCATGATTCATGATTATATTCATGATTCATGATTCAATTCATGATTCATAATTCATGATTTGATTCATGATTCATGATTCATAATTCATTATTCGATTTATGATTCATGATTCATGATTTAATTCATGATTAATGATTCATGATTCAATTCATGATTCATGATGCAATTCATGATTCATGATTATATTCATGATTCATGATTCAATTCATGATTCATGATTCGATTTATGATTCATGATTCAATTCATGATTCATGATTCATGATTTGATTCATGATTCATGATTCATAATTCATTATTCGATTTATGATTCATGATTCAATTCATGATTCATGATTTGATTCATGATTCATGATTCATAATTCATTATTCGATTTATGATTCATGATTCATGATTTAATTCATGATTCATGATTCATGATTCATAATTCATGATTCGATTCATGATTCATGATTCTTGATTTAATTCATGATTTATGATTCAATTTATGATTCATGATTCAATTCATGATTCAATTCATGATTCAATTCATGATTCATTTTTCAATTCATGATTCGAGATTCATGATTCGATTCATGATTCATGATTCAATTCATGATTCATAATTCAATTCATGATTCATGATTCAAATCATGATTCATTTCATGATTCATGATTCGATTCATGATTCATGATTCGATTCATGATTCATTATTCGATTCATGATTCATGATTCGATTCATGATTCATGATTCATAATTCATGATTCAATTCATGATTCATGTTTCATGATTCAATTCATGATTCATGATTCAATTCATGATTCATGATTCGATGCATGGTTCATGATTCAGGATTCATGATTCATGATTCGATTCATGATTCATGATTCATGATACAATTCATGATTCATGATTCGATTCATGATTCATGATTCATGATTAAATTCATGATTCATGATTCTATTCATGATTCATGATTCAATTCATGATTCATGATTTATGATTCAATTCATGATTCAATTCATGATTCATGATTCAATTCATGATTCGAGATTCATGATTTGATTCATGATTCATGATTCAATTCATGATACATGATTCGATTCATGATTTAATTCATGATTCAATTCATGATTCATGATTCATGATTCGATTCATGATTCATGATTCAATTTATGATTCATGATTTAATTCATGATTCATGATTCAATTTATGAATCATGATTCATGATTCGATTCATGATTCATGATTCATGATTCATGATTCAAATCATGATTCAAATCATGATTCATGATTCAATTCATGATTTATGATTCAATTCATGATTCATGATTCGATTCATGATTAATGATTTATGATTCATTTCATGATTCATGATTCATTTCATGATTCGTGTTTCGGTTCATAATTCATGAATCAATTCATGATTCATGATTCAATTCATGATTCATGATTCGATTCATTATCCATGATTCATGATTCATGATTCTTGATTCAATTCATGATTCATGTTTCGATTCATGATTCATGATTCGATTCATGATTCATGATTCATAATTCATGATTCAATTCATGATTCATGATTCATGATTCATGATTCAGTTCATGATTCATGATTCAATTCATGATTCATGATTCGATTCATGATTCATGATTCGATTCATGATTCATGATTTATGATTCAATTCATGATTCATGATTCAATTCATGATTCATGATTCAATTCATGATTTATGATTTATGAATCAATTTTTGAATTAATTCATGGTTCATGATTCAATTCATGATTCATGATTCATTATTTAATTCATGATTTGATTCATGATTTATGATTCAATTCATGATTTATGATTCAATTCATGATTCAATTCATGATTCATGATTCAATTCATTATTCGAGATTCATGATTCGATTCATGATTCATGATTCATGATTCATGATTCGATTCATGATTCAATTCATGATTCATGATTCATGATTCATGATTCGATTCATGATTCATGATTCGATTCATGATTCAATTTATGATTAATGATTCATGATTCAATTCATGATTCATGATTCGATTCATGATTCATGATTCATGATTCATGATTCGATTCATGATTCATGATTTATGATTCAATTCATGATTCATGATTCGATTCATGATTCATGATTCAATTCATGATTTATGAATCAATTTATGATTCAATTCATGATTCATGATTCATGATTCATGATTCGATTCATGATTCATGATTCAATTCATGATTTATGATTTATGATTCATTTCATGATTCATGATTCGATTCATGATTCATGATTCATAATTCATGATTCAATTCATGATCCATGATTCGATTCATGATTCATGATTCAATTCATGATTCATGATTTATGATTCAATTCATGATTCAATTCATGATTCATGATTCATGATTCATGATTCGATTTATGATTCATGATTCAATTCATGATTCATGATTTATGATTCAATTCATGATTCAATTCATGATTCAATTCATGATTCAATTCATGATTAATGATTCGATTTATGATTCATGATTCAATTCATTATTCGAGATTCATGATTTATGATTCAATTAATGATTCAATTCATGATTCATGATTCAATTCATTATTCGAGATTCATGATTCGATTCATGTTTCATGATTCATGATTCATGATTCGATTCATGATTCAATTCATGATTCATGATTCATGATTCATGATTCAATTCATGATTCAATTCATGATTCATGATTCATGATTCATGATTCGATTCATGATTCATGATTCGATTCATGATTCATGATTCAATTTATGATTCATGATTTGATTCATGATTCATGATTCAATTCATGAATCATGATTCAATTTATGATTCATGATTTGATTCAGGATTCATGATTCATGATTAAATTCATGATTCATTTCATGATTCATGATTCAATTCATGATTCATTTCATGATTCATGATTCAATTCATTATTCATGATGCATGATTCAATTCATGATTCATTTCATGATTCATGATTCAATTCATGATTCATTTCATGATTCATGATTCATGATTTAATTCATGATTAATGATTCATGATTCAATTCATGATTCATGATTCGATTCATGATTCATGATTCATTTCATGATTCATGATTCATGATTTAATTCATGATTAATGATTCATGATTCAATTCATGATTCATGATTCGATTCATGATTCATGATTCATGATTCATGATTCGATTCATGATTCATGATTCGATTCATGATTCATGATTTATGATTCAATTCATGATTCATGATTCGATTCATGATTCATGATTCAATTCATGATTTATGATTTATGATTCATTTCATGATTCATGATTCGATTCATGATTCATAATTCATGATTCAATTCATGATCCATGATTCGATTCATGATTCATGATTCAATTCATGATTCATGATTTATGATTCAATTCATGATTCAATTCATGATTCATGATTCATGATTCATGATTCAATTCATGATTCATGATTCGATTTATGATTCATGATTCAATTCATGATTCATGATTTATGATTCAATTCATGATTCATGATTCAATTCATGATTCAATTCATGATTCATGATTCGATTTATGATTCATGATTCAAATCATGATTCATGATTCAAATCATGATTCATGATTCAATTCATGATTTATGATTCAATTCATGATTCATGATTCAATTCATGATTCATGATTCATGATTAATGATTTATGATTCGTTTCATGATTCATGAATCATTTCATGATTCGTGTTTCGATTCATAATTCATGATTCAATTCATGATTCATGATTCAATTCATGATTCATGATTCGATTCATTATTCATGATTCATGATTCATGAATCATTTCATGATTCGTGTTTCGATTCATAATTCATGATTCAATTCATGATTCAATTCATGATTCATGATTCGATTCATTATTCATGATTCATGATTCATGATTCGATTCATGATTCATGATTCGATTCATGATTCTTGATTCATTTTATGATTCATGATTCATGATTCATGTTTCGATTCATGATTCATGATTCGATTCATGATTCATGATTCATAATTCATGATTCAATTCATGATTCATGATTCATGATTCAGTTCATGATTCATGATTCAATGCATGATTCATGATTCGATTCATGATTCATGATTCATGATTCGATTCATGATTCATGATTCGATTCATGATTCATGATTTATGATTCAATTCATGATTCATGATTCGATTCATGATTTATGATTCAATTCATGATTCATGATTCGATTCATGATTCATGATTCAATTCATAATTCAATTCATGATTCATGATTCATGATTCATGATTCATGATTCATGATTCAATTCATGATTCATGATTCATGATTCGATTCATGATTCATGATTCATGATTCAAATCATGATTCAATTCATGATTAATGATTCAATTCATGATTTATGATTCAATTCATGATTCATGATTCAATTCATGATTCATGATTCGATTCATGATTAATGATTTATGATTCGTTTCATGATTCATGATTCATTTCATGATTCTTGTTTCGATTCATAATTCATGATTCAATTCATGATTCATGATTCAATCCATGATTCATGATTCGATTCATTATTCATGATTCATGATTCATGATTCGATTCATGATTCTTGATTCATTTCATGATTCATGATTCATGATTCAATTCATGATTCATGTTTCGATTCATGATTCATGATTCGATTCATGATTCATGATTCGATTCATGATTCGTGATTCATGATTCATGAATCATGATTCGATTCATGATTCATGATTTATGATTCAATTTATGATTCAATTCATGATTCATGATTCATGATTCATGATTCATGATTCGATTCATGATTCATTATTTAATTCATGATTCGATTCATGATTTATGATTCAATTCATGATTCATGATTCATGATTCATTTCATGATTCATGATTTGATTCATGATTCATGATTCATAATTCATGATTCAATTCATGATTCATGATTCGATTTATGATTCATGATTCAATTCAGGATTCATGATTTATGATTCAATTCATGATTCAATTCATGATTCATGATTCAATTCATTATTCGAGATTCATGATTCGATTCATGATTCATGATTCATGATTCATGATTCGATTCATGATTCAATTCATGATTCATGATTCATGATTCAATTCATGATTCAATTCATGATTCATGATTCATGATTCATGATTCGATTCATGATTCATGATTCGATTCATGATTCATGATTCAATTTATGATTCATGATTTGATTCATGATTCATGATTCAATTCATGATTCATGATTCAATTCATGAATCATGATTCATGATTCATGATTCAATTCATGATTCATGATTCATGATTAAATTCATGATTCATTTCATGATTCATGATTCAATTCATGATTCATTTCATGATTCATGATTCAATTCATTATTCATGATTCATGATTCAATTCATTATTCATTTCATGATTCATGATTCAATTCATGATTCATTTCATGATTCATGATTCATGATTTAATTCATGATTAATGATTCATGATTCAATTCATGATTCATGATGCAATTCATGATTCATGATTATATTCATGATTCATGATTCAATTCATGATTCATAATTCATGATTTGATTCATGATTCATGATTCATAATTCATTATTCGATTTATGATTCATGATTCATGATTTAATTCATGATTAATGATTCATGATTCAATTCATGATTCATGATGCAATTCATGATTCATGATTATATTCATGATTCATGATTCAATTCATGATTCATGATTCGATTTATGATTCATGATTCAATTCATGATTCATGATTCATGATTTGATTCATGATTCATGATTCATAATTCATTATTCGATTTATGATTCATGATTCAATTCATGATTCATGATTTGATTCATGATTCATGATTCATAATTCATTATTCGATTTATGATTCATGATTCATGATTTAATTCATGATTCATGATTCATGATTCATAATTCATGATTCGATTCATGATTCATGATTCTTGATTTAATTCATGATTTATGATTCAATTTATGATTCATGATTCAATTCATGATTCAATTCATGATTCAATTCATGATTCATTTTTCAATTCATGATTCGAGATTCATGATTCGATTCATGATTCATGATTCAATTCATGATTCATGATTCAATTCATGATTCATGATTCAAATCATGATTCATTTCATGATTCATGATTCGATTCATGATTCATGATTCGATTCATGATTCATTATTCGATTCATGATTCATGATTCGATTCATGATTCATGATTCATAATTCATGATTCAATTCATGATTCATGTTTCATGATTCAATTCATGATTCATGATTCAATTCATGATTCATGATTCGATGCATAGTTCATGATTCAGGATTCATGATTCATGATTCGATTCATGATTCATGATTCATGATACAATTCATGATTCATGATTCGATTCATGATTCATGATTCATGATTAAATTCATGATTCATGATTCTATTCATGATTCATGATTCAATTCATGATTCATGATTTATGATTCAATTCATGATTCAATTCATGATTCATGATTCAATTCATGATTCGAGATTCATGATTTGATTCATGATTCATGATTCAATTCATGATACATGATTCGATTCATGATTTAATTCATGATTCAATTCATGATTCATGATTCATGATTCGATTCATGATTCATGATTCAATTTATGATTCATGATTTAATTCATGATTCATGATTCAATTTATGAATCATGATTCATGATTCGATTCATGATTCATGATTCATGATTCATGATTCAAATCATGATTCAAATCATGATTCATGATTCAATTCATGATTTATGATTCAATTCATGATTCATGATTCGATTCATGATTAATGATTTATGATTCATTTCATGATTCATGATTCATTTCATGATTCGTGTTTCGGTTCATAATTCATGAATCAATTCATGATTCATGATTCAATTCATGATTCATGATTCGATTCATTATCCATGATTCATGATTCATGATTCTTGATTCAATTCATGATTCATGTTTCGATTCATGATTCATGATTCGATTCATGATTCATGATTCATAATTCATGATTCAATTCATGATTCATGATTCATGATTCATGATTCAGTTCATGATTCATGATTCAATTCATGATTCATGATTCGATTCATGATTCATGATTCGATTCATGATTCATGATTTATGATTCAATTCATGATTCATGATTCAATTCATGATTCATGATTCAATTCATGATTTATGATTTATGAATCAATTTTTGAATTAATTCATGGTTCATGATTCATGATTCATGATTCATGATTCGATTCATGATTCATGATTCAATTCATGATTCATGATTCATTATTTAATTCATGATTTGATTCATGATTTATGATTCAATTCATGATTTATGATTCAATTCATGATTCAATTCATGATTCATGATTCAATTCATTATTCGAGATTCATGATTCGATTCATGATTCATGATTCATGATTCATGATTCGATTCATGATTCAATTCATGATTCATGATTCATGATTCATGATTCGATTCATGATTCATGATTCGATTCATGATTCAATTTATGATTAATGATTCATGATTCAATTCATGATTCATGATTCGATTCATGATTCATGATTCATGATTCATGATTCGATTCATGATTCATGATTTATGATTCAATTCATGATTCATGATTCGATTCATGATTCATGATTCAATTCATGATTTATGAATCAATTTATGATTCAATTCATGATTCATGATTCATGATTCATGATTCGATTCATGATTCATGATTCAATTCATGATTTATGATTTATGATTCATTTCATGATTCATGATTCGATTCATGATTCATGATTCATAATTCATGATTCAATTCATGATCCATGATTCGATTCATGATTCATGATTCAATTCATGATTCATGATTTATGATTCAATTCATGATTCAATTCATGATTCATGATTCATGATTCATGATTCGATTTATGATTCATGATTCAATTCATGATTCATGATTTATGATTCAATTCATGATTCAATTCATGATTCAATTCATGATTAATGATTCGATTTATGATTCATGATTCAAATCATGATTCATGATTCAAATCATGATTCATGATTCAATTCATGATTTATGATTCAATTCATGATTCATGATTCAATTCATGATTCATGATTTGATTCATGATTAATGATTTATGATTCGTTTCATGATTCACGATTCATTTCATGATTCGTGTTTCGATTCATAATTCATGATTCAATTCATGATTCATGATTCAATTCATGATTTATGATTCGATTCATTATTCATGATTCATGATTCATGATTCAATTCATGATTCATGATTCGATTCATGATTCTTGATTCATTTTATGATTCATGATTCATGATTCATGTTTCGATTCATGATTCATGATTCGATTCATGATTCATGATTCATAATTCATGATTCAATTCATGATTCATGATTCATGATTCAGTTCATGATTCATGATTCAATGCATGATTCATGATTCGATTCATGATTCATGATTCATGATTTGATTCATGATTCATGATTCGATTCATGATTCATGATTTATGATTCAATTCATGATTCATGATTCGATTCATGATTTATGATTCAATTCATAATTCAATTCATGATTCATGATTCATGATTCATGATTCAATTCATGATTCATGATTCATGATTCGATTCATGATTCATGATTCATGATTCAAATCATGATTCAATTCATGATTCATGATTCAATTCATGATTTATGATTCAATTCATGATTCATGATTCAATTCATGATTCATGATTCGATTCATGATTAATGATTTATGATTCGTTTCATGATTCATGATTCATTTCATGATTCTTGTTTCGATTCATAATTCATGATTCAATTCATGATTCATGATTCAATCCATGATTCATGATTCGATTCATTAATCATGATTCATGATTCATGATTCGATTCATGATTCTTGATTCATTTCATGATTCATGATTCATGATTCAATTCATGATTCATGTTTCGATTCATGATTCATGATTCGATTCATGATTCATGATTCGATTCATGATTCGTGATTCATGATTCATGAATCATGATTCGATTCATGATTCATGATTTATGATTCAATTTATGATTCAAATCATGATTCATGATTCATGATTCAATTCATGATTCATTATTTAATTCATGATTCGATTCATGATTTATGATTCAATTCATGATTCATGATTCATGATTCATTTCATGATTCATGATTCGATTCATGATTCATGATTCATAATTCATGATTCAATTCATGATTCATGATTCGATTTATGATTCATGATTCAATTCATGATTCATGATTTATGATTCAATTCATGATTCAATTCATGATTCATGATTCAATTCATTATTCGAGATTCATGATTCGATTCATGATTCATGATTCATGATTCATGATTCGATTCATGATTCAATTCATGATTCATGATTCATGATTCATGATTCAATTCATGATTCAATTCATGATTCATGATTCATGATTCGATTCATGATTCATGATTCGATTCATGATTCATGATTCAATTTATGATTCATGATTTGATTCATGATTCATGATTCAATTCATGAATCATGATTCATGATTCATGATTCAATTCATGATTCATGATTCATGATTAAATTCATGATTCATTTCATGATTCATGATTCAATTCATGATTCATTTCATGATTCATGATTCAATTCATTATTCATGATTCATGATTCAATTCATGATTCATTTCATGATTCATGATTCAATTCATGATTCATTTCATGATTCATGATTCATGATTTAATTCATGATTAATGATTCATGATTCAATTCATGATTCATGATGCAATTCATGATTCATGATTATATTCATGATTCATGATTCAATTCATGATTCATGATTCGATTTATGATTCATGATTCAATTCATGATTCATGATTCATGATTTGATTCATGATTCATGATTCATAATTCATTATTCGATTTATGATTCATGATTCAATTCATGATTCATGATTCATGATTTGATTCATGATTCATGATTCATAATTCATTATTCGATTTATGATTCATGATTCATGATTTAATTCATGATTCATGATTCATGATTCATAATTCATGATTCGATTCATGATTCATGATTCTTGATTTAATTCATGATTTATGATTCAATTTATGATTCATGATTCAATTCATGATTCAATTCATGATTCAATTCATGATTCATTTTTCAATTCATGATTCGAGATTCATGATTCGATTCCTGATTCATGATTCAATTCATGATTCATGATTCAATTCATGATTCATGATTCAATTCATGATTCATTTCATGATTCATGATTCGATTCATGATTCATGATTCGATTCATGATTCATTATTCGATTCATGATTCATGATTCGATTCATGATTCATGATTCATAATTCATAATTCAATTCATGATTCATGTTTCATGATTCAATTCATGATTCATGATTCAATTCATGATTCATGATTCGATGCATGATTCATGATTAAGGATTCATGATTCATGATTCGATTCATGATTCATGATTCATGATACAATTCATGATTCATGATTCGATTCATGATTCATGATTCATGATTAAATTCATGATTCATGATTCTATTCATGATTCATGATTCAATTCATGATTCATGATTTATGATTCAATTCATGATTCAATTCATGATTCATGATTCAATTCATGATTCGAGATTCATGATTTGATTCATGATTCAATTCATGATACATGATTCGATTCATGATTTAATTCATGATTCAATTCATGATTCATGATTCATGATTCGATTCATGATTCATGATTCAATTTATGATTCATGATTTAATTCATGATTCATGATTCAATTTATGAATCATGATTCATGATTCGATTCATGATTCATGATTCATGATTCAAATCATGATTCAAATCATGATTCATGATTCAATTCATGATTTATGATTCAATTCATGATTCATGATTCAATTCATGATTCATGATTCGATTCATGATTAATGATTTATGATTCGTTTCATGATTCATGATTCATTTCATGATTCGTGTTTCGGTTCATAATTCATGAATCAATTCATGATTCATGATTCAATTCATGATTCATGATTCGATTCATTATTCATGACTCATGATTCATGATTCTTGATTCAATTCATGATTCATGTTTTGATTCATGATTCGATTCATGATTCATGATTCATAATTCATGATTCAATTTGAGATTCATGATTCGATTCATGATTCATGATTCAATTTATGATTCATGATTTGATTCATGATTCATGATTCAATTCATGAATCATGATTCATGATTCAATTCATGATTCATGATTCATGATTAAATTCATGATTCATTTCATGATTCATGAATCAATTCATGATTCATTTCATGATTCAATTCATTATTCATGATTCATGATTCAATTCATGATTCATTTCATGATTCATGATTCAATTCATGATTCATTTCATGATTCATGATTCATGATTTAATTCATGATTAATGATTCATGATTCAATTCATGATTCATGATGCAATTCATGATTCATGATTATATTCATGATTCATGATTGAATTCATGATTCATGATTCGATTTATGATTCATGATTCAATTCATGATTCATGATTCATGATGCAATTCATGATTCATGATTCATAATTCATTATTCGATTTATGATTCATGATTCATGATTTAATTCATGATTCATGATTCAATTCATGATTCATGATTCGATTCATGATTCATGATTCATGATTCATAATTCATGATTCGATTCATGATTCATGATTCTTGATTTAATTCATGATTTATGATTCAATTTATGATTCATGATTCAATTCATGATTCAATTCATGATTCATTTTTCAATTCATGATTCGAGATTCATGATTCAATTCATGATTCATGATTCAATTCATGATTCATGATTCAATTCATGATTCATTTCATGATTCATGATTCGAATTATGATTCATGATTCGATTCATGATTCATTATTCGATTCATGATTCATGATTCGATTCATGATTCATGATTCATAATTCATGATTCAATTCATGATTCATGTTTCATGATTCAATTCATGATTCATGATTCAATTCATGATTCATGATTCGATTCATGATTCATGATTCAGGATTCATGATTCATGATTCGATTCATGATTCATGATTCATGATACAATTTATGATTCATGATTCGATTCATGATTCATGATTCATGATTAAATTCATGATTCATGATTCGATTCATGATTCTTGATTCATGATTCGATTTATGATTCATGATTCAATTCATGATTCATGATTTATGATTCAATTCATGATTCAATTCATGATTCATGATTCAATTCATGATTCGAGATTCATGATTCGATTCATGATTCATGATTCAATTCATGATACATGATTCGATTCATGATTTAATTCATGATTCAATTCATGATTCATGATTCATGATTCGATTCATGATTCAATTTATGATTCATGATTTAATTCATGATTCATGATTCAATTTATGAATCATGATTCATGATTCGATTCATGATTCATGATTCATGATTCAAATCATGATTCAAATCATGATTCATGATTCAATTCATGATTTATGATTCAATTCATGATTCATGATTCAATTCATGATTCATGATTCGATTCATGATTAATGATTTATGATTCGTTTCATGATTCATGATTCATTTCATGATTCGTGTTTCGATTCATAATTCATGATTCAATTCATGATTCATGATTCAATTCATGATTCATGATTCGATTCATTATTCATGATTCATGATTCATGATTCATGATTCAATTCATGATTCATGTTTCGATTCATGATTCATGATTCGATTCATATTTCATGATTCATAATTCATGATTCAATTCATGATTCATGATTCATGATTCATGATTCAGTTCATGATTCATGATTCAATTCATGATTCATGATTCGATTCATGATTCATGATTCGATTCATGATTCATGATTTATGATTCAATTCATGATTCATGATTCAATTCATGATTCATGATTCAATTCATGATTTATGATTTATGAATCAATTTTTGAATTAATTCATGGTTCATGATTCATGATTCATGATTCATGATTCGATTCATGATTCATGATTCAATTCATGATTCATGATTCATTATTTAATTCATGATTTGATTCATGATTTATGATTCAATTCATGATTTATGATTCAATTCATGATTCAATTCATGATTCATGATTCAATTCATTATTCGAGATTCATGATTCGATTCATGATTCATGATTCATGATTCATGATTCGATTCATGATTCAATTCATGATTCAATTCATGAATCATGATTCATGATTCATGATTCGATTCATGATTCATGATTCAATTCATGATTCAATTCATGATTTATGATTCATGATTTAATTCATGATTAATGATTCATGATTCATGATGCAATTCATGATTCATGATTTAATTCATGATTAATGATTCATGATTCATGATGCAATTCATGATTCATGATTATATTAATGATTCATGATTCAATTCATGATTCATGATTCAATTCATGATTTATGATTCGATTCATGATTCATGATTCATGATTCATAATTCATGATTCGATTCATGATTCATGATTCTTGATTTAATTCATGATTCATGATTCAATTCATGATTCATGATTCAATTCATGATTCAATTCATGATTCAATTCATGATTCATTTTTCAATTCATGATTCGAGATTCATGATTCGATTCATGATTCATGATTCAATTCATGATTCATGATTCAATTCATGATTCATGATTCAATTCATGATTCATGATTCAATTCATGATTCATTTCATGATTCATGATTCGATTCATGATTCATGATTCGATTCATGATTCATGATTCGATTCATGATTCATGATTCATAATTCATGATTCAATTCATGATTCATGTTTCATGATTCAATTCATGATTCATGATTCAATTCATGATTCATGATTCGATTCATGATTCATGATTCAGGATTCATGATTCATGATTCGATTCATGATTCATGATTCATGATACAATTCATGATTCATGATTCGATTCATGATTCATGATTAAATTCATGATTCATGATTCGATTCATGATTCTTGATTCATGATTCGATTCATGATTCATGATTCAATTCATGATTCATGATTCGATTTATGATTCATGATTAAATTCATGATTCATGATTTATGATTCAATTCCTGATTCAATTTATGATTTATGATTCAATTCATGATTCGAGATTCATGATTCGATTCATGATTCATGATTCAATTCATGATACATGATTCGATTCATGATTTAATTCATGATTCAATTCATGATTCATGATTCATGATTCAATTCATGATACATGATTCGATTCATGATTCAATTTATGATTCATGATTTAATTCATGATTCATGATTTAATTCATGAATCATGATTCGATTCATGATTCATGATTCAAATCATGATTCAAATCATGATTCATGATTCAATTCATGATTTATGATTCAATTCATGATTCATGATTCAATTCATGATTCATGATTCGATTCATGATTAATGATTTATGATTCGTTTCATGATTCATGATTCATTTCATGATTCGTGTTTCGATTCATAATTCATGATTCAATTCATGATTCATGATTCAATTCATGATTCATGATTCGATTCATTTTTCATGATTCATGATTCATGATTCGATTCATGATTCTTGATTCATTTCATGATTCATGATTCATGATTCAATTCATGATTCATGTTTCGATTCATGATTCATGATTCGATTCATGATTCATGATTCATAATTCATGATTCAATTCATGATTCATGATTCATGAATTATGATTCAGTTCATGATTCATGATTCAATTCATGATTCATGATTCGATTCATGATTCATGATTCATGATTCGATTCATGATTCATGATTCGATTCATGATTCATGATTTATAATTCAATTCATGATTCATGATTCAATTCATGATTCATGATTCAATTCATGATTTATGATTTATGAATCAATTTTTAAATTAATTCATGGTTCATGATTCATGATTCAATTCATGATTTATGATTTATGAATCAATTTTTAAATTAATTCATGGTTCATGATTCATGATTCATGATTCATGATTCGATTCATGATTCATGATTCAATTCATGATTCATGATTCATTATTTAATTCATGATTTGATTCATGATTTATGATTCAATTCATGATTTATGATTCATGATTCATTTCATGATTCATGATTCGATTCATGATTCATGATTCATAATTCATGATTCAATTCATGATTCATGATTCTATTCATGATTCATGATTCAATTCATGATTCATGATTTATGATTCAATTCATGATTCAATTCATGATTCATGATTCAATTCATGATTCATGATTCGATTCATTATTCATGATTCATGATTCATGATTCGATTCATGATTCTTGATTCATTTCATGATTCATGATTCATGATTCAATTCATGATTCATGATTCATGATTCATTATTCAGTTCATGATTCATGATTCGATTCATTATTCATGATTCATGATTTATGATTCATGATTCATGATTTGATTCATGATTCATGATTCAATTCATGATTCATGATTCATTATTTAATTCATGATTTGATTCATGATTTATGATTCAATTCATGATTTATGATTCAATTCATGATTTATGATTCAATTCATGATTCAATTCATGATTCATGATTCAATTCATTATTCGAGATTCATGATTCGATTCATGATTCAATTCATGATTCATGATTCATGATTCATGATTCAATTCATGATTCAATTCATGATTCATGATTCATGATTCGATTCATGATTCATGATTCGATTCATGATTCATGATTCATAATTCATGATTCAATTCATGATTCATGATTCATGATTCATTATTCAGTTCATGATTCATGATTCGATTCATTATTCATGATTCATGATTTATGATTCATGATTCATGATTCGATTCATGATTCATGATTCAATTCATGATTCATGATTCATTATTTAATTCATGATTTGATTCATGATTTATGATTCAATTCATGATTTATGATTCAATTCATGATTCATGATTCAATTCATTATTCGAGATTCATGATTCGATTCATGATTCAATTCATGATTCATGATTCATGATTCATGATTCAATTCATGATTCAATTCATGAATCATGATTCATGATTCATGATTCAATTCATGATTCATGATTCATGATTAAATTCATGATTCATTTCATGATTCATGATTCAATTCATGATTCATTTCATGATTCATGATTCAATTCATTATTCATGATTCATGATTCAATTCATGATTCATTTCATGATTCATGATTCAATTCATGATTCATTTCATGATTCATGATTCATGATTTAATTCATGATTAATGATTCATGATTCAAATCATGATTCATGATGCAATTCATGATTCATGATTATATTCATGATTCATGATTGAATTCATGATTCATGATTCGATTTATGATTCATGATTCAATTCATGATTCATGATTCATGATTTGATTCATGATTCATGATTCATAATTCATTATTCGATTTATGATTCATGATTCATGATTTAATTCATGATTCATGATTCAATTCATGATTCATGATTCTATTCATGATTCATGATTTATGATTCATAATTCATGATTCGATTCATGATTCATGATTCTTGATTTAATTCATGATTTATGATTCAATTTATGATTCATGATTCAATTCATGATTCAATTCATGATTCAATTCATGATTCATTTTTCAATTCATGATTCGAGATTCATGATTCAATTCATGATTCATGATTCAATTCATGATTCATGATTCAATTCATGATTCATTTCATGATTCATGATTCGATTCATGATTCATGATTCGATTCATGATTCATTATTCGATTCATGATTCATGATTCGATTCATGATTCATGATTCATAATTCATGATTCAATTCATGATTCATGTTTCATGATTCAATTCATGATTCATGATTCAATTCATGAATCATGATTCGATTCATGATTCATGATTCAGGATTCATGATTCATGATTCGATTCATGATTCATGATTCATGATACAATTTATGATTCATGATTCGATTCATGATTCATGATTCATGATTAAATTCATGATTCATGATTCGATTCATGATTCTTGATTCATGATTCGATTCATGATTCAATTCATGATTCATGATTTATGATTCAATTCATGATTCAATTCATGATTCATGATTCAATTCATGATTCGAGATTCATGATTCGATTCATGATTCATGATTCAATTCATGATACATGATTCGATTCATGATTTAATTCATGATTCAATTCATGATTCATGATTCATGATTCGATTCATGATTTATGATTCAATTTATGATTCATGATTTAATTCATGATTCATGATTCAATTAATGAATCATGATTCATGATTCGATTCATGATTCATGATTCATGATTCATGATTCAAATCATGATTCAAATCATGATTCATGATTCAATTCATGATTTATGATTCAATTCATGATTCATGATTCAATTCATGATTCATGATTCGATTCATGATTAATGATTTATGATTCGTTTCATGATTCATGATTCATTTCATGATTCGTGTTTCGATTCATAATTCATGATTCAATTCATGATTCATGATTCAATTCATGATTCATGATTCGATTCATTATTCATGCTTCATGATTCATGATTCATGATTCAATTCATGATTCATGTTTCGATTCATGATTCATGATTCGATTCATGATTCATGATTCATAATTCATGATTCAATTCATGATTCATGATTCATGATTCATGATTCAGTTCATGATTCATGATTCAATTCATGATTCATGATTCGATTCATGATTCATGATTCGATTCATGATTCATGATTTATGATTCAATTCATGATTCATGATTCAATTCATGATTCATGATTCAATTCATGATTTATGATTTATGAATCAATTTTTGAATTAATTCATGGTTCATGATTCATGATTCATGATTCATGATTCGATTCATGATTCAATTCATGATTCATGATTCATTATTTAATTCATGATTTGATTCATGATTTATGATTCAATTCATGATTTATGATTCAATTCATGATTCAATTCATGATTCATGATTCAATTCATTATTCGAGATTCATGATTCGATTCATGATTCATGATTCATGATTCATGATTCGATTCATGATTCAATTCATGATTCATGATTCATGATTCATGATTCAATTCATGATTCAATTCATGATTCATGATTCATGATTCATGATTCGATTCATGATTCATGATTCAATTCATGATTCATTTCATGATTTATGATTCATGATTTAATTCATGATTAATGATTCATGATTCATGATGCAATTCATGATTCATGATTAAATTAATGATTCATGATTCAATTCATGATTCATGATTCAATTCATGATTTATGATTCGATTCATGATTCATGATTCATGATTCATAATTCATGATTCGATTCATGATTCATGATTCTTGATTTAATTCATGATTCATGATTCAATTCATGATTCATGATTCAATTCATGATTCAATTCATGATTCAATTCATGATTCATTTTTCAATTCATGATTCGAGATTCATGATTCGATTCATGATTCATGATTCAATTCATGATTCATGATTCAATTCATGATTCATGATTCAATTCATGATTCATGATTCAATTCATGATTCATTTCATGATTCATGATTCGATTCATGATTCATGATTCGATTCATGATTCATGATTCGATTCATGATTCATGATTCATAATTCATGATTCAATTCATGATTCATGTTTCATGATTCAATTCATGATTCATGATTCAATTCATGATTCATGATTCGATTCATGATTCATGATTCAGGATTCATGATTCATGATTCGATTCATGATTCATGATTCATGATACAATTCATGATTCATGATTAAATTCATGATTCATGATTCGATTCATGATTCTTGATTCATGATTCGATTCATGATTCATGATTCAATTCATGATTCATGATTCGATTTATGATTCATGATTAAATTCATGATTCATGATTTATGATTCAATTCCTGATTCAATTCATGATTCATGATTCAATTCATGATTCGAGATTCATGATTCGATTCATGATTCATGATTCAATTCATGATACATGATTCGATTCATGATTTAATTCATGATTCAATTCATGATTCATGATTCATGATTCAATTCATGATACATGATTCGATTCATGATTCAATTTATGATTCATGATTTAATTCATGATTCATGATTTAATTCATGAATCATGATTCGATTCATGATTCATGATTCATGATTCATGATTCAAATCATGATTCAAATCATGATTCATGATTCAATTCATGATTTATGATTCAATTCATGATTCATGATTCAATTCATGATTCATGATTTGATTCATGATTAATGATTTATGATTCGTTTCATGATTCATGATTCATTTCATGATTCGTGTTTCGATTCATAATTCATGATTCAATTCATGATTCATGATTCAATTCATTTTTCATGATTCATGATTCATGATTCGATTCATGATTCTTGATTCATTTCATGATTCATGATTCATGATTCATGATTCAATTCATGATTCATGTTTCGATTCATGATTCATGATTCGATTCATGATTCATGATTCATAATTCATGATTCAATTCATGATTCATGATTCATGATTCGATTCATGATTCATGATTCGATTCATTATTCATGATTTATGATTCAATTCATGATTCATGATTCAAATCATGATTCATGATTCAATTCATGATTTATGATTTATGAATCAATTTTTGAATTAATTCATGGTTCATGATTCATGATTCATGAATCATGATTCGATTCATGATTCATGATTCAATTCATGATTAATGATTCATTATTTAATTCATGATTTGATTCATGATTTATGATTCAATTCATGATTTATGATTCATGATTCATTTCATGATTCATGATTCGATTCATGATTCATGATTCATAATTCATGATTCAATTCATGATTCATGATTCTATTCATGATTCATGATTCAATTCATGATTCATGATTTATGATTCAATTCATGATTCAATTCATGATTCATGATTCAATTCATGATTCATGATTCGATTCATTATTCATGATTCATGATTCATGATTCGATTCATGATTCTTGATTCATTTCATGATTCATGATTCATGATTCAATTCATGATTCATGTTTCGATTTATGATTCATGATTCGATTCATGATTCATGATTCAATTCATGATTCAATTCATGATTCATTATTCAGTTCATGATTCATGATTCGATTCATTATTCATGATTCATGATTCATGATTCGATTCATGATTCTTGATTCATTTCATGATTCATGATTCAATTCATGATTCATGTTTCGATTCATGATTCATGATTCGATTCATGATTCATGATTTATGATTCAATTCATGATTCATGATTCGATTCATTATTCATGATTCATGATTCATGATTCAATTCATGATTCATGATTCAATTCATGATTCATGATTCAATTCATGATTCATGATTCAATTCATGATTCATTTCATGATTCATGATTCGATTCATGATTCATGATTCGATTCATGATTCATAATTCATGATTCAATTCATGATTCATGTTTCATGATTCAATTCATGATTCATGATTCAATTCATGATTCATGATTCGATTCATGATTCATGATTCAGGATTCATGATTCATGATTCGATTCATGATTCATGATTCATGATACAATTCATGATTCATGATTCATGATTAAATTCATGATTCATGATTCGATTCATGATTCATGATTCAGGATTCATGATTCATGATTCGATTCATGATTCATGATTCATGATACAATTCATGATTCATGATTCATGATTAAATTCATGATTCATGATTCGATTAATGATTCTTGATTCATGATTCGATTCATGATTCATGATTCATGATTCAATTCATGATTCATGATTCGATTTATGATTCATGATTCAATTCATGATTCATGATTTATGATTCAATTCATGATTCATGATTCAATTCATGATTCGAGATTCATGATTCGATTCATGATTCATGATTCAATTCATGATTCATGATTCGATTCATGATTAATGATTTATGATTCGTTTCATGATTCATGATTCATTTCATGATTCGTGTTTCGATTCATAATTCATGATTCAATTCATGATTCATGATTCAATTCATGATTCATGATTCGATTCATTATTCATAATTCATGATTCGATTCATGATTCTTGATTCATTTCATGATTCATGATTCATGATTCAATTCATGATTCATGTTTCGATTCATGATTCATGATTCGATTCATGATTCATGATTCATAATTCATGATTCAATTCATGATTCATGATTCATGATTCAGTTCATGATTCATGATTCAATGCATGATTCATGATTCGATTCATGATTCATGATTCATGATTCGATTCATGATTCATGATTCGATTCATGATTCATGATTTATGATTCAATTCATGATTCATGATTCGATTCATGATTCATGATTCAATTCATGATTTATGATTTATGAATCAATTTATGATTCAATTCATGGTTCATGATTCATGATTCATGATTCATGATTCATGATTCGATTCATGATTCATGATTCAATTCATGATTCATGATTCATTATTTAATTCATGATTTGATTCATGATTTATGATTTAATTCATGATTCATGATTCAATTCATGATTCATGATTCGATTTATGATTTATGATTCAATTCATGATTCATGATTCATGATTCGATTCATGATTCAGGATTCATGATTCATGATTCATGATTCAATTCATGATTCATGATTCATGATTCGATTCATGATTCATGATTCATGATTCATGATTGAAATCATGATTCAATTCATGATTCATGATTCAATTCATGATTTATGATTCAATTCATGATTAATAATTCAATTCATGATTCATGATTCGATTCATGATTAATGATTTATGATTCGTTTCATGATTCATGATTCATTTCATGATTCTTGTTTCGATTCATAATTCATGATTCAATTCATGATTCATGATTCAATCCATGATTCATGATTCGATTCATTATTCATGATTCATGATTCATGATTCGATTCATGATTCGATTCATTATTCATGATTCATGATTCATGATTCGATTCATGATTCTTGATACATTTCATGATTCATGATTCATGATTCAATTCATGATTCATGTTTCGATTCATGATTCATGATTCGATTCATGATTCATGATTCGATTCATGATTCGTGATTCATGATTCATGAATCATGATTCGATTCATGATTCATGATTTATGATTCAATTTATGATTCAATTCATGATTCATGATTCATGATTCATGATTCGATTCATGATTCATGATTCAATTTGTGATTCATGATTCATGATTCGATTCATGATTCATGATTCGATTCATGATTCATGATTTATGATTCAATTCATGATTCATGATTCGATTCATGATTCATGATTCAATTCATGATTTATGATTTATGAATCAATTTATGATTCAATTCATGGTTCATGATTCATGATTCATGATTCATGATTCATGATTCGATTCATGATTCATGATTCAATTCATGATTCATGATTCATTATTTAATTCATGATTTGATTCATGATTTATGATTTAATTCATGATTCATGATTCAATTCATGATTCATGATTCGATTTATGATTTATGATTCAATTCATGATTCATGATTCATGATTCGATTCATGATTCATGATTCATGATTCATGATTCATGATTCATGATTCAATTCATGATTCATGATTCATGATTCGATTCATGATTCATGATTCATGATTCATGATTCAAATCATGATTCAATTCATGATTCATGATTCAATTCATGATTTATGATTCAATTCATGATTAATAATTCAATTCATGATTCATGATTCGATTCATGATTAATGATTTATGATTCGTTTCATGATTCATGATTCATTTCATGATTCTTGTTTCGATTCATAATTCATGATTCAATTCATGATTCATGATTCAATCCATGATTCATGATTCGATTCATTATTCATGATTCATGATTCATGATTCGATTCATGATTCGATTCATTATTCATGATTCATGATTCATGATTCGATTCATGATTCTTGATACATTTCATGATTCATGATTCATGATTCAATTCATGATTCATGTTTCGATTCATGATTCATGATTCGATTCATGATTCATGATTCGATTCATGATTCGTGATTCATGATTCATGAATCATGATTCGATTCATGATTCATGATTTATGATTCAATTTATGATTCAATTCATGATTCATGATTCATGATTCATGAATCGATTCATGATTCATGATTCAATTCATGATTCATGATTCATGATTCAATTCATGATTCATGATTCATTATTTAATTCATGATTCGATTCATGATTTATGATTCAATTCATGATTCATGACTCATTTCATGATTCATGATTCGATTCATGATTAGTGATTCATAATTCATGATTCAATTCATGATTCATGATTCGATTTATGATTCATGATTCAATTCAGGATTCATGATTTATGATTCCATTCATGATTCAATACATGATTCATGATTCATGATTCGATTCATGATTCATGATTCAATTCATGATTCATGATTCATGATTCATGATTCAATTCATGATTCATGATTCGATTCATGATTCGTGATTCATGATTCATGAATCATGATTCAATTCATGATTCATGATTTATGATTCAATTTATGATTCAATTCATGATTCATGATTCATGATTCATGATTCGATTCATGATTCATGATTCAATTCATGATTCATGATTCATTATTTAATTCATGATTCGATTCATGATTTATGATTCAATTTATGATTCATGATTCATGATTCATTTCATGATTCATGATTCGATTCATGATTCATGATTCGATTTATGATTCATGATTCAATTCCTGATTCATGATTTATGATTCAATTCATGATTCAATTCATGATTCATGATTCAATTCATTATTCGAGATTCATGATTCATGATTCATGATTCATGATTCGATTCATGATTCAATTCATGATTCATAATTCATGATTCATGATTCAATTCATGATTCAATTCATGATTCATGATTCATGATTCATGATTCGATTCATGATTCATGATTCGATTCATGTTTCATGATTCAATTTATGATTCATGATTTGATTCATGATTCATGATTCAATTCATGAATCATGATTCATGATTCAATTCATGATTCATGATTCATGATTAAATTCATGATTCATTTCATGATTCATGATTCAATTCATTATTCATAATTTATGATTCAATTCATGATTCATGATTCATGATTAAATTCATGATTCATGATTCAATTCATGATTCATGATTCAATTCATGATTCAATTCATGATTCAATTCATGATTCATTTTTCAATTCATGATTCGAGATTCATGATTCGATTCATGATTCATGATTCAATTCAAGATTCATGATTCAATTCATGATTCATGATTCAATTCATGATTCATTTCATGATTCATGATTCGATATATGATTCATGATTCGATTCATGATTCATGATTCGAATTATGATTCATGATTCGATTCATGATTCATGATTCATAATTCATAATTCATGATTCATGTTTCATGATTCAATTCATGATTCATGATTCAATTCATGATTCATGATTCGATTCATGATTCATGATTCAGGATTCATGATTCATGATTCATGATTCATGATACAATTCATGATTCATGATACAATTCATGATTCATGATTCGATTCATGATTAAATTCATGATTCATGATTCGATTCATGATTCTTGATTCATGATTCGATTCATGATTCATGATTCATGATTCAATTCATGATTCATGATTCGATTTATGATTCATGATTCAATTCATGATTCATGATTTATGATTCAATTCATGATTCAATTCATGATTCATTATTCAATTCATGATTCGAGATTCATGATTCGATTCATGATTCATGATTCAATTCATGATACATGATTCGATTCATGATTTTATTCATGATTCGATTCATGATTCATGATTCGATTCATGATTCATGATTCAATTTATGATTCATGATTTAATTCATGATTCATGATTCAATTCATGAATCATGATTCATGATTCGATTCATGATTCATGATTCATGATTCATGATTCAAATCATGATTCAAATCATGATTCATGAATCAATTCATGATTTATGATTTAATTCATGATTCATGATTCAATTCATGATTCATGATTCGATTCATAATTCATGATTCAATTCATGATTCATGATTCAGTTCATGATTCATGATTCGATTCATTATTCATGATTCATGATTCATGATTCGATTCATGATTCTTGATTCATTTCATGATTAATGATTCATGATTCATGATTCAATTCATGATTCATGTTTCGATTCATGATTCATGATTCGATTCATGATTCATGATTCATAATTCATGATTCAATTCATGATTCATGATTCATGATTCATGATTCAGTTCATGATTCATGATTCAATTCATGATTCATGATTCGATTCATGATTCATGATTCATGATTCGATTCATGATTCATGATTCGATTCATGATTCATGATTTATGATTCAATTCATGATTCATGATTCAATTCATGATTCATGATTCAATTCATGATATATGATTTATGAATCAATTTTTGAATTAATTCAAGGTTCATGATTCATTTTTATGATTCATGGTTCGATTCATGATTCATAATTCAATTCATGATTCAATTCATGATTCATGATTCAAATTATTATTCGAGATTCATGATTCGATTCATGATTCATGATTCATGATTCGATTCATGATTCAATTCATGATTCATGATTCATGATTCATGATTCAATTCATGATTCAATTCATGATTCATGATTCATGATTCATGATTCGATTCATGATTCATGATTCAATTCATGATTCATGATTCATGATTTAATTCATGATTAATGATTCATGATTCAATTCATGATTCATGATGCAATTCATGATTCATGATTATATTTATGATTCATGATTCAATTCATGATTCATGATTCGATTTATGATTCATGATTTAATTCATGATTCATGATTCATGATTTGATTCATGATTCATGATTCATAATTCATTATTCGATTTATGATTCATGATTCATGATTTAATTCATGATTCATGATTCAATTCATGATTTATGATTCGATTCATGATTCATGATTCATGATTCATAATTCATGATTCGATTCATGATTCATGATTCTTGATTTAATTCATGATTCATGATTCAATTCATGATTCATGATTGAATTCATGATTCAATTCATGATTCAATTCATGATTCATTTTTCAATTCATGATTCGAGATTCATGATTCGATTCATGATTCATGATTGAATTCATGATTCATGATTCAATTCATGATTCATGATTCAATTCATGATTCATTTCATGATTCATGATTCGATTCATGATTCATGATTCGATTCATGATTCATGATTCGATTCATGATTCATGATTCGATTCATGATTCATGATTCATAATTCATGATTCAATTCATGATTCATGTTTCATGATTCAATTGATGATTCATGATTCAATTGATGATTCATGATTCGATTCATGATTCATGATTCATGATTAAATTCATGATTCATGATGCGATTCATGATTCTTGATTAATGATTCGATTCATGATTCATGATTCATGATTCAATTCATGATTCATGATTCGATTTATGATTCATGATTCAATTCATGATTTATGATTTATGATTCAATTTCTGATTCAATTCATGATTCATGATTCAATTCATGATTCGAGATTCATGATTCGATTCATGATTCATGATTCAATTCATGATACATGATTCGATTCATGATTTAATTCATGATTCAATTCATGATTCATGATTCATGATTCGATTCATGATTCATGTTTCAATTTATGATTCATGATTTAATTCATGATTCATGATTTAATTCATGATTCAATTCATGATTCGATTCATGATTCATGATTCAAATCATGATTCAAATCATGATTCATGATTCAATTCATGATTTATGATTCAATTCATGATTCATGATTCAATTCATGATTCATGATTCGATTCATGATTAATGATTTATGATTCGTTTCATGATTCATGATTCATTTCATGATTCATGATTCGATTCATGATTTATGATTCAATTCATGATTCATGATTCAATTCATGATTCATGATTCGATTCATTTTTCATGATTCATGATTCATGATTCAATTCATGATTCATGTTTCGATTCATGATTCATGATTCGATTCATGATTCATGATTCATGATTCAATTCATGATTCATGATTCATGATTCATGATTCAGTTCATGATTCATGATTCAATTCATGATTCATGATTCGATTCATGATTCATGATTCAATTGATGATTCATGATTCGATTCATGATTCATGATTCATGATTAAATTCATGATTCATGATTCGATTCATGATTCTTGATTAATGATTCGATTCATGATTCATGATTCAATTCATGATTCATGATTTATGATTCAATTTCTGATTCAATTCATGATTCATGATTCAATTCATGATTCGAGATTCATGATTCGATTCATGATTCATGATTCAATTCATGATACATGATTCGATTCATGATTTAATTCATGATTCAATTCATGATTCATGATTCGATTCATGATTCATGTTTCAATTTATGATTCATGATTTAATTCATGATTCATGATTTAATTCATGATTCAATTCATGATTCGATTCATGATTCATGATTCATGATTCATGATTCAAATCATGATTCAAATCATGATTCATGATTCAATTCATGATTTATGATTCAATTCATGATTCATGATTCAATTCATGATTCATGATTCGATTCATGATTAATGATTTATGATTCGTTTCATGATTCATGATTCGATTCATGATTTATGATTCAATTCATGATTCATGATTCAATTCATGATTCATGATTCGATTCATTTTTCATGATTCATGATTCATGATTCAATTCATGATTCATGTTTCGATTCATGATTCATGATTCGATTCATGATTCATGATTCATAATTCAATTCATGATTCATGATTCAATTCATGATTCAATTCATGATTCATTATTCAATTCATGATTCGAGATTCATGATTCGATTCATGATTCATGATTCAATTCATGATACATGATTCGATTCATGATTTTATTCATGATTTAATTCATGATTCATGATTCATGATTCATGATTCGATTCATGATTCATGATTCGATTCATGATTCATGATTCAATTTATGATTCATGATTTAATTCATGATTCATGATTCAATTCATGAATCATGATTCATGATTCGATTCATGATTCATGATTCATGATTCATGATTCAAATCATGATTCAAATCATGATTCATGAATCAATTCATGATTTATGATTTAATTCATGATTCATGATTCAATTCATGATTCATGATTCGATTCATGATTAATGATTTATGATTCGTTTCATGATTCATGATTCATTTCATGATTCGTGTTTCGATTCATAATTCATGATTCAATTCATGATTCATGATTCAGTTCATGATTCATGATTCGATTCATTATTCATGATTCATGATTCATGATTCGATTCATGATTCTTGATTCATTTCATGATTAATGATTCATGATTCATGATTCAATTCATGATTCATGTTTCGATTCATGATTCATGATTCGATTCATGATTCATGATTCATAATTCATGATTCAATTCATGATTCATGATTCATGATTCATGATTCAGTTCATGATTCATGATTCAATTCATGATTCGATTCATGATTCATGATTCATGATTCGATTCATAATTCATGATTCGATTCATGATTCATGATTTATGATTCAATTAATGATTCATGATTCAATTCATGATTCATGATTCAATTCATGATTTATGATTTATGAATCAATTTTTGAATTAATTCAAGGTTCATGATTCATGATTCATGATTCATGGTTCGATTCATGATTCATGATTCAATTCATGATTCATGATTCATTATTTAATTCATGATTTGATTCATGAGTTATGATTCAATTCATGATTTATGATTCAATTCATGATTCAATTCATGATTCATGATTCAAATTATTATTCGAGATTCATGATTCGATTCATGATTCATGATTCATGATTCATGATTCGATTCATGATTCAATTCATGATTCATTATTCATGATTCATGATTCAATTCATGATTCAATTCATGATTCATGATTCATGATTCATGATTCGATTCATGATTCATGATTCAATTCATGATTCATTTCATGATTCATGATTCATGATTTAATTCATGATTAATGATTCATGATTCAATTCATGATTCATGATGCAATTCATGATTCATGATTATATTTATGATTCATGATTCAATTCATGATTCATGATTCGATTTATGATTCATGATTCAATTCATGATTCATGATTCATGATTTGATTCATGATTCATGATTCATAATTCATTATTCGATTTATGATTCATGATTCATGATTTAATTCATGATTCATGATTCAATTCATGATTTATGATTCGATTCATGATTCATGATTCATGATTCATAATTCATGATTCGATTCATGATTCATGATTCTTGATTTAATTCATGATTCATGATTCAATTCATGATTCATGATTGAATTCATGATTCAATTCATGATTCAATTCATGATTCATTTTTCAATTCATGATTCGAGATTCATGATTCGATTCATAATTCATGATTCATGATTCAATTCATGATTCATGATTCAATTCATGATTCATTTCATGATTCATGATTCGATTCATGATTCATGATTCGATTCATGATTCATGATTCGATTCATGATTCATGATTCGATTCATGATTCATGATTCATAATTCATGATTCAATTCATGATTCATGTTTCATGATTCAATTCATGATTCATGATTCAATTGATGATTCATGATTCGATTCATGATTCATGATTCATGATTAAATTCATGATTCATGATTCGATTCATGATTCTTGATTAATGATTCGATTCATGATTCATGATTCATGATTCAATTCATGATTCATGATTCGATTTATGATTCATGATTCAATTCATGATTCATGATTTATGATTCAATTTCTGATTCAATTCATGATTCATGATTCAATTCATGATTCGAGATTCATGATTCGATTCATGATTCATGATTCAATTCATGATACATGATTCGATTCATGATTTAATTCATGATTCATGATTCATGATTCGATTCATGATTCATGTTTCAATTTATGATTCATGATTTAATTCATGATTCATGATTTAATTCATGATTCAATTCATGATTCGATTCATGATTCATGATTCATGATTCATGATTCAAATAATGATTCAAATCATGATTCATGATTCAATTCATGATTTATGATTCAATTCATGATTCATGATTCAATTCATGATTCATGATTCGATTCATGATTAATGATTTATGATTCGTTTCATGATTCATGATTCATTTCATGATTCATGATTCGATTCATGATTTATGATTCAATTCATGATTCATGATTCAATTCATGATTCATGATTCGATTCATTTTTCATGATTCATGATTCATGATTCAATTCATGATTCATGTTTCGATTCATGATTCATGATTCGATTCATGATTCATGATTCATGATTCAATTCATGATTCATGATTCATGATTCATGATTCAGTTCATGATTCATGATTCAATTCATGATTCATGATTCGATTCATGATTCATGATTCATGATTCATGATTCATGATTCGATTCATGATTCATGATTTATGATTCAATTCACGATTCGATTCATGATTCATGATTTATGATTCAATTCATGATTCATGATTCAATTCATAATTCATGATTCAATTCATGATTCATGATTCATTATTCAGTTCATGATTCATGATTCGATTCATTATTCATGATTCATGATTCATGATTCGATTCATGATTCTTGATTCATTTCATGATTCATGATTCAATTCATGATTCATGTTTCGATTCATGATTCATGATTCGATTCATGATTCATGATTTATGATTCAATTCATGATTCATGATTCGATTCATTATTCATGATTCGATTCATTCATGATTCAATTCATGATTCAATTCATGGTTCATTTTTCAATTCATGATTCGAGATTCATGATTCGATTCATGATTCATGATTCAATTCATGATTCATGATTCAATTCATGATTCATGATTCAATTCATGATTCATGATTCAATTCATGATTCATTTCATGATTCATTATTCGATTCATGATTCATGATTCGATTCATGATTCATGATTCATAATTCATGATTCAATTCATGATTCATGTTTCATGATTCAATTCATGATTCATGATTCAATTCATGATTCATGATTCGATTCATGATTCAGGATTCAGGATTCATGATTCATGATTCGATTCATGATTCATGATTCATGATACAATTCATGATTCATGAATCATGATTAAATTCATGATTCATGATTCGATTAATGATTCTTGATTCATGATTCGATTCATGATTCATGATTCATGATTCAATTCATGATTCATGATTCGATTTATGATTCATGATTCAATTCATGATTCATGATTTATGATTCAATTCATGATTCATGATTCAATTCATGATTTGAGATTCATGATTCGATTCATGATTCATGATTCAATTCATGATTCATGATTCGATTCATGATTAATGATTTATGATTCGTTTCATGATTCATGATTCATTTCATGATTCGTGTTTCGATTCATAATTCATGATTCAATTCATGATTCATGATTCAATTCATGATTCATGATTCGATTCATTATTCATGATTCATGATTCGATTCATGATTCTTGATTCATTTCATGATTCATGATTCATGATTCAATTCATGATTCATGTTTCGATTCATGATTCATGATTCGATTCATGATTCATGATTCATAATTCATGATTCAATTCATGATTCATGATTCATGATTCAGTACATGATTCATGATTCAATGCATGATTCATGATTCGATTCATGATTCATGATTCATGATTCAATTCATGATTCATGATTCAATTCATGATTCATGATTCGATTCATTATTCATGATTCATGATTCGATTCATGATTCTTGATTCATTTCATGATTCATGATTCATGATTCAATTCATGATTCATGTTTCGATTCATGATTCATGATTCGATTCATGATTCATGATTCATAATTCATGATTCAATTCATGATTCATGATTCATGATTCAGTACATGATTCATGATTCAATGCATGATTCATGATTCGATTCATGATTCATGATTCATGATTCGATTCATGATTCATGATTCGATTCATGATTCATGATTTATGATTCAATTCATGATTCATGATTTGATTCATGATTCATGATTCAATTCATGATTTATGATTTATGAATCAATTTATGATTCAATTCATGGTTCATGATTCATGATTCATGATTCATGATTCATGATTCATGATTCGATTCATCATTCATGATTCAATTCATGATTCATGATTCATTATTTAATTCATGATTTGATTCATGATTTATGATTTAATTCATGATTCATGATTCAATTCATGATTCATGATTCGATTTATGATTTATGATTCAATTCATGACTCATTATTCATGATTCGATTCATGATTCATGATTCATGATTCATGATTCAATTCATGATTCATGATTCATGATTCGATTCATGATTCATGATTCATGATTCAAATCATGATTCAATTTATGATTCATGATTCAATTCATGATTTATGATTCAATTCATGATTAATAATTCAATTCATGATTCATGATTCGATTCATGATTAATGATTTATGATTCGTTTCATGATTCATTTCATGATTCTTGTTTCGATTCATAATTCATGATTCAATTCATGATTCATGATTCAATCCATGATTCATGATTCGATTCATTATTCATGATTCATGATTCATGATTCGATTCATGATTCGATTCATTATTCATGATTCATGATTCATGATTCGATTCATGATTCTTGATTCATTTCATGATTCATGATTCATGATTCAATTCATGATTCATGTTTCGATTCATGATTCATGATTCGATTCATGATTCATGATTCGATTCATGATTCATGATTCATGATTCATGAATCATGATTCGATTCATGATTCATGATTTATGATTCAATTTATGATTCAATTCATGATTCATGATTCATGATTCATGATTCGATTCATGATTCATGATTCAATTCATGATTCATGATTCATGATTCAATTCATGATTCATGATTCATTATTTAATTCATGATTCGATTCATGATTTATGATTCAATTCATGACTCATGATTCATTTCATGATTCATGATTCGATTCATGATTAGTGATTCATAATTCATGATTCAATTCATGATTCATGATTCGATTTATGATTCATGATTCAATTCAGGATTCATGATTTATGATTCCATTCATGATTCAATACATGATTCATGATTCATGATTTGATTCATGATTCATGATTCAATTCATGATTCATGATTCATGATTCATGATTCAATTCATGATTCATGATTCGATTCATGATTCGTGATTCATGATTCATGAATCATGATTCAATTAATGATTCATGATTTATGATTCAATTTATGATTCAATTCATGATTCATGATTCATGATTCATGATTCGATTCATGATTCAATTCATGATTCATGATTCATTATTTAATTCATGATTCGATTCATGATTTATGATTCAATTTATGATTCATGATTCATGATTCGATTCATGATTCTTGATTCATTTCATGATTCATGATTCATGATTCAATTCATGATTCATGTTTCGATTCATGATTCATGATTCGATTCATGATTCATGATTCGATTCATGATTCATGATTCATAATTCATGATTCAATTCATGATTCATGATTCATGATTCAGTTCATGATTCATGATTCAATGCATGATTCATGATTCGATTCATGATTCATGATTCATGATTCGATTCATGATTCATGATTCGATTCATGATTCATGATTTATGATTCAATTCATGATTCATGATTCGATTCATGATTCATGATTCAATTCATGATTTATGATTTATGAATCAATTTATGATTCAATTCATGGTTCATGATTCATGATTCATGATTCATGATTCATGATTCGATTCATGATTCATGATTCAATTCATGATTCATGATTCATTATTTAATTCATGATTTGATTCATGATTTATGATTTAATTCATGATTCATGATTCAATTCATGATTCATGATTCGATTTATGATTTATGATTCAATTCATGATTCATGATTCATGATTCGATTCATGATTCATGATTCATGATTCATGATTCATGATTCATGATTCAATTCATGATTCATGATTCATGATTCGATTCATGATTCATGATTCAAATCATGATTCAATTCATGATTCATGATTCAATTCATGATTTATGATTCAATTCATGATTAATAATTCAATTCATGATTCATGATTCGATTCATGATTAATGATTTATGATTCGTTTCATGATTCATTTCATGATTCTTGTTTCGATTCATAATTCATGATTCAATTCATGATTCATGATTCAATCCATGATTCATGATTCGATTCATTATTCATGATTCATGATTCATGATTCGATTCATGATTCGATTCATTATTCATGATTCATGATTCATGATTCGATTCATGATTCTTGATTCATTTCATGATTCATGATTCATGATTCAATTCATGATTCATGTTTCGATTCATGATTCATGATTCGATTCATGATTCATGACTCGATTCATGATTCGTGATTCATGATTCATGAATCATGATTCGATTCATGATTCATGATTTATGATTCAATTTATGATTCAATTCATGATTCATGATTCATGATTCATGATTCGATTCATGATTCATGATTCAATTCATGATTCATGATTCATGATTCAATTCATGATTCATGATTCATTATTTAATTCATGATTCGATTCATGATTTATGATTCAATTCATGATTCATGATTCATTTCATGATTCATGATTCGATTCATGATTAGTGATTCATAATTCATGATTCAATTCATGATTCATGATTCGATTTATGATTCATGATTCAATTCAGGATTCATGATTTATGATTCCATTCATGATTCAATACATGATTCATGATTCATGATTCGATTCAGGATTCATGATTCAATTCATGATTCATGATTCATGATTCATGATTCAATTCATGATTCATGATTCGATTCATGATTCGTGATTCATGATTCATGAATCATGATTCAATTCATGATTCATGATTTATGATTCAATTTATGATTCAATTCATGATTCATGATTCATGATTCATGATTCGATTCATGATTCATGATTCAATTCATGATTCATGATTCATTATTTAATTCATGATTTGATTCATGATTTATGATTCAATTTATGATTCATGATTCATGATTCATTTCATGATTCATGATTCGATTCATGATTCATGATTCATAATTCATGATTCAATTCATGATTCATGATTCGATTTATGATTCATGATTCAATTCAAGATTCATGATTTATGATTCAATTCATGATTCAATACATGATTCATGATTCATGATTCGATTCATGATTCATGATTCGATTTATGATTCATGATTCAATTCATGATTCATGATTTATGATTCAATTCATGATTCAATTCATGATTCATGATTCAATTCATTATTCGAGATTCATGATTCATGATTCATGATTCATGATTCGATTCATGATTCAATTCATGATTCATAATTCATGATTCATGATTCAATTCATGATTCAATTCATGATTCATGATTCATGATTCATGATTCGATTCATGATTCGATTCATGTTTCATGATTCAATTTATGATTCATGATTTGATTCATGATTCATGATTCAATTCATGAATCATGATTCATGATTCAATTCATGATTCATGATTCATGATTAAATTCATGATTCATTTCATGATTCATGATTCAATTCATTATTCATGATTCATGATTCAATTCATGATTCATGATTCATGATTAAATTCATGATTCATGATTCAATTCATGATTCATGATTCAATTCATGATTCATGATTCAATTCATGATTCAATTCATGATTCAATTCATGATTCATTTTTCAATTCATGATTCGAGATTCATGATTCGATTCATGATTCATGATTCAATTCATGATTCATGATTCAATTCATGATTCATGATTCAATTCATGATTCATTTCATGATTCATGATTCAATATATGATTCATGATTCGATTCATGATTCATGATTCGAATTATGATTCATGATTCGATTCATGATTCATGATTCATAATTCATAATTCATGATTCATGTTTCATGATTCAATTCAAGATTCATGATTCGATTCATCATTCATGATTCAGGATTCATGATTCATGATTCATGATTCATGATACAATTCATGATTCATGATACAATTCATGATTCATGATTCGATTCATGATTAAATTCATGATTCATGATTCGATTCATGATTCTTGTTTCATGATTCGATTCATGATTCATGATTCATGATTCAATTCATGATTCATGATTCGATTTATGATTCATGATTCAATTCATGATTCATGATTTATGATTCAATTCATGATTCAATTCATGATTCATTATTCAATTCATGATTCGAGATTCATGATTCGATTCATGATTCATGATTCAATTCATGATACATGATTCGATTCATGATTTTATTCATGATTTAATTCATGATTCATGATTCATGATTCATGATTCGATTCATGATTCATGATTCGATTCATGATTCATGATTCAATTTATGATTCATGATTTAATTCATGATTCATGATTCATGATTCAATTCATGAATCATGATTCATGATTCGATTCATGATTCATGATTCATGATTCATGATTCAAATCATGATTCAAATCATGATTCATGAATCAATTCATGATTTATGATTTAATTCATGATTCATGATTCAATTCATGATTCATGATTCGATTCATGATTAATGATTTATGATTCGTTTCATGATTCATGATTCATTTCATGATTCGTGTTTCGATTCATAATTCATGATTCAATTCATGATTCATGATTCAGTTCATGATTCATGATTCGATTCATTATTCATGATTCATGATTCATGATTCGATTCATGATTCTTGATTCATTTCATGATTAATGATTCATGATTCATGATTCAATTCATGATTCATGTTTCGATTCATGATTCATGATTCGAATTATGATTCATGATTCATAATTCATGATTCAATTCATGATTCATGATTCATGATTCATGATTCAGTTCATGATTCATGATTCAATTCATGATTCATGATTCGATTCATAAATCATGATTCATGATTCGATTCATGATTCATGATTCGATTCATGATTCATGATTTATGATTCAATTCATGATTCATGATTCAATTCATGATTCATGATTCAATTCATGATTTATGATTTATGAATCAATTTTTGAATTAATTCATGATTCATGATTCATTATTTAATTCATGATTTGATTCATGATTTATGATTCAATTCATGATTTATGATTCAATTCATGATTCATGATTCAAATTATTATTCGAGATTCATGATTCGATTCATGATTCATGATTCATGATTCATGATTCGATTCATGATTCAATTCATGATTCATGATTCATGATTCATGATTCAATTCATGATTCAATTCATGATTCATGATTCATGATTCATGATTCGATTCATGATTCATGATTCAATTCATGATTCATTTCATGATTCATGATTCATGATTTAATTCATGATTAATGATTCATGATTCGATTCATGATTCATGATGCAATTCATGATTCATGATTATATTTATGAATCATGATTCAATTCATGATTCATGATTCGATTTATGATTCATGATTCAATTCATGATTCATGATTCATGATTTGATTCATGATTCATGATTCATAATTCATTATTCGATTTATGATTCATGATTCATGATTTAATTCATGATTCATGATTCAATTCATGATTTATGATTCGATTCATGATTCATGATTCATGATTCATAATTCATGATTCGATTCATGATTCATGATTCTTGATTTAATTCATGATTCATGATTCAATTCATGATTCATGATTGAATTCATGATTGAATTCATGATTCAATTCATGATTCATTTTTCAATTCATGATTCGAGATTCATGATTCGATTCATGATTCATGATTGAATTCATGATTCATGATTCAATTCATGATTCATGATTCAATTCATGATTCATTTCATGATTCATGATTCGATTCATGATTCATGATTCGATTCATGATTCGATTCATGATTCATGATTCAATTCATGATTCATGATTCATTATTTAATTCATGATTCGATTCATGATTTATGATTCAATTTATGATTCATGATTCATGATTCATTTCATGATTCATGATTCGATTCATGATTCATGATTCATAATTCATGATTCGATTCATGATTCATGATTCGATTTATGATTCATGATTCAATTCATGATTCATGATTTATGATTCAATTCATGATTCAATTCATGATTCATGATTCAATTCATTATTCGAGATTCATGATTCATGATTCATGATTCATGATTCGATTCATGATTCAATTCATGATTCATAATTCATGATTCATGATTCAATTCATGATTCAATTCATGATTCATGATTCATGATTCATGATTCGATTCATGATTCGATTCATGTTTCATGATTCAATTTATGATTCATGATTTGATTCATGATTCATGATTCAATTCATGAATCATGATTCATGATTCAATTCATGATTCATGATTCATGATTAAATTCATGATTCATTTCATGATTCATGATTCAATTCATTATTCATGATTCATGATTCAATTCATGATTCATGATTCATGATTAAATTCATGATTCATGATTCAATTCATGATTCATGATTCAATTCATGATTCAATTCATGATTCAATTCATGATTCATTTTTCAATTCATGATTCGAGATTCATGATTCGATTCATGATTCATGATTCAATTCATGATTCATGATTCAATTCATGATTCATGATTCAATTCATGATTCATTTCATGATTCATGATTCGATATATGATTCATGATTCGATTCATGATTCATGATTCGAATTATGATTCATGATTCGATTCATGATTCATGATTCATAATTCATAATTCATGATTCATGTTTCATGATTCAATTCAAGATTCATGATTCGATTCATCATTCATGATTCAGGATTCATGATTCATGATTCATGATTCATGATACAATTCATGATTCATGATACAATTCATGATTCATGATTCGATTCATGATTAAATTCATGATTCATGATTCGATTCATGATTCTTGTTTCATGATTCGATTCATGATTCATGATTCATGATTCAATTCATGATTCATGATTCGATTTATGATTCATGATTCAATTCATGATTCATGATTTATGATTCAATTCATGATTCAATTCATGATTCATTATTCAATTCATGATTCGAGATTCATGATTCGATTCATGATTCATGATTCAATTCATGATACATGATTCGATTCATGATTTTATTCATGATTTAATTCATGATTCATGATTCATGATTCATGATTCAATTTATGATTCATGATTTAATTCATGATTCATGATTCATGATTCGATTCATGAATCATGATTCATGATTCGATTCATGATTCATGATTCATTATTCATGATTCAAATCATAATTCAAATCATGATTCATGAATCAATTCATGATTTATGATTTAATTCATGATTCATGATTCAATTCATGATTCATGATTCGATTCATGATTAATGATTTATGATTAGTTTCATGATTCATGATTCATTTCATGATTCGTGTTTCGATTCATAATTCATGATTCAATTCATGATTCATGATTCATGATTCGATTCATTATTCATGATTCATGATTCATGATTCGATTCATGATTCTTGATTCATTTCATGATTAATGATTCATGATTCATGATTCAATTCATGATTCATGTTTCGATTCATGATTCATGATTCGATTCATGATTCATGATTCATAATTCATGATTCAATTCATGATTCATGATTCATGATTCAGTTCATGATTCATGATTCAATTCTTGATTCATGATTCGATTCATGATTCATGATTCATGATTCGATTCATGATTCATGATTCGATTCATGATTCATGATTTATGATTCAATTCATGATTCATGATTCAATTCATGATTCATGATTCAATTCATGATTTATGATTTATGAATCAATTTTTGAATTAATTCATGATTCATGATTCATTATTTAATTCATGATTTGATTCATGATTTATGATTCAATTCATGATTTATGATTCAATTCATGATTCAATTCATGATTCATGATTCAAATTATTATTCGAGATTCATGATTCGATTCATGATTCATGATTCATGATTCATGATTCGATTCATGATTCAATTCATGATTCATGATTCATGATTCATGATTCAATTCATGATTCAATTCATGATTCATGATTCATGATTCGATTCATGATTCATGATTCAATTCATGATTCATTTCATGATTCATGATTCATGATTTAATTCATGATTAATGATTCATGATTCAATTCATGATTCATGATGCAATTCATGATTCATGATTATATTTATGAATCATGATTCAATTCATGATTCATGATTCGATTTATGATTCATGATTCAATTCATGATTCATGATTCATGATTTGATTCATGATTCATGATTCATAATTCATTATTCGATTTATGATTCATGATTCATGATTTAATTCATGATTCATGATTCAATTCATGATTTATGATTCGATTCATGATTCATGATTCATGATTCATAATTCATGATTCGATTCATGATTCATGATTCTTGATTTAATTCATGATTCATGATTCAATTCATGATTCATGATTGAATTCATGATTCAATTCATGATTCAATTCATGATTCATTTTTCAATTCATGATTCGAGATTCATGATTCGATTCATGATTCATGATTGAATTCATGATTCATGATTCAATTCATGATTCATGATTCAATTCATGATTCATTTCATGATTCATGATTCGATTCATGATTCATGATTCGATTCATGATTCATGATTCGATTCATGATTCATGATTCGATTCATGATTCATGATTCATAATTCATGATTCAATTCATGATTCATGTTTCATGATTCAATTCATGATTCATGATTCAATTGATGATTCATGATTCGATTCATGATTCTTGATTAATGATTCGATTCATGATTCATGATTCATGATTCAATTCATGATTCGATTTATGATTCATGATTCAATTCATGATTCATGATTTATGATTCAATTTCTGATTCAAATTATGATTCATGATTCAATTCATGATTCGAGATTCATGATTCGATTCATGATTCATGATTCAATTCATGATACATGATTCGATTCATGATTTAATTCATGATTCAATTCATGATTCATGATTCATGATTCGATTCATGATTCATGATTCAATTTATGATTCATGATTTAATTCATGATTCATGATTTAATTCATGATTCAATTCATGATTCGATTCATGATTCATGATTCATGATTCATGATTCAAATCATGATTCAAATCATGATTCATGATTCAATTCATGATTTATGATTCAATTCATGATTCATGATTCAATTCATGATTCATGATTCGATTCATGATTAATGATTTATGATTCGTTTCATGATTCATGATTCATTTCATGATTCATGATTCGATTCATGATTTATGATTCAATTCATGATTCATGATTCAATTCATGATTCATGATTCGATTCATTTTTCATAAATCATGATTCATGATTCAATTCATGATTCATGTTTCGATTCATGATTCATGATTCGATTCATGATTCATGATTCATGATTCAATTCATGATTCATGATTCATGATTCATGATTCAGTTCATGATTCATGATTCAATTCATGATTCATGATTCGATTCATGATTCATGATTCATGATTCATGATTTATGATTCAATTCATGATTCATGATTCAATTCATAATTCATGATTCAATTCATGATTTATGATTTATGAATCAATTTTTGAATTAATTCATGGTTCATGATTCATGATTCATGATTCGATTCATGATTCATGATTCAATTCATGATTCATGATTCATAATTCATGATTCAATTCATGATTCATGATTCGATTCATGATTCATGATTCAATTCATGATTCATGATTTATGATTCAATTCATGATTCAATTCATGATTCATGATTCAATTCATGATTCATGATTCGATTCATTATTCATGATTCATGATTCATGATTTGATTCATGATTCTTGATTCATTTCATGATTCATGATTCATGATTCAATTCATGATTCATGTTTCGATTTATGATTCATGATTCGATTCATGATTCATGATTCATGATTCATAATTCATGATTCAATTCATGATTCATGATTCATGATTCATTATTCAGTTCATGATTCATGATTCGATTCATTATTCATGATTCATGATTCATGATTCGATTCATGATTCTTGATTCATTTCATGATTCATGATTCATGATTCAATTCATGATTCATGTTTCGATTCATGATTCATGATTCAATTCATGATTCATGATTCGATTCATTCATGATTCAATTCAGGATTCAATTCATGATTCATTTTTCAATTCATGATTCGAGATTCATGATTCGATTCATGATTCATGATTCAATTCATGATTCATGATTCGATTCATGATTCATGATTCATAATTCATGATTCAATTCATGATTCATGTTTCATGATTCAATTCATGATTCATGATTCAATTCATGATTCATGATTCGATTCATGATTCATGATTCAATTCATGATTCATGATTCGATTCATGATTCATGATTAAATTCATGATTCATGATTCGATTCATGATTCTTGATTCATGATTCGATTCATGATTCATGATTCATGATTCAATTCATGATTCGATTTATGATTCATGATTCAATTCATGATTCATGATTCAATTCATGATTCAATTCATGATTCATGATTCAATTCATGATTCGAGATTAATGATTCGATTCATGATTCATGATTCAATTCATGATACATGATTCGATTCATGATTTAATTCATGATTCAATTCATGATTCATGATTCATGATTCATGATTCGATTCATGATTCATGATTCAATTTATGATTCATGATTTAATTCATGATTCATGATTCAATTCATGAATCATGATTCATGATTCGATTCATGATTCATGATTCATAATTCATGATTCAATTCATGATTCATGATTCGATTCATGATTCATGATTCAATTCATGATTCATGATTTATGATTCAATTCATGATTCAATTCATGATTCATGATTCAATTCATGATTCATGATTCAATTCATGATTCATGATTCATGATTCATGATTCGATTCATGATTCTTGATTCATTTCATGATTCATGATTCATGATTCAATTCATGATTCATGTTTCGATTTATGATTCATGATTCAATTCATGATTCTTGATTCATTTCATGATTCATGATTCATGATTCAATTCATGATTCATGTTTCGATTTATGATTCATGATTCGATTCATGATTCATGATTCATAATTCATGATTCAATTCATGATTCATGATTCATGATTCATTATTCAGTTCATGATTCATGATTCGATTCATTATTCATGATTCATGATTCGATTCATGATTCTTGATTCATTTCATGATTCATGATTCATGATTCAATTCATGATTCATGATTTATGATTCAATTCATGATTCGAGATTCATGATTCGAATTATGATTCTTGATTTAATTCATGATTCATGATTCGATTCATTATTCTTGATTCATTTCATGATTCATGATTCATGATTCAATTCATGATTCATGTTTCGATTCATGATTCATGATTCGATTCATGATTCATGATTCGATTCATGATTCATGATTCGATTCATGATTCATGATTCGATTCATTCATGATTCAATTCATGATTCAATTCATGATTCATGATTCATGATTCAGTTCATTATTCATGATTCAATTCATGATTCATGATTCATGATTCGATTCATGATTCATGATTCGATTCATGATTCATGATTTATGATTCAATTCATGATTCATGATTCGATTCATGATTCATGATTCAATTCATGATTTATGATTTATGAATCAATTTATGATTCAATTCATGGTTCATGATTCGATTCATGATTCATGATTCAATTCATGATTCATGATTCATTATTTAATTCATGATTTGATTCATGATTTATGATTCAATTCATGATTTATGATTCATGATTCATTTCATGATTCATGATTCGATTCATGATTCATGATTCATGATTTATGATTCAATTCATGATTCAATTCATGATTCATGATTCAATTCATGATTCATGTTTCGATTCATGATTCATGATTCGATTCATGATTCATGAATCATAATTCATGATTTAATTCATGATTCATGATTCATGATTCATGATTCAGTTCATGATTCATGATTCAATTCATGATTCATGATTCGATTCATGATTCATGATTCATGATTCGATTCATGATTCATGATTCGATTCATGATTCATGATTCATGATTCGATTCATGATTCATGATTCGATTCATGATTTATGATTCAATTCATGATTCATGATTCATGATTCATTTCATGATTTATGATGAATCGATTCATGATTCATGATTCATAATTCGAGATTCAAATCATGATTCATGATTCGATTTATGATTCATGATTCAATTCAGGATTCATGATTTATGATTCAATTCATGATTCAATACATGATTCATGATTCATGATTCGATTCATGATTCAATTCATGATTCATGATTCATGATTCATGATTCAATTCATGATTCATGATTCAATTCATGATTCATGATTCGATTCATGATTCGTGATTCATGATTCATGAATCATGATTCGATTCATGATTCATGATTTATGATTCAATTTATGATTCAATTCATGATTCATGATTCATGATTCATGATTCGATTCATGATTTATGATTCAATTCATGATTCATGATTCATTATTTAATTCATGATTCGATTCATGATTTATGATTCAATTCATGATTCATGATTCATGATTCATTTCATGATTCATGATTCGATTTATGATTCATGATTTAATTCATGATTCATGATTCAATTCATGAATCATGATTCATGATTCGATTCATGATTCATGATTCATGATTCAAATCATGATTCAAATCATGATTCATGATTCAATTCATGATTTATGATTCAATTCATGATTCATGATTCAATTCATGATTCATGATTCGATTTATGATTAATGATTTATGATTCGTTTCATGATTCATGATTCATTTCATGATTCGTGTTTCGATTCATAATTCATGATTCAATTCATGATTCATGATTCAATTCATGATTCATGATTCGATTCATTATTCATGATTCATGATTCATGATTCAATTCATGATTCTTGATTCATTTCATGATTCATGATTCATGATTCATGATTCATGATTCAATTCATGATTCATGTTTCGATTCATGATTCATGATTCGATTCATGATTCATGATTCATAATTCATGATTCAATTCATGATTCATGATTCATGATTCATGATTCAGTTCATGATTCATGATTCAATTCATGATTCATGATTCGATTCATGATTCATGATTCATGATTCGAGTCATGATTCATGATTCGATTCATGATTCATGATTTATGATTCAATTCATGATTCATGATTCAATTCATGATTCATGATTCAATTCATGATTTATGATTTATGAATCAATTTTTGAATTAATTCATGGTTCATGATTCATGATTCATGATTCATGATTCAATTCATGATTCATGATTCAATTCATGATTCATGATTCATTATTTAATTCATGATTTGATTCATGATTTATGATTCAATTCATGATTTATGATTCAATTCATGATTCAATTCATGATTCATGATTCAATTCATTATTCGAGATTCATGATTCGATTCATGATTCATGATTCGATTCATGATTCAATTCATGATTCATGATTCATGATTCAATTCATGATTCAATTCATGATTCATGATTCATGATTCATGATTCGATTCATAATTCATGATTCAATTCATGATTCATTTCATGATTCATGATTCATGATTTAATTCATGATTCATGATTATATTCATGATTCATGATTCAATTCATGATTCATGATTCGATTTATGATTCATGATTCAATTCATGATTCATGATTCATGATTTGATTCATGATTCATGATTCATAATTCATTATTCGATTTATGATTCATGATTCATGATTTAATTCGTGATTCATGATTCAATTCATGATTTATGATTCGATTCATGATTCATGATTCATGATTCATAATTCATGATTCGATTCATGATTCATGATTCTTGATTTAATTCATGATTCATGATTCAATTCATGATTCAATTCATGATTCATTTTTCAATTCATGATTCGAGATTCATGATTCGATTCATGATTCATGATTCAATTCATGATTCATGATTCAATTCATGATTCATGATTCAATTCATGATTCATGATTCAATTCATGATTCATTTCATTAATTCATGATTCGATTCATGATTCATGATTCGATTCATGATTCATGATTCGATTCATGATTCTTGATTCGATTCATGATTCATGATTCATAATTCATGATTCAATTCATGATTCATGTTTCATGATTCAATTCTTGATTCATGATTCAATTCATGATTCATGATTCGATTCATGATTCATGATTCAGGATTCATGATTCATGATTCGATTCATGATTCATGATTTATGATTCAATTCCTGATTCAATTTATGATTCATGATTTAATTCATGATTCGAGATTCATGATTTGATTCATGAATCATGATTCAATTCATGATACATGATTCGATTCATGATTTAATTCATGATTCATGATTCATGATTCATGATTCGATTCATGATTCATGATTCAATTTATGATTCATGATTTAATTCATGATTCATGATTAAATTCATGAATCATGATTCATGATTCGATTCATGATTCATGATTCATGATTCATGATTCAAATCATGATTCAAATCATGATTCATGATTCAATTCATGATTCATGATTCAATTCATGATTCATGATTCGATTCATGATTAATGATTTATGATTCGTTTCATGATTCATGATTCATTTCATGATTTGTGTTTCGATTAATATTTCATGATTCAATTCATGATTCATGATTCAATTCATGATTCATGATTCGATTCATTATTCATGATTCATGATTCATGATTCGATTCATGATTCTTGATTCATTTCATGATTCATGATTCATGATTCATGATTCAATTCATGATTCAATTCATGATTCATGTTTCGATTCATGATTTATGATTCGATTCATGATTCATGATTCATAATTCATGATTCAATTCATGATTCATGATTCATGATTCATGATTCAGTTCATGATTCATGATTCAATTCATGATTCATGATTCGATTCATGATTCATGATTCATGATTCGATTCATGATTCATGATTCGATTCATGATCCATGATTTATGATTCAATTCATAATTCATGATTTAATTCATGATTCATGATTCAATTCATGATTTATGATTTATGAATCAATTTTTGAATTAATTCATGGTTCATGATTCATGATTCATGATTCATGATTCGATTCATGATTCATGATTCAATTCATGATTCATGATTCATTATTTAATTCATGATTTGATTCATGATTTATGATTCAATTCATGATTCATGATTCGATTCATTATTCAATTTATGATTCATGATTCATGATTCAATTCATGATTCTTGATTCATTTCATGATTCATGATTCATGATTCAATTCATGATTCATGTTTCGATTCATGATTCATGATTCGATTCATGATTCATGATTCGATTCATGATTCATGATTCGATTCATTCATGATTCAATTCATGATTCAATTCATGATTCATTTTTCAATTCATGATTCGAGATTCATGATTCGATTCATGATTCATGATTCAATTCATAATTCATGATACAATTCAAGATTCATGATTCATCTCATGATTCATTTCATGATTCATGATTCATGATTCGATTCATGATTCATGATTCGATTCATGATTCATAATTCATGATTCAATTCATGATTCATGTTTCATGATTCAATTCATGATTCAATTCATGATTCATGATTCAATTCATGATTCATGATTCGATTCATGATTCATGATTCAGGATTCATGATTCATGATTCGATTCATGATTCATGATTCATGATACAATTCATGATTCATGATTCGATTCATGATTCATGATTAAATTCATGATTCATGATTCGATTCATGATTCTTGATTCATGATTCGATTCATGATTCATGATTCGATTTATGATTCATGATTCAATTCATGATTCATGATTTATGATTCAATTCATGATTCAATTCATGATTCAATTCATTATTCGAGATTCATGATTCGATTCATGATTCATAATTCATGATTCATGATTCGATTCATGATTCAATTCATGATTCATGATTCATGATTCATGATTCAATTCATGATTCAATTCATGATTCATGATTCATGATTCATGATTTGATTCATGATTCATGATTCGATTCATGATTCATGATTCAATTTATGATTCATGATTTGATTCATGATTCATGATTCAATTCATGAATCATGATTCATGATTCATGATTCCATTCATGATTCATGATTCATGATTAAATTCATGATTCATGATTAAATTCATGATTCATTTCATGATTCATGATTCAATTCATGATTCATTTCATGATTCATGATTCAATTCATTATTCATGATTCATGATTCAATTCATGATTCAATTCATGATTCATTTCATGATTCATGATTCAATTCATGATTCATTTCATGATTCATGATTCATGATTTAATTCATGATTAATGATTCATGATTCAATTCATGATTCATGATGCAATTCATGATTCATGATTATATTCATGATTCATGATTCAATTCATGATTAATGATTCGATTTATGATTCATGATTCAATTCATGATTCATGATTCATGATTTGATTTATGATTCATGATTCATAATTCATTATTTGATTTATGATTCATGATTCATGATTTAATTCATGATTCATGATTCAATTCATGATTCATGATTCGATTCATGATTCATGATTCATGATTCATAATTCATGATTCGATTCATGATTCTTGATTTAATTCATGATTTATGTTTCGATTCATGATTCATGATTCGATTCATGATTCATGATTCGATTCATGATTCATGATTCGATTCATTCATGATTCAATTCATGATTCTATTCATGATTCATTTTTCAATTCATGATTCGAGATATATGATTCGATTCATGATTCATGATTCAATTGATGATTCATGATTCAATTCATGAGTCATGATTCAATTCATGATTCGATTCATGATTCATGATTCGATTCATGATTCATGATTCGATTCATGATTCATGATTCGATTCATGATTCATAATTCATGATTCAATTCATGATTCATTTCATGATTCAATTCATGATTCATGATTCAATTCATGATTCATGATTCGATTCATGATTCATGATTCAGGATTCATGATTCATGATTCGATTCATAATTCATGATTCATGATACAATTCATGATTCATGATTCGATTCATGATTCATGATTAAATTCATGATTCATGATTCGATTCATGATTCTTGATTCATGATTCGATTCATGATTCATGATTCGATTTATGATTCATGATTCAATTCATGATTCATGATTTATGATTCAATTCATGATTCAATTCATGATTCATGATTCAATTCATTATTCGAGATTCATGATTCGATTCATGTTTCATGATTCATGATTCATGATTCGATTCATGATTCAATTCATGATTCATGATTCATGATTCATGATTCAATTCATGATTCAATTCATGATTCATGATTCATGATTCATGATTTGATTCATGATTCATGATTCGATTCATGATTCATGATTCAATTTATGATTCATGATTTGATTCATGATTCATGATTCAATTCATGAATCATGATTCATGATTCATGATTCAATTCATGATTCATGATTCATGATTAAATTCATGATTCATTTCATGATTCATGATTCAATTCATGATTCATTTCATGATTCAATTCATTATTCATGATTCATGATTCAATTCATGATTCAATTCATGATTCATTTCATGATTCATGATTCAATTCATGATTCATTTCATGATTCATGATTCATGATTTAATTCATGATTAATGATTCATGATTCAATTCATGATTCATGATGCAATTCATGATTCATGATTATATTCATGATTCATGATTCAATTCATGATTCATGATTCGATTTATGATTCATGATTCAATTCATGATTCATGATTCATGATTTGATTCATGATTCATGATTCATAATTCATTATTCGATTTATGATTCATGATTCTTGATTTAATTCATGATTTATGATTCAATTCATGATTCATGATTCAATTCATGATTCAATTCATGATTCATTTTTCAATTCATGATTCGAGATTCATGATTCGAATCATGATTCAGGATTCAATTCATGATTCATGATTCAATTCATGATTCATGATTCAATTCATGATTCATTTCATGATTCATGATTCGATTCATGATTCATGATTCGATTCATGATTCATTATTCGATTCATGATACATGATTCGATTCATGATTCATGATTCATAATTCATGATTCAATTCATGATTCATGTTTCATGATTCAATTCATGATTCATGATTCAATTCATGATTCATGATTCGATTCATGATTCATGATTCAGGATTCATGATTCATGATTCGATTCATGATTCATTATTCATGATACAATTCATGATTCATGATTCGATTCATGATTCATGATTCATGATTAAATTCATGATTCATGATTCGATTTATGATTCTTGATTCATGATTCGATTCATGATTCATGATTCATGATTCAATTTATGATTCATGATTCGATTTATGATTCATGATTCAATTCATGATTCATGATTTATGATTCAATTCATGATTCAATTCATGATTCATGATTCAATTCATGATTCGAGATTCATGATTCGATTCATGATTCATGATTCAATTCATGATACATGATTCCAATTCATGATTTAATTCATGATTCAATTCATGATTCATGATTCGATTCATGATTCATGATTCAATTTATGATTCATGATTCATGATTCAATTCATGAATCATGATTCATGATTCGATTCATGATTCATGATTCATGATTCATGATTCAAATCATGATTCAAATCATGATTCATGATTCGATTCATGATTCTTGATTCATTTCATGATTCATGATTCATGATTCATGATTCAATTCATGATTCATGTTTCGATTCATGATTCATGATTCGATTCATGATTCATGATTCATAATTCATGATTTAATTCATGATTCATGATTCATGATTCATGATTCAATTCATGATTCATGATTCAATTCATGATTCATGATTCGATTCATGATTAATGATTTATGATTCGTTTCATGATTCATTTCATGATTCGTGTTTCGATTCATAATTCATGATTCAATTCATGATTCATGATTCAATTCATGATTCATGATTCGATTCATTATTCATGATTCATGATTCATGATTCATGATTCAATTCATGATTCATGTTTCGATTCATGATTCATGATTCGATTCATGATTCATGATTCATAATTCATGATTCAATTCATGATTCATGATTCATGATTCATGATTCAGTTCATGATTCATGATTCAATTCATGATTCATGATTCGATTCATGATTCATGATTCATGATTCGATTCATGATTCATGATTCGATTCATGATTCATGATTTATGATTCAATTCATGATTAATGATTCAATTCATGATTCATGATTCAATTCATGATTTATGATTTATGAATCAATTTTTAAATTAATTCATGGTTCATGATTCATGATTCATGATTCAATTCATGATTCATGAATCAATTCATGATTCATGATTCATTATTTAATTCATGATTTGATTCATGATTTATGATTCAATTCATGATTTATGATTCAATTCATGATTCAATTCATGATTCATGATTCAATTCATTATTCGAGATTCATGATTCGATTCATGATTCATGATTCATGATTCATGATTCGATTCATGATTCTTGATTCATGATTCGATTCATGATTCATGATTCGATTTATGATTCATGATTCAATTCATGATTCATGATTTATGATTCAATTCATGATTCAATTCATGATTCATGATTCAATTCATTATTCGAGATTCATGATTCGATTCATGTTTCATGATTCATGATTCATGATTCGATTCATGATTCATGATTCATGATTCATGATTCATGATTCAATTCATGATTCAATTCATGATTCATGATTCATGATTCATGATTTGATTCATGATTCATGATTCGATTCATGATTCATGATTCAATTTATGATTCATGATTTGATTCATGATTCATGATTCAATTCATGAATCATGATTCATGATTCATGATTCAATTCATGATTCATGATTAAATTCATGATTCATTTCATGATTCATGATTCAATTCATGATTCATTTCATGATTCATGATTCAATTCATTATTCATGATTCATGATTCAATTCATGATTCATTTCATGATTCATGATTCAATTCATGATTCATTTCATGATTCATGATTCATGATTTAATTCATGATTAATGATTCATGATTCAATTCATGATTCATGATGCAATTCATGATTCATGATTATATTCATGATTCATGATTCAATTCATGATTCATGATTCGATTTATGATTCATGATTCAATTCATGATTCATGATTCATGATTTGATTCATGATTCATGATTCATAATTCATTATTCGATTTATGATTCATGATTTAATTCATGATTCATGATTCAATTCATGATTCATGATTCGATTCATGATTCATTTCATTATTCATGATTCGATTCATGATTCATGATTCGATTCATGATTCATTATTCGATTCATGATTCATGATTCGATTCATGATTCATGATTCATAATTCATGATTCATGATTCGATTCATGATTCATTATTCATGATACAATTCATGATTCATGATTCGATTCATGATTCATGATTAAATTCATGATTCATGATTCGATTCATGATTCATAATTCATGATTCGATTCATGATTCATGATTCTTGATTTAATTCATGATTTATGATTCAATTCATGATTCATGATTCAATTCATGATTCAATTCATGATTCATTTTTCAATTCATGATTCGAGATTCATGATTCGAATCATGATTCAGGATTCAATTCATGATTCATGATTCAATTCATGATTCATGATTCAATTCATGATTCATTTCATTATTCATGATTCGATTCATGATTCATGATTCGATTCATGATTCATTATTCGATTCATGATTCATGATTCGATTCATGATTCATGATTCATAATTCATGATTCATGATTCGATTCATGATTCATTATTCATGATACAATTCATGATTCATGATTCGATTCATGATTCATGATTCATGATTAAATTCATGATTCATGATTCGATTCATGATTCTTGATTCATGATTCGATTCATGATTCATGATTCATGATTCAATTTATGATTCATGATTCGAGTTATGATTCATGATTCGATTCATGATTCTTGATTCATGATTCGATTCATGATTCATGATTCATGATTCAATTTATGATTCATGATTCGATTTATGATTCATGATTCAATTCATGATTCATGATTTATGATTCAATTCATGATTCAATTCATGATTCATGATTCAATTCATGATTCGAGATTCATGATTCGATTCATGATTCATGATTCAATTCATGATACATGATTCCAATTCATGATTTAATTCATGATTCAATTCATTATTCATGATTCATGATTCGATTCATGATTCATGATTCGATTCATGATTCATGATTCAAATCATGATTCAAATCATGATTCATGATTCAATTCATGATTCATGATTCGATTCATTATTCATGATTCATGATTCATGATTCGATTCATGATTCTTGATTCATTTCATGATTCATGATTCATGATTCATGATTCAATTCATGATTCATGTTTCGATTCATGATTCATGATTCGATTCATGATTCATGATTCATAATTCATGATTCAATTCATGATTCATGATTCATGATTCATGATTCAATTCATGATTCATGATTCAATTCATGATTCATGATTCGATTCATAATTAATGATTTATGATTCGTTTCATGATTCATGATTCATTTCATGATTCGTGTTTCGATTCATAATTCATGATTCAATTCATGATTCATGATTCAATTCATAATTCATGATTCGATTCATTATTCTTGATTCATGATTCATGATTCGATTCATGATTCTTGATTCATTTCATGATTCATGATTCATGATTCATGATTCATGATTCAATTCATGATTCATGTTTCAATTCATGATTCATGATTCGATTCATGATTCATGATTCATAATTCATGATTCAATTCATGATTCATGATTCATGATTCAGTTCATGATTCATGATTCAATTCATGATTCATGATTCGATTCATGATTCATGATTTGATTCATGATTCATGATTCATGATTTGATTCATGATTCATGATTCGATTCATGATTCATGATTCAATTTATGATTCATGATTTGATCCATGATTCATGATTTATGATTCAATTCATGATTCAATTCATGATTCAATTCATTATTCGAGATTCATGATTCGATTCATGATTCATAATTCATGATTCATGATTCGATTCATGATTCAATTCATGATTCATGATTCATGATTCAATTCATGATTCAATTCATGATTCATGATTCATGATTCATGATTTGATTCATGATTCATGATTCGATTCATGATTCATGATTCAATTTATGATTCATGATTTGATTCATGATTCATGATTCAATTCATGAATCATGATTCATGAATCATGATTCATGATTCATGATTCAATTCATGATTCATGATTCATGATTAAATTCATGATTCATGATTAAATTCATGATTCATTTCATGATTCATGATTCAATTCATGATTCATTTCATGATTCATGATTCAATTCATTATTCATGATTCATGATTCAATTCATGATTCATTTCATGATTCATGATTCAATTCATGATTCATTTCATGATTCATGATTCATGATTTAATTCATGATTAATGATTCATGATTCAATTCATGATTCATGATGCAATTCATGATTCATGATTATATTCATGATTCATGATTCAATTCATGATTAATGATTCGATTTATGATTCATGATTCAATTCATGATTCATGATTCATGATTTGATTTATGATTCATGATTCATAATTCATTATTTGATTTATGATTCATGATTCATGATTTAATTCATGATTCATGATTCAATTCATGATTCATGATTCGATTCATGATTCATGATTCATGATTCATAATTCATGATTCGATTCATGATTCTTGATTTAATTCATGATTTATGTTTCGATTCATGATTCATGATTCGATTCATGATTCATGATTCGATTCATGATTCATGATTCGATTCATTCATGATTCAATTCATGATTCTATTCATGATTCATTTTTCAATTCATGATTCGAGATATATGATTCGATTCATGATTCATGATTCAATTGATGATTCATGATTCAATTCATGAGTCATGATTCAATTCATGATTCGATTCATGATTCAATTCATGATTCATGATTCAATTCATGATTCATGATTCGATTCATGATTCATGATTCAGGATTCATGATTCATGATTCGATTCATAATTCATGATTCATGATACAATTCATGATTCATGATTCGATTCATGATTCATGATTAAATTCATGATTCATGATTCGATTCATGATTCTTGATTCATGATTCGATTCATGATTCATGATTCGATTTATGATTCATGATTCAATTCATGATTCATGATTTATGATTCAATTCATGATTCAATTCATGATTCATGATTCAATTCATTATTCGAGATTCATGATTCGATTCATGTTTCATGATTCATGATTCATGATTCGATTCATGATTCAATTCATGATTCATGATTCATGATTCATGATTCAATTCATGATTCAATTCATGATACATGATTCATGATTCATGATTTGATTCATGATTCATGATTCGATTCATGATTCATGATTCAATTTATGATTCATGATTTGATTCATGATTCATGATTCAATTCATGAATCATGATTCATGATTCATGATTCAATTCATGATTCATGATTCATGATTAAATTCATGATTCATTTCATGATTCATGATTCAATTCATGATTCATTTCATGATTCATGATTCAATTCATTATTCATGATTCATGATTCAATTCATGATTCAATTCATGATTCATTTCATGATTCATGATTCAATTCATGATTCATTTCATGATTCATGATTCATGATTTAATTCATGATTAATGATTCATGATTCAATTCATGATTCATGATGCAATTCATGATTCATGATTATATTCATGATTCATGATTCAATTCATGATTCATGATTCGATTTATGATTCATGATTCAATTCATGATTCATGATTCATGATTTGATTCATGATTCATGATTCATAATTCATTATTCGATTTATGATTCATGATTCATGATTTAATTCATGATTCATGATTCAATTCATGATTCATGATTCGATTCATGATTCATGATTCATGATTCATAATTCATGATTCGATTCATGATTCATGATTCTTGATTTAATTCATGATTTATGATTCAATTCATGATTCATGATTCAATTCATGATTCAATTCATGATTCATTTTTCAATTCATGATTCGAGATTCATGATTCGAATCATGATTCAGGATTCAATTCATGATTCATGATTCAATTCATGATTCATGATTCAATTCATGATTCATTTCATGATTCATGATTCGATTCATGATTCATGATTCGATTCATGATTCATTATTCGATTCATGATTCATGATTCGATTCATGATTCATGATTCATAATTAATGATTCAATTCATGATTCATGTTTCATGATTCAATTCATGATTCATGATTCAATTCATGATTCATGATTCGATTCATGATTCATGATTCAGGATTCATGATTCATGATTCGATTCATGATTCATTATTCATGATACAATTCATGATTCATGATTCGATTCATGATTCATGATTCATGATTAAATTCATGATTCATGATTCGATTTATGATTCTTGATTCATGATTCGATTCATGATTCATGATTCATGATTCAATTTATGATTCATGATTCGATTTATGATTCATGATTCAATTCATGATTCATGATTTATGATTCAATTCATGATTCAATTCATGATTCATGATTCAATTCATAATTCGAGATTCATGATTCGATTCATGATTCATGATTCAATTCATGATACATGATTCCAATTCATGATTTAATTCATGATTCAATTCATGATTCATGATTCGATTCATGATTCATGATTCAATTTATGATTCATGATTTAATTCATGATTCATGATTCAATTCATGAATCATGATTCATGATTCGATTCATGATTCATGATTCATGATTCATGATTCAAATCATGATTCAAATCATGATTCATGATTCAATTCATGATTCATGATTCGATTCATTATTCATGATTCATGATTCATGATTCGATTCATGATTCTTGATTCATTTCATGATTCATGATTCATGATTCATGATTCAATTCATGATTCATGTTTCGATTCATGATTCATGATTCGATTCATGATTCATGATTCATAATTCATGATTTAATTCATGATTCATGATTCATGATTCATGATTCAATTCATGATTCATGATTCAATTCATGATTCATGATTCGATTCATGATTAATGATTTATGATTCGTTTCATGATTCATTTCATGATTCGTGTTTCGATTCATAATTCATGATTCAATTCATGATTCATGATTCAATTCATGATTCATGATTCGATTCATTATTCATGATTCATGATTCATGATTCATGATTCAATTCATGATTCATGTTTCGATTCATGATTCATGATTCGATTCATGATTCATGATTCATAATTCATGATTCAATTCATGATTCATGATTCATGATTCATGATTCAGTTCATGATTCATGATTCAATTCATGATTCATGATTCGATTCATGATTCATGATTCATGATTCGATTCATGATTCATGATTCGATTCATGATTCATGATTTATGATTCAATTCATGATTAATGATTCAATTCATGATTCATGATTCAATTCATGATTTATGATTTATGAATCAATTTTTAAATTAATTCATGGTTCATGATTCATGATTCATGATTCAATTCATGATTCATGAATCAATTCATGATTCATGATTCATTATTTAATTCATGATTTGATTCATGATTTATGATTCAATTCATGATTTATGATTCAATTCATGATTCAATTCATGATTCATGATTCAATTCATTATTCGAGATTCATGATTCGATTCATGATTCATGATTCATGATTCATGATTCGATTCATGATTCTTGATTCATGATTCGATTCATGATTCATGATTCGATTTATGATTCATGATTCAATTCATGATTCATGATTTATGATTCAATTCATGATTCAATTCATGATTCATGATTCAATTCATTATTCGAGATTCATGATTCGATTCATGTTTCATGATTCATGATTCATGATTCGATTCATGATTCAATTCATGATTCATGATTCATGATTCATGATTCAATTCATGATTCAATTCATGATTCATGATTCATGATTCATGATTTGATTCATGATTCATGATTCGATTCATGATTCATGATTCAATTTATGATTCATGATTTGATTCATGATTCATGATTCAATTCATGAATCATGATTCATGATTCATGATTCAATTCATGATTCATGATTCATGATTAAATTCATGATTCATTTCATGATTCATGATTCAATTCATGATTCATTTCATGATTCATGATTCAATTCATTATTCATGATTCATGATTCAATTCATGATTCAATTCATGATTCATTTCATGATTCATGATTCAATTCATGATTCATTTCATGATTCATGATTCATGATTTAATTCATGATTAATGATTCATGATTCAATTCATGATTCATGATGCAATTCATGATTCATGATTATATTCATGATTCATGATTCAATTCATGATTCATGATTCGATTTATGATTCATGATTCAATTCATGATTCATGATTCATGATTTGATTCATGATTCATGATTCATAATTCATTATTCGATTTATGATTCATGATTCATGATTTAATTCATGATTCATGATTCAATTCATGATTCATGATTCGATTCATGATTCATTTCATTATTCATGATTCGATTCATGATTCATGATTCGATTCATGATTCATTATTCGATTCATGATTCATGATTCGATTCATGATTCATGATTCATAATTCATGATTCATGATTCGATTTATGATTCATTATTCATGATACAATTCATGATTCATGATTCGATTCATGATTCATGATTCATGATTAAATTCATGATTCATGATTCGATTCATGATTCATAATTCATGATTCGATTCATGATTCATGATTATTGATTTAATTCATGATTTATGATTCAATTCATGATTCATGATTCAATTCATGATTCAATTCATGATTCATTTTTCAATTCATGATTCGAGATTCATGATTCGAATCATGATTCAGGATTCAATTCATGATTCATGATTCAATTCATGATTCATGATTCAATTCATGATTCATTTCATTATTCATGATTCGATTCATGATTCATGATTCGATTCATGATTCATTATTCGATTCATGATTCATGATTCGATTCATGATTCATGATTCATAATTCATGATTCATGATTCGATTCATGATTCATTATTCATGATACAATTCATGATTCATGATTCGATTCATGATTCATGATTCATGATTAAATTCATGATTCATGATTCGATTCATGATTCTTGATTCATGATTCGATTCATGATTCATGATTCATGATTCAATTTATGATTCATGATTCGATTTATGATTCATGATTCAATTCATGATTCATGATTTATGATTCAATTCATGATTCAATTCATGATTCATGATTCAATTCATGATTCGAGATTCATGATTCGATTCATGATTCATGATTCAATTCATGATACATGATTCCAATTCATGATTTAATTCATGATTCAATTCATTATTCATGATTCATGATTCGATTCATGATTCATGATTCGATTCATGATTCATGATTCAAATCATGATTCAAATCATGATTCATGATTCAATTCATGATTCATGATTCTATTCATTATTCATGATTCATGATTCATGATTCGATTCATGATTCTTGATTCATTTCATGATTCATGATTCATGATTCATGATTCATGATTCAATTCATGATTCATGTTTCGATTCATGATTCATGATTCGATTCATGATTCATGATTCATAATTCATGATTCAATTCATGATTCATGATTCATGATTCATGATTCAATTCATGATTCATGATTCAATTCATGATTCATGATTCGATTCATAATTAATGATTTATGATTCGTTTCATGATTCATGATTCATTTCATGATTCGTGTTTCGATTCATAATTCATGATTCAATTCATGATTCATGATTCAATTCATAATTCATGATTCGATTCATTATTCTTGATTCATGATTCATGATTCGATTCATGATTCTTGATTCATTTCATGATTCATGATTCATGATTCATGATTCATGATTCAATTCATGATTCATGTTTCAATTCATGATTCATGATTCGATTCATGATTCATGATTCATAATTCATGATTCAATTCATGATTCATGATTCAGTTCATGATTCATGATTCAATTCATGATTCATGATTCGATTCATGATTCATGATTCATGATTTGATTCATGATTCATGATTCATGATTTGATTCATGATTCATGATTCGATTCATGATTCATGATTCAATTTATGATTCATGATTTGATCCATGATTCATGATTCAATTCATGAATCATGATTCATGATTCATGATTCAATTCATGATTCATGATTCATGATTAAATTCATGATTCATGAATCAATTCATGATTCATGATTCATTATTTAATTCATGATTTGATTCATGATTTATGATTCAATTCATGATTTATGATTCAATTCATGATTCAATTCATGATTCATGATTCAATTCATTATTCGAGATTCATGATTCGATTCATGATTCATGATTCATGATTCATGATTCGATTCATGATTCTTGATTCATGATTCGATTCATGATTCATGATTCGATTTATGATTCATGATTCAATTCATGATTCATGATTTATGATTCAATTCATGATTCAATTCATGATTCATGATTCAATTCATTATTCGAGATTCATGATTCGATTCATGTTTCATGATTCATGATTCATGATTCGATTCATGATTCAATTCATGATTCATGATTCATGATTCATGATTCAATTCATGATTCAATTCATGATTCATGATTCATGATTCATGATTTGATTCATGATTCATGATTCGATTCATGATTCATGATTCAATTTATGATTCATGATTTGATTCATGATTCATGATTCAATTCATGATTCATGATTCATGATTAAATTCATGATTCATTTCATGATTCATGATTCAATTCATGATTCATTTCATGATTCATGATTCAATTCATTATTCATGATTCATGATTCAATTCATGATTCAATTCATGATTCATTTCATGATTCATGATTCAATTCATGATTCATTTCATGATTCATGATTCATGATTTAATTCATGATTAATGATTCATGATTCAATTCATGATTCATGATGCAATTCATGATTCATGATTATATTCATGATTCATGATTCAATTCATGATTCATGATTCGATTTATGATTCATGATTCAATTCATGATTCATGATTCATGATTTGATTCATGATTCATGATTCATAATTCATTATTCGATTTATGATTCATGATTCATGATTTAGTTCATGATTCATGATTCAATTCATGATTCATGATTCGATTCATGATTCATTTCATTATTCATGATTCGATTCATGATTCATGATTCGATTCATGATTCATTATTCGATTCATGATTCATGATTCGATTCATGATTCATGATTCATAATTCATGATTCATGATTCGATTCATGATTCATTATTCATGATACAATTCATGATTCATGATTCGATTCATGATTCATGATTCATGATTAAATTCATGATTCATGATTCGATTCATGATTCATAATTCATGATTCGATTCATGATTCATGATTCTTGATTTAATTCATGATTTATGATTCAATTCATGATTCATGATTCAATTCATGATTCAATTCATGATTCATTTTTCAATTCATGATTCGAGATTCATGATTCGAATCATGATTCAGGATTCAATTCATGATTCATGATTCAATTCATGATTCATGATTCAATTCATGATTCATTTCATTATTCATGATTCGATTCATGATTCATGATTCGATTCATGATTCATTATTCGATTCATGATTCATGATTCGATTCATGATTCATGATTCATAATTCATGATTCATGATTCGATTCATGATTCATTATTCATGATACAATTCATGATTCATGATTCGATTCATGATTCATGATTCATGATTAAATTCATGATTCATGATTCGATTCATGATTCTTGATTCATGATTCGATTCATGATTCATGATTCATGATTCAATTTATGATTCATGATTCGATTTATGATTCATGATTCAATTCATGATACATGATTCCAATTCATGATTTAATTCATGATTCAATTCATTATTCATGATTCGATTCATGATTCATGATTCAATTCATGATTCATGATTCAATTCATGATTCATTTCATTATTCATGATTCGATTCATGATTCATGATTCGATTCATGATTCATTATTCGATTCATGATTCATGATTCGATTCATGATTCATGATTCATAATTCATGATTCATGATTCGATTTATGATTCATGATTCAATTCATGATACATGATTCCAATTCATGATTTAATTCATGATTCAATTCATTATTCATGATTCGATTCATGATTCATGATTCAATTCATGATTCATGATTCAATTCATGATTCATTTCATTATTCATGATTCGATTCATGATTCATGATTCGATTCATGATTCATTATTCGATTCATGATTCATGATTCGATTCATGATTCATGATTCATAATTCATGATTCATGATTCGATTCATGATTCATTATTCATGATACAATTCATGATTCATGATTCGATTCATGATTCATGATTCATGATTAAATTCATGATTCATGATTCGATTCATGATTCTTGATTCATGATTCGATTCATGATTCATGATTCATGATTCAATTTATGATTCATGATTCGATTTATGATTCATGATTCAATTCATGATACATGATTCCAATTCATGATTTAATTCATGATTCAATTCATTATTCATGATTCGATTCATGATTCATGATTCAATTTATGATTCATGATTTAATTCATGATTCATGATTCAATTCATGAATCATGATTCATGATTCGATTCATGATTCATGATTCATGATTCATGATTCAAATCATGATTCAAATCATGATTCATGATTCAATTCATGATTCATGATTCGATTCATTATTCATGATTCATGATTCATGATTCGATTCATGATTCTTGATTCATGATTCAATTCATGATTCATGTTTCGATTCATGATTCATGATTCGATTCATGATTCATGATTCATAATTCATGATTTAATTCATGATTCATGATTCATGATTCATGATTCAATTCATGATTCATGATTCAATTCATGATTCATGATTCGATTCATGATTAATGATTTATGATTCGTTTCATGATTCATTTCATGATTCGTGTTTCGATTCATAATTCATGATTCAATTCATGATTCATGATTCAATTCATGATTCATGATTCGATTCATTATTCATGATTCATGATTCATGATTCATGATTCAATTCATGATTCATGTTTCGATTCATGATTCATGATTCGATTCATGATTCATGATTCATAATTCATGATTCAATTCATGATTCATGATTCATGATTCATGATTCAGTTCATGATTCATGATTCAATTCATGATTCATGATTCGATTCATGATTCATGATTCATGATTCGATTCATGATTCATGATTCGATTCATGATTCATGATTTATGATTCAATTCATGATTAATGATTCAATTCATGATTCATGATTCAATTCATGATTTATGATTTATGAATCAATTTTTAAATTAATTCATGGTTCATGATTCATGATTCATGATTCAATTCATGATTCATGAATCAATTCATGATTCATGATTCATTATTTAATTCATGATTTGATTCATGATTTATGATTCAATTCATGATTTATGATTCAATTCATGATTCAATTCATGATTCATGATTCAATTCATTATTCGAGATTCATGATTCGATTCATGATTCATGATTCATGATTCATGATTCGATTCATGATTCTTGATTCATGATTCGATTCATGATTCATGATTCGATTTATGATTCATGATTCAATTCATGATTCATGATTTATGGTTCAATTCATGATTCAATTCATGATTCATGATTCAATTCATTATTCGAGATTCATGATTCGATTCATGTTTCATGATTCATGATTCATGATTCGATTCATGATTCAATTCATGATTCATGATTCATGATTCATGATTCAATTCATGATTCAATTCATGATTCATGATTCATGATTCATGATTTGATTCATGATTCATGATTCGATTCATGATTCATGATTCAATTTATGATTCATGATTTGATTCATGATTCATGATTCAATTCATGAATCATGATTCATGATTCATGATTCAATTCATGATTCATGATTCATGATTAAATTCATGATTCATTTCATGATTCATGATTCAATTCATGATTCATTTCATGATTCATGATTCAATTCATTATTCATGATTCATGATTCAATTCATGATTCATTTCATGATTCATGATTCAATTCATGATTCATTTCATGATTCATGATTCATGATTTAATTCATGATTAATGATTCATGATTCAATTCATGATTCATGATGCAATTCATGATTCATGATTATATTCATGATTCATGATTCAATTCATGATTCATGATTCGATTTATGATTCATGATTCAATTCATGATTCATGATTCATGATTTGATTCATGATTCATGATTCATAATTCATTATTCGATTTATGATTCATGATTCATGATTTAATTCATGATTCATGATTCAATTCATGATTCATGATTCGATTCATGATTCATTTCATTATTCATGATTCGATTCATGATTCATGATTCGATTCATGATTCATTATTCGATTCATGATTCATGATTCGATTCATGATTCATGATTCATAATTCATGATTCATGATTCGATTCATGATTCATTATTCATGATACAATTCATGATTCATGATTCGATTCATGATTCATGATTCATGATTAAATTCATGATTCATGATTCGATTCATGATTCATAATTCATGATTCGATTCATGATTCATGATTCTTGATTTAATTCATGATTTATGATTCAATTCATGATTCATGATTCAATTCATGATTCAATTCATGATTCATTTTTCAATTCATGATTCGAGATTCATGATTCGAATCATGATTCAGGATTCAATTCATGATTCATGATTCAAATCATGATTCATGATTCAATTCATGATTCATTTCATTATTCATGATTCGATTCATGATTCATGATTCGATTCATGATTCATTATTCGATTCATGATTCATGATTCGATTCATGATTCATGATTCATAATTCATGATTCATGATTCGATTCATGATTCATTATTCATGATACAATTCATGATTCATGATTCGATTCATGATTCATGATTCATGATTAAATTCATGATTCATGATTCGATTCATGATTCTTGATTCATGATTCGATTCATGATTCATGATTCATGATTCAATTTATGATTCATGATTCGATTTATGATTCATGATTCAATTCATGATTCATGATTTATGATTCAATTCATGATTCAATTCATGATTCATGATTCAATTCATGATTCGAGATTCATGATTCGATTCATGATTCATGATTCAATTCATGATACATGATTCCAATTCATGATTTAATTCATGATTCAATTCATTATTCATGATTCATGATTCGATTCATGATTCATGATTCGATTCATGATTCATGATTCAAATCATGATTCAAATCATGATTCATGATTCAATTCATGATTCATGATTCTATTCATTATTCATGATTCATGATTCATGATTCGATTCATGATTCTTGATTAATTTCATGATTCATGATTCATGATTCATGATTCAATTCATGATTCATGTTTCGATTCATGATTCATGATTCGATTCATGATTCATGATTCATAATTCATGATTCAATTCATGATTCATGATTCATGATTCATGATTCAATTCATGATTCATGATTCAATTCATGATTCATGATTCGATTCATAATTAATGATTTATGATTCGTTTCATGATTCATGATTCATTTCATGATTCGTGTTTCGATTCATAATTCATGATTCAATTCATGATTCATGATTCAATTCATAATTCATGATTCGATTCATTATTCTTGATTCATGATTCATGATTCGATTCATGATTCTTGATTCATTTCATGATTCATGATTCATGATTCATGATTCATGATTCAATTCATGATTCATGTTTCAATTCATGATTCATGATTCGATTCATGAATCATGATTCATAATTCATGATTCAATTCATGATTCATGATTCAGTTCATGATTCATGATTCAATTCATGATTCATGATTCGATTCATGATTCATGATTCATGATTTGATTCATGATTCATGATTCATGATTTGATTCATGATTCATGATTCGATTCATGATTCATGATTCAATTTATGATTCATGATTTGATCCATGATTCATGATTCAATTCATGAATCATGATTCATGATTCATGATTCAATTCATGATTCATGATTCATGATTAAATTCATGATTCATGAATCAATTCATGATTCATGATTCATTATTTAATTCATGATTTGATTCATGATTTATGATTCAATTCATGATTTATGATTCAATTCATGATTCAATTCATGATTCATGATTCAATTCATTATTCGAGATTCATGATTCGATTCATGATTCATGATTCATGATTCATGATTCGATTCATGATTCTTGATTCATGATTCGATTCATGATTCATGATTCGATTTATGATTCATGATTCAATTCATGATTCATGATTTACGATTCAATTCATGATTCAATTCATGATTCATGATTCAATTCATTATTCGAGATTCATGATTCGATTCATGTTTCATGATTCATGATTCATGATTCGATTAATGATTCAATTCATGATTCATGATTCATGATTCATGATTCAATTCATGATTCAATTCATGATTCATGATTCATGATTCATGATTTGATTCATGATTCATGATTCGATTCATGATTCATGATTCAATTTATGATTCATGATTTGATTCATGATTCATGATTCAATTCATGAATTATGATTCATGATTCATGATTCAATTCATGATTCATGACTCATGATTAAATTCATGATTCATTTCATGATTCATGATTCAATTCATGATTCATTTCATGATTCATGATTCAATTCATTATTCATGATTCATGATTCAATTCATGATTCAATTCATGATTCATTTCATGATTCATGATTCAATTCATGATTCATTTCATGATTCATGATTCATGATTTAATTCATGATTAATGATTCATGATTCAATTCATGATTCATGATGCAATTCATGATTCATGATTATATTCATGATTCATGATTCAATTCATGATTCATGATTCGATTTATGATTCATGATTCAATTCATGATTCATGATTCATGATTTGATTCATGATTCATGATTCATAATTCATTATTCGATTTATGATTCATGATTCATGATTTAATTCATGATTCATGATTCAATTCATGATTCATGATTCGATTCATGATTCATTTCATTATTCATGATTCGATTCATGATTCATGATTCGATTCATGATTCATTATTCGATTCATGATTCATGATTCGATTCATGATTCATGATTCATAATTCATGATTCATGATTCGATTCATGATTCATTATTCATGATACAATTCATGATTCATGATTCGATTCATGATTCATGATTCATGATTAAATTCATGATTCATGATTCGATTCATGATTCATAATTCATGATTCGATTCATGATTCATGATTTTTGATTTAATTCATGATTTATGATTCAATTCATGATTCATGATTCAATTCATGATTCAATTCATGATTCATTTTTCAATTCATGATTCGAGATTCATGATTCGAATCATGATTCAGGATTCAATTCATGATTCATGATTCAATTCATGATTCATGATTCAATTCATGATTCATTTCATTATTCATGATTCGATTCATGATTCATGATTCGATTCATGATTCATTATTCGATTCATGATTCATGATTCGATTCATGATTCATGATTCATAATTCATGATTCATGATTCGATTCATGATTCATTATTCATGATACAATTCATGATTCATGATTCGATTCATGATTCATGATTCATGATTAAATTCATGATTCATGATTCGATTCATGATTCTTGATTCATGATTCGATTCATGATTCATGATTCATGATTCAATTTATGATTCATGATTCGAATTTATGATTCATGATTCAATTCATGATTCATGATTTATGATTCAATTCATGATTCAATTCATGATTCATGATTCAATTCATGATTCGAGATTCATGATTCGATTCATGATTCATGATTCAATTCATGATACATGATTCCAATTCATGATTTAATTCATGATTCAATTCATTATTCATGATTCATGATTCGATTCATGATTCATGATTCGATTCATGATTCATGATTCAAATCATGATTCAAATCATGATTCATGATTCAATTCATGATTCATGATTCTATTCATTATTCATGATTCATGATTCATGATTCGATTCATGATTCTTGATTCATTTCATGATTCATGATTCATGATTCATGATTCAATTCATGATTCATGTTTCGATTCATGATTCATGATTCGATTCATGATTCATGATTCATAATTCATGATTCAATTCATGATTCATGATTCATGATTCATGATTCAATTCATGATTCATGATTCAATTCATGATTCATGATTCGATTCATAATTAATGATTTATGATTCGTTTCATGATTCATGATTCATTTCATGATTCGTGTTTCGATTCATAATTCATGATTCAATTCATGATTCATGATTCAATTCATAATTCATGATTCGATTCATTATTCTTGATTCATGATTCATGATTCGATTCATGATTCTTGATTCATTTCATGATTCATGATTCATGATTCATGATTCATGATTCAATTCATGATTCATGTTTCAATTCATGATTCATGATTCGATTCATGATTCATGATTCATAATTCATGATTCAATTCATGATTCATGATTCATGATTCAGTTCATGATTCATGATTCAATTCATGATTCATGATTCGATTCATGATTCATGATTCATGATTTGATTCATGATTCATGATTCATGATTTGATTCATGATTCATGATTCGATTCATGATTCATGATTCAATTTATGATTCATGATTTGATCCATGATTCATGATTCAATTCATGAATCATGATTCATGATTCATGATTCAATTCATGATTCATGATTCATGATTAAATTCATGATTCATTTCATGATTCATGATTCAATTCATGATTCATTTCATGATTCATGATTCAATTCATTATTCATGATTCATGATTCAATTCATGATTCAATTCATGATTCATTTCATGATTCATGATTCAATTCATGATTCATTTCATGATTCATGATTCATGATTTAATTCATGATTAATGATTCATGATTCAATTCATGATTCATGATGCAATTCATGATTCATGATTATATTCATGATTCATGATTCAATTCATGATTCATGATTCGATTTATGATTCATGATTCAATTCATGATTCATGATTCATGATTTGATTCATGATTCATGATTCATAATTCATTATTCGATTTATGATTCATGATTCATGATTTAATTCATGATTCATGATTCAATTCATGATTCATGATTCGATTCATGATTCATTTCATTATTCATGATTCGATTCATGATTCATGATTCGATTCATGATTCATTATTCGATTCATGATTCATGATTCGATTCATGATTCATGATTCATAATTCATGATTCATGATTCGATTCATGATTCATTATTCATGATACAATTCATGATTCATGATTCGATTCATGATTCATGATTAAATTCATGATTCATTAATCGATTCATGATTCATAATTCATGATTCGATTCATGATTCATGATTCTTGATTTAATTCATGATTTATGATTCAATTCATGATTCATGATTCAATTCATGATTCAATTCATGATTCATTTTTCAATTCATGATTCGAGATTCATGATTCGAATCATGATTCAGGATTCAATTCATGATTCATGATTCAATTCATGATTCATTTCATTATTCATGATTCGATTCATGATTCATGATTCGATTCATGATTCATTATTCGATTCATGATTCATGATTCGATTCATGATTCATGATTCATAATTCATGATTCATGATTCGATTCATGATTCATTATTCATGATACAATTCATGATTCATGATTCGATTCATGATTCATGATTCATGATTAAATTCATGATTCATGATTCGATTCATGATTCTTGATTCATGATTCGATTCATGATTCATGATTCATGATTCAATTTATGATTCATGATTCGATTTATGATTCATGATTCAATTCATGATTCATGATTTATGATTCAATTCATGATTCAATTCATGATTCATGATTCAATTCATGATTCGAGATTCATGATTCGATTCATGATTCATGATTCAATTCATGATACATGATTCCAATTCATGATTTAATTCATGATTCAATTCATTATTCATGATTAATGATTCATGATTCATGATTCATGATTCATGATTCGATTTATGATTCATGATTCAAATCATGATTCAAATCATGATTCATGATTCAATTCATGATTCATGATTCGATTCATTATTCATGATTCATGATTCATGATTCGATTCATGATTCTTGATTCATTTCATGATTCATGATTCATGATTCATGATTCATGATTCAATTCATGATTCATGTTTCGATTCATGATTCATGATTCGATTCATGATTCATGATTCATAATTCATGATTCAATTCATGATTCATGATTCATGATTCATGATTCAATTCATGATTCATGATTCAATTCATGATTCATGATTCGATTCATAATTAATGATTTATGATTCGTTTCATGATTCATGATTCATTTCATGATTCGTGTTTCGATTCATAATTCATGATTCAATTCATGATTCATGATTCGATTCATAATTAATGATTCGATTCATTATTCATGATTCATGATTCATGATTCGATTCATGATTCTTGATTCATTTCATGATTCATGATTCATGATTCATGATTCAATTCATGATTCATGTTTCAATTCATGATTCATGATTCGATTCATGATTCATGATTCATAATTCATGATTCAATTCATGATTCATGATTCATGATTCATGATTCAGTTCATGATTCATGATTCAATTCATGATTCATGATTCGATTCATGATTCATGATTCATGATTCGATTCATGATTCATGATTCGATTCATGATTCATGATTTATGATTCAATTCATGATTCATGATTCAATTCATGATTCATGATTCAATTCATGATTTATGATTTATGAATCAATTTTTGAATTAATTCATGGTTCATGATTCATGATTCATGATTCATGATTCAATTCATGATTCATGATTCAATTCATGATTCATGATTCATTATTTAATTCAAGATTTGATTCATGATTTATGATTCAATTCATGATTTATGATTCAATTCATGATTCAATTCATGATTCATGATTCAATTCATTATTCGAGATTCATGATTCGATTCATGATTCATGATTCATGATTCATGATTCGATTCATGATTCAATTCATGATTCATGATTCATGATTCATGATTCAATTCATGATTCAATTCATGATTCATGATTCATGATTCATGATTCAATTCATTATTCGAGATTCATGATTCGATTCATGATTCATGATTCATGATTCATGATTCGATTCATGATTCTTGATTCATGATTCGATTCATGATTCATGATTCGATTTATGATTCATGATTCAATTCATGATTCATGATTTATGATTCAATTCATGATTCAATTCATGATTCATGATTCAATTCATTATTCGAGATTCATGATTCGATTCATGTTTCATGATTCATGATTCATGATTCGATTCATGATTCAATTCATGATTCATGATTCATGATTCATGATTCAATTCATGATTCAATTCATGATTCATGATTCATGATTCATGATTTGATTCATGATTCATGATTCGATTCATGATTCATGATTCAATTTATGATTCATGATTTGATTCATGATTCATGATTCAATTCATGAATCATGATTCATGATTCATGATTCAATTCATGATTCATGATTCATGATTAAATTCATGATTCATTTCATGATTCATGATTCAATTCATGATTCATTTCATGATTCATGATTCAATTCATTATTCATGATTCATGATTCAATTCATGATTCAATTCATGATTCATTTCATGATTCATGATTCAATTCATGATTCATTTCATGATTCATGATTCATGATTTAATTCATGATTAATGATTCATGATTCAATTCATGATTCATGATGCAATTCATGATTCATGATTATATTCATGATTCATGATTCAATTCATGATTCATGATTCGATTTATGATTCATGATTCAATTCATGATTCATGATTCATGATTTGATTCATGATTCATGATTCATAATTCATTATTCGATTTATGATTCATGATTCATGATTTAATTCATGATTCATGATTCAATTCATGATTCATGATTCGATTCATGATTCATTTCATTATTCATGATTCGATTCATGATTCATGATTCGATTCATGATTCATTATTCGATTCATGATTCATGATTCGATTCATGATTCATGATTCATAATTCATGATTCATGATTCGATTCATGATTCATTATTCATGATACAATTCATGATTCATGATTCGATTCATGATTCATGATTCATGATTAAATTCATGATTCATGATTCGATTCATGATTCATAATTCATGATTCGATTCATGATTCATGATTCTTGATTTAATTCATGATTTATGATTCAATTCATGATTCATGATTCAATTCATGATTCAATTCATGATTCATTTTTCAATTCATGATTCGAGATTCATGATTCGAATCATGATTCAGGATTCAATTCATGATTCATGATTCAATTCATGATTCATGATTCAATTCATGATTCATTTCATTATTCATGATTCGATTCATGATTCATGATTCGATTCATGATTCATTATTCGATTCATGATTCATGATTCGATTCATGATTCATGATTCATAATTCATGATTCATGATTCGATTCATGATTCATTATTCATGATACAATTCATGATTCATGATTCGATTCATGATTCATGATTCATGATTAAATTCATGATTCATGATTCGATTCATGATTCTTGATTCATGATTCGATTCATGATTCATGATTCATGATTCAATTTATGATTCATGATTCGATTTATGATTCATGATTCAATTCATGATTCATGATTTATGATTCAATTCATGATTCAATTCATGATTCATGATTCAATTCATGATTCGAGATTCATGATTCGATTCATGATTCATGATTCAATTCATGATACATGATTCCAATTCATGATTTAATTCATGATTCAATTCATTATTCATGATTCATGATTCGATTCATGATTCATGATTCGATTCATGATTCATGATTCAAATCATGATTCAAATCATGATTCATGATTCAATTCATGATTCATGATTCTATTCATTATTCATGATTCATGATTCATGATTCGATTCATGATTCTTGATTAATTTCATGATTCATGATTCATGATTCATGATTCATGATTCAATTCATGATTCATGTTTCGATTCATGATTCATGATTCGATTCATGATTCATGATTCATAATTCATGATTCAATTCATGATTCATGATTCATGATTCATGATTCAATTCATGATTCATGATTCAATTCATGATTCATGATTCGATTCATAATTAATGATTTATGATTCGTTTCATGATTCATGATTCATTTCATGATTCGTGTTTCGATTCATAATTCATGATTCAATTCATGATTCATGATTCAATTCATAATTCATGATTCGATTCATTATTCTTGATTCATGATTCATGATTCGATTCATGATTCTTGATTCATTTCATGATTCATGATTCATGATTCATGATTCATGATTCAATTCATGATTCATGTTTCAATTCATGATTCATGATTCGATTCATGATTCATGATTCATAATTCATGATTCAATTCATGATTCATGATTCAGTTCATGATTCATGATTCAATTCATGATTCATGATTCGATTCATGATTCATGATTCATGATTTGATTCATGATTCATGATTCATGATTTGATTCATGATTCATGATTCGATTCATGATTCATGATTCAATTTATGATTCATGATTTGATCCATGATTCATGATTCAATTCATGAATCATGATTCATGATTCAATTCATGATTCATGATTCATGATTAAATTCATGATTCATGAATCAATTCATGATTCATGATTCATTATTTAATTCATGATTTGATTCATGATTTATGATTCAATTCATGATTTATGATTCAATTCATGATTCAATTCATGATTCATGATTCAATTCATTATTCGAGATTCATGATTCGATTCATGATTCATGATTCATGATTCATGATTCGATTCATGATTCTTGATTCATGATTCGATTCATGATTCATGATTCGATTTATGATTCATGATTCAATTCATGATTCATGATTTACGATTCAATTCATGATTCAATTCATGATTCATGATTCAATTCATTATTCGAGATTCATGATTCGATTCATGTTTCATGATTCATGATTCATGATTCGATTCATGATTCAATTCATGATTCATGATTCATGATTCATGATTCAATTCATGATTCAATTCATGATTCATGATTCATGATTCATGATTTGATTCATGATTCATGATTCGATTCATGATTCATGATTCAATTTATGATTCATGATTTGATTCATGATTCATGATTCAATTCATGAATTATGATTCATGATTCATGATTCAATTCATGATTCATGATTCATGATTAAATTCATGATTCATTTCATGATTCATGATTCAATTCATGATTCATTTCATGATTCATGATTCAATTCATTATTCATGATTCATGATTCAATTCATGATTCAATTCATGATTCATTTCATGATTCATGATTCAATTCATGATTCATTTCATGATTCATGATTCATGATTTAATTCATGATTAATGATTCATGATTCAATTCATGATTCATGATGCAATTCATGATTCATGATTATATTCATGATTCATGATTCAATTCATGATTCATGATTCGATTTATGATTCATGATTCAATTCATGATTCATGATTCATGATTTGATTCATGATTCATGATTCATAATTCATTATTCGATTTATGATTCATGATTCATGATTTAATTCATGATTCATGATTCAATTCATGATTCATGATTCGATTCATGATTCATTTCATTATTCATGATTCGATTCATGATTCATGATTCGATTCATGATTCATTATTCGATTCATGATTCATGATTCGATTCATGATTCATGATTCATAATTCATGATTCATGATTCGATTCATGATTCATTATTCATGATACAATTCATGATTCATGATTCGATTCATGATTCATGATTCATGATTAAATTCATGATTCATGATTCGATTCATGATTCATAATTCATGATTCGATTCATGATTCATGATTTTTGATTTAATTCATGATTTATGATTCAATTCATGATTCATGATTCAATTCATGATTCAATTCATGATTCATTTTTCAATTCATGATTCGAGATTCATGATTCGAATCATGATTCAGGATTCAATTCATGATTCATGATTCAATTCATGATTCATGATTCAATTCATGATTCATTTCATTATTCATGATTCGATTCATGATTCATGATTCGATTCATGATTCATTATTCGATTCATGATTCATGATTCGATTCATGATTCATGATTCATAATTCATGATTCATGATTCGATTCATGATTCATTATTCATGATACAATTCATGATTCATGATTCGATTCATGATTCATGATTCATGATTAAATTCATGATTCATGATTCGATTCATGATTCTTGATTCATGATTCGATTCATGATTCATGATTCATGATTCAATTTATGATTCATGATTCGAATTTATGATTCATGATTCAATTCATGATTCATGATTTATGATTCAATTCATGATTCAATTCATGATTCATGATTCAATTCATGATTCGAGATTCATGATTCGATTCATGATTCATGATTCAATTCATGATACATGATTCCAATTCATGATTTAATTCATGATTCAATTCATTATTCATGATTCATGATTCGATTCATGATTCATGATTCGATTCATGATTCATGATTCAAATCATGATTCAAATCATGATTCATGATTTAATTCATGATTTATGATTCTATTCATTATTCATGATTCATGATTCATGATTCGATTCATGATTCTTGATTCATTTCATGATTCATGATTCATGATTCATGATTCAATTCATGATTCATGTTTCGATTCATGATTCATGATTCGATTCATGATTCATGATTCATAATTCATGATTCAATTCATGATTCATGATTCATGATTCATGATTCAATTCATGATTCATGATTCAATTCATGATTCATGATTCGATTCATAATTAATGATTTATGATTCGTTTCATGATTCATGATTCATTTCATGATTCGTGTTTCGATTCATGATTCATGATTCGATTCATGATTCATGATTCATAATTCATGATTCAATTCATGATTCATGATTCATGATTCATGATTCATGATTCATGATTCATGATTCAATTCATGATTCATGTTTCAATTCATGATTCATGATTCGATTCATGATTCATGATTCATAATTCATGATTCAATTCATGATTCATGATTCATGATTCAGTTCATGATTCATGATTCAATTCATGATTCATGATTCGATTCATGATTCATGATTCATGATTTGATTCATGATTCATGATTCATGATTTGATTCATGATTCATGATTCGATTCATGATTCATGATTCAATTTATGATTCATGATTTGATCCATGATTCATGATTCAATTCATGAATCATGATTCATGATTCATGATTCAATTCATGATTCATGATTCATGATTAAATTCATGATTCATTTCATGATTCATGATTCAATTCATGATTCATTTCATGATTCATGATTCAATTCATTATTCATGATTCATGATTCAATTCATGATTCAATTCATGATTCATTTCATGATTCATGATTCAATTCATGATTCATTTCATGATTCATGATTCATGATTTAATTCATGATTAATGATTCATGATTCAATTCATGATTCATGATGCAATTCATGATTCATGATTATATTCATGATTCATGATTCAATTCATGATTCATGATTCGATTTATGATTCATGATTCAATTCATGATTCATGATTCATGATTTGATTCATGATTCATGATTCATAATTCATTATTCGATTTATGATTCATGATTCATGATTTAATTCATGATTCATGATTCAATTCATGATTCATGATTCGATTCATGATTCATTTCATTATTCATGATTCGATTCATGATTCATGATTCGATTCATGATTCATTATTCGATTCATGATTCATGATTCGATTCATGATTCATGATTCATAATTCATGATTCATGATTCGATTCATGATTCATTATTCATGATACAATTCATGATTCATGATTCGATTCATGATTCATGATTCATGATTAAATTCATGATTCATGATTCGATTCATGATTCTTGATTCATGGTTCGATTCATGATTCATGATTCATGATTCAATTTATGATTCATGATTCGATTTATGATTCATGATTCAATTCATGATTCATGATTTATGATTCAATTCATGATTCAATTCATGATTCATGATTCAATTCATGATTCGAGATTCATGATTCGATTCATGATTCATGATTCAATTCATGATACATGATTCCAATTCATGATTTAATTCATGATTCAATTCATTATTCATGATTAATGATTCATGATTCATGATTCATGATTCGATTTATGATTCATGATTCAAATCATGATTCAAATCATGATTCATGATTCAATTCATGATTCATGATTCGATTCATTATTCATGATTCATGATTCATGATTCGATTCATGATTCTTGATTCATTTCATGATTCATGATTCATGATTCATGATTCATGATTCAATTCATGATTCATGTTTCGATTCATGATTCATGATTCGATTCATGATTCATGATTCATAATTCATGATTCAATTCATGATTCATGATTCATGATTCATGATTCAATTCATGATTCATGATTCAATTCATGATTCATGATTCGATTCATAATTAATGATTTATGATTCGTTTCATGATTCATGATTCATTTCATGATTCGTGTTTCGATTCATAATTCATGATTCAATTCATGATTCATGATTCGATTCATAATTAATGATTCGATTCATTATTCATGATTCATGATTCATGATTCGATTCATGATTCTTGATTCATTTCATGATTCATGATTCATGATTCATGATTCATGATTCAATTCATGATTCATGTTTCAATTCATGATTCATGATTCGATTCATGATTCATGATTCATAATTCATGATTCAATTCATGATTCATGATTCATGATTCATGATTCAGTTCATGATTCATGATTCAATTCATGATTCATGATTCGATTCATGATTCATGATTCATGATTCGATTCATGATTCATGATTCGATTCATGATTCATGATTTATGATTCAATTCATGATTCATGATTCAATTCATGATTCATGATTCAATTCATGATTTATGATTTATGAATCAATTTTTGAATTAATTCATGGTTCATGATTCATGATTCATGATTCATGATTCAATTCATGATTCATGATTCAATTCATGATTCATGATTCATTATTTAATTCAAGATTTGATTCATGATTTATGATTCAATTCATGATTTATGATTCAATTCATGATTCAATTCATGATTCATGATTCAATTCATTATTCGAGATTCATGATTCGATTCATGATTCATGATTCATGATTCATGATTCGATTCATGATTCAATTCATGATTCATGATTCATGATTCATGATTCAATTCATGATTCAATTCATGATTCATGATTCATGATTCATGATTCAATTCATTATTCGAGATTCATGATTCGATTCATGATTCATGATTCATGATTCATGATTCGATTCATGATTCTTGATTCATGATTCGATTCATGATTCATGATTCGATTTATGATTCATGATTCAATTCATGATTCATGATTTATGATTCAATTCATGATTCAATTCATGATTCATGATTCAATTCATTATTCGAGATTCATGATTCGATTCATGTTTCATGATTCATGATTCATGATTCGATTCATGATTCAATTCATGATTCATGATTCATGATTCATGATTCAATTCATGATTCAATTCATGATTCATGATTCATGATTTGATTCATGATTCATGATTCGATTCATGATTCATGATTCAATTTATGATTCATGATTTGATTCATGATTCATGATTCAATTCATGAATCATGATTCATGATTCATGATTCAATTCATGATTCATGATTCATGATTAAATTCATGATTCATTTCATGATTCATGATTCAATTCATGATTCATTTCATGATTCATGATTCAATTCATTATTCATGATTCATGATTCAATTCATGATTCAATTCATGATTCATGATTCAATTCATGATTCATTTCATGATTCATGATTTAATTCATGATTAATGATTCATGATTCAATTCATGATTCATGATGCAATTCATGATTCATGATTATATTCATGATTCATGATTCAATTCATGATTCATGATTCGATTTATGATTCATGATTCAATTCATGATTCATGATTCATGATTTGATTCATGATTCATGATTCATAATTCATTATTCGATTTATGATTCATGATTCATGATTTAATTCATGATTCATGATTCAATTCATGATTCATGATTCGATTCATGATTCATGATTCATGAATCATAATTCATGATTCGATTCATGATTCTTGATTTAATTCATGATTTATGTTTCGATTCATGATTCATGATTCGATTCATGATTCATGATTCGATTCATGATTCATGATTCGATTCATGATTCATGATTCGATTCATTCATGATTCAATTCATGATTCAATTCATGATTCATTTTTCAGTTCATGATTCGAGATATATGATTCGATTCATGATTCATGATTCAATTCATGATTCATGATTCAATTCATGATTCATGATTCAATTCATGATTCGATTCATGATTCATGATTCGATTCATGATTCATGATTCGATTCATGATTCATGATTCGATTCATGATTCATAATTCATGATTCAATTCATGATTCATTTCATGATTCAATTCATGATTCATGATTCAATTCATGATTCATGATTCGATTCATGATTCATGATTCAGGATTCATGATTCATGATTCGATTCATGATTCATGATTCATGATACAATTCATGATTCATGATTCGATTCATGATTCATGATTAAATTCATGATTCATGATTCGATTCATGATTCTTGATTCATGATTCGATTCATGATTCATGATTCGATTTATGATTCATGATTCAATTCATGATTCATGATTTATGATTCAATTCATGATTCAATTCATGATTCATGATTCAATTCATTATTCGAGATTCATGATTCGATTCATGTTTCATGATTCATGATTCATGATTCGATTCATGATTCAATTCATGATTCATGATTCATGATTCATGATTCAATTCATGATTCAATTCATGATTCATGATTCATGATTTGATTCATGATTCATGATTCGATTCATGATTCATGATTCAATTTATGATTCATGATTTGATTCATGATTCATGATTCAATTCATGAATCATGATTCATGATTCAATTCATGATTCATGATTCATGATTCAATTCATGATTCATTTCATGATTCATGATTCAATTCATGATTCATTTCATGATTCATGATTCAATTCATTATTCATGATTCATGATTCAATTCATGATTCAATTCATGATTCATTTCATGATTCATGATTCAATTCATGATTCATTTCATGATTCATGATTCATGATTTAATTCATGATTAATGATTCATGATTCAATTCATGATTCATGATGCAATTCATGATTCATGATTATATTCATGATTCATGATTCAATTCATGATTCATGATTCGATTTATGATTCATGATTCAATTCATGATTCATGATTCATGATTTGATTCATGATTCATGATTCATAATTCATTATTCGATTTATGATTCATGATTCATGATTTAATTCATGATTCATGATTCAATTCATGATTCATGATTCGATTCATGATTCATGATTCATGATTCATAATTCATGATTCGATTCATGATTCATGATTCGATTCATTCATGATTCAATTCATGATTCAATTCATGATTCATTTTTCAGTTCATGATTCGAGATATATGATTCGATTCATGATTCATGATTCAATTCATGATTCATGATTCAATTCATGATTCATGATTCAATTCATGATTCGATTCATGATTCATGATTCGATTCATGATTCATGATTCGATTCATGATTCATGATTCGATTCATGATTCATAATTCATGATTCAATTCATGATTCATTTCATGATTCAATTCATGATTCATGATTCAATTCATGATTCATGATTCGATTCATGATTCATGATTCAGGATTCATGATTCATGATTCGATTCATGATTCATGATTCATGATACAATTCATGATTCATGATTCGATTCATGATTCATGATTAAATTCATGATTCATGATTCGATTCATGATTCTTGATTCATGATTCGATTCATGATTCATGATTCGATTTATGATTCATGATTCAATTCATGATTCATGATTTATGATTCAATTCATGATTCAATTCATGATTCATGATTCAATTCATTATTCGAGATTCATGATTCGATTCATGTTTCATGATTCATGATTCATGATTCGATTCATGATTCAATTCATGATTCATGATTCATGATTCAATTCATGATTCAATTCATGATTCATGATTCATGATTCATGATTTGATTCATGATTCATGATTCGATTCATGATTCATGATTCAATTTATGATTCATGATTTGATTCATGATTCATGATTCAATTCATGAATCATGATTCATGATTCAATTCATGATTCATGATTCATGATTCAATTCATGATTCATTTCATGATTCATGATTCAATTCATGATTCATTTCATGATTCATGATTCAATTCATTATTCATGATTCATGATTCAATTCATGATTCAATTCATGATTCATTTCATGATTCATGATTCAATTCATGATTCATTTCATGATTCATGATTCATGATTTAATTCATGATTAATGATTCATGATTCAATTCATGATTCATGATGCAATTCATGATTCATGATTATATTCATGATTCATGATTCAATTCATGATTCATGATTCGATTTATGATTCATGATTCAATTCATGATTCATGATTCATGATTTGATTCATGATTCATGATTCATAATTCATTATTCGATTTATGATTCATGATTCATGATTTAATTCATGATTCATGATTCAATTCATGATTCATGATTCGATTCATGATTCATGATTCATGATTCATAATTCATGATTCGATTCATGATTCATGATTCTTGATTTAATTCATGATTTATGATTCAATTCATGATTCATGATTCAATTCATGATTCAATTCATGATTCATTTTTCAATTCATGATTCGAGATTCATGATTCGAATCATGATTCAGGATTCAATTCATGATTCATGATTCAATTCATGATTCATGATTCAATTCATGATTCATTTCATGATTCATGATTCGATTCATGATTCATGATTCGATTCATGATTCATTATTCGATTCATGATTCATGATTCGATTCATGATTCATGATTCATAATTCATGATTCAATTCATGATTCATGTTTCATGATTCAATTCATGATTCATGATTCATGATTCGATTCATGATTCATGATTCAGGATTCATGATTCATGATTCGATTCATGATTCATTATTCATGATACAATTCATGATTCATGATTCGATTCATGATTCATGATTCATGATTAAATTCATGATTCATGATTCGATTCATGATTCTTGATTCATGATTCGATTCATGATTCATGATTCATGATTCAATTTATGATTCATGATTCGATTTATGATTCATGATTCAATTCATGATTCATGATTTATGATTCAATTCATGATTCAATTCATGATTTATGATTCAATTCATGATTCGAGATTCATGATTCGATTCATGATTCATGATTCAATTCATGATACATGATTCCAATTCATGATTTAATTCATGATTCAATTCATGATTCATGATTCATGATTCGATTCATGATTCATGATTCAATTTATGATTCATGATTTAATTCATGATTCATGATTCAATTCATGAATCATGATTCATGATTCGATTCATGATTCATGATTCATGATTCATGATTCAAATCATGATTCAAATCATGATTCATGATTCAATTCATGATTCATGATTCGATTCATTATTCATGATTCATGATTCATGATTCGATTCATGATTCTTGATTCATTTCATGATTCATGATTCATGATTCATGATTCAATTCATGATTCATGTTTCGATTCATGATTCATGATTCGATTCATGATTCATGATTCATAATTCATGATTCAATTCATGATTCATGATTCATGATTCAATTCATGATTCATGATTCAATTCATGATTCATGATTCGATTCATGATTAATGATTTATGATTCGTTTCATGATTCATGATTCATTTCATGATTCGTGTTTCGATTCATAATTCATGATTCAATTCATGATTCATGATTCAATTCATGATTCATGATTCGATTCATTATTCATGATTCATGATTCATGATTCATGATTCATGATTCATGATTCAATTCATGATTCATGTTTCGATTCATGATTCATGATTCGATTCATGATTCATGATTCATAATTCATGATTCAATTCATGATTCATGATACATGATTCATAATTCATGATTCAATTCATGATTCATTTCATGATTCAATTCATGATTCATGATTCAATTCATGATTCATGATTCGATTCATGATTCATGATTCAGGATTCATGATTCATGATTCGATTCATGATTCATGATTCATGATACAATTCATGATTCATGATTCGATTCATGATTCATGATTAAATTCATGATTCATGATTCGATTCATGATTCTTGATTCATGATTCGATTCATGATTCATGATTCGATTTATGATTCATGATTCAATTCATGATTCATGATTTATGATTCAATTCATGATTCAATTCATGATTCATGATTCAATTCATTATTCGAGATTCATGATTCGATTCATGTTTCATGATTCATGATTCATGATTCGATTCATGATTCAATTCATGATTCATGATTCATGATTCAATTCATGATTCAATTCATGATTCATGATTCATGATTCATGATTTGATTCATGATTCATGATTCGATTCATGATTCATGATTCAATTTATGATTCATGATTTGATTCATGATTCATGATTCAATTCATGAATCATGATTCATGATTCAATTCATGATTCATGATTCATGATTCAATTCATGATTCATTTCATGATTCATGATTCAATTCATGATTCATTTCATGATTCATGATTCAATTCATTATTCATGATTCATGATTCAATTCATGATTCAATTCATGATTCATTTCATGATTCATGATTCAATTCATGATTCATTTCATGATTCATGATTCATGATTTAATTCATGATTAATGATTCATGATTCAATTCATGATTCATGATGCAATTCATGATTCATGATTATATTCATGATTCATGATTCAATTCATGATTCATGATTCGATTTATGATTCATGATTCAATTCATGATTCATGATTCATGATTTGATTCATGATTCATGATTCATAATTCATTATTCGATTTATGATTCATGATTCATGATTTAATTCATGATTCATGATTCAATTCATGATTCATGATTCGATTCATGATTCATGATTCATGATTCATAATTCATGATTCGATTCATGATTCATGATTCTTGATTTAATTCATGATTTATGATTCAATTCATGATTCATGATTCAATTCATGATTCAATTCATGATTCATTTTTCAATTCATGATTCGAGATTCATGATTCGAATCATGATTCAGGATTCAATTCATGATTCATGATTCAATTCATGATTCATGATTCAATTCATGATTCATTTCATGATTCATGATTCGATTCATGATTCATGATTCGATTCATGATTCATTATTCGATTCATGATTCATGATTCGATTCATGATTTATGATTCATAATTCATGATTCAATTCATGATTCATGTTTCATGATTCAATTCATGATTCATGATTCATGATTCGATTCATGATTCATGATTCAGGATTCATGATTCATGATTCGATTCATGATTCATTATTCATGATACAATTCATGATTCATGATTCGATTCATGATTCATGATTCATGATTAAATTCATGATTCATGATTCGATTCATGATTCTTGATTCATGATTCGATTCATGATTCATGATTCATGATTCAATTTATGATTCATGATTCGATTTATGATTCATGATTCAATTCATGATTCATGATTTATGATTCAATTCATGATTCAATTCATGATTTATGATTCAATTCATGATTCGAGATTCATGATTCGATTCATGATTCATGATTCAATTCATGATACATGATTCCAATTCATGATTTAATTCATGATTCAATTCATGATTCATGATTCATGATTCGATTCATGATTCATGATTCAATTTATGATTCATGATTTAATTCATGATTCATGATTCAATTCATGAATCATGATTCATGATTCGATTCATGATTCATGATTCATGATTCATGATTCAAATCATGATTCAAATCATGATTCATGATTCAATTCATGATTCATGATTCGATTCATTATTCATGATTCATGATTCATGATTCGATTCATGATTCTTGATTCATTTCATGATTCATGATTCATGATTCATGATTCAATTCATGATTCATGTTTCGATTCATGATTCATGATTCGATTCATGATTCATGATTCATAATTCATGATTCAATTCATGATTCATGATTCATGATTCAATTCATGATTCATGATTCAATTCATGATTCATGATTCGATTCATGATTAATGATTTATGATTCGTTTCATGATTCATGATTCATTTCATGATTCGTGTTTCGATTCATAATTCATGATTCAATTCATGATTCATGATTCAATTCATGATTCATGATTCGATTCATTATTCATGATTCATGATTCATGATTCATGATTCATGATTCATGATTCAATTCATGATTCATGTTTCGATTCATGATTCATGATTCGATTCATGATTCATGATTCATAATTCATGATTCAATTCATGATTCATGATTCATGATTCAGTTCATAATTCATGATTCAATTCATGATTCATGATTCGATTCATGATTCATGATTCATGATTCGATTCATGATTCATGATTCGATTCATGATTCATGATTTATGATTCAATTCATGATTCATGATTCAATTCATGATTCATGATTCAATTCATGATTTATGATTTCTGAATCAATTTTTAAATTAATTCATGGTTCATGATTCATGATTCATGATTCATGATTCAATTCATGATTCATGAATCAATTCATGATTCATGATTCATTATTTAATTCATGATTTGATTCATTATTTATGATTCAATTCATGATTTATGATTCAATTCATGATTCAATTCATGATTCATGATTCAATTCATTATTCGAGATTCATGATTCGATTCATGATTCATGATTCATGATTCATGATTCGATTCATGATTCTTGATTCATGATTCAATTCATGATTCATGTTTCGATTCATGATTCATGATTCGATTCATGATTCATGATTCATAATTCATGATTCAATTCATGATTCATGATTCATGATTCAATTCATGATTCATGATTCAATTCATGATTCATGATTCGATTCATGATTAATGATTTATGATTCGTTTCATGATTCATGATTCATTTCATGATTCGTGTTTCGATTCATAATTCATGATTCAATTCATGATTCATGATTCAATTCATGATTCATGATTCAATTCATGATTCATGATTCGATTCATTATTCATGATTCATGATTCATGATTCATGATTCATGATTCATGATTCATGATTCAATTCATGATTCATGTTTCGATTCATGATTCATGATTCGATTCATGATTCATGATTCATAATTCATGATTCAATTCATGATTCATGATTCATGATTCATGATTCAGTTCATAATTCATGATTCAATTCATGATTCATGATTCGATTCATGATTCATGATTCATGATTCGATTCATGATTCATGATTCGATTCATGATTCATGATTTATGATTCAATTCATGATTCATGATTCAATTCATGATTCATGATTCAATTCATGATTTATGATTTATGAATCAATTTTTAAATTAATTCATGGTTCATGATTCATGATTCATGATTCATGATTCAATTCATGATTCATGAATCAATTCATGATTCATGATTCATTATTTAATTCATGATTTGATTCATTATTTATGATTCAATTCATGATTCATGATTCAATTCATGATTCATGATTTATGATTCAATTCATGATTCAATTCATGATTCATGATTCAATTCATTATTCGAGATTCATGATTCGATTCATGTTTCATGATTCATGATTCATGATTCGATTCATGATTCAATTCATGATTCATGATTCATGATTCATGATTCAATTCATGATTCAATTCATGATTCATGTTTCATGATTCATGATTTGATTCATGATTCATGATTCGATTCATGATTCATGATTTAATTTATGATTCATGATTTGATTCATGATTCATGATTCAATTCATGAATCATGATTCATGAATTATGATTCAATTCATGATTCATGATTCATGATTAAATTCATGATTCATTTCATGATTCATGATTCAATTCATGATTCATTTCATGATTCATGATTCAATTCATGATTCATTTCATGATTCATGATTCAATTCATTATTCATGATTCATGATTCAATTCATGATTCAATTCATGATTCATTTCATGATTCATGATTCAATTCATGATTCATTTCATGATTCATGATTCATGATTTAATTCATGATTAATGATTCATGATTCAATTCATGATTCATGATGCAATTCATGATTCATGATTATATTCATGATTCATGATTCAATTCATGATTCATGATTCGATTTATGATTCATGATTCAATTCATGATTCATGATTCATGATTTGATTCATGATTCATGATTCATAATTCATTATTCAATTTATGATTCATGATTCATGATTTAATTCATGATTCATGATTCAATTCATGATTCAAGATTCGATTCATGATTCATGATTCATGATTCATAATTCATGATTCGATTCATGATTCATGATTCTTGATTTAATTCATGATTTATGATTCAATTCATGATTCATGATTCAATTCATGATTCAATTCATGATTCATTTTTCAATTCATGATTCGAGATTCATGATTCGAATCATGATTCAGGATTAAATTCATGATTCATGATTCAATTCATGATTCATGATTCAATTCATGATTCATTTCATTATTCATGATTCGATTCATGATTCATGATTCGATTCATGATTCATTATTCGATTCATGATTCATGATTCGATTCATGATTCATGATTCATAATTCATGATTCATGATTCGATTCATGATTCATTATTCATGATACAATTCATGATTCATGATTCGATTCATGATTCATGATTAAATTCATGATTCATGATTCGATTCATGATTCTTGATTCATGATTCGATTCATGATTCATGATTCATGATTCAATTTATGATTCATGATTCGATTTATGATTCATGATTCAATTCATGATTCATGATTTATGATTCAATTCATGATTCAATTCATGATTCATGATTCAATTCATGATTCGAGATTCATGATTCGATTCATGATTCATGATTCAATTCATGATACATGATTCCAATTCATGATTTAATTCATGATTCAATTCATTATTCATGATTCATGATTCATGATTCGATTCATGATTCATGATTCAATTTATGATTCATGATTTAAATCATGATTCATGATTCAATTCATGAATCATGATTCATGATTCGATTCATGATTCATGATTCAAATCATGATTCAAATCATGATTCATGATTCAATTCATGATTCATGATTCGATTCATTATTCATGATTCATGATTCATGATTCGATTCATGATTCTTGATTCATTTCATGATTCATGATTCATGATTCATGATTCATGATTCAATTCATGATTCATGTTTCGATTCATGATTCATGATTCGATTCATGATTCATGATTCATAATTCATGATTCAATTCATGATTCATGATTCATGATTCAATTCATGATTCATGATTCAATTCATGATTCATGATTCGATTCATAATTAATGATTTATGATTCGTTTCATGATTCATGATTCATTTCATGATTCGTGTTTCGATTCATAATTCATGATTCAATTCATGATTCATGATTCAATTCATAATTCATGATTCGATTCATTATTCATGATTCATGATTCATGATTCGATTCATGATTCTTGATTCATTTCATGATTCATGATTCATGATTCATGATTCATGATTCAATTCATGATTCATGTTTCGATTCATGATTCATGATTCGATTCATGATTCATGATTCATAATTCATGATTCAATTCATGATTCATGATTCAGTTCATGATTCATGATTCAATTCATGATTCATGATTCGATTCATGATTCATGATTCATGATTCGATTCATGATTCATGATTCGATTCATGATTCATGATTTATGATTCAATTCATGATTCATGATTCAATTCATGATTCATGATTCAATTCATGATTTATGATTTATGAATCAATTTTTGAATTAATTCATGGTTCATGATTCATGATTCATGATTCATGATTCAATTCATGATTCATGATTCAATTCATGATTCATGATTCATTATTTAATTCAAGATTTGATTCATGATTTATGATTCAATTCATGATTTATGATTCAATTCATGATTCAATTCATGATTCATGATTCAATTCATTATTCGAGATTCATGATTCGATTCATGATTCATGATTCATGATTCATGATTCGATTCATGATTCAATTCATGATTCATGATTCATGATTCATGATTCAATTCATGATTCATGATTCATGATTCATGATTCAATTCATTATTCGAGATTCATGATTCGATTCATGATTCATGATTCATGATTCATGATTCGATTCATGATTCTTGATTCATGATTCGATTCATGATTCATGATTCGATTTATGATTCATGATTCAATTCATGATTCATGATTTATGATTCAATTCATGATTCAATTCATGATTCATGATTCAATTCATTATTCGAGATTCATGATTCGATTCATGTTTCATGATTCATGATTCATGATTCGATTCATGATTCAATTCATGATTCATGATTCATGATTCATGATTCAATTCATGATTCAATTCATGATTCATGATTCATGATTTATGATTTGATTCATGATTCATGATTCGATTCATGATTCATGATTCAATTTATGATTCATGATTTGATTCATGATTCATGATTCATGATTAAATTCATGATTCATTTCATGATTCATGATTCAATTCATGATTCATTTCATGATTCATGATTCAATTCATTATTCATGATTCATGATTCAATTCATGATTCAATTCATGATTCATTTCATGATTCATGATTCAATTCATGATTCATTTCATGATTCATGATTTAATTCATGATTAATGATTCATGATTCAATTCATGATTCATGATACAATTCATTATTCATGATTATATTCATGATTCATGATTCAATTCATGATTCATGATTCGATTTATGATTCATGATTCAATTCATGATTCATGATTTGATTCATGATTCATGATTCATAATTCATTATCCGATTTATGATTCATGATTCATGATTTAATTCATGATTCATGATTCAATTCATGATTCATGATTCGATTCATGATTCATGTTTCATGATTCATAATTCATAATTCGATTCATGATTCATGATTCTTGATTTAATTCATGATTTATGATTCAATTCATGATTCATGATTCAATTCATGATTCAATTCATGATTCATTTTTCAATTCATGATTCGAGATTCATGATTCGAATCATGATTCAGGATTCAATTCATGATTCATGATTCAATTCATGATTCATGATTCAATTCATGATTCATTTCATTATTAATGATTCGATTCATGATTCATGATTCGATTCATGATTCATTATTCGATTCATGATTCATGATTCGATTCATGATTCATGATTCATAATTCATGATTCATGATTCGATTCATGATTCATTATTCATGATACAATTCATGATTCATGATTCGATTCATGATTCATGATTCATGATTAAATTCATGATTCATGATTCGATTCATGATTCTTGATTCATGATTCGATTCATGATTCATGATTCATGATTCAATTTATGATTCATGATTCGATTTATGATTCATGATTCAATTCATGATTCAATTCATGATTCATGATTCAATTCATGATTCATGATTCATGATTTGATTCATGATTCATGATTCATAATTCATTATTCGATTTATGATTTATGATTCATGATTTAATTCATGATTCATGATTCAATTCATGATTCATGATTCGATTCATGATTCATGATTCATGATTCATAATTCATAAATCGATTCATGATTCATGATTCTTGATTTAATTCATGATTTATGATTCAATTCATGATTCATGATTCAATTCACGATTCAATTCATGATTCATTTTTCAATTCATGATTCGAGATTCATGATTCGAATCATGATTCAGGATTCAATTCATGATTCATGATTCAATTCATGATTCAGGATTCAATTCATGATTCATTTCATTATTCATGATTCGATTCATGATTCATGATTCGATTCATGATTCATTATTCGATTCATGATTCATGATTCGATTCATGATTCATGATTCATAATTCATGATTCATGATTCGATTCATGATTCATTATTCATGATACAATTCATGATTCATGATTCGATTCATGATTCATGATTCGATTCATGATTCTTGATTCATGATTCGATTCATGATTCATGATTCATGATTCAATTTATGATTCATGATTCGATTTATGATTCATGATTCAATTCATGATTCAATTCATGATTCATGATTCAATTCATGATTCGAGATTCATGATTCGATTCATGATTCATGATTCAATTCATGATACATGATTCCAATTCATGATTTAATTCATGATTCAATTCATTATTCATGATTCATGATTCATGATTCGATTCATGATTCATGATTCAATTTATGATTCATGATTTAATTCATGATTCATGATTCAATTCATGAATCATGATTCATGATTCGATTCATGATTCATGATTCAAATCATGATTCAAATCATGATTCATGATTCAATTCATGATTCATGATTCGATTCATTATTCATGATTCATGATTCATGATTCGATTCATGATTCTTGATTCATTTCATGATTCATGATTCATGATTCATGATTCATGATTCAATTCATGATTCATGTTTCGATTCATGATTCATGATTCGATTCATGATTCATGATTCATAATTCATGATTCAATTCATGATTCATGATTCATGATTCAATTCATGATTCATGATTCAATTCATGATTCATGATTCGATTCATAATTAATGATTTATGATTCGTTTCATGATTCATGATTCATTTCATGATTCGTGTTTCGATTCATAATTCATGATTCAATTCATGATTCATGATTCAATTCATGATTCATGATTCGATTCATTATTCATGATTCATGATTCATGATTCGATTCATGATTCTTGATTCATTTCATGATTCATGATTCATGATTCATGATTCATGATTCAATTCATGATTCATGTTTCGATTCATGATTCATGATTCGATTCATGATTCATGATTCATAATTCATGATTCAATTCATGATTCATGATTCATGATTCATGATTCAGTTCATGATTCATGATTCAATTCATGATTCAATTCATGATTCATGATTCGATTCATGATTCATGATTCATGATTCGATTCATGATTCATGATTTATGATTCAATTCATGATTCATGATTCAATTCATGATTCATGATTCAATTCATGATTTATGATTTATGAATCAATTTTTGAATTAATTCATGGTTCATGATTCATGATTCATGATTCATGATTCGATTCATGATTCATGATTTATGATTCAATTCATGATTCATCATTCAATTCATGATTCATGATTCAATTCATGATTTATGATTTATGAATCAATTTTTGAATTAATTCATGGTTCATGATTCATGATTCATGATTCATGATTCAATTCATGATTCATGATTCATTATTTAATTCAAGATTTAATTCATGATTTATGATTCAATTCATGATTTATGATTCAATTCATGATTCAATTCATGATTCATGATTCAATTCATTATTCGAGATTCATGATTCGATTCATGATTCACGATTCATGATTCATGATTCATGATTCATGATTCATGATTCATGATTCAATTCATGATTCAATTCATGATTCATGATTCATGATTCATGATTCGATTCATAATTCATGATTCAATTCATGATTCATTTCATGATTCATGATTCATGATTTAATTCATGATTAATGATTCAAGATTTAATTCATGATTCATGATTCAGTTCATGATTCATGGTTCGATTTATGATTCATGATTCAATTCATGATTCATGATTCATGATTTGATTCATGATTCATGATTCATAATTCATTATTCGATTTATGATTCATGATTCATGATTTAATTCATGATTCATGATTCAATTCATGATTTATGATTCGATTCATGATTCATGATTCATAATTCATGATTCGATTCATGATTCATGATTCTTGATTTAATTCATGATTCATGAATCAATTCATGGTTCAATTCATGATTCAATTCATGATTCATTTTTTCAATTCATGATTCGAGATTCATGATTCGATTCATGATTCATGATTCAATTCATGATTCATGATTCAATTCATGATTCATGATTCAATTCATGATTCATTTCATGATTCATGATTCGATTCATGATTCATGATTCGATTCATGATTCATGATTCGATTCATGATTCATGATTCGATTCATGATTCATGATTCATAATTCATGATTCAATTCATGATTCATGTTTCATGATTCAATTCTTGATTCATGATTCAATTCATGATTCATGATTCGATTCATGATTCATGATTCAGGATTCATGATTCATGATTCGATTCATGATTCATGATTCATGATACAATTCATGATTCATGATTCGATTCATGATTCATGATTAAATTCATGATTCATGATTTATGATTCAATTCCTGATTCAATTCATGATTCATGATTCAATTCATGATTCGAGATTCATGATTTGATTCATGATTCATGATTCAATTCATGATACATGATTCGATTCATGATTTAATTCATGATTCAATTTATGATTCATGATTTAATTCATGATTCATGATTCAATACATGAATCATGATTCATGATTCGATTCATGATTCATGATTCATGATTCAAATCATGATTCAAATCATGATTCATGATTCAATTCATGATTCATGATTCAATTCATGATTCATGATTCAATTCATGATTCATGATTCGATTCATGATTAATGATTTATGATTCGATTCATGATTCATGATTCATTTCATGATTCATGATTCAATTCATGATTCATGATTCGATTCATTATTCATGATTCATGATTCATGATTCGATTCATGATTCTTGATTCATTTCATGATTCATGATTCATGATTCATGATTCATGATTCATGATTCATGATTCAATTCATGATTCATGATTCATGATTCGATTCATGATTCATGATTCATAATTCATGATTCAATTCATGATTCATGATTCATGATTCATGATTCAGTTCATGATTCATGATTCAATTCATGATTCATGATTCGATTCATGATTCATGATTCATGATTCGATTCATGATTCATGATTCGATTCATGATTCATGATTTATGATTCAATTCATGATTCATGATTCAATTCATGATTCATGATTCGATTCATGATTCATGATTCATGATTCGATTCATGATTCATGATTTATGATTCAATTCATGATTCATGATTCAATTCATGATTCATGATTCGATTCATGATTCATGATTCATGATTCGATTCATGATTCATGATTCATGATTCGATTCATGATTCATGATTCAATTCATGATTCATGATTCATTATTTAATTCATGATTTGATTCATGATTTATGATTCATGATTCATTTCATGATTCATGATTCGATTCATGATTCATGATTCATGATTCATGATTCATGATTTATGATTCAATTCATGATTCAATTCATGATTCATGATTCAATTCATGATTCATGATTTGATTCATTATTCATGATTCATGATTCATGATTCGATTCATGATTCTTGATTCATTTCATGATTCATGATTTATGATTCAATTCATGATTCATGTTTCGATTTATGATTCATGATTCGATTCATGATTCATGATTCATAATTCATGATTCAATTCATGATTCATGATTCATGATTCATTATTCAGTTCATGATTCATGATTCGATTCATTATTCATGATTCATGATTCATGATTCGATTCATGATTCTTGATTCATTTCATGATTCATGATTCATGATTCAATTCATGATTCATGTTTCGATTCATGATTCATGATTCGATTCATGATTCATGATTCAATTCATTCATGATTCAATTCATGATTCAATTCATGATTCAATTCATGATTCATTTTTCAATTCATGATTCGAGATTCATGATTCATGATTCAATTCATGATTCATGATTCAATTCATGATTCATGATTCAATTCATGATTCATTTCATGATTCATGATTCGATTCATGATTTATGATTCGATTCATGATTCATAATTTATGATTCAATTCATGATTCATGTTTCATGATTAAATTCATGATTCATGATTCAATTCATGATTCATGATTTATGATTCAATTCATGATTAAATTCATGATTCATGATTCAATTCATGATTCGAGATTCATGATTCGATTCATGATTCATGATTCAATTCATAATACATGATTCGATTCATGATTTAATTCATGATTCAATTCATGATTCATGATTCATGATTCGATTCATGATTCATGATTCAATTTATGATTCATGATATAATTCATGATTCATGATTCAATTCATGAATCATGATTCATGATTCGATTCATGATTCATGATTCATGATTCATGATTCAAATCATGATTCAAATCATGTTTCATGATTCAATTCATGATTTATGATTCAATTCATGAATCATGATTCATGATTCGATTCATGATTCATGATTCATGATTCATGATTTATGATTTGTTTCATGATTCATGATTCATTTCATGATTCGTGTTTTGATTCATAATTCATGATTCAATTCATGATTCATGATTCAATTCATGATTCATGATTCGATTCATTATTCTTGATTCATGATTCATGATTCGATTCATGATTCTTGATTCATTTCATGATTCATGATTCATGATTCATGATTCAATTCATGATTCATGTTTCGATTCATGATTCATGATTCGATTCAGGATTCATGATTCATGATTCGATTCATGATTCATGATTCATGATACAATTCATGATTCATGATTCGATTCATGATTCATGATTAAATTCATGATTCATGATTCGATTCATGATTCTTGATTCATGATTCGATTCATGATTCATGATTCATGATTCAATTCATGATTCATGATTCGATTCATGATTCATGATTCATGATTCAATTCATGATTCATGATTCGATTTATGATTCATGATTCAATTCATGATTCATGATTTATGATTCAATTCATGATTCAATTCATGATTCATGATTCAATTCATGATTCGAGATTCATGATTCGATTCATGATTCATGATTCAATTAATGATACATGATTCGATTCATGATTTAATTCATGATTCGATTCATGATTCATGATTCAATTTATGATTCATGATTTAATTCATGATTTAATTCATGATTCATGAATTATGATTCATGATTCAAATCATGATTCAAATCATGTTTCATGATTCAATTCATGATTTATGATTCAATTCATGAATCTTGATTCATGATTCGATTCATGATTCATGATTCATGATTAATGATTTATGATTCGTTTCATGATTCATGATTCATTTCATGATTCGTGTTTCGATTCATAATTCATGATTCAATTCATGATTCATGATTCAATTCATGATTCATGATTCGATTCATTATTCATGATTCATGATTCATGATTCGATTCATGATTCTTGATTCATTTCATGATTCATGATTCATGATTCATGATTCAATTCATGATTCATGTTTCGATTCATGATTCATGATTCGATTAATGATTCATGATTCATAATTCATGATTCAATTCATGATTCATGATTCATGATTCAGTTCATGATTCAATTCATGATTCATGATTCGATTCATGATTCATGATTCATGATTCGATTCATGATTCATGATTCGATTCATGATTCATGATTTATGATTCAATTCATGATTCATGATTCAATTCATGATTCATGATTTAATTCATGAATTATGATTTATGAATCAATTTTTGAATTAATTCATGGTTCATGATTCATGATTCATGATTCATGATTCGATTCATGATTCATGATTCAATTCATGATTCATGATTCATTATTTAATTCATGATCTGATTCATGATTTATGATTCAATTCATGATTTATGATTCATGATTCATTTCATTAATTCATGATTCGATTCATGATTCGATTCATGATTCATGATTCATAATTCATGATTCAATTCATGATTCATGATTCGATTCATGATTCATGATTCAATTCATGATTCATGATTTATGATTCAATTCATGATTCAATTCATGATTCATGATTCAATTCATGATTCATGATTCGATTCATGATTAATGATTTATAATTCGTTTCATGATTCATGATTCATTTCATGATTCGTGTTTCAATTCATAATTCATGATTCAATTCATGATTCATGATTCAATTCATGATTCATGATTCGATTCATTATTCATGATTCATGATTCATGATTCGATTCATGATTCTTGATTCATTTCATGATTCATGATTCATGATTCATGATTCAATTCATGATTCATGTTTCGATTCATGATTCATGATTCGATTCATGATTCATGATTCATAATTCATGATTCAATTCATGATTCATGATTCATGATTCATGATTCAGTTCATGATTCATGATTCAATTCATGATTCATGATTCGATTCATGATTTATGATTCATGATTCGATTCATGATTCATGATTCGATTCATGATTCATGATTTATGATTCAATTCATGATTCATGATTCAATTCATGATTCATGATTCAATTCATGATTTATGATTTATGAATCAATTTTTGAATTAATTCATGGTTCATGATTCATGATTCATGATTCATGATTCGATTCATGATTCATGATTCAATTCATGATTCATGATTCATTATTTAATTCATGATTTGATTCATGATTTATGATTCAATTCATGATTTATGATTCATGATTCATTTCATGATTCATGATTCGTTTCATGATTCATGATTCGATTCATGATTCATGATTCATAATTCATGATTCAATTCATGATTCATGATTCGATTCATGATTCATGATTCAATTCATGATTCATGATTTATGATTCAATTCATGATTCAATTCATGATTCATGATTCAATTCATGATTCATGATTTGATTCATTATTCATGATTCATGATTCATGATTCGATTCTTGATTCATTTCATGATTCATGATTTATGATTCAATTCATGATTCATGTTTCGATTTATGATTCATGATTCGATTCATGATTCATGATTCATAATTCATGATTCAATTCATGATTCATGATTCATTATTCATTATTCAGTTCATGATTCAAAATTCGATTCATTATTCATGATTCATGATTCATGATTCGATTCATGATTCTTGATTCATTTCATGATTCATGATTCATGATTCAATTCATGATTCATGTTTCGATTCATGATTCATGATTCGATTCATGATTCATGATTTATGATTCAATTCATGATTCATGATTCGATTCATTATTCATGATTCATGATTCATGATTCGATTCATGATTCTTGATTCATTTCATGATTCATGATTCATGATGTAATTCATGATTCATGTTTCGATTCATGATTCTTGATTCATTTCATGATTCATGATTCATGATTCAATTCATGATTCATGTTTCGATTCATGATTCATGATTCGATTCATGATTCATGATTCGATTCATTCATGATTCAATTCATGATTCAATTCATGATTCAATTCATGATTCATTTTTCAATTCATGATTCGAGATTCATGATTCGATTCATGATTCATGATTCAATTCATGATTCATGATTCAATTCATGATTCATGATTCAATTCATGATTCATGATTCAATTCATGATTCATTTCATGATTCATGATTCGATTCATGATTCATGATTCGATTCATGATTCATAATTCATGATTCAATTCATGATTCATGTTTCATGATTCAATTCATGATTCAATTCATGATTCATGATTCGATTCATGATTCATGATTCAGGATTCATGATTCATGATTCGATTCATGATTCATGATTAAATTCATGATTCATGATTCGATTCATGATTCTTGATTCATGATTCGATTCATGATTCATGATTCATGATTCAATTCATGATTCATGATTCGATTTATGATTCATGATTCAATTCTTGATTCATGATTTATGATTCAATTCATGATTCATGATTCAATTCATGATTCGAGATTCATGATTCGATTCATGATTCATGATTCAATTCATAATACATGATTCGATTCATGATTTAATTCATGATTCAATTCATGATTCATGATTCATGATTCATGATTCGATTCATGATTCAATTTATGATTCATGATTTAATTCATGATTCATGATTCAATTCATGAATCATGATTCATGATTCGATTCATGATTCATGATTCATGATTCATGATTCAAATCATGATTCAAATCATGATTCAAATCATGTTTCATGATTCAATTCATGATTTATGATTCAATTCATGAATCATGATTCATGATTCGATTCATGATTCATGATTCATGATTAATGATTTATGATTCGTTTCATGATTCATGATTCATTTCATGATTCGTGTTTCGATTCATAATTCATGATTCAATTCATGATTCATGATTCAATTCATGATTCATGATTCGATTCATTATTCATTATTCATGATTCATGATTCGATTCATGATTCTTGATTCATTTCATGATTCATGATTCATGATTCAATTCATGATTCATGTTTCGATTCATGATTCATGATTCGATTCAGGATTCATGATTCATGATTCGATTCATGATTCTTGATTCATTTCATGATTCATGATTCATGATTCATGATTCAATTCATGATTCATGATTCAATTCATGATTCATGATTCAATTCATGATTCTTGATTCATTTCATGATTCATGATTCATAATTCATGATTCATTTCATGATTCATGTTTTGATTCATAATTCATGATTCAATTCATGATTCATGATTCAATTCATGATTCATGATTCGATTCATTATTCTTGATTCATGATTCATGTTTCGATTCATGATTCTTGATTCATTTCATGATTCATGATTCATGATTCATGATTCAATTCATGATTCATGTTTCGATTCATGATTCGATTCAGGATTCATGATTCATGATTCGATTCATGATTCATGATTCATGATACAATTCATGATTCATGATTCGATTCATGATTCATGATTAAATTCATGATTCATGATTCGATTCATGATTCATGATTCGATTCATGATTCATGATTCATGATTCGATTCATGATTCATGATTCGATTCATGATTCATGATTTATGATTCAATTCATGATTCATGATTTGATTCATTATTCATGATTCATGATTCATGATTCGATTCATGATTCTTGATTCATTTCATGATTCATGATTCATGATGTAATTCATGATTCATGATTCATAATTCATGATTCTTGATTCATTTCATGATTCATGATTCAGTTCATGATTCATGATTCAATTCATGATTCATGATTCATGATTCAATTCATGATTCATGTTTCGATTCATGATTCATGATTCGATTCATGATTCATGATTTATGATTCAATTCATGATTCATGATTCGATTCATTATTCATGATTCATGATTCATGATTCGATTCATGATTCTTGATTCATTTCATGATTCATGATTCATGATGTAATTCATGATTCATGTTTCGATTCATGATTCTTGATTCATTTCATGATTCATGATTCATGATTCAATTCATGATTCATGTTTCGATTCATGATTCATGATTCGATTCATGATTCATGATTCGATTCATTCATGATTCAATTCATGATTCAATTCATGATTCAATTCATGATTCATTTTTCAATTCATGATTCGAGATTCATGATTCGATTCATGATTCATGATTCAATTCATGATTCATGATTCAATTCATGATTCATGATTCAATTCATGATTCATGATTCAATTCATGATTCATTTCATGATTCATGATTCGATTCATGATTCATGATTCGATTCATGATTCATAATTCATGATTCAATTCATGATTCATGTTTCATGATTCAATTCATGATTCAATTCATGATTCATGATTCGATTCATGATTCAGGATTCATGATTCATGATTCGATTCATGATTCATGATTCATGATACAATTCATGATTCATGATTTGATTCATGATTCATGATTAAATTCATGGTTCATGATTCGATTCATGATTCTTGATTCATGATTCGATTCATGATTCAATTCATGATTCATGATTCGATTTATGATTCATGATTCAATTCTTGATTCATGATTTATGATTCAATTCATGATTCATGATTCAATTCATGATTCGAGATTCATGATTCGATTCATGATTCATGATTCAATTCATAATACATGATTCGATTCATGATTTAATTCATGATTCAATTCATGATTCATGATTCATGATTCATGATTCGATTCATGATTCATGATTCAATTTATGATTCATGATTTAATTCATGATTCATGATTCAATTCATGAATCATGATTCATGATTCGATTCATGATTCATGATTCATGATTCATGATTCAAATCATGATTCAAATCATGATTCAAATCATGTTTCATGATTCAATTCATGATTTATGATTCAATTCATGAATCATGATTCATGATTCGATTCATGATTCATGATTCATGATTAATGATTTATGATTCGTTTCATGATTCATGATTCATTTCATGATTCGTGTTTCGATTCATAATTCATGATTCAATTCATGATTCATGATTCAATTCATGATTCATGATTCGATTCATTATTCATTATTCATGATTCATGATTTGATTCATGATTCTTGATTCATTTCATGATTCATGATTCATGATTCATGATTCAATTCATGATTCATGTTTCGATTCATGATTCATGATTCGATTCAGGATTCATGATTCATGATTCGATTCATGATTCATGATTCATGATTCGATTCATGATTCATGATTCAATTCATGATTCATGATTCATTATTTAATTCATGATTTGATTCATGATTTATGATTCAATTCATGATTTATGATTCATGATTCATTTCATAAGTCATGATTCAATTCATGATTCATGATTCGATTCATGATTCATGATTCAATTCATGATTCATGATTTATGATTCAATTCATGATTCAATTCATGATTCATGATTCAATTCATGATTCATGATTCGATTCATTATTCATGATTCATGATTCATGATTCGATTCATGATTCTTGATTCATTTCATGATTCATGATTCAATTCATGATTCATGTTCTATTTATGATTCATGATTCGATTCATGATTCATGAATCATAATTCATGATTCAATTCATGATTCATGATTCATGATTCATTATTCAGTTCATGATTCATGATTCGATTCATTATTCATGATTCATGATTCATGATTCGATTCATGATTCTTGATTCATTTCATGATTCATGATTCATGATTCAATTCATGATTCATGTTTCGATTCATGATTCATGATTCGATTCATGATTCCTGATTTATGATTCAATTCATGATTCATGATTTAATTCATTATTCATGATTCATGATTCATGATTCGATTCTTGATTCATGATTCATGATTCAATTCATGATTCATGATTCGATTCATGATTCATGATTCAATTCATGATTCATGATTTATGATTCAATTCATGATTCAATTCATGATTCATGATTCAATTCATGATTCATGCTTCGATTCATGATTCATGATTCGATTCATGATTCATGATTCATAATTCATGATTTAATTCATGATTCATGATTCATGATTCAGTTCATGATTCATGATTCAATTCATGATTCATGACTCGATTCATGATTCATGATTCGATTCATGATTCATGATTTGATTCATGATTCATGATTTATGATTCAATTCATGATTCATGATTCGATTCATGATTCATGATTCAATTCATGATTTATGATTTATGAATCAATTTATGATTCAATTCATGGTTCATGATTCGATTCATGATTCATGATTCATTATTTAATTCATGATTTGATTCATGATTTATGATTCAATTCATGATTTATGATTCATGATTCATTTCATGATTCATGATTCAATTCATGATTCATGATTCGATTCATTATTCATTATTCATGATTCATGATTTGATTCATGATTCTTGATTCATTTCATGATTCATGATTCATGATTCATGATTCAATTCATGATTCATGTTTCGATTCATGATTCATGATTCGATTCAGGATTCATGATTCATGATTCGATTCATGATTCATGATTCATGATTCGATTCATGATTCATGATTCAATTCATGATTCATTATTTAATTCATGATTTGATTCATGATTTATGATTCAATTCATGATTTATGATTCATGATTCATTTCATAAGTCATGATTCAATTCATGATTCATGATTCGATTCATTATTCATGATTCATGATTCATGATTCGATTCATGATTCTTGATTCATTTCATGATTCATGATTCAATTCATGATTCATGTTCTATTTATGATTCATGATTCGATTCATGATTCATGAATCATAATTCATGATTCAATTCATGATTCATGATTCATGATTCATTATTCAGTTCATGATTCATGATTCGATTCATTATTCATGATTCATGATTCATGATTCGATTCATGATTCTTGATTCATTTCATGATTCATGATTCATGATTCAATTCATGATTCATGTTTCGATTCATGATTCATGATTCGATTCATGATTCCTGATTTATGATTCAATTCATGATTCATGATTTAATTCATTATTCATGATTCATGATTCATGATTCGATTCTTGATTCATGATTCATGATTCAATTCATGATTCATGATTCGATTCATGATTCATGATTCAATTCATGATTCATGATTTATGATTCAATTCATGATTCAATTCATGATTCATGATTCAATTCATGATTCATGCTTCGATTCATGATTCATGATTCGATTCATGATTCATGATTCATAATTCATGATTTAATTCATGATTCATGATTCATGATTCATGATTCAGTTCATGATTCATGATTCAATTCATGATTCATGACTCGATTCATGATTCATGATTCGATTCATGATTCATGATTCGATTCATGATTCATGATTTATGATTCAATTCATGATTCATGATTCGATTCATGATTCATGATTCAATTCATGATTTATGATTTATGAATCAATTTATGATTCAATTCATGGTTCATGATTCGATTCATGATTCATGATTCAATTCATGATTCATGATTCATTATTTAATTCATGATTTGATTCATGATTTATGATTCAATTCATGATTTATGATTCATGATTCATTTCATGATTCATGATTCGATTCATGATTCATGATTCAATTCATGATTCATGATTTATGATTCAATTCATGATTCAATTCATGATTCATGATTCAATTCATGATTCATGATTCGATTCATTCATGATTCAATTCATGATTCAATTCATGATTCATTTTTCAATTCATGATTCGAGATTCATGATTCGATTCATGATTTATGATTCAATTCATTATTCATGATTCATGATTCATGATTCGATTCATGATTCTTGATTCATTTCATGATTCATGATTCATGATTCATGATTCAATTCATGATTCATGTTTCGATTCATGATTCATGATTCGATTCATGATTCATGATTCATAATTCATGATTCAATTCATGATTCATGTTTCATGATTCATGATTCAGTTCATGATTCATGATTCAATTCATGATTCATGATTCGATTCATGATTCATGATTCATGAATCGATTCATGATTCATGATTTGATTCATGATTCATGATTTATGATTCAATTCATGATTCATGATTCAATTCATGATTCATGATTTATGAAACAATTTCTGAATTAATTCATGGTTCATGATTCATGATTCATGATTCATGATTCAATTCATGATTCATGATTCATTATTTAATTCATGATTTGATTCATGATTTATGATTCAATTCATGATTTATGATTCATGATTCATTTCATAAGTCATGATTCAATTCATGATTCATGATTCGATTCATGATTCATGATTCAATTCATGATTCATGATTTATGATTCAATTCATGATTCAATTCATGATTCATGATTCAATTCATGATTCATGATTCAATTCATGATTCAAGATTCATGATTCATGATTCGATTCATGATTCTTGATTCATTTCATGATTCATGATTCAATTCATGATTCATGTTTCGATTTATGATTCATGATTCGGTTCATGATTCATGATTCATAATTCATGATTCAATTCATGATTCATGATTCATGATTCATTATTCAGTTCATGATTTATGATTCGATTCATTATTCATGATTCATGATTCATGATTCGATTCATGATTCTTGATTCATTTCATGATTCATGATTCATGATTCAATTCATGATTCATGTTTCGATTCATGATTCATGATTCGATTCATGATTCATGATTTATGATTCAATTCATGATTCAATTCATTATTCATGATTCATGATTCATGATTCGATTCATGATTCTTGATTCATGATTCATGATTCAATTCATGATTCATGTTTCGATTCATGATTCATGATTCGATTCATGATTCATGATTCGATTCATTCATGATTCAATTCATGATTCAATTCATGATTCATGATTCATGATTCATGATTCAGTTCATTATTCATGATTCAATTCATGATTCATGATTCATGATTCGATTCATGATTTATGATGCGATTCATGATTCATGATTCGATTCATGATTCATGATTTATGATTCAATTCATGATTCATGATTCGATTCATGATTCATGATTCAATTCATGATTTATGATTTATGAATCAATTTATGATTCAATTCAAGGTTCATGATTCGATTCATGATTCATGATTCAATTCATGATTCATTATTTAATTCATGATTTGATTCATGATTTATGATTCAATTAATGATTTATGATTCATGATTCATTTCATGATTCATGATTCGATTCATGATTCATGATTCATAATTCATGATTCAATTCATGATTCATGATTCATGATTCAATTCATGATTTATGATTTATGATTCATGATTCATGATTCAATTCATGATTCATGTTTCGATTCATGATTCATGATTCATAATTCATGATTTAATTCATGATTCATGATTCATGATTTATAATTCAGTTCATGATTCATGATTCAATTCATGATTCATGACTCGATTCATGATTCATGATTCGATTCATGATTCATGATTCGATTCATGATTCATGATTTATGATTCAATTCATGATTCATGATTCGATTCATGATTCATGATTCAATTCATGATTTATTATTTATGAATCAATTTATGATTCAATTCATGGTTCATGATTCGATTCATGATTCATGATTCAATTCATGATTCATTATTTAATTCATGATTTGATTCATGATTTATGATTCAATTCATGATTTATGATTCATGATTCATTTCATGATTCATGATTCAATTCATGATTCATGATTCAATTCATGATTCATGATTTATGATTCAATTCATGATTCAATTCATGATTCATGATTCAATTCATGATTCATGATTCGATTCATTCATGATTCAATTCATGATTCAATTCATGATTCATTTTTCAATTCATGATTCGAGATTCATGATTCGATTCATGATTTATGATTCAATTCATTATTCATGATTCATGATTCATGATTCGATTCATGATTCTTGATTCATTTCATGATTCATGATTCATGATTCATGATTCAATTCATGATTCATGTTTCGATTCATGATTCATGATTCGATTCATGATTCATAATTCATGATTCAATTCATGATTCATGTTTCATGATTCATGATTCAGTTCATGATTCATGATTCAATTCATGATTCATGATTCGATTCATGATTCATGATTCATGATTCGATTCATGATTCATGATTCGATTCATGATTCATGATTTATGATTCAATTCATGATTCATGATTCAATTCATGATTCATGATTTATGAATCAATTTTTGAATTAATTCATGGTTCATGATTCATGATTCATGATTCATGATTCAATTCATGATTCATGATTCATTATTTAATTCATGATTTGATTCATGATTTATGATTCAATTCATGATTTATGATTCATGATTCATTTCATAAGTCATGATTCAATTCATGATTCATGATTCGATTCATGATTCATGATTCAATTCATGATTCATGATTTATGATTCAATTCATGATTCAATTCATGATTCATGATTCAATTCATGATTCATGATTCAATTCATGATTCATGATTCATGATTCATGATTCGATTCATGATTCTTGATTCATTTCATGATTCATGATTCAATTCATGATTCATGTTTCGATTTATGATTCATGATTCGATTCATGATTCATGATTCATAATTCATGATTCAATTCATTAATCATGATTCATGATTCATTATTCAGTTCATGATTTATGATTCGATTCATTATTCATGATTCATGATTCGATTCATGATTCTTGATTCATTTCATGATTCATGATTCATGATTCAATTCATGATTCATGTTTCGATTCATGATTCATGATTCGATTCATGATTCATGATTTATGATTCAATTCATGATTCAATTCATTATTCATGATTCATGATTCATGATTCGATTCATGATTCTTGATTCATGATTCATGATTCAATTCATGATTCATGTTTCGATTCATGATTCATGATTCGATTCATGATTCATGATTCGATTCATTCATGATTCAATTCATGATTCAATTCATGATTCATGATTCATGATTCATGATTCAGTTCATTATTCATGATTCAATTCATGATTCATGATTCATGATTCGATTCATGATTCATGATGCGATTCATGATTCATGATTCGATTCATGATTCATGATTTATGATTCAATTCATGATTCATGATTCGATTCATGATTCATGATTCAATTCATGATTTATGATTTATGAATCAATTTATGATTCAATTCATGGTTCATGATTCGATTCATGATTCATGATTCAATTCATGATTCATTATTTAATTCATGATTTGATTCATGATTTATGATTCAATTAATGATTTATGATTCATGATTCATTTCATGATTCATGATTCGATTCATGATTCATGATTCATAATTCATGATTCAATTCATGATTCATGATTCGATTCATGATTCATGATTCAATTCATGATTCATGATTCAATTCATGATTCATGATTTATGATTCATGATTCATGATTCAATTCATGATTCATGTTTCGATTCATGATTCATGATTCATAATTCATGATTTAATTCATGATTCATGATTCATGATTCATGATTCAGTTCATGATTCATGATTCAATTAATGATTCATGATTCGATTCATGATTCATGATTCATGATTCGATTCATGATTCATGATTCGATTCATGATTCATGATTCGATTCATGATTCATGATTCAATTAATGATTCATGATTCGATTCATGATTCATGATTCATGATTCGATTCATGATTCATGATTCGATTCATGATTCATGATTCGATTCATGATTCATGATTTATGATTCAATTCATGATTCATGATTCGATTCATGATTCGTGATTCAATTCATGATTTATGATTTATGAATCAATTTATGATTCAATTCATGGTTCATGATTCGATTCATGATTCATGATTCAATTCATGATTCATGATTCATTATTTAATTCATGATTTGATTCATGATTTATGATTAAATTCATGATTTATGATTCATGATTAATTTCATGATTCATGATTCGATTCATGATTCATAATTCATGATTCAATTCATGATTCGATTCATAATTCATGATTCAAATCATGATTCATGATTTATGATTCAATTCATGATTTAATTCATGATTCATGATTCAATTCATGATTCATGATTCGATTCATTATTCATGATTCATGATTCGATTCATGATTCTTGATTCATTTCATGATTCATGATTCATGATTCAATTCATGATTCATGTTTCGATTCATGATTCATGATTGGATTCATGATTCATGATTCATAATTCATGATTCAATTCATGATTCATGATTCATGATTCATGATTCAGTTCATGATTCATGATTCAATTCATGATTCGATTCATGATTCATGATTCATGATTCGATTCATGATTCATGATTCGATTCATGATTCATGATTTATGATTCAATTCATAATTCATGATTCGATTCATTATTCATGATTCATGATTCATGATTCGATTCATGATTCTTGATTCATTTCATGATTCATGATTCATGATTCATGATTCAATTTATGATTCATGATTCAATTCATGATTCATGATTTATGATTGAATTCATGATTCAATTCATGATTCATGATTCAATTCATGATTCGAGATTCATGATTCGATTCATGATTCATGATTCAATTCATGATACATGATTTGATTCATGATTTAATTCATGATTCAATTCATGATTCATGATTCATGATTCGATTCATGATTCATGATTCAATTTATGATTCATGATTTAATTCATGATTCATGATTCAATTCATGAATCATGATTCATGATTCGATTCATGATTCATGATTCATGATTCATGATTCAAATCATGATTCAAAACATGATTCATGATTCAATTCATGATTCATGATTCAATTCATGATTCATGATTCAATTCATGATTCATGATTCGATTCATGATTAATGATTTATGATTCGTTTCATGATTCATGATTCATTTCATGATTCGTGTTTCGATTCATAATTCATGATTCAATTCATGATTCATGATTCAATTCATGATTCATGATTCGATTCATTATTCATGATTCATGATTCATGATTCATGATTCATGATTCTTGATTCATTTCATGATTCATGATTCATGATTCAATTCATGATTCATGTTTCGATTCATGATTCATGATTCGATTCATGATTCATGATTCATAATTCATGATTCAATTCATGATTCATGATTCATGATTCATGATTCATGATTCATGATTCGATTCATGATTCATGATTCATGATTCGATTCATGATTCATGATTCGATTCATGATTCATGATTTATGATTCAATTCATGATTCATGATTTAATTCATGATTCATGATTCAATTCATGATTTATGATTTATGAATCAATTTTTAAATTAATTCATGGTTCATGATTCATGATTCATGACTCATGATTCGATTCATGATTCATGATTCAATTCATGATTCATGATTCATTATTTAATTCATGATTTGATTCATGATTTATTATTCAATTCATGATTTATGATTCATGATTCATTTCATGATTCATGATTCGATTCATGATTCATGATTCATAATTCATGATTCAATTCATGATTCATGATTCGATTCATGATTCATGATTTATGATTCAATTCATGATTCAATTCATGATTCATGATTCAATTCATGATTCATGATTCAATTCATGATTCATGATTCGATTCATTATTCATGAATTATGATTCATGATTCGATTCATGATTCTTGATTCATTTCATGATTCATGATTCAATTCATGATTCATGTTTCGATTTATGATTCATGATTCATAATTCATAATTCAATTCATGATTCATGATTCATGATTCATTATTCAGTTCATGATTCATGATTCGATTCATTATTCATGATTCATGATTCATGATTCATTATTCAGTTCATGATTCATGATTCGATTCATTATTCATGATTCATGATTCATGATTCGATTCATGATTCTTGATTCATTTCATGATTCATGATTCATGATTCAATTCATGATTCATGTTTCGATTCATGATTCATGATTCGATTCATGATTCATGATTTATGATTCAATTCATGATTCATGATTCGATTCATTATTCATGATTCATGATTCATGATTCGATTCATGATTCTTGATTCATTTCATGATTCATGATTCATGATTCAATTCATGATTCATGTTTCGATTCATGATTCATGATTCGATTCATGATTCATGATTCGATTCATTCATGATTCAATTCATGATTCATTTTTCAATTCATGATTCGAGATTCATGATTCGATTCATGATTCATGATTCAATTCATGATTCATGATTCAATTCATGATTCATGATTCAATTCATGATTCATTTCATGATTCATGATTCGATTCATGATTCATGATTCGATTCATGATTCATGATTCGATTCATGATTCATGATTCATAATTTATGATTCAATTCATGATTCATGTTTCATGATTCAATTCATGATTCTTGATTCATGATTCGATTCATGATTCATGATTCATGATTCAATTCATGATTCATGATTCGATTTATGATTCATGATTCAATTCATGATTCATGTTTCATGATTCAATTCATGATTCAATTCATGATTCATGATTCAATTCATGATTCGAGATTCATGATTCGATTCATGATTCATGATTCAATTCATGATACATGATTCGATTCATGATTTAATTCATGATTCAATTCATGATTCATGATTCATGATTCATGATTCGATTCATGATTCATGATTCAATTTATGATTCATGATTAAATTCATGATTCATGATTCAATTCATGAATCATGATTCATGATTCGATTCATGATTCATGATTCATGATTCATGATTCAAATCATGATTCAAATCATGTTTCATGATTCAATTCATGATTTATGATTCAATTCATGATTCATGATTCAATTCATGATTCGTGTTTCGATTCATAATTCATGATTCAATTCATGATTCATGTTTCGATTCATGATTCATGATTCTATTCATGATTCATGATTCATGATTCATGATTCAGTTCATGATTGATGCTTCAATTCATGATTCATGATTCGATTCATGATTCATGATTCAATTCATGATTCATGATTCATTATTTAATTCATGATTTGATTCATGATTTATGATTCAATTCATGATTTATGATTCATAATTCATTTCATGATTTATGATTCGATTCATGATTCATGATTCATAATTCATGATTCAATTCATGATTCATGATTCAATTCATGATTCATGATTTATGATTCAATTCATGATTCAATTCATGATTCATGATTCAATTCATGATTCATGATTCGATTCATTATTCATGATTCATGATTCATGATTCGATTCATGATTCTTGATTCATTTCATGATTCATGATTCAATTCATGATTCATGTTTCGATTTATGAATCATGATTCGATTCATGATTCATGATTCATAATTCATGATTCAAATTATGATTCATGATTCATGATTCATTATTCAGTTCATGATTCATGATTCGATTCATTATTCATGATTCATGATTCATGATTCGATTCATGATTCTTGATTCATTTCATGATTCATGATTCATGATTCAATTCATGATTCATGTTTCGATTCATGATTCATGATTCGATTCATGATTCATGATTTATGATTCAATTCATGATTCATGATTCGATTCATTATTCATGATTCATGATTCATGATTCGATTCATGATTCTTGATTCATTTTATGATTCATGATTCATGATTCAATTCATGATTCATGTTTCGATTCATGATTCATGATTCGATTCATGATTCATGATTCAATTCATTCATGATTCAATTCATGATTCAATTCATGATTCATGATTCATGATTCATGATTCAGTTCATTATTCATGATTAAATTCATGATTCATGATTCGATTCATGATTCATGATTCGATTCATGATTCATAATTTATGATTCAATTCATGATTCATGATTCGATTCATGATTCATGATTCAATTCATGATTTATGATTTATGAATCAATTTATGATTCAATACATGGTTCATGATTCGATTCATGATTCATGATTCAATTCATGATTCATGATTCATTATTTAATTCATGATTTGATTCATGATTTATGATTCAATTCATGATTTATGATTCATGATTCATTTCATGATTCATGATTCGATTCATGATTCATGATTCGATTCATGATTCATGATTCAATTCATGATTCATGATTTATGATTCAATTCATGATTCAATTCATGATTCATGATTCAATTCATGATTCATGTTTCGATTCATGATTCATGATTCGATTCATGATTCATGATTCATAATTCATGATTTAATTTATGTTTCATGATTAATGATTCATGATTCAATTCATGATTCATGATTCGATTCATGATTCATGATTCATGATTCGATTCATGATTCATGATTCGATTCATGATTCATGATTTATGATTCAATTCATGATTCATGATTCGATTCATGATTCATGATTCAATTCATGATTTATGATTTATGAATCAATTTATGATTCAATTCATGGTTCATGATTCGATTCATGATTCATGATTCAATTCATGATTCATGATTCATGATTCATTTCATGATTCATGATTCGATTCATGATTCATGATTCATAATTCATGATTCAATTCATGATTCATGATTCGATTCATGATTCATGATTCAATTCATGATTCATGATTTATGATTCAATTCATGATTCAATTCATGATTCATGATTCAATTCATGATTCATGATTCGATTCATTCATGATTCAATTCATGATTCAATTCATGATTCATTTTTCAATTCATGATTCGAGATTCATGATTCGATTCATGATTCATGATTCGATTCATTATTCATGATTCATGATTCGATTCATGATTCTTGATTCATTTCATGATTCATGATTCATGATTCATGATTCATGATTCATGATTCAATTCATGATTCATGTTTCGATTCATGATTCAGTATTCGATTCATGATTCATGATTCATAATTCATGATTCAATTCATGATTCATGTTTCATGATTCATGATTCAGTTCATGATTCATGATTCAATTCATGATTCATGATTCGATTCATGATTCATGATTCATGATTCGATTCATGATTCATGATTCGATTCATGATTCATGATTTATGATTCAATTCATGATTCATGATTCAATTCATGATTCATGATTCAATTCATGATTCATGATTTATTTCATGATTTATGATTTATGAATCAATTTTTGAATTAAATTATGGTTCATGATTCATGATTCATGATTCATGATTCATGATTCGATTCATGATTCATGATTCAATTCATGATTCATGATTCATTATTTAATTCATGATTTGACTCATGATTTATGATTCAATTCATGATTTATGATTCATGATTCATTTCATAAGTCATGATTCAATTCATGATTCATGATTCGATTCATGATTCTTGATTCAATTCATGATTCATGATTTATGATTCAATTCATGATTCAATTCATGATTCATGATTCAATTCATGATTCGATTCATGATTCTTGATTCATTTCATGATTCATGATTCAATTCATGATTCATGTTTCGATTTATGATTCATGATTCGATTCATGATTCATGATTCATAATTCATGATTCAATTCATGATTCATGATTCATGATTCATAATTCATGATTCAATTCATTTCATGATTCATGATTCATGATTCAATTCATGATTCATGTTTCGATTCATGATTCATGATTCGATTCATGATTCATGATTTATGATTCAATTCATGATTCATGATTCAATTCATTATTCATGATTCATGATTCGTGATTCGATTCATGATTCTTGATTCATGATTCATGATTCAATTCATGATTCATGTTTCGATTCATGATTCGTGATTCGATTCATGATTCATGATTCGATTCATTCATGATTCAACTCATGATTCAATTCATGATTCATGATTCATGATTCATGATTCAGTTCATTATTCATGATTCAATTCATGATTCATGATTCATGATTCGATTCATGATTCATGATTCATGATTCGATTCATGATTCATGATTCGATTCATGATTCATGATTTATGATTCAATTCATGATTCATGATTCGATTCATGATTCATGATTCAATTCATGATTTATGATTTATGAATCAATTTATGATTCAATTCATGGTTCATGATTCGATTCATGATTCATGATTCAATTCATGATTCATGATTCATTATTTAATTCATGATTTGATTCATGATTTATGATTCAATTCATGATTTATGATACATGATTCATTTCATGATTCATGATTCGATTCATGATTCATAATTAATGATTCAATTCATGATTCATGATTCGATTCATGATTCATGATTCAATTCATGATTCATGATTCATGTTTCGATTCATGATTCATGATTCGATTCATGATTCATGATTCATAATTCATGATTTAATTCATGATTCATGATTCATGATTCATGATTCAGTTCATGATTCATGATTCAATTAATGATTCATGATTCGATTCATGATTCATGATTCATGATTCGATTCATAATTCATGATTCAATTCATGATTCATGTTTCATGATTCCTGATTCAGTTCATGATTCATGATTCAATTCATGATTCATGATTCGATTCATGATTCATGATTCATGATTCGATTCATGATTCATGATTCGATTCATGATTCATGATTCAATTCATGATTCATGATTTAATTCATGATTTATGATTTATGAATCAATTTTTGAATTAAATTATGGTTCATGATTCATGATTCATGATTCATGATTCATGATTCGATTCATGATTCATGATTCAATTCATGATTCATGATTCATTATTTAATTCATGATTTGATTCATGATTTATGATTCAATTCATGATTTATGATTCATGATTCATTTCATAAGTCATGATTCAATTCATGATTCATGATTCGATTCATGATTCTTGATTCAATTCATGATTCATGATTTATGATTCAATTCATGATTCAATTCATGATTCATGATTCAATTCATGATTCGATTCATGATTCTTGATTCATTTCATGATTCATGATTCAATTCATGATTCATGTTTCGATTTATGATTCATGATTCGATTCATGATTCATGATTCATAATTCATGATTCAATTCATGATTCATGATTCATGATTCATAATTCATGATTCAATTCATTTCATGATTCATGATTCATGATTCAATTCATGATTCATGTTTCGATTCATGATTCATGATTCGATTCATGATTCATGATTTATGATTCAATTCATGATTCATGATTCAATTCATTATTCATGATTCATGATTCGTGATTCGATTCATGATTCTTGATTCATGATTCAATTCATGATTCATGTTTCGATTCATGATTCGTGATTCGATTCATGATTCATGATTCGATTCATTCATGATTCAACTCATGATTCAATTCATGATTCATGATTCATGATTCAGTTCATTATTCATGATTCAATTCATGATTCATGATTCATGATTCGATTCATGATTCATGATTCATGATTCGATTCATGATTCATGATTCGATTCATGATTCATGATTTATGATTCAATTCATGATTCATGATTCGATTCATGATTCATGATTCAATTCATGATTTATGATTTATGAATCAATTTATGATTCAATTCATGGTTCATGATTCGATTCATGATTCATGATTCAATTCATGATTCATGATTCATTATTTAATTCATGATTTGATTCATGATTTATGATTCAATTCATGATTTATGATTCATGATTCATTTCATGATTCATGATTCGATTCATGATTCATGATTCATAATTAATGATTCAATTCATGATTCATGATTCGATTCATGATTCATGATTCAATTCATGATTCATGATTCATGTTTCGATTCATGATTCATGATTCGATTCATGATTCATGATTCATAATTCATGATTTAATTCATGATTCATGATTCATGATTCATGATTCAGTTCATGATTCATGATTCAATTAATGATTCATGATTCGATTCATGATTCATGATTCATGATTCGATTCATGATTCATGATTCGATTCATGATTCATGATTTATGATTCAATTCATGATTCATGATTCGATTCATGATTCGTGATTCAATTCATGATTTATGATTTATGAATCAATTTATGATTCAATTCATGGTTCATGATTCGATTCATGATTCATGATTCAATTCATGATTCATGATTCATTATTTAATTCATGATTTGATTCATGATTTATGATTCAATTCATGATTTATGATTCATGTATCATTTCATGATTCATGTATCGATTCATGATTCATGATTCATAATTCATGATTCAATTCATGATTCATGATTCGATTCATAATTCATGATTCAATTCATGATTCATGATTTATGATTCAATTCATGATTCAATTCATGATTCATGATTCAATTCATTATTCATGATTCGATTCATTATTCATGATTCATGATTCATGATTCGATTCATGATTCTTGATTCATTTCATGATTCATGATTCATGATTCAATTCATGATTCATGTTTCGATTCATGATTCATGATTTGATTCATGATTCATGATTCATAATTCATGATTCAATTTATGATTCATGATTCATGATTCATGATTCAGTTCATGATTCATGATTCAATTCATGATTCATGATTCGATTCATGATTCATGATTCATGATTCGATTCATGATTCATGATTCGATTCATGATTCATGATTTATGATTCAATTCATGATTCATGATTCGATTCATTATTCATTATTCATGATTCATGATTCGATTTATGATTCATGATTCAATTCATGATTCATGATTTATGATTGAATTCATGATTCAATTCATGATTCATGATTCAATTCATGATTCGAGATTCATGATTCGATGCATGATTCATGATTCATGATTCGATTCATGATTCAATTAATGATTCACGATTCATGATTCAATTCATGATTCGATTTATGATTCATGATGCAATTCATGATTCGAGATTCATGATTCGATTCATGATTCATGATTCAATTCATGATTCATGATTCATGATTCGATTCATGATTCAATTCATGATTCATGATTCATGATTCATGATTCAATTTATGATTCATGATTCATGATTCGATTCATGATTCATGATTCATGATTCATGATTCATGATTCATGATTCATGATTTATGATTCAAATCATGATTCAATTCATGATTCATGATTCAATTCATGATTTATGATTCAATTCATGATTCATGATTCGATTCATGATTAATGATTTATGATTCGTTTCATGATTCATGATTCATTTCATGATTCGTGTTTCGATTCATAATTCATGATTCAATTCATGATTCATGATTCGATTCATTATTCATGATTCATGATTCATGATTCGATTCATGATTCTTGATTCATTTCATGATTCATGATTCATGATTCGATTCATGATTCATGATTCGATTCATGATTTGGTTCATGATTCATGATTCAATTCATGATTCATGATTCAATTCATGATTCATGATTCATGATTTAATTCATGATTTATGATTTATAATTCAATTTATGATTCAATCCATGATTCATGATTCGATTCATGATTCATGATTCATGATTCGATTCATGATTCATGATTCAATTCATGATTCATGATTCATCATTTAATTCATGATTCGATTCATGATTCATGATTTAATTCATGATTCGAGATTCATGATTTAATTCATGATTCATAATTCAATTCATGATTCATGATTCAATTCATGATTCATGATTCAATTCATGATTCATTTCATGATTCATAATTCGTTTCATGATTCATGATTTGATTCATGATTCATGATTCGATTCATGATTCATGATTCATAATTCATGATTCAATTCATGATTCATGTTTCATGATTCATGTTTCATGATTCATAATTCATGATTCAATTCATGATTCATGATTCAATTCATGATTCATGATTCATGATTCATGATTCATGATTCGATTCATGATTCATGATTCGATTCATGATTCATGATTCGATTCATGATTCATGATTCATGATTCAATTCATGATTCATGATTCGATTCATGATTCATGATTCGATTCATGATTCATGATTCATAATTCATGATTCAATTCATGATTCATGTTTCATTATTCATAATTCATGATTCAATTCATGATTCATGATTCAATTCATGGTTCATGATTCATGATACAATTCATGATTCATGATACAATTCATGATTCATGATTCGATTCATGATTCATGATTCAATTCATGATTCATGATTCGATTCATGATTCATGATTCATGATTCATGATTCGATTCATGATTCATGATTCGATTCATGATTCATAAATCATGATTCGATTCATGATTCATGTTTCAATTCATGATTCATGATTTATGATTCAATTCATGATTCAATTCATGATTCATGTTCAATTCATGATTCGAGATTAATGATTCGATTCATGATTCATGATTCAATTCATGATACATGATTCGATTCATGATTTAATTCATGATTCAATTCATGATTCATGATTCATGATTCATGATTCGATTCATGATTTATGATTCAATTTATTATTCATGATTTGATTCATGATTCATGATTCAATTCATGATTCATGATTCATGATTCGATACATGATTCATGATTCAATTCATGATTCATGATTCTTTATTTAATTCATGATTTGATTCATGATTTATGATTCAATTCATGATTTATGATTCATGATTCGATTCATGATTCATGATTTAATTCATGATTCATGATTTATGATTCAATTCATGATTCAATTCATGATTCATGATTCAATTCATGATTCATGATTCGATTCATTATTCATGATTCATGATTCATGATTCGATTCATGATTCTTGATTCATTTCATGATTCATGATTCATGATTCAATTCATGATTCATGTTTCGATTCATGATTCATGATTCGATTCATGATTCATGATTTATGATTCATGATTCGATTCATGATTCTTGATTCATTTCATGATTCATGATTCATGATTCAATTCATGATTCATGATTCAATTCATGATTCATGTTTCGATTCATGATTCATGATTCGATTCATGATTCATGATTCATTATTTAATTCATGATTTGATTCATGATTTATGATTCAATTCATGATTTATGATTCATGATTCATTTCATGATTCATGATTCGATTCATGATTCATAATTCATGATTCAATTCATGATTCATGATTCGATTCATGATTCATGATTCAATTCATGATTCATGATTTATGATTCAATTCATGATTCAATTCATGATTCATGATTCAATTCATGATTCATGTTTCGATTCATGATTCATGATTCGATTCATGATTCATGATTCATAATTCATGATTTAATTCATGATTCATGATTCATGATTCATGATTCAGTTCATGATTCATGATTCAATTAATGATTCATGATTCGATTCATGATTCATGATTCATGATTCGATTCATGATTCATGATTCGATTCATGATTCATGATTTATGATTCAATTCATGATTCATGATTCGATTCATGATTCGTGATTCAATTCATGATTTATGATTTATGAATCAATTTATGATTCAATTCATGGTTCATGATTCGATTCATGATTCATGATTCAATTCATGATTCATGATTCATTATTTAATTCATGATTTGATTCATGATTTATGATTCAATTCATGATTTATGATTCATGATTCATTTCATGATTCATGATTCGATTCATGATTCATGATTCATAATTCATGATTCAATTCATGATTCATGATTCGATTCATAATTCATGATTCAATTCATGATTCATGATTTATGATTCAATTCATGATTCAATTCATGATTCATGATTCAATTCATGATTCATGATTCGATTCATTATTCATGATTCATGATTCATGATTCGATTCATGATTCTTGATTCATTTCATGATTCATGATTCATAATTCAATTCATGATTCATGTTTCGATTCATGATTCATGATTCGATTCATGATTCATGATTAGTAATTCATGATTCAATTCATGATTCATGATTCATGATTCATGATTCAGTTCATGATTCATGATTCAATTCATGATTCATGATTCGATTCATGATTCATGATTCGATTCATGATTCATGATTCGATTCATGATTCATGATTTATGATTCAATTCATGATTCATGATTCGATTCATTATTCATGATTCATGATTCATGATTCGATTCATGATTCTTGATTCATTTCATGATTCATGATTCATGATTCATGATTCGATTTATGATTCATGATTCAATTCATGATTCATGATTTATGATTGAATTCATGATTCAATTCATGATTCATGATTCAATTCATGATTCGAGATTCATGATTCGATGCATGATTCATGATTCATGATTCGATTCATGATTCAATTAATGATTCATGATTCATGATTCAATTCATGATTCATGATTCATGCTTCGATTCATGATTCATGATTCATGATTCGATTCATGATTCATGATTCATGATTCAATTCATGATTCATGATTCGATTTATGATTCATGATGCAATTCATGATTCGAGATTCATGATTCGATTCATGATTCATGATTCATGATTCGATTCATTATTCAATTCATGATTCATGATTTATGATTCATGATTCAATTTATGATTCATGATTCATGATTCGATTCATGATTAATGATTCAAATCATGATTCAATTCATGATTCATGATTCAATTCATGATTTATGATTCAATTCATGATTCATGATTCGATTCATGATTAATGATTTATGATTCGTTTCATGATTCATGATTCATTTCATGATTCGTGTTTCGATTCATGATTCAATTCATGATTCATGATTCGATTCATTATTCATGATTCATGATTCATGATTCGATTCATGATTCTTGATTCATTTCATGATTCATGATTAATGATTCGATTCATGATTCATGATTCGATTCATGATTTGGTTCATGATTCATGATTCAATTCATGATTCATGATTCAATTCATGATTCATGATTCATGATTTAATTCATGATTTATGATTTATAATTCAATTTATGATTCAATTCATGATTCATGATTCGATTCATGATTCATGATTCGATTCATGATTCATGATTCAATTCATGATTCATGATTCATTATTTAATTCATGATTCGATTCATGATTCATGATTCAATTCATGATTCGAGATTCATGATTCAATTCATGATTCATAATTCAATTCATGATTCATTTCATGATTCATGATTCGATTCATGATTCATGATTCGATTCATGATTCATGATTCGATTCATGATTCATGATTCGATTCATGATTCATGATTCGATTCATGATTCATGATTCATAATTCATGATTCAATTCATGATTCATGATTCAATTCATGATTCATGATTCATGATTCATGATTCGATTCATGGTTCATGATTCATGATACAATTCATGATTCATGATACAATTCATGATTCATGATTCGATTCATGATTCATGATTCATGATTCAATTCATGATTCATGATTCGATTCATGATTCATGATTCATGAGTCGATTCATGATTCATGATCCGATTCATGATTCATAATACATGATTCGATTCATGATTTAATTCATGATTCAATTCATGATTCATGATTCATAATTCATTATTCAATTCATGATTCATGATTCGATTCATGATTCAATTCATAATTCATGATTCAATTCATGATTCATGATTCAATTCATGATTCAATTCATGATTCATGATTCAATTCATGATTCATGATTCGATTCATTCATGATTCAATTCATGATTCATTTTTCAATTCATGATTCGAGATTCATGATTCGATTCATGATTCATGATTCGATTCATTATTCATGATTCATGATTCGATTCATGATTCTTGATTCATTTCATGATTCATGATTCATGATTCATGATTCATGATTCATGATTCAATTCATGATTCATGTTTCGATTCATGATTCAGTATTCGATTCATGATTCATGATTCATAATTCATGATTCAATTCATGATTCATGTTTCATGATTCATGATTCAGTTTATGATTCATGATTCAATTCATGATTCATGATTCGATTCATGATTCATGATTCATGATTCGATTCATGATTCATGATTCGATTCATGATTCGATTCATGATTCATGATTCGATTCATGATTCATGATTTATGATTCAATTCATGATTCATGATTCAATTCATGATTCATGATTCAATTCATGATTTATGATTTATGAATCAATTTTTGAATTAAATTATGTTTCATGATTCATGATTCATGATTCATGATTCATGATTCGATTCATGATTCATGATTCAATTCATGATTCATGATTCATTATTTAATTCATGATTTGATTCATAATTTATGATTCAATTCATGATTCATGATTCGATTCATTATTCATTATTCATGATTCATGATTCGATTCATGATTCTTGATTCATTTCATGATTCATGATTCAATTCATGATTCATGTTTCGATTTATGATTCATGATTCGATTCATGATTCATGATTCATAATTCATGATTCAATTCATGATTCATGATTCATGATTCATTATTCAGTTCATGATTCATGATTCGATTCATTATTCATGATTCATGATTCATGATTCGATTCATGATTCTTGATTCATTTCATGATTCATGATTCATGATTCAATTCATGATTCATGTTTCGATTCATGATTCATGATTCGATTCATGATTCATGATTTATGATTCAATTCATGATTCATGATTCGTGATTCGATTCATGATTCTTGATTCATGATTCATGATTCAATTCATGATTCATGTTTCGATTCATGATTCGTGATTCGATTCATGATTCATGATTCGATTCATTCATGATTCAACTCATGATTCAATTCATGATTCATGATTCATGATTCAGTTCATTATTCATGATTCAATTCATGATTCATGATTCATGATTCGATTCATGATTCATGATTCGATTCATGATTCATGATTTATGATTCAATTCATGATTCATGATTCGATTCATGATTCATGATTCAATTCATGATTTATGATTTATGAATCAATTTATGATTCAATTCATGGTTCATGATTCGATTCATGATTCATGATTCAATTCATGATTCATGATTCATTATTTAATTCATGATTTGATTCATGATTTATGATTCCATTCATGATTTATGATTCATGATTCATTTCATGATTCATGATTCGATTCATGATTCATGATTCATAATTCATGATTCAATTCATGATTCATGATTCGATTCATGATTCATGATTCAATTCATGATTCATGATTCATGTTTCGATTCATGATTCATGATTCGATTCATGATTCATGATTCATAATTCATGATTTAATTCATGATTCATGATTCATGATTCATGATTCAGTTCATGATTCATGATTCAATTAATGATTCATGATTCGATTCATGATTCATGTTTCGATTCATGATTCATGATTCGATTCATGATTCATGATTCATGATTCATAATTCATGATTCAATTCATGATTCATGATTCATGATTCATGATTCAGTTCATGATTCATGATTCAATTCATGATTCATGATTCGATTCATGATTCATGATTCATGATTCGATTCATGATTCATGATTCGATTCATGATTCATGATTTATGATTCAATTCATGATTCATGATTCGATTCATTATTCATGATTCATGATTCATGATTCGATTTATGATTCATGATTCAATTCATGATTCATGATTTATGATTGAATTCATGATTCAATTCATGATTCATGATTCGATTCATGATTCATAATTCATGATTCAATTCATGATTCATGATTCGATTCATGATTCATGATTCAATTCATGATTCATGATTTATGATTCAATTCATGATTCAATTCATGATTCATGATTCAATTCATGATTCATGTTTCGATTCATGATTCATGATTCGATTCATGATTCATGATTCATAATTCATGATTTAATTCATGATTCATGATTCATGATTCATGATTCAGTTCATGATTCATGATTCAATTAATGATTCATGATTCGATTCATGATTCATGATTCATGATTCGATTCATGATTCATGATTCGATTCATGATTCATGATTTATGATTCAATTCATGATTCATGATTCGATTCATGATTCGTGATTCAATTCATGATTTATGATTTATGAATCAATTTATGATTCAATTCATGGTTCATGATTCGATTCATGATTCATGATTCAATTCATGATTCATGATTCATTATTTAATTCATGATTTGATTCATGATTTATGATTCAATTCATGATTTATGATTCATGATTCATTTCATGATTCATGATTCGATTCATGATTCATGATTCATAATTCATGATTCAATTCATGATTCATGATTCGATTCATAATTCATGATTCAATTCATGATTCATGATTTATGATTCAATTCATGATTCAATTCATGATTCATGATTCAATTCATGATTCATGATTCGATTCATTATTCATGATTCATGATTCATGATTCGATTCATGATTCTTGATTCATTTCATGATTCATGATTCATAATTCAATTCATGATTCATGTTTCGATTCATGATTCATGATTCGATTCATGATTCATGATTAGTAATTCATGATTCAATTCATGATTCATGATTCATGATTCATGATTCAGTTCATGATTCATGATTCAATTCATGATTCATGATTCGATTCATGATTCATGATTCGATTCATGATTCATGATTCGATTCATGATTCATGATTTATGATTCAATTCATGATTCATGATTCGATTCATTATTCATGATTCATGATTCATGATTCGATTCATGATTCTTGATTCATTTCATGATTCATGATTCATGATTCATGATTCGATTTATGATTCATGATTCAATTCATGATTCATGATTTATGATTGAATTCATGATTCAATTCATGATTCATGATTCAATTCATGATTCGAGATTCATGATTCGATGCATGATTCATGATTCATGATTCGATTCATGATTCAATTAATGATTCATGATTCATGATTCAATTCATGATTCATGATTCATGCTTCGATTCATGATTCATGATTCATGATTCGATTCATGATTCATGATTCATGATTCAATTCATGATTCATGATTCGATTTATGATTCATGATGCAATTCATGATTCGAGATTCATGATTCGATTCATGATTCATGATTCATGATTAGATTCATTATTCAATTCATGATTCATGATTTATGATTCATGATTCAATTTATGATTCATGATTCATGATTCGATTCATGATTAATGATTCAAATCATGATTCAATTCATGATTCATGATTCAATTCATGATTTATGATTCAATTCATGATTCATGATTCGATTCATGATTAATGATTTATGATTCGTTTCATGATTCATGATTCATTTCATGATTCGTGTTTCGATTCATAATTCATGATTCATGATTCAATTCATGATTCATGATTCGATTCATTATTCATGATTCATGATTCATGATTCGATTCATGATTCTTGATTCATTTCATGATTCATGATTAATGATTCGATTCATGATTCATGATTCGATTCATGATTTGGTTCATGATTCATGATTCAATTCATGATTCATGATTCAATTCATGATTCATGATTCATGATTTAATTCATGATTTATGATTTATAATTCAATTTATGATTCAATTCATGATTCATGATTCGATTCATGATTCATGATTCGATTCATGATTCATGATTCAATTCATGATTCATGATTCATTATTTAATTCATGATTCGATTCATGATTCATGATTCAATTCATGATTCGAGATTCATGATTCAATTCATGATTCATAATTCAATTCATGATTCATTTCATGATTCATGATTCGATTCATGATTCATGATTCGATTCATGATTCATGATTCGATTCATGATTCATGATTCGATTCATGATTCATGATTCGATTCATGATTCATGATTCATAATTCATGATTCAATTCATGATTCATGATTCAATTCATGATTCATGATTCATGATTCATGATTCGATTCATGGTTCATGATTCATGATACAATTCATGATTCATGATACAATTCATGATTCATGATTCGATTCATGATTCATGATTCATGATTCAATTCATGATTCATGATTCGATTCATGATTCATGATTCATGAGTCGATTCATGATTCATGATCCGATTCATGATTCATAATACATGATTCGATTCATGATTTAATTCATGATTCAATTCATGATTCATGATTCATAATTCATTATTCAATTCATGATTCATGATTCGATTCATGATTCAATTCATAATTCATGATTCAATTCATGATTCATGATTCAATTCATGATTCAATTCATGATTCATGATTCAATTCATGATTCATGATTCGATTCATTCATGATTCAATTCATGATTCATTTTTCAATTCATGATTCGAGATTCATGATTCGATTCATGATTCATGATTCGATTCATTATTCATGATTCATGATTCGATTCATGATTCTTGATTCATTTCATGATTCATGATTCATGATTCATGATTCATGATTCATGATTCAATTCATGATTCATGTTTCGATTCATGATTCAGTATTCGATTCATGATTCATGATTCATAATTCATGATTCAATTCATGATTCATGTTTCATGATTCATGATTCAGTTTATGATTCATGATTCAATTCATGATTCATGATTCGATTCATGATTCATGATTCATGATTCGATTCATGATTCATGATTCGATTCATGATTCGATTCATGATTCATGATTCGATTCATGATTCATGATTTATGATTCAATTCATGATTCATGATTCAATTCATGATTCATGATTCAATTCATGATTTATGATTTATGAATCAATTTTTGAATTAAATTATGTTTCATGATTCATGATTCATGATTCATGATTCATGATTCGATTCATGATTCATGATTCAATTCATGATTCATGATTCATTATTTAATTCATGATTTGATTCATAATTTATGATTCAATTCATGATTCATGATTCGATTCATTATTCATTATTCATGATTCATGATTCGATTCATGATTCTTGATTCATTTCATGATTCATGATTCAATTCATGATTCATGTTTCGATTTATGATTCATGATTCGATTCATGATTCATGATTCATAATTCATGATTCAATTCATGATTCATGATTCATGATTCATTATTCAGTTCATGATTCATGATTCGATTCATTATTCATGATTCATGATTCATGATTCGATTCATGATTCTTGATTCATTTCATGATTCATGATTCATGATTCAATTCATGATTCATGTTTCGATTCATGATTCATGATTCGATTCATGATTCATGATTTATGATTCAATTCATGATTCATGATTCGTGATTCGATTCATGATTCTTGATTCATGATTCATGATTCAATTCATGATTCATGTTTCGATTCATGATTCGTGATTCGATTCATGATTCATGATTCGATTCATTCATGATTCAACTCATGATTCAATTCATGATTCATGATTCATGATTCAGTTCATTATTCATGATTCAATTCATGATTCATGATTCATGATTCGATTCATGATTCATGATTCGATTCATGATTCATGATTTATGATTCAATTCATGATTCATGATTCGATTCATGATTCATGATTCAATTCATGATTTATGATTTATGAATCAATTTATGATTCAATTCATGGTTCATGATTCGATTCATGATTCATGATTCAATTCATGATTCATGATTCATTATTTAATTCATGATTTGATTCATGATTTATGATTCAATTCATGATTTATGATTCATGATTCATTTCATGATTCATGATTCGATTCATAATTCATGATTCATAATTCATGATTCAATTCATGATTCATGATTCGATTCATGATTCATGATTCAATTCATGATTCATGATTCATGTTTCGATTCATGATTCATGATTCGATTCATGATTCATGATTCATAATTCATGATTTAATTCATGATTCATGATTCATGATTCATGATTCAGTTCATGATTCATGATTCAATTAATGATTCATGATTCGATTCATGATTCATGATTCATGATTCGATTCATGATTCATGATTCGATTCATAATTCATGATTTATGATTCAATTCATGATTCATGATTCGATTCATGATTCGTGATTCAATTCATGATTTATGATTTATGAATCAATTTATGATTCAATTCATGGTTCATGATTCATTATTTAATTCATGATTTGATTTATGATTTATGATTCAATTCATGATTTATGATTCATGATTCATTTCATGATTCATGTATCGATTCATAATTCATTAATCAATTCATGATTCATGATTTATGATTCAATTCATGATTCATGATTCAATTCATGATTCATGATTCGATTCATTATTCATGATTCATGATTCATGATTCGATTCATGATTCTTGATTCATTTCATGATTCATGATTCATGATTCAATTCATGATTCATGTTTCGATTCATGATTCATGATTCGATTCATGATTCATGATTCATAATTCATGATTCAATTCATGATTCATGATTCATGATTCATGATTCAGTTCATGATTCATGATTCAATTCATGATTCATGATTCGATTCATGATTCATGATTCATGATTCGATTCATGATTCATGATTCGATTCATGATTCATGATTTATGATTCAATTCATGATTCATGATTCGATTCATTATTCATGATTCATGATTCATGATTCGATTTATGATTCATGATTCAATTCATGATTCATGATTTATGATTGAATTCATGATTCAATTCATGATTCATGATTCAATTCATGATTCGAGATTCATGATTCGATGCATGATTCATGATTCATGATTCGATTCATGATTCAATTAATGATTCATGATTCATGATTCAATTCATGATTCGATTTATGATTCATGATGCAATTCATGATTCGAGATTCATGATTTGATTCATGATTCATGATTCAATTCATGATTCATGATTCATGATTCGATTCATGATTCAATTCATGATTCATGATTCATGATTCATGATTCAATTTATGATTCATGATTCATGATTCGATTCATGATTCATGATTCATGATTCATGATTCATGATTCATGATTTATGATTCAAATCATGATTCAATTCATGATTCATGATTCAATTCATGATTTATGATTCAATTCATGATTCATGATTCGATTCATGATTAATGATTTATGATTCGTTTCATGATTCATGATTCATTTCATGATTCGTGTTTCGATTCATAATTCATGAGTCATGATTCAATTCATGATTCATGATTCGATTCATTATTCATGATTCATGATTCATGATTCGATTCATGATTCATGATTCGATTCATGATTTGGTTCATGATTCATGATTCAATTCATGATTCATGATTCAATTCATGATTCATGATTCATGATTTAATTCATGATTTATGATTTATAATTCAATTTATGATTCAATCCATGATTCATGATTCGATTCATGATTCATGATTCATGATTCGATTCATGATTCATGATTTAATTCATGATTCATGATTCATCATTTAATTCATGATTCGATTCATGATTCATGATTCAATTCATGATTCGAGATTCATGATTCAATTCATGATTCATAATTCAATTCATGATTCATGATTCAATTCATGATTCATGATTCAATTCATGATTAATTTCATGATTCATGATTCGTTTCATGATTCATGATTTGATTCATGATTCATGATTCGATTCATGATTCATAATTCATGATTCAATTCATGATTCATGTTTCATGATTCATAATTCATGATTCAATTCATGATTCATGATTCAATTCATGATTCATGATTCATGATTCATGATTCATGATTCATGATTCGATTCATGATTCATGATTCGATTCATGATTCATGATTCATGATTCAATTCATGATTCATGATTCGATTCATGATTCATGATTCGATTCATGATTCATGATTCATAATTCATGATTCATGATTCATAATTCATGATTCAATTCATGATTCATGTTTCATTATTCATAATTCATGATTCAATTCATGATTCATGATTCAATTCATGGTTCATGATTCATGATACAATTCATGATTCATGATACAATTCATGATTCATGATTCGATTCATGATTCATGATTCATGATTCAATTCATGATTCATGATTCGATTCATGATTCATGATTCATGATTCGATTCATGATTCATGATTCGATTCATGATTCATGATTCATGATTCATGTTTCAATTCATGATTCATGATTTATGATTCAATTCATGATTCAATTCATGATTCATGTTCAATTCATGATTCGAGATTAATGATTCGATTCATGATTCATGATTCAATTCATGATACATGATTCGATTCATGATTTAATTCATGATTCAATTCATGATTCATGATTCATGATTCATGATTCGATTCATGATTTATGATTCAATTTATTATTCATGATTTGATTCATGATTCATGATTCAATTCATGATTCATGATTCATGATTTGATTCATGATTTATGATTCAATTCATGATTTATGATTCATGATTCGATTCATGATTCATGATTCAATTCATGATTCATGATTTATGATTCAATTCATGATTCAATTCATGATTCATGATTCAATTCATGATTCATGATTCGATTCATTATTCATGATTTATGATTCAATTCATGATTCAATTCATGATTCATGATTCAATTCATGATTCATGATTCATTATTTAATTCATGATTTGATTCATGATTTATGATTCAATTCATGATTTATGATTCATGATTCATTTCATGATTCATGATTCGATTCATGATTCATGATTCATAATTCATGATTCAATTCATGATTCATGATTCGATTCATAATTCATGATTCAATTCATGATTCATGATTTATGATTCAATTCATGATTCAATTCATGATTCATGATTCAATTCATGATTCATGATTCGATTCATTATTCATGATTCATGATTCATGATTCGATTCATGATTCTTGATTCATTTCATGTTTCATGATTCATGATTCAATTCATGATTCATGTTTCGATTCATGATTCATGATTCGATTCATGATTCATGATTAGTAATTCATGATTTAATTCATGATTCATGATTCATGATTCATGATTCAGTTCATGATTCATGATTCAATTCATGATTCATGATTCGATTCATGATTCATGATTCATGATTCGATTCATGATTCATGATTCGATTCATGATTCATGATTTATGATTCAATTCATGATTCATGATTCGATTCATTATTCATGATTCATGATTCATGATTCGATTCATGATTCTTGATTCATTTCATGATTCATGATTCATGATTCATGATTCGATTTATGATTCATGATTCAATTCATGATTCATGATTTATGATTGAATTCATGATTCAATTCATGATTCATGATTCAATTCATGATTCGAGATTCATGATTCGATGCATGATTCATGATTCATGATTCGATTCATGATTCAATTCATGATTCATGATTCATGCTTCGATTCATGATTCATGATTCATGATTCGATTCATGATTCATGATTCATGATTCAATTCATGATTCATGATTCGATTCATGATTCATGATTCATGATTCATGATTCATGATTTGATTCATGATTCAATTCATGATTCATGATTCATGATTCATGATTCAATTTATGATTCATGATTCATGATTCGATTCATGATTAATGATTCAAATCATGATTCAATTCATGATTCATGATTCAATTCATGATTTATGATTCAATTCATGATTCATGATTCGATTCATGATTAATGATTTATGATTCGTTTCATGATTCATGATTCATTTCATGATTCGTGTTTCGATTCATAATTCATGATTCAATTCATGATTCGGTTCATTATTCATGATTCATGATTCATGATTCGATTCATGATTCTTGATTCATTTCATGATTCATGATTCATGATTCGATTCATGATTCATGATTCGATTCATGATTTGGTTCATGATTCATGATTCAATTCATGATTCATGATTCAATTCATGATTCATGATTCATGATTTAATTCATGATTTATGATTTATAATTCAATTTATGATTCAATTCATGATTCATGATTCGATTCATGATTCATGATTCGATTCATGATTCATGATTCAATTCATGATTCATGATTCATTATTTAATTCATGATTCAATTCATGATTCGAGATTCATGATTCAATTCATGATTCATAATTCAATTCATGATTCATTTCATGATTCATGATTCGATTCATGATTCATGATTCGATTCATGATTCATGATTCGATTCATGATTCATGATTCATAATTCATGATTCAATTCATGATTCATGATTCAATTCATGATTCATGATTCATGATTCGATTCATGGTTCATGATTCATGATACAATTCATGATTCATGATTCGATTCATGATTCATGATTCATGATTCAATTCATGATTCATGATTCGATTCATGATTCATGAGTTGATTCATGATTCATGATTCGATTCATGATTCATGATTCATGATTCGATTCATGATTCATGTTTCAATTCATGATTCATGATTTATGATTCAATTCATGATTCAATTCATGATTCATGTTCAATTCATGATTCGAGATTTATGATTCATGATTCGATTCATGATTCATGATTCAATTCATAATACATGATTCGATTCATGATTTAATTCATGATTCAATTCATGATTCATGATTCGATTCATGATTTATGATTCAATTTATTATTCATGATTTGATTCATGATTCATGATTCAATTCATGATTCATGATTCATGATTCGATTCTTGATTCATGATTCAATTCATGATTCATGATTCATTATTTAATTCATGATTTGATTCATGATTTATGATTCAATTCATGATTTATGATTCATGATTCGATTCATGATTCATGATTCAATTCATGATTCATGATTTATGATTCAATTCATGATTCAATTCATGATTCATGATTCAATTCATGATTCATGATTCGATTCATTATTCATGATTCATGATTCATGATTCGATTCATGATTCTTGATTCATTTCATGATTCATGATTCATGATTCATGATTCATGATTCAATTCATGATTCATGTTTCGATTTATGATTCATGATTCGATTCATGATTCATGATTCATAATTCATGATTCAATTCATGATTCATGATTCATGATTCATTATTCAGTTCATGATTCATGATTCGATTCATTATTCATGATTCATGATTCATGATTCGATTCATGATTCTTGATTCATTTCATGATTCATGATTCATGATTCAATTCATGATTCATGTTTCGATTCATGATTCATAATTCGATTCATGATTCATGATTTATGATTCAATTCATGATTCAATTCATGATTCATGATTCAATTCATGATTCATGATTCGATTCATTATTCATGATTCATGATTCATGATTCGATTCATGATTCTTGATTCATAATTCATGATTCAATTCATGATTCATGATTCATGATTCATGATTCAGTTCATGATTCATGATTCAGTTCATGATTCATGATTCAATTTATGATTCATTATTCGATTCATGATTCATGATTCATGATTCGATTCATGATTCATGATTCATGATTCAATTCATGATTCATGATTCGATTCATTATTCATGATTCATGATTCATGATTCGATTCATGATTCATGATTCAATTCATGATTCATGATTCATTATTTAATTCATGATTTGATTCATTATTTATGATTCAATTCATGATTTATGATTCATGATTCATTTCATGATTCATGATTCGATTCATGATTCATGATTCATAATTCATGATTCAATTCATGATCCATGATTCGATTCATGATTCATGCTTCAATTCATGATTCATGATTTATGATTCAATTCATGATTCAATTCATGATTCATGATTCATGATTCATGATTCAATTCATGATTCATGATTCGATTTATGATTCATGCTTCAATTCATGATTCATGATTTATGATTCAATTCATGATTCAATTCATGATTCATGATTCAATTCATGATTCAATTCATGATTCATGATTTGATTTATGATTCATGATTCGATTCATGATTTATGATTCAATTCATGATTCATGATTTATGATTCAATTCATGATTCAATTCATGATTCATGATTCATGATTCATGATTCGATTCATGATTCATGATTCGATTTATGATTCATGATTCGATTCATGATTCATGATTCATGATTCGATTCATGATTCAATTAATGATTCATGATTCATGATTCATGATTCAATTCATGATTCATGATTCATGCTTCTATTCATGATTCATGATTCGATTCATGATTCATGATTCATGATTGAATTCATGATTCGAGATTCGATTTATGATTCATGATTCAATTCATGATTCATGATTCATGATTTGATTCATGATTCGATTCATGATTCATGATTCATGATTCATGATTCAAATCATGATTCAATTCATGATTCATGATTCAATTTATGATTTATGATTCAATTCATGATTCATGATTCAATCCATGATTCTTGTTTCGATTCATAATTCATGATTCAATTCATGATTCATTAATCAATCCATGATTCATGATTCGATTCATTATTCATGATTCATGATTCATGATTCGATTTATGATTCTTGATTCATTTCATGATTCATAATTCATGATTCAATTCATGATTCATGTTTTGATTCATGATTCATGATTCGATTCATGATTCATGATTCGATTCATGATTCATGATTCGATTCATGATTCATGATTCATAATTCATGATTCAATTCATGATTCATGATTCATGATTCATGATTCAATTCATGATTCATGATTCAATTCATGATTCATGATTCGATTCATGATTCGTGATTCATGATTCATGAATCATGATTCGATTCATGATTCATGATTTATGATTCAATTCATGATTCATGATTTATGATTCAATTCATGATTCATGATTCATGATTCATGATTCATGATTCGATTCATGATTCATGATTCAATTCATGATTCATGATTCATTATTTAATTCATGATTCGATTCATGATTTATGATTCAATTCATGATTCATGATTTACGATTCTATTCATGATTTATGATTTATGATTCAATTCATGAATTCATGATTCATGATTCATGATTCATGATTCGATTCATGATTCATGATTCAATTCATGATTCATGATTCATTATTTAATTCATGATTCGATTCATGATTTATGATTCAATTCATGATTCATAATTCATGATTCATTTCATGATTAATGATTCGATTCATGATTCATGATTCAATTCATGATTCATGATTCGATTCATGATTCATGATTCAATTCAGGATTCATAATTTATGATTCAATTCATGATTCAATTCATGATTCATGATTCATGATTTGATTCATGATTCATGATTCGATTTATGATTCATGATTCAATTCATGATTCATGATTTATGATTGAATTCATGATTCAATTCATGATTCATCATTCAATTCATTATTCGAGATTCATGATTCGATTCATGATTCATGATTCAATTCAGGATTCATGATTCATGATTCGATTCATGATTCAATTCATGATTCATGATTCATGATTCATGATTCAATTCATGATTCATGATTCGATTCATTATTCATGATTCATGATTCGATTCATGATTCCCTGATTCGATTCATAATTCATGATTAATGATTTATGATTCGTTTCATGATTCATGATTCGATTCATGATTCTTGTTTCGATTCATAATTCATGATTCAATTCATGATTCATGATTCAATCCATGATTCTTGTTTCGATTCATAATTCATGATTCAATTCATGATTCATGATTCAATCCATGATTCATGATTCGATTCATTATTCATGATTCATGATTCATGATTCGATTCATGATTCTTGATTCGATTCATTATTCATGATTCATGATTCATGATTCGATTCATGATTCTTGATTCGATTCATTATTCATGATTCATGATTTATGATTCGTTTCATGATTCATGATTCATGATTCATTTCATGATTCATGATTCTATTCATGATTCATGATTCATAATTCATGATTCAATTCATGATTCATGATTCGATTCATGATTCATGATTTAATTCATGATTCATGATTTATGATTCAATTCATGATTCAATTCATGATTCATATTTCATGATTCGATTCATGATTCGATTTATGATTCATGATTCAATTCTTGATTCATGATTTATGATTCAATTCATGATTCAATAAATGATTCATGATTCATGATTCATGATTCAATTCATGATTCATGATTCAATTCATGATTCATGATTCATGATTTATGATTCGATTCATGATTCATGATTCAATTTATGATTCATGATTTGATTCATGATTCATGATTCAATTCATGAATCATGATTCATGATTCATGATTCAATTCATGATTCATGATTCATGATTAAATTCATAATTAATTTCATGATTCATGATTCAATTCATGATTCATTTCATGATTCATGATTCAATTCATTATTCATGATTCATGATTCAATTCATGATTCAATTCATGATTCATGATTCATGATTCATGATTCAATTCATGATTCATGATTCATGATTTATGATTCGATTCATGATTCATGATTCAATTTATGATTCATGATTTGATTCATGATTCATGATTCAATTCATGAATCATGATTCATGATTTATAATTCGATTCATGATTCATGATTCATAATTCATTATTCGATTTATGATTCATGATTCATGATTTAATTCATGATTCATGATTAAATTCATGATTCATGATTCGATTCATGATTCATGATTCATAATTCATGATTCGATTCATGATTCATGATTCTTTATTTAATTCATGATTCATGATTCGATTCATGATTCAATTCATGATTCAATTCATGATTCATGATTCAATTCATGATTCGAGATTCTTGATTCGATTCATGATTAATGATTCAATTCATGATTCATGATTCAATTCATGATTCATGATTCAATTCATGATTCATTTCATGATTCATGGTTCGATTCATGATTCATGATTCGATTCATGATTCATGATTCAATTCATGATTCATGATTCAATTCATGATTCATGATTCATAATTCATGATTCAAATCATGATTCATGTTTCATCATTCAATTCATGATTCATGATTCAATTCATGATTCATGATTCGATTCATGATTCATGATTCATGATTCATGATTCATGATTCGATTCATGATTCATGATTCATGATACAATTCATGATTCATGATTCGATTCATGATTCATGATTCATGATTCAATTCATGATTCATGATTCGATTCATGATTCATGATTCATGATTCGATTCATGATTCATGATTCATGATTCAATTCATGATTCATGATTCGATTTATGATTCATGATTCAATTCATGATTCATGATTTATGATTCAATTCATGATTCAATTCATGATTCATGATTCAATTCATGATTCGAGATTCATGATTCGATTCATGATTCATGATTCAATTCATGATACATGATTCGATTCATGATTTAATTGATGATTCAATTCATGATTCATGATTCATGATTCAATTTATGATTCATGATTTGATTCATGATTCATGATTCAATTCATGAATCATGATTCATAATTCGATTCATGATTCATGATTCATGATTCAAATCATGATTCAAATCATGATTCATGATTCAATTCATGATTTATGATTCAATTCATGATTCATGATTCAATTCATGATTCATGATTCGATTCATGATTAATGATTTATGATTCATTTTATGATTCATGATTCATTTCATGATTCGTGTTTCGATTCATAATTCATGATTCAATTCATGATTCATGATTCAATTCATGATTCATGATTCGATTCATTATTCATGATTCATGATTCATGATTCGAATTATGATTCTTGATTCATTTCATGATTCATGATTCATGATTCAATTCATGATTCATGTTTCGATTTATGATTCATGATTCGATTCATGGTTCATGATTCATAATTCATGATTCAATTCATGATTCATGATTCATGATTCATGATTCATGATTCATGATTCAGTTCATGATTCATGATTCAATTCATGATTCATGATTCGATTCATGATTCATGATTCATGATTCATGATTCGATTCATGATTCATGATTCATGATTCGATTCATGATTCATGATTTGATTCATGAATCATGATTTATGATTCAATTCATGATTCATGATTCGATTCATGATTCATGATTCAATTCATGATTTATGATTTATGAATCAATTTATGATTCAATTCATGATTCATTATTCATGATTCATGATTCGATTCATGATTCATGATTCAATTCATGATTCATGATTCATTATTTAATTCATGATTTGATTCATGATTTATGATTCAATTCATGATTTATGATTTATGATTCATTTCATGATTCATGATTCGATTCATGATTCATGATTCATAATTCATGATTCAATTCATGATTCATGATTCAATTCATGATTCATGATTCAATTCATGATTCATGATTTATGATTCAATTCATGATTCAATTCATGATTCATGATTCATGATTCTATTCATGATTCATGATTCGATTTATGATTCATGATTCAATTTATGATTCATGATTTATGATTTAATTCATGATTTAATTTAATGTTTCATGATTCAAATCATGATTCATGATTCAAGATTCAATATATGATTCATGATTCAATTCATGATTCATGATTCAATTCATGATTCATGATTCAATTCATGATTCATGATTCGATTCATTATTCATGATTCAATTCATGATTCATGATTCAATTTATGATTAATGATTCATTTCATGATTCATGATTCATTTCATGATTCATAATTCAATTCATGATTCAATTCATGATTCATTTCATGATTCTATTCATGATTCATTTCATGATTCATGATTCATTTTATGATTCATGATTCTAATCATGATTTATGATTCAAGATTCAATATATCATTCATGATTCAATTCATGATTCATCATTCGATTCATGATTCATGATTCAATTCATGATTCATGATTCATGATTCGATTCATGATTCCTGATTCGATTCATGATTCAAAATTCGATTCATGATTCATGATTCGATTCATGATTCATGATTCATGATTCGATTCATGATTCATGATTTATGATTCGATTAATAATTCATGATTCATGATTCATGATTCAATTACTAATTCATGAGTGATTCATGATTCATGATTCATGATTCGATTCATGATTCATGATTCGATTCATGATTCATGATTCAATTCATGATTTATGATTCGATTCATGATTCATGATTCAATTCATGATTCATGATTCATGATTCATTATTCATGATTCAATTCATGTTTCATGATTCGATTCATGATTCATGATTCGATTCATGATTCATGATTCATGATTCAATTCATGATTCATGATTTATGATTCGATTCATGATTCATGATTCATGATTCGATTCATGATTCATGATTCAATTCATGATTTATGATTCGATTCATGATTCATGATTCAATTCATGATTAATGATTCATGATTCATGATTCAATTCATATTTCATGATTCGATTCATTATTCATGATTCATGATTCGATTCATGATTCATGATTAATGATTCAATTCATGATTCATGATTCATGATTCAATTCATGATTCATTTCATGATTCATGATTCAATTCATGATTCATGATTCCTTTCATGATTAATTTCATGATTCAAGATTTAATTCATGATTCATAATTCATGATTCATTTCTTGATTCATGATTTAATTCATGATTCATAATTCATGATTCGATTCATGTTTCATGATTCATGATTCAATTCATGATTCATGATTTAATTCAAGATTCAATTCATGATTCATTTCATGATTCATGATTCAAATCATGATTCATGATTCAAGATTCAATATATGATTCATGATTCAATTCATGATTCATGATTCAATTCATGATTCATGATTCAATTCATGATTCATGATTCGATTCATTATTCATGATTCAATTCATGATTCATGATTCAATTTATGATTAATGATTCATTTCATGATTCATGATTCATTTCATGATTCATAATTCAATTCATGATTCATTTCATGATTCTATTCATGATTCATTTCATGATTCATGATTCATTTTATGATTCATGATTCTAATCATGATTTATGATTCAAGATTCAATATATCATTCATGATTCGATTCATGATTCATGATTCGATTCATGATTCATGATTCAATTCATGATTCATGATTCATGATTCGATTCATGATTCATGATTCGATTCATGATTCAAAATTCGATTCATGATTCATGATTCGATTCATGATTCATGATTCATGATTCGATTCATGATTCATGATTTATGATTCGATTAATAATTCATGATTCATGATTTATGATTCGATTACTAATTCATGAGTGATTCATGATTCATGATTCATGATTCGATTCATGATTCATGATTCGATTCATGATTCATGATTCAATTCATGATTCATGATTCGATTCATGATTCATGATTCATGATTCGATTCATGATTCGAGATTCATGATTCAAATTATGATTCATGATTCAATTCATGATTCATGATTCGATTCATGATTCAATTCATGATTCATGATTCATGATTCAATTTATGATTCATGATTCATGATTCGATTCATGATTCATGATTCATGATTCATGATTCATGATTCAAATCATTATTCAATTCATGATTCATGATTCAATTCATGATTTATGATTCAATTCATGATTCATGATTCGATTCATGATTAATGATTTATGATTCGTTTCATGATTCATGATTCATTTCATGATTCGTGTTTCGATTCAAAATTCATGATTCATGATTCAATTCATGATTCATGATTCGATTCATTATTCATGATTCATGATTCATTTCATGATTCGTGTTTCGATTCAAAATTCATGATTCATGATTCAATTCATGATTCATGATTCGATTCATTATTCATGATTCATGATTCATGATTCGATTCATGATTCTTGATTCATTTCATCATTCATGATTCATGATTCGATTCATGATTCATGATTCGATTCATGATTTGATTCATGATTCATGATTCAATTCATGATTCATTATTTAATTCATGATTCATGATTCATGATTTAATTCATGATTTATGATTTATGATTCAATTTATGATTCAATTCATGATTCATGATTCGATTCATGATTCATTATTCATGATTCGATTCATGATTTATGATTCAATTCATGATTCATGATTCATTATTTAATTCATGATTCGATTCATGATTCATGATTCAATTCATGATTCGAGATTCATGATTCGATTCATGATTCATGATTCAATTCATGATTCATGATTCAATTCATGATTCATTTCATGAATTATGATTCGATTCATGATTCATGATTTGATTCATAATTCATGATTCGATTCATGATTCATGATTCGATTCATGATTCATGATTCATAATTCATGATTCAATTCATGATTCATGTTTCATGATTCAATTCATGATTCATGATTCAATTCATGATTCATGATTCGATTCATGATTCATGATTCATGATTCATGATTGTCACGGGCACTAGGAGTCTTTACCCAGGGATCACCAGGTGATAGGCTTACCAGAGCAGTATAGATGGTAATATGGTACTCTGGTAGCAGGGTGATCACGGAACAGGAGATAGCAGATGATAGAGATGCTCAGGAAAGTCTATGACTAGCAGCACTGGTAATATGGATGTAGTAATACACGAGGAACTGTATGGACAAAGGACACGTGAGGGTAGTCAGTGGTCTGCGGTAGCAAGTTGTACCACTGCTATAGTGAGGAGGAATGTCCAACAGAAACGAGGAGGTGATGAGAGTCAGCGGTCTGCGGATAGCAAGTTGTACCGCTGTCTGGGTGAAGGAATGGAATCCAAGTGGAGGTATCCGGGGAGTCAGTGGTCTGCGTTAGCAAGTTGTACCACTGCTATGTGAGAGGATACTGGAACTGGTGACACGGGAAACAGGGATCAGTGGTCTGCTTCTAGCAAGTTGTACCACTGAATATATATGTGAGGAGGAGCACGGGGAGAGACTGCAATACAGAGGATACACGGGCACCTTGAACTTGAACCACAATAACTTGCACAATATAATAATGACTGAACAGCACTGCAATAATAGAAAGTCACTGAAACAATCCGGGCAAAAGATAACACAGTCAATGATGGCAATAGTCTCAGCGGATAGTAAACTCCAGAGGAGAACAAACTCAGTCCAGCAAGATATGCAATACACCAGCACAGTCAATGAGAAGTATGCATACCGTGGTTCAGGAGCAGGCTGTCAGACAGGAGTGCAGAGATACCTGAACGGCTGGAGGCCGGCAGGATGCGAAGTCCCTGGAGGGTGAAGCGGTAATCAAGTAGGTGCAGCGCACAGATAGGTAGACCAGCAGGGGAACAAATACTCAGGAAGCAATAGTATGTAGAACTGGACTCCTGGAGGACCCTGAAGAGTAGCGATGGTCTAGACGAGATGAAAGCAGTGAGGCGCAGATCCGATGCAGACTGGCGAGTAGAGACCAGCAGGAACACTGAGAAGCACGGAGAGCGGATCAGCTGTTGTAGACACGAGTAGAACTGAGGAGTAGCAGTCAGCAGGACTCTGCAGGTACACGGAGGTAGCGGATAGCAACCAGCAGGTGCAGCCACGATGAAACACGGGAGAGCAGAGCTGAGCTGGAACTGTTGAGCACGGAGAGCAGCGGATAGGAATCAATTGTAGCAGTCTCGAGGAAACACGGGAGAGATGAGATGAGCTGAAGACTGAAGTGCACGGAGGCAGCAGATAGGAATCAGCCAAACAGTCACGATGAAACACAGGAGAGTTGAAGTAGATTGAAGACTGTAGTGCACGGAAGCAGCGGATAGGAATCAGCTAACAGTCACGATGATACACAGCAGAGTTGAAGTGGTCTGAAGACTGTAGTACACGGAGGCAGCGGATAGGAATCAGCTAACAGTCACGATGAAACACAGGAGGGTTGAAGTGGTCTGGAAACCACAGGAGTAGAAGTGGTCTGGAAACCACAGGAGTAGAAGTGGTCTGGAAACCACAGGAATCAGCAGCGCTGAATACACGAGGAAACACAGGAACACCTTCAGAGGCTCATGGGGAATGAGACTCCAAGATCAGGCAACGTGGTATTGACCACAGGTGCTTAATATAGGGAGTGTTGCCTGATCAGCCAATTAAGTTAAAGGAACAGGTACTGAAGGGTTTGAAAGGGCTGCGCATGCGCAGAACCTCAGGATGGAGGACGGCCACGGTTCCTAAATATATGGGAAGAAGCACTCACAGTCCGGTGAGTGACAATGATTCATGATTCGATTCATGATTCATGATTCATGATACAATTCATGATTCATGATTCGATTCATGATTCATGATTCGATTCATGATTCATGATTCGATTCATGATTCATGATTCATGATTCGATTCATGATTCATGATTCATGATTCAATTCATGATTCATGATTCGATTTATGATTCATGATTCAATTCATGATTCATGATTTATGATTCAATTCATGATTCGAGATTCATGATTCGATTCATGATTCATGATTCATTTCATGATACATGATTCGATTCATGATTTAATTCATGATTCAATTCATGATTTATGATTCATGATTCATGATTGGATTCATGATTCATGATTTGATTCATGATTCATTATTCAATTCATGAATCATGATTCATGATTCGATTCATGATTCATGATTCATGATTCATGATTCATGATTCAAATCATGATTCAAATTATGATTCATGATTCAATTCATGATTTATGATTCAATTCATGATTCATGATTCAATTTATGATTCATGATTCGATTCATGATTAATGATTTATGATTCGTTTCATGATTCATGATTCATTTCATGATTCGTGTTTCGATTCATAATTCATGATTCAATTCATGATTCATGATTCAATTCATGATTCATGATTCGATTCATGATTCATGATTCGATTCATGATTCTTGATTCATTTCATGATTCATGATTCATGATTCAATTCATGATTCATGTTTCGATTCATGATTCATGATTCGATTCATGATTCATGATTCATAATTCATGATTCAATTCATGATTCATGATTCATGATTCATGATTCATGATTCATGATTCAGTTCATGATTCATGATTCAATTCATGATTCATAATTCGATTCATGGTTCATGATTCATGATTCATGATTCGATTCATGATTCATGATTCGATTCATAATTAATGATTTATGATTCGTTTCATGATTCATGATTCATTTCATGATTCGTGTTTCGATTCATAATTCATGATTCAATTCATGATTCATGATTCAATTCATGATTCATGATTCGATTCATGATTCATGATTCGATTCATGATTCTTGATTCATTTCATGATTCATGATTCATGATTCAATTCATGATTCATGTTTCGATTCATGATTCATGATTCGATTCATGATTCATGATTCATAATTCATGATTCAATTCATGATTCATGATTCATGATTCATGATTCAGTTCATGATTCATGATTCAATTCATGATTCATAATTCGATTCATGGTTCATGATTCATGATTCATGATTCGATTCATGATTCATGATTCGATTCATAATTAATGATTTATGATTCGTTTCATGATTCAGGATTCATTTCATGATTCGTGTTTCGATTCATAATTCATGATTCAATTCATGATTCATGATTCAATTCATGAATCATGATTCGATTCATTATTCATGATTCATGATTCATGATTCGATTCATGATTCTTGATTCATTTCATGATTCATGATTCATGATTCAATTCATGATTCATGTTTCGATTCATGATTCATGATTCGATTCATGATTCATGATTCATAATTCATGATTCAATTCATGATTCATGATTCATGATTCAGTTCATGATTCATGATTCAATTCATGATTCATGATTCGATTCATGATTCATGATTCATGATTCATGATTCATGATTCATGATTCATGATTCATGATTCGATTCATGATTCATGATTTATGATTCAATTCATGATTCATGATTCATGATTCATGATTCAGTTCATGATTCATGATTCAATTCATGATTCATGATTCGATTCATGATTCATGATTCATGATTCATGATTCGATTCATGATTCATGATTCGATTCATGATTCATGATTTATGATTCAATTCATGATTCATGATTCAATTCATGATTCATGATTCAATTCATGATTTATGATTTATGAATCAATTTATGATTCAATTCATGATTCATGATTTATGATTCATGATTCATGGTTCGATTCATGATTCATGATTCATTATTTAATTCATGATTTGATTCCTGATTTATGATTCAATTCATGATTTATGATTCATGATTCATTTCATGATTCGTGATTCGATTCATGATTCATGATTCATAATTCTTGATTCAATTCATGATTCATAATTCGATTCATGATTCATGATTCATGATTCGATTCATGATTCATGATTCGATTTATGATCCATGATTCAATTCATGATTCATGATTTATGATTCAATTCATGATTCAATTCATGATTCATGATTCAATTCATGATTCGAGATTCATGATTCGATTCATGATTCATGATTCATGATTCAATTCATGATTCATGATTCATGATTCAATTCATGATTCATGATTCGATTCATGATTCATGATTCGATTTATGATCCATGATTCAATTCATGATTCATGATTTATGATTCAATTCATGATTCAATTCATGATTCATGATTCAATTCATGATTCGAGATTCATGATTCGATTCATGATTCATGATTCGATTCATGATTCAATTCATGATTCATTATTCATGATTCATTATTCAATTCATGATTCATGATTCAATTCATGATTCATGCTTCGATTCATGATTCATGATTCATGATTCGATTCATGATTCATGATTCATGATTCAATTCATGATTCATGATTCGATTCATGATTCATGATTCAATTCATGATTCGAGATTCATGATTCGATTCATGATTCATGATTCAATTCATGATTCATGATTCGATTCATGATTCAATTCATGATTCATGATTCATTATTCAATTTATGATTCATGATTCATGATTTAATTCATGATTCATGATTTATGATTCAATTAATGATTCAATTCATGATTCATGATTTGATTCATGATTCATGATTCATGATTCGATTCATGATTCATGATTCAATTCATGATTCATGATTCATTATTTAATTCATGATTCGATTCATGATTCATGATTCAATTCATGATTCATGATTCATGATTCAATTCATGATTCATGATTCGATTCATGATTCATGATTCATGATTCAATTCATGATTCATGATTCAATTCATGATTCATGATTCAATTCATGATTCAAGATTTATGATTCAACTCATGATTCAATTCATGATTCATGATTCATGATTCGATTCTTGATTCATGATACAATTCATGATTCATGATTTGATTCATGATTCATGATTCATGATTCATGATTCATGATTTGATTCATGATTCATGATTCAATTCATGATTCATGATTTATGATTCAATTCATGATTCAAATTATGATTCATGATTTATGATTCAATTCATGATTCAATTCATGATTCATGATTCATGATTCAATTCATGATTCATTTCATGATTCATGTTTCAATTCATGATTCATGATTCATGATTCAATTCATGATTCATTTCATGAATTATGATTCAATTCATGATTCATGATTCATGATTCAATTCATGATTCATGATGCAATTCATGAATCATGATTCAATTCATGATTCATGATTCGATTCATGATTCATGATTCAAATTATGATTCATGATTTATGATTAAACTCAAGATTCAATTCATGATTCATGATTCATGATTCATGATTCGATTCATGATTCATTATTCAATTCATGATTCATGATTTGATTCATGATTCATGATTCATGATTCGATTCATGATTCATGATTCAATTTATGATTCATGATTTGATTCATGATTCAATTCATGATTCATGATTTATGATTCAATTCATGATTCAATTCATGATTCATGATTAATGATTCAATTCATGATTCAATTCATGATTCATGATTCATGATTCATCATTCGATTCATGATTCATGATTCAATTCATGATTCATCATTCGATTCATGATTCATGATTCAATTCATGAATCATGATTCATGATTCAATTCATGATTGATGATTCATGATTCAATTCATGATTCATTTCATGATTCATGATTCATTTCATGATTCATGATTCAATTCATGATTCATTTCATGATTCATGATTCAATTCATGATTCATGATTCATGATTCAATTCATGATTCATTTAATGATTCATGATTCAATTCATGATTAATGATTCATGATTCAATTCATGATTCAATTCATGATTCATTTCATGATTCATGATTCATGATTTAATTCAAGATTAATGATTCATGATTCAATTCATGATTCATGATGCAATTCATGATTCATGATTCAATTCATGATTCATGATTCAATTCATGACTCATGATTCGATTTATGATTCATGATTCAATTCATGATTCAATTCATGATTCATGATTTATTTCATGATTCATGATTCATGATTCATGATTCATGATTCAATTCATGATTCAATTCATGATTCATGATTCAATTCATGATTTATGATTCAATTCATGACTCATGATTCAATTCATGATTCATGATTTGATTCATGATTAATGATTTATGATTCGTTTCATGATTCATGATTTAATTCATGATTCATGATTCATGATTCGATTCATGGTTCATGATTCATGATTTATGATTCATGATTCAAATCATGATTCAATTCATGATTCATGATTCAATTCATGATTTATGATTCAATTCCTGATTCATGATTCAATTCATGATTCATGATTCGATTCATGATTTATGATTCATGATTCAATTCATGATTCATGATTTATGATTCAATTCATGATTCGAGATTCATGATTCAAATTATGATTCTTGATTTAATTCATGATTCATGATTCAATTCATGATTCGAGATACATGATTCGAATTATGATTCTTGATTCAATTCAGTATTCATGATTCATGATTCGATTCATGATTCAATTCATGATTCGAGATTCATGATTCATGATTCAATTCATGATTCATGATTCATGATTCATGATTCATGATTTATGATTCAATTCATGATTCAATTCATGATTCATAATTTATGATTCAATTCATGATTCAATTCATGATTCATGATTCATGATTCAATTCATGATTCATGATTCATGATTCATGATTCATGATTCTATTCATAATTCATGATTCAATTCATGATTCATGATTTGATTCATGATTCATGATTCAATTCATGAATCATGATTCATGATTCATGATTCAATTCATGATTCATGATTCAATTCATGATTCCTTTCATGATTCATGATTCAATTCATGATTCATGATTCATGATTCAATTCATGATTCATTTCATGATTCATGATTCAATTCAAGATTCATGATTCAATTCATGATTCATGATTCAATTCATGATTCATGATTCGATTCATGATTCATGATTCAATTCATGATTCATGATTTATGATTAAACTCATGATTCAATTCATGATTCATGATTCATGATTCGATTCATGATTAATGATTCATGATTCAATTCATGATTCATGATGCAATTCATGATTCATGATTCAATTCATGATTCATGATTCAATTCATGACTCATGATTCGATTTATGATTCATGATTCAATTCATGATTCGAGATTCATGATTCGATTCATGATTCATGATTCAATTCATGATTCATGATTCGATTCATGATTTAATTCATGATTCATGATTCATGATTCGATTCATGATTAATGATTTATGATTCGATTCATGGTTCATGATTCATGATTCATGATTCATGATTCAAATCATGATTCAATTCATGATTCATGATTCAATTCATGATTTATGATTCAATTCATGATTCATTATTCAATTCATGATTCATGATTCGATTCATGATTAATGATTTATGATTCGTTTCATGATTCATGATTTAATTCATGATTCATTTTTCGATTCATGGTTCATGATTCATGATTCATGATTCATGAATCCAATCATGATTCAATTCATGATTCATGATTCAATTCATGATTTATGATTCAATTCATGATTCATGATTCAATTTATGATTCATGATTCGATTCATGATTAATGATTTATGATTCGTTTCATGATTCATGATTCATTTCATGATTCGTGTTTCGATTCATAATTCATGATTCAATTCATGATTCATGATTCAATTCATGATTCATGATTCGATTCATGATTCATGATTCGATTCATGATTCTTGATTCATTTCATGATTCATGATTCATGATTCAATTCATGATTCATGTTTCGATTCATGATTCATGATTCGATTCATGATTCATGATTCATAATTCATGATTCAATTCATGATTCATGATTCATGATTCATGATTCAGTTCATGATTCATGATTCAATTCATGATTCATGATTCGATTCATGGTTCATGATTCATGATTCATGATTCGATTCATGATTCATGATTCGATTCATAATTAATGATTTATGATTCGTTTCATGATTCATGATTCAATTCATGATTCATGATTCATAATTCATGATTCAATTCATGATTCATGATTCATGATTCAGTTCATGATTCATGATTCAATTCATGATTCATGATTCGATTCATGATTCATGATTCATGATTCATGATTCATGATTCATGATTTATGATTCAATTCATGATTCATGATTCATGATTCAGTTCATGATTCATGATTCAATTCATGATTCATGATTCGATTCATGATTCATGATTCATGATTCATGATTCATGATTCATGATTTATGATTCAATTCATGATTCATGATTCATGATTCAGTTCATGATTCATGATTCAATTCATGATTCATGATTCGATTCATGATTCATGATTCATGATTCATGATTCGATTCATGATTCATGATTCGATTCATGATTCATGATTTATGATTCAATTCATGATTCATGATTCAATTCATGATTCATGATTCAATTCATGATTTATGATTTATGAATCAATTTATGATTCAATTCATGATTCATGATTTATGATTCATGATTCATGATTCGATTCATGATTCATGATTCATTATTTAATTCATGATTTGATTCCTGATTTATGATTCAATTCATGATTTATGATTCATGATTCATTTCATGATTCGTGATTCGATTCATGATTCATGATTCATAATTCATGATTCAATTCATGATTCATAATTCGATTCATGATTCATGATTCATGATTCGATTCATGATTCATGATTCGATTTATGATCCATGATTCAATTCATGATTCATGATTTATGATTCAATTCATGATTCAATTCATGATTCATGATTCAATTCATGATTCGAGATTCATGATTCGATTCATGATTCATGATTCATGATTCAATTCATGATTCATGATTCATGATTCAATTCATGATTCATGATTCATGATTCAATTCATGATTCATGATTCAATTCATGATTCGAGATTCATGATTCGATTCATGATTCATGATTCATGATTCAATTCATGATTCATGATTCATGATTCAATTCATGATTCATGATTCATGATTCAATTCATGATTCATGATTTATGATTCAATTCATGATTCAATTCATGATTCATGATTCAATTCATGATTCGAGATTCATGATTCGATTCATGATTCATGATTCGATTCATGATTCAATTCATGATTCATGATTCATGATTCATTATTCAATTCATGATTCATGATTCAATTCATGATTCATGCTTCGATTCATGATTCATGATTCATGATTCGATTCATGATTCATGATTCATGATTCAATTCATGATTCATGATTCGATTCATGATTCATGATTCAATTCATGATTCGAGATTCATGATTCGATTCATGATTCATGATTCAATTCATGATTCATGATTCGATTCATGATTCAATTCATGATTCATGATTCATGATTCATGATTCAATTTATGATCAATGATTCATGATTCATGATTCAAATCATGATTCAATTAATGATTTATGATTCAATTCATGATTCATGATTCGATTCATGAATAATGATTTATGATTCGTTTCATGATTCATGATTCATTTCATGATTCGTGTTTCGATTCATAATTCATGATTCATGATTCAATTCATGATTCATGATTCGATTCATTATTCATGATTCATGATTCATGATTCATTATTCAATTTATGATTCATGATTCATGATTTAATTCATGATTCATGATTTATGATTCAATTAATGATTCAATTCATGATTCATGATTTGATTCATAATTCATGATTCATGATTCGATTCATGATTCATGATTCAATTCATGATTCATGATTCATTATTTAATTCATGATTCGATTCATGATTCATGATTCAATTCATGATTCATGATTCATGATTCAATTCATGATTCATGATTCGATTCATGATTCATGATTCATGATTCAATTCATGATTCATGATTCAATTCATGATTCATGATTCAATTCATGATTCAAGATTTATGATTCAACTCATGATTCAATTCATGATTCATGATTCATGATTCGATTCTTGATTCATGATACAATTCATGATTCATGATACAATTCATGATTCATGATTCATGATTCATGATTCATGATTTGATTCATGATTCATGATTCAATTCATGATTCATGATTTATGATTCAATTCATGATTCAATTCATGATTCATGATTTATGATTCAATTCATGATTCAATTCATGATTCATGATTCATGATTCAATTCATGATTCATTTCATGATTCATTTCATGATTCATGTTTCAATTCATGATTCATGATTCATGATTCAATTCATGATTCATTTCATGAATTATGATTCAATTCATGATTCATGATTCATGATTCAATTCATGATTCATTTCATGAATTATGATTCAATTCATGATTCATGATTCATGATTCAATTCATGATTCATGATGCAATTCATGAATCATGATTCAATTCATGATTCATGATTCGATTCATGATTCATGATTTATGATTAAACTCAAGATTCAATTCATGATTCATGATTCATGATTCATGATTCGATTCATGATTCATTATTCAATTCATGATTCATGATTTGATTCATGATTCATGATTCATGATTCGATTCATGATTCATGATTCAATTTATGATTCATGATTTGATTCATGATTCAATTCATGATTCATGATTTATGATTCAATTCATGATTCAATTCATGATTCATGATTTATGATTCAATTCATGATTTATGATTCAATTCCTGATTCATGATTCAATTCATGATTCATGATTCGATTCATGATTTATGATTCATGATTCAATTCATGATTCATGATTTATGATTCAATTCATGATTCGAGATTCATGATTCAAATTATGATTCTTGATTTAATTCATGATTCATGATTCAATTCATGATTCGAGATACATGATTCGAATTATGATTCTTGATTCAATTCAGTATTCATGATTCATGATTCGATTCATGATTCAATTCATGATTCGAGATTCATGATTCATGATTCAATTCATGATTCATGATTCATGATTCATGATTCATGATTCATGATTCGATTCATGATTCATGATTTATGATTCAATTCATGATTCAATTCATGATTCATAATTTATGATTCAATTCATGATTCAATTCATGATTCATGATTCATGATTCATGATTCAATTCATGATTCATGATTCATGATTCATGATTCATGATTCTATTCTTAATTCATGATTCAATTCATGATTCATGATTTGATTCATGATTCATGATTAAATTCATGAATCATGATTCATGATTCATGATTCAATTCATGATTCATGATTCAATTCATGATTCCTTTCATGATTCATGATTCAATTCATGATTCATGATTCATGATTCAATTCATGATTCATTTCATGATTCATGATTCAATTCAAGATTCATGATTCAATTCATGATTCATGATTCAATTCATGATTCATGATTCGATTCATGATTCATGATTCAATTCATGATTCATGATTTATGATTAAACTCATGATTCAATTCATGATTCATGATTCATGATTCGATTCATGATTAATGATTCATGATTCAATTCATGATTCATGATGCAATTCATGATTCATGATTCAATTCATGATTCATGATTCAATTCATGACTCATGATTCGATTTATGATTCATGATTCAATTCATGATTCGAGATTCATGATTCGATTCATGATTCATGATTCAATTCATGATTCATGATTCGATTCATGATTCAATTCATGATTCATGATTCATGATTCGATTCATGATTAATGATTTATGATTCGATTCATGGTTCATGATTCAATTCATGATTCATGATTCAATTCATGATTTATGATTCAATTCATGATTCATTATTCAATTCATGATTCATGATTTGATTCATGATTAATGATTTATGATTCGTTTCATGATTCATGATTTAATTCATTATTCATTTTTCGATTCATGGTTCATGATTCATGATTCATGATTCATGAATCCAATCATGATTCAATTCATGATTCATGATTCAATTCATGATTTATGATTCAATTCATGATTCATGAGTCGATTCATGATTCATGATTCGATTCATGATTTATGATTCATGATTCAATTCATGATTCATGATTCATAATTTATTATTCAATTTATGATTCATGATTCATGATTTAATTCATGATTCGAGATTCATGATTCATGATTCAATTCATGATTCATGATTCATGATTCGATTCATGATTCATGATTCATAATTTATTATTCAATTTATGATTCATGATTCATGATTTAATTCATGATTCATGATTCAATTCATGATTCATGATTCGATTCATGATTCATGATTCATGATTCTTGATTCAATTCATGATTCATGATTTGATTCATGATTCATGATTCAATTCATGATTCAATTCATGATTCAATTCATGATTCATGATTTAATTCATGATTCGAGATTCATGATTTTATTCATAATTCATGATTCAATTCATGATTCATGATTCATGATTCAATTCATGATTCATGATTCATGATTCAATTCATGATTCATTTCATGATTCATGATTCGATTCATGATTCATGATTCGATTCAAGATTCATGATTCGATTCATGATTCATGATTCGATTCATGATTCATGATTTATGATTCAATTCATGATTCAATTCATGATTCATGATTCATGATTCAATTCATGATTCATTTCATGATTCATTTCATGATTCATGTTTCAATTCATGATTCATGATTCATGATTCAATTCATGATTCATTTCATGAATTATGATTCAATTCATGATTCATGATTCATGATTCAATTCATGATTCATTTCATGAATTATGATTCAATTCATGATTCATGATTCATGATTCAATTCATGATTCATGATGCAATTCATGAATCATGATTCAATTCATGATTCATGATTCGATTCATGATTCATGATTTATGATTAAACTCAAGATTCAATTCATGATTCATGATTCATGATTCATGATTCGATTCATGATTCATTATTCAATTCATGATTCATGATTTGATTCATGATTCATGATTCATGATTCGATTCATGATTCATGATTCAATTTATGATTCATGATTTGATTCATGATTCAATTCATGATTCATGATTTATGATTCAATTCATGATTCAATTCATGATTCATGATTTATGATTCAATTCATGATTTATGATTCAATTCCTGATTCATGATTCAATTCATGATTCATGATTCGATTCATGATTTATGATTCATGATTCAATTCATGATTCATGATTTATGATTCAATTCATGATTCGAGATTCATGATTCAAATTATGATTCTTGATTTAATTCATGATTCATGATTCAATTCATGATTCGAGATACATGATTCGAATTATGATTCTTGATTCAATTCAGTATTCATGATTCATGATTCGATTCATGATTCAATTCATGATTCGAGATTCATGATTCATGATTCAATTCATGATTCATGATTCATCTCATGATTCCTTTCATGATTCATGATTCAATTCATGATTCATGATTCATGATTCAATTCATGATTCATTTCATGATTCATGATTCAATTCAAGATTCATGATTCAATTCATGATTCATGATTCAATTCATGATTCATGATTCGATTCATGATTCATGATTCAATTCATGATTCATGATTTATGATTAAACTCATGATTCAATTCATGATTCATGATTCATGATTCGATTCATGATTAATGATTCATGATTCAATTCATGATTCATGATGCAATTCATGATTCATGATTCAATTCATGATTCATGATTCAATTCATGACTCATGATTCGATTTATGATTCATGATTCAATTCATGATTCGAGATTCATGATTCGATTCATGATTCATGATTCAATTCATGATTCATGATTCGATTCATGATTCAATTCATGATTCATGATTCATGATTCGATTCATGATTAATGATTTATGATTCGATTCATGGTTCATGATTCAATTCATGATTCATGATTCAATTCATGATTTATGATTCAATTCATGATTCATTATTCAATTCATGATTCATGATTTGATTCATGATTAATGATTTATGATTCGTTTCATGATTCATGATTTAATTCATGATTCATTTTTCGATTCATGGTTCATGATTCATGATTCATGATTCATGAATCCAATCATGATTCAATTCATGATTCATGATTCAATTCATGATTTATGATTCAATTCATGATTCATGAGTCGATTCATGATTCATGATTCGATTCATGATTTATGATTCATGATTCAATTCATGATTCATGATTCATAATTTATTATTCAATTTATGATTCATGATTCATGATTTAATTCATGATTCGAGATTCATGATTCATGATTCAATTCATGATTCATGATTCATGATTCGATTCATGATTCATGATTCATAATTTATTATTCAATTTATGATTCATGATTCATGATTTAATTCATGATTCATGATTCAATTCATGATTCATGATTCGATTCATGATTCATGATTCATGATTCTTGATTCAATTCATGATTCATGATTTGATTCATGATTCATGATTCAATTCATGATTCAATTCATGATTCAATTCATGATTCATGATTTAATTCATGATTCGAGATTCATGATTTTATTCATAATTCATGATTCAATTCATGATTCATGATTCATGATTCAATTCATGATTCATGATTCATGATTCAATTCATGATTCATTTCATGATTCATGATTCGATTCATGATTCATGATTCGATTCAAGATTCATGATTCGATTCATGATTCATGATTCGATTCATGATTCATGATTTATGATTCAATTCATGATTCAATTCATGATTCATGATTCATGATTCAATTCATGATTCATTTCATGATTCATTTCATGATTCATGTTTCAATTCATGATTCATGATTCATGATTCAATTCATGATTCATTTCATGAATTATGATTCAATTCATGATTCATGATTCATGATTCAATTCATGATTCATTTCATGAATTATGATTCAATTCATGATTCATGATTCATGATTCAATTCATGATTCATGATGCAATTCATGAATCATGATTCAATTCATGATTCATGATTCGATTCATGATTCATGATTTATGATTAAACTCAAGATTCAATTCATGATTCATGATTCATGATTCATGATTCGATTCATGATTCATTATTCAATTCATGATTCATGATTTGATTCATGATTCATGATTCATGATTCGATTCATGATTCATGATTCAATTTATGATTCATGATTTGATTCATGATTCAATTCATGATTCATGATTTATGATTCAATTCATGATTCAATTCATGATTCATGATTTATGATTCAATTCATGATTTATGATTCAATTCCTGATTCATGATTCAATTCATGATTCATGATTCGATTCATGATTTATGATTCATGATTCAATTCATGATTCATGATTTATGATTCAATTCATGATTCGAGATTCATGATTCAAATTATGATTCTTGATTTAATTCATGATTCATGATTCAATTCATGATTCGAGATACATGATTCGAATTATGATTCTTGATTCAATTCAGTATTCATGATTCATGATTCGATTCATGATTCAATTCATGATTCGAGATTCATGATTCATGATTCAATTCATGATTCATGATTCATGATTCATGATTCATGATTCGATTCATGATTCATGATTTATGATTCAATTCATGATTCAATTCATGATTCATAATTTATGATTCAATTCATGATTCAATTCATGATTCATGATTCATGATTCATGATTCAATTCATGATTCATGATTCATGATTCATGATTCATGATTCTATTCTTAATTCATGATTCAATTCATGATTCATGATTTGATTCATGATTCATGATTCAATTCATGAATCATGATTCATGATTCATGATTCAATTCATGATTCATGATTCAATTCATGATTCCTTTCATGATTCATGATTCAATTCATGATTCATGATTCATGATTCAATTCATGATTCATTTCATGATTCATGATTTAATTCAAGATTCATGATTCAATTCATGATTCATGATTCAATTCATGATTCATGATTCGATTCATGATTCATGATTCAATTCATGATTCATGATTTATGATTAAACTCATGATTCAATTCATGATTCATGATTCATGATTCGATTCATGATTAATGATTCATGATTCAATTCATGATTCATGATGCAATTCATGATTCATGATTCAATTCATGATTCATGATTCAATTCATGACTCATGATTCGATTTATGATTCATGATTCAATTCATGATTCGAGATTCATGATTCGATTCATGATTCATGATTCAATTCATGATTCATGATTCGATTCATGATTCAATTCATGATTCATGATTCATGATTCGATTCATGATTAATGATTTATGATTCGATTCATGGTTCATGATTCAATTCATGATTCATGATTCAATTCATGATTTATGATTCAATTCATGATTCATTATTCAATTCATGATTCATGATTTGATTCATGATTAATGATTTATGATTCGTTTCATGATTCATGATTTAATTCATGATTCATTTTTCGATTCATGGTTCATGATTCATGATTCATGATTCATGAATCCAATCATGATTCAATTCATGATTCATGATTCAATTCATGATTTATGATTCAATTCATGATTCATGAGTCGATTCATGATTCATGATTCGATTCATGATTTATGATTCATGATTCAATTCATGATTCATGATTCATAATTTATTATTCAATTTATGATTCATGATTCATGATTTAATTCATGATTCGAGATTCATGATTCATGATTCAATTCATGATTCATGATTCATGATTCGATTCATGATTCATGATTCATAATTTATTATTCAATTTATGATTCATGATTCATGATTTAATTCATGATTCATGATTCAATTCATGATTCATGATTCGATTCATGATTCATGATTCATGATTCTTGATTCAATTCATGATTCATGATTTGATTCATGATTCATGATTCAATTCATGATTCAATTCATGATTCAATTCATGATTCATGATTTAATTCATGATTCGAGATTCATGATTTTATTCATAATTCATGATTCAATTCATGATTCATGATTCATGATTCAATTCATGATTCATGATTCATGATTCAATTCATGATTCATTTCATGATTCATGATTCGATTCATGATTCATGATTCGATTCAAGATTCATGATTCGATTCATGATTCATGATTCGATTCATGATTCATGATTCGATTCATGATTCGATTCATGATTCATGATTCGATTCATGATTCATGATTCATAATTCATGATTCAATACATGATTCATGTTTCATGATTCAATTCATGATTCATGTTTCATGATTCATGATTCGATTCATGATTCAATTCATGATTCATGATTCAATTCATGATTCATTTCATGATTCATGATTCGATTCATGATTCATGATTCGATTTATGATTCATGATTTATGATTCAAATCATGATTCAATTCATGATTCATGATTCAATTCATGATTCGAGATTCATAATTCGATTCATGATTCAATTCATGATTCATGATTCATGATTCATGATTCGATTCATGGTTCATGATTCATGATTCATGATTCAAATAATGATTCAATTCATGATTCATGATTCAATTCATGATTTATGATTCAATTCATGATTCATGATTCGATTCATGATTAATGATTTATGATTCGTTTCATGATTCATGATTCATTTCATGATTCGTGTTTCGATTCATAATTCATGATTCATTTCATGATTCATGATTCAATTCATGATTCATGATTCGATTCATGATTCATGATTCATGATTCATGATTCGATTCATGATTCTTAATTCATTTCATGATTTATGATTCATGATTCAATTCATGATTCATGTTTCATGATTCAATTCATGATTAATGATTCAATTCATGATTCATGATTCGATTCATGATTCATGATTCAATTCATGATTCATGATTCGATTCATGATTCATGATTCATGATTCATGATTCAATTTATGATTCATGATTCAATTCATGATTCATGATTTATGATTCAATTCAAGATTCAATTCATGATTCATGATTCAATTCATGATTTGAGATTCATGAATCGATTCATGATTCATGATTCAATTCATGATACATGAATCGATTCATGATTTAATTCATGATTCATGATTGATGATTCGATTCATGATTCATGATTCATGATTCATGATTCATGATTCAAATCATGATTCAAATCATATTTCAAATCATGATTCATGATTCAATTCATGATTTATGATTCAATTCATGATTCATGATTCAATTCATGATTCATGATTCGATTCATGATTAATGATTTATGATTCGTTTCATGATTCATGATTCATTTCATGATTCGTGTTTAGATTCATAATTCATGATTCAATTCATGATTCATGATTCAATTCATGATTCATGATTCGATTCATGATTCATGATTCATGATTCATGATTCGATTCATGATTCATGATTCGATTCATGATTCATGATTTATGATTCAATTCATGATTCATGATTCATTTCATGATTCATGATTTAATTCATGATTTATGATTTATGAATCAATTTATGATTCAATTCATGATTCATGATTTATGATTCATGATTCATGATTCGATTCATGATTCATGATTCATGATTCAATTAATGATTTGATTCCTGATTTATGATTCAATTCATGATTTATGATTCATGATTCATTTCATGATTCGTGATTCGATTCATGATTCATGATTCATAATTCATGATTCAATTCATGATTCATAATTCGATTCATGATTCATGATTCATGATTCGATTCATGATTCATGATTCGATTTATGATCCATGATTCAATTCATGATTCATGATTTATGATTTAATTCATGATTCAATTCATGATTCATGATTCAATTCATGATTCGAGATTCATGATTCGATTCATGATTCATGATTCATGATTCAATTCATGATTCATGATTCATGATTCAATTCATGATTCATGATTCATGATTCGATTCATGATTCATGATTCGATTTATGATCCATGATTCAATTCATGATTCATGATTTATGATTCAATTCATGATTCAATTCATGATTCATGATTCAATTCATGATTCGAGATTCATGATTCGATTCATGATTCATTTCATGATTCATTTCATGATTCATGTTTCAATTCATGATTCATGATTTATGATTCAATTCATGATTCAATTCATGATTCATGATTCAATTCATGATTCGAGATTCATGATTCGATTCATGATTCATTTCATGATTCATTTCATGATTCATTATTCAATTCATGATTCATGATTCAATTCATGATTCATGCTTCGATTCATGATTCATGATTCATGATTCGATTCATGATTCATGATTCATGATTCAATTCTTGATTCATGATTCGATTTATGATTCATGATTCAATTCATGATTCGAGATTCATGATTCGATTCATGATTCATGATTCAATTCATGATTCATGATTCGATTCATGATTCAATTCATGATTCATGATTCATGATTCATGATTCAATTTATGATTCATGATTCATGATTCATGATTCAAATCATGATTCAATTAATGATTTATGATTCAATTCATGATTCATGATTCGATTCATGATTAATGATTTATGATTCGTTTCATGATTCATGATTCATTTCATGATTCGTGTTTCGATTCATAATTCATGATTCATGATTCAATTCATGATTCATGATTCGATTCATTATTCATGATTCATGATTCATGATTCATTATTCAATTTATGATTCATGATTCATGATTTAATTCATGATTCATGATTTATGATTCAATTAATGATTCAATTCATGATTCATGATTTGATTCATGATTCATGATTCATGATTCGATTCATGATTCATGATTCAATTCATGATTCATGATTCATTATTTAATTCATGATTCGATTCATGATTCATGATTCAATTCATGATTCATGATTCAATTCATGATTCATGATTCGATTCATGATTCATGATTCATGATTCAATTCATGATTCATGATTCAATTCATGATTCATGATTCAATTCATGATTCAAGATTTATGATTCAACTCATGATTCAATTCATGATTCATGATTCATGATTCGATTCTTGATTCATGATACAATTCATGATTCATGATTTGATTCATGATTCATGATTCATGATTCATGATTTGATTCATGATTCATGATTCAATTCATGATTCATGATTTATGATTCAATTCATGATTCAATTCATGATTCATGATTTATGATTCAATTCATGATTCAATTCATGATTCATGATTCATGATTCAATTCATGATTCATTTCATGATTCATTTCATGATTCATGTTTCAATTCATGATTCATGATTCATGATTCAATTCATGATTCATTTCATGAATTATGATTCAATTCATGATTCATGATTCATGATTCAATTCATGATTCATTTCATGAATTATGATTCAATTCATGATTCATGATTCATGATTCGATTCATGATTCATGATTTAATTCAAGATTCATGATTTATGATTAAACTCAAGATTCAATTCATGATTCATGATTCATGATTCATGATTCGATTCATGATTCATTATTCAATTCATGATTCATGATTTGATTCATGATTCATGATTCATGATTCGATTCATGATTCATGATTCAATTTATGATTCATGATTTGATTCATGATTCAATTCATGATTCATGATTTATGATTCAATTCATGATTCAATTCATGATTCATGATTTATGATTCAATTCATGATTCCTTTCATGATTCATGATTCAATTCATGATTCATGATTCAATTCATGATTCATTTCATGATTCATGATTCAATTCATGATTCATTTCATGATTCATGATTCATTTCATGATTCATGATTCAATTCATGATTCATGATTTATTTCATGATTCATGATTCATGATTCGATTCATGGTTCATGATTCATGATTCATGATTCAATTCATGATTCAATTCATGATTCATGATTCAATTCATGATTAATGATTCAATTCATGACTCATGTTTCAATTCATGATTCATGATTTGATTCATGATTAATGATTTATGATTCGTTTCATGATTCATGATTTAATTCATGATTCATGATTCATGATTCATGATTCATGATTCAAATCATGATTCAATTCATGATTCATGATTCAATTCATGATTTATGATCCAATTCCTGATTCATGATTCAATTCATGATTCATGATTCGATTCATGATTTATGATTCATGATTCAATTCATGATTCATGATTTATGATTCAATTCATGATTCGAGATTCATGATTCAAATTATGATTCTTGATTTAATTCATGATTCATGATTCAATTCATGATTCGAGATACATGATTCGAATTATGATTCTTGATTCAATTCAGTATTCATGATTCATGATTCGATTCATGATTCAATTCATGATTCGAGATTCATGATTCATGATTCAATTCATGATTCATGATTCATGATTCATGATTCATGATTCGATTCATGATTCATGATTTATGATTCAATTCATGATTCAATTCATGATTCATAATTTATGATTCAATTCATGATTCAATTCATGATTCATGATTCATGATTCATGATTCAATTCATGATTCATGATTCATGATTCTATTCATAATTCATGATTCAATTCATGATTCATGATTTGATTCATGATTCATGATTCAATTCATAAATGATGATTCATGATTCATGATTCAATTCATGATTCATGATTCAATTCATGATTCCTTTCATGATTCATGATTCAATTCATGATTCATGATTCAATTCATGATTCATTTCATGATTCATGATTCAATTCAAGATTCATGATTCAATTCATGATTCATGATTCAATTCATGATTCATGATTCGATTCATGATTCATGATTCAATTCATGATTCATGATTTATGATTAAACTCATGATTCAATTCATGATTCATGATTCATGATTCGATTCATGATTAATGATTCATGATTCAATTCATGATTCATGATGCAATTCATGATTCATGATTCAATTCATGATTCATGATTCAATTCATGACTCATGATTCGATTTATGATTCATGATTCAATTCATGATTCGAGATTCATGATTCGATTCATGATTCATGATTCAATTCATGATTCATGATTCGATTCATGATTCAATTCATGATTCATGATTCATGATTCGATTCATGATTAATGATTTATGATTCGATTCATGGTTCATGATTCATGATTCATGATTCATGATTCAAATCATGATTCAATTCATGATTCATGATTCAATTCATGATTTATGATTCAATTCATGATTCATTATTCAATTCATGATTCATGATTCGATTCATGATTAATGATTTATGATTCGTTTCATGATTCATGATTTAATTCATGATTCATTTTTCGATTCATGGTTCATGATTCATGATTCATGATTCATGAATCCAATCATGATTCAATTCATGATTCATGATTCAATTCATGATTTATGATTCAATTCATGATTCATGAGTCGATTCATGATTCATGATTCGATTCATGATTTATGATTCATGATTCAATTCATGATTCATGATTTATGATTCAATTCATGATTCGAGATTCATGATTCGAATTATGATTCTTGATTCAATTCATGATTCGAGATTCATGATTCATGATTCAATTCATGATTCATGATTCATGATTCGATTCATGATTCATGATTCATAATTTATTATTCAATTTATGATTCATGATTCATGATTTAATTCATGATTCATGATTCAATTCATGATTCATGATTCGATTCATGATTCATGATTCATGATTCTTGATTCAATTCATGATTCATGATTTGATTCATGATTCATGATTCAATTCATGATTCAATTCATGATTCAATTCATGATTCATGATTTAATTCATGATTCGAGATTCATGATTTTATTCATGATTCATGATTCAATTCATGATTCATGATTCATGATTCAATTCATGATTCATGATTCATGATTCAATTCATGATTCATTTCATGATTCATGATTCGATTCATGATTCATGATTCGATTCAAGATTCATGATTCGATTCATGATTCATGATTCGATTCATGATTCATGATTCGATTCATGATTCGATTCATGATTCATGATTCGATTCATGATTCATGATTCATAATTCATGATTCAATTCATGATTCATGTTTCATGATTCAATTCATGATTCATGTTTCATGATTCATGATTCGATTCATGATTCAATTCATGATTCATGATTCAATTCATGATTCATTTCATGATTCATGATTCGATTCATGATTCATGATTCGATTTATGATTCATGATTTATGATTCAAATCATGATTCAATTCATGATTCATGATTCAATTCATGATTCGAGATTCATAATTCGATTCATGATTCAATTCATGATTCATGATTCATGATTCATGATTCGATTCATGGTTCATGATTCATGAATCATGATTCAAATAATGATTCAATTCATGATTCATGATTCAATTCATGATTTATGATTCAATTCATGATTCATGATTCGATTCATGATTAATGATTTATGATTCGTTTCATGATTCATGATTCATGATTCATGATTCGATTCATGATTCTTAATTCATTTCATGACTTATGATTCATGATTCAATTCATGATTCATGTTTCAGGATTCAATTCATGATTAATGATTCAATTCATGATTCATGATTCGATTCATGATTCATGATTCAATTCATGATTCATGATTCGATTCATGATTCATGATTCATGATTCATGATTCAATTTATGATTCATGATTCAATTCATGATTCATGATTTATGATTCAATTCAAGATTCAATTCATGATTCATGATTCAATTCATGATTTGAGATTCATGAATCGATTCATGATTCATGATTCAATTCATGATACATGAATCGATTCATGATTTAATTCATGATTCATGATTGATGATTCGATTCATGATTCATGATTCATGATTCATGATTCATGATTCAAATCATGATTCAAATCATATTTCAAATCATGATTCATGATTCAATTCATGATTTATGATTCAATTCATGATTCATGATTCAATTCATGATTCATGATTCGATTCATGATTAATGATTTATGATTCGTTTCATGATTCATGATTCATTTCATGATTCGTGTTTAGATTCATAATTCATGATTCAATTCATGATTCATGATTCAATTCATGATTCATGATTCGATTCATGATTCATGATTTGATTCATGATTCATGATTCATGATTCAATTCATGATTCATGATTCGATTTATGATTCATGATTCAATTCATGATTCATGATTTATGATTGAATTCAAGATTCAATTCATGATTCATGATTCAATTCATGATTCGAGATTCATGATTCGATTCATGATTCATGATTCAATTCATGATACATGATTCGATTCATGATTTAATTCATGATTCATGATTGATGATTCGATTCATGATTCATGATTCATGATTCATGATTCAAATCATGATTCAAATCATGATTCATGATTCAATTCATGATTTATGATTCAATTCATGATTCATGATTCAATTCATGATTCATGATTCGATTCATGATTAATGATTTATGATTCGTTTCATGATTCATGATTCATTTCATGATTCGTGTTTCGATTCATAATTCATGATTCAATTCATGATTCATGATTCAATTCTTGATTCATGATTCAATTCATTATTCATGATTCATGATTCATGATTCGATTCATGATTCTTGATTCATTTCATGATTCATGATTCATGATTCAATTCATGATTCATGTTTCGATTCATGATTCATGATTCGATTAATGATTCATGATTCATAATTCATGATTCAATTCATGATTCATGATTCATGATTCATGATTCAGTTCATGATTCATGATTCAATTCATGATTCATGATTCATGATTCATGATTCATGATTCGTTTCATGATTCATGATTCAATTCATGATTCTTGATTCATTATTTAATTCATGATTCGATTCATGATTTATGATTCAATTCATGATTTATGATTCATGATTCATTTCATGATTCATGATTCGATTCATGATTCATGATTCATAATTCATGATTCAATTCATGATTCATGATTCGATTCATGATTCATTATTCAATTCATGATTCATGATTTATGATTCAATTCATGATTCATGATTCATGATTCATGATTCGATTCATGATTCATGATTCGATTTATGATTCATGATTCATGATTCAAATCATGATTCAATTCATGATTCATGATTTAATTCATGATTCGAGATTCATAATTCGATTCATGATTCAATTCATGATTCATGATTCATGATTCATGATTCGATTCATGATTCATGATTCATGATTCAAATCATGATTCAATTCATGATTAATGATTCAATTCATGATTTATGATTCAATTCATGATTCATGATTCGATTCATGATTAATGATTTATGATTCGTTTCATGATTCATGATTCATTTCATGATTCGTGTTTCGATTCATAATTCATGATTCAATTCATGATTCATGATTCAATTCATGATTCATGATTCGAATTATGATTCATGATTCATGATTCATGATTCGATTCATGATTCTTGATTCATTTCATGATTTATGATTCATGATTCAATTCATGATTCATGTTTCATGATTCAATTCATGATTAATGATTCAATTCATTAATCATGATTCGATTCATGATTCATGATTCGATTCATGATTCATGATTCATGATTCATGATTCGATTCATGATTCATGATTCATGATTCAATTCATGATTCATGATTCAATTTATGATTCATGATTCAATTCATGATTCATGATTTATGATTCAATTCAAGATTCAATTCATGATTTATGATTCAATTCATGATTCGAGATTCATGAATCGATTCATGATTCATGATTCAATTCATGATACATGAATCGATTCATGATTTAATTCATGATTCATGATTGATGATTCAATTCATGATTCATGATTCTTGATTCATGATTCATGATTCAAATCATGATTCATGATTCAATTCATGATTTATGATTCAATTCATGATTCATGATTCAATTCATGATTCATGATTCGATTCATAATTAATGATTTATGATTCGTTTCATGATTCATGATTCATTTCATGATTCGTGTTTCGATTCATAATTCATGATTCAATTCATGATTCATGATTCAATTCATGATTCATGATTCAATTCATTATTCATGATTCATGATTCATGATTCGATTCATGATTCTTGATTCATTTCATGATTCATGATTCATGATTCAATTCATGATTCATGTTTCGATTCATGATTCATGATTCGATTAATGATTCATGATTCATAATTCATGATTCAATTCATGATTCATGATTCATGATTCAGTTCATGATTCATGATTCAATTCATGATTCATGATTCATGATTCATGATTCATGATTTATGATTCAATTCATGATTCATGATTCAATTCATGATTTATGATTTATGATTCAATTTATGATTTAATTCATGATTCATGATTCATGATTCATGATTCATGATTCAATTCATGATTCATGATTCAATTTATGATTCATGATTCAATTCATGATTCATGATTTATGATTCAATTCAAGATTCAATTCATGATTTATGATTCAATTCATGATTCGAGATTCATGAATCGATTCATGATTCATGATTCAATTCATGATACATGAATCGATTCATGATTTAATTCATGATTCATGATTGATGATTCGATTCATGATTCATGATTCATGATTCATGATTCAAATCATGATTCAAATCATGATTCATGATTCAATTCATGATTTATGATTCAATTCATGATTCATGATTCAATTCATGATTCATGATTCGATTCATGATTAATGATTTATGATTCGTTTCATGATTCATGATTCATTTCATGATTCGTGTTTCGATTCATAATTCATGATTCAATTCATGATTCATGATTCAATTCTTGATTCATGATTCAATTCATTATTCATGATTCATGATTCATGATTCGATTCATGATTCTTGATTCATTTCATGATTCATGATTCATGATTCAATTCATGATTCATGTTTCGATTCATGATTCATGATTCGATTAATGATTCATGATTCATAATTCATGATTCAATTCATGATTCATGATTCATGATTCATGATTCAGTTCATGATTCATGATTCAATTCATGATTCATGATTCATGATTCATGATTCATGATTCGTTTCATGATTCATGATTCAATTCATGATTCTTGATTCATTATTTAATTCATGATTCGATTCATGATTTATGATTCAATTCATGATTTATGATTCATGATTCATTTCATGATTCATGATTCGATTCATGATTCATGATTCATAATTCATGATTCAATTCATGATTCATGATTCGATTCATGATTCATTATTCAATTCATGATTCATGATTTATGATTCAATTCATGATTCATGATTCATGATTCATGATTCGATTCATGATTCATGATTCGATTTATGATTCATGATTCATGATTCAAATCATGATTCAATTCATGATTCATGATTTAATTCATGATTCGAGATTCATAATTCGATTCATGATTCAATTCATGATTCATGATTCATGATTCATGATTCATGATTCGATTCATGATTCATGATTCATGATTCAAATCATGATTCAATTCATGATTAATGATTCAATTCATGATTTATGATTCAATTCATGATTCATGATTCGATTCATGATTAATGATTTATGATTCGTTTCATGATTCATGATTCATTTCATGATTCGTGTTTCGATTCATAATTCATGATTCAATTCATGATTCATGATTCAATTCATGATTCATGATTCGAATTATGATTCATGATTCATGATTCATGATTCGATTCATGATTCTTGATTCATTTCATGATTTATGATTCATGATTCAATTCATGATTCATGTTTCATGATTCAATTCATGATTAATGATTCAATTCATTAATCATGATTCGATTCATGATTCATGATTCGATTCATGATTCATGATTCATGATTCATGATTCGATTCATGATTCATGATTCATGATTCAATTCATGATTCATGATTCAATTTATGATTCATGATTCAATTCATGATTCATGATTTATGATTCAATTCAAGATTCAATTCATGATTTATGATTCAATTCATGATTCGAGATTCATGAATCGATTCATGATTCATGATTCAATTCATGATACATGAATCGATTCATGATTTAATTCATGATTCATGATTGATGATTCAATTCATGATTCATGATTCTTGATTCATGATTCATGATTCAAATCATGATTCAAATCATGATTCATGATTCAATTCATGATTTATGATTCAATTCATGATTCATGATTCAATTCATGATTCATGATTCGATTCATAATTAATGATTTATGATTCGTTTCATGATTCATGATTCATTTCATGATTCGTGTTTCGATTCATAATTCATGATTCAATTCATGATTCATGATTCAATTCATGATTCATGATTCAATTCATTATTCATGATTCATGATTCATGATTCGATTCATGATTCTTGATTCATTTCATGATTCATGATTCATGATTCAATTCATGATTCATGTTTCGATTCATGATTCATGATTCGATTAATGATTCATGATTCATAATTCATGATTCAATTCATGATTCATGATTCATGATTCAGTTCATGATTCATGATTCAATTCATGATTCATGATTCATGATTCATGATTCATGATTTATGATTCAATTCATGATTCATGATTCAATTCATGATTTATGATTTATGATTCAATTTATGATTTAATTCATGATTCATGATTCATGATTCGATTCATGATTCATGATTCAATTCATGATTCTTGATTCATTATTTAATTCATGATTCGATTCATGATTTATGATTCAATTCATGATTTATGATTCATGATTCATTTCATGATTCATGATTCGATTCATGATTCATGATTCATAATTCATGATTCAAATCATGATTCATGATTTGATTCATGATTCATGATTCAATTCATGATTCATGATTTATGATTCAATTCATGATTCATGATTCATGATTCATGATTCGATTCATGATTCATGATTCGATTTTTGATTCATGATTTATGATTCAATTCATGATTCATGATTCATGATTCATGATTCGATTCATGATTCATGATTCGATTTTTGATTCATGATTTATGATTCAAATCATGATTCAATTCATGATTCATGATTCAATTCATGATTCGAGATTCATAATTCGATTCATGATTCAATTCATGATTCATGATTCATGATTCATGATTCATGATTCGATTCATGGTTCATGATTCATGATTCATGATTCAAATAATGATTCAATTCATGATTCATGATTCAATTCATGATTTATGATTCAATTCATGATTCATGATTCGATTCATGATTAATGATTTATGATTCGTTTCATGATTCATGATTCATTTCATGATTCGTGTTTCGATTCATAATTCATGATTCAATTCATGATTCATGATTCAATTCATGATTCATGATTCGATTCATGATTCATGATTCATGATTCATGATTCGATTCATGATTCTTGATTCATTTCATGATTTATGATTCATGATTCAATTCATGATTCATGTTTCATGATTCAATTCATGATTAATGATTCAATTCATGATTCATGATTCGATTCATGATTCATGATTCAATTCATGATTCATGATTCGATTCATGATTCATGATTCATGATTCATGATTCAATTTATGATTCATGATTCAATTCATGATTCATGATTTATGATTCAATTCAAGATTCAATTCATGATTCATGATTCAATTCATGATTTGAGATTCATGAATCGATTCATGATTCATGATTCAATTCATGATACATGAATCGATTCATGATTTAATTCATGATTCATGATTGATGATTCAATTCATTAATCATGATTCATGATTCATGATTCAAATCATGATTCAAATCATATTTCAAATCATGATTCATGATTCAATTCATGATTTATGATTCAATTCATGATTCATGATTCATTTCATGATTCGTGTTTAGATTCATAATTCATGATTCAATTCATGATTCATGATTCAATTCATGATTCATGATTTATGATTCAATTCATGATTCATGATTCATGATTCATGATTCGATTCATGATTCATGATTTAATTCATGATTCATGATTCAATTCATGATTCATGATTCGATTTATGATTCATGATTCAATTCATGATTCATGATTTATGATTCAATTCAAGATTCAATTCATGATTCATGATTCAATTCATGATTCGAGATTCATGATTCGATTCATGATTCATGATTCAATTCATGATTCATGATTTGATTCATGATTCATGATTCATGATTCGATTCATGATTCATGATTCAATTTATGATTCATGATTTGATTCATGATTCAATTCATGATTCATGATTTATGATTCAATTCATGATTCAATTCATGATTCATGATTTATGATTCAATTCATCATTCGATTCATGATTCATGATTCAATTCATGATTCATCATTCGATTCATGATTCATGATTCAATTCATGAATCATGATTCATGATTCAATTCATGATTGATGATTCATGATTCAATTCATGATTCATTTCATGATTCATGATTCATTTCATGATTCATGATTCAATTCATGATTCATTTCATGATTCATGATTCAATTCATGATTCATGATTCGATTCATGATTCATGATTCATGATTCATGATTCGATTCATGATTCTTGATTCATTTCATGATTTATGATTCATGATTCAATTCATGATTCATGTTTCATGATTCAATTCATGATTAATGATTCAATTCATGATTCCTGATTCGATTCATGATTCATGATTCAATTCATGATTCATGATTCGATTCATGATTCATGATTCATGATTCATGATTCAATTTATGATTCATGATTCAATTCATGATTCATGATTTATGATTCAATTCAAGATTCAATTCATGATTCATGATTCAATTCATGATTTGAGATTCATGAATCGATTCATGATTCATGATTCAATTCATGATACATGAATCGATTCATGATTTAATTCATGATTCATGATTCATGATTCAATTCATGATTCATGATTCATGATTCATGATTCATGATTCAAATCATGATTCAAATCATATTTCAAATCATGATTCATGATTCAATTCATGATTTATGATTCAATTCATGATTCATGATTCATTTCATGATTCGTGTTTAGATTCATAATTCATGATTCAATTCATGATTCATGATTCAATTCATGATTCATGATTCGATTCATGATTCATGATTTAATTCATGATTCATGATTCATGATTCAATTCATGATTCATGATTCGATTTATGATTCATGATTCAATTCATGATTCATGATTTATGATTCAATTCAAGATTCAATTCATGATTCATGATTCAATTCATGATTCGAGATTCATGATTCGATTCATGATTCATGATTCAATTCATGATTCATGATTTGATTCATGATTCATGATTCATGATTCGATTCATGATTCATGATTCAATTTATGATTCATGATTTGATTCATGATTCAATTCATGATTCATGATTTATGATTCAATTCATGATTCAATTCATGATTCATGATTTATGATTCAATTCATGATTCAATTCATGATTCATGATTCATGATTCATCATTCGATTCATGATTCATGATTCGATTCATGATTCATCATTCGATTCATGATTCATGATTCAATTCATGAATCATGATTCATGATTCAATTCATGATTGATGATTCATGATTCAATTCATGATTCATTTCATGATTCATGATTCATTTCATGATTCATGATTCAATTCATGATTCATTTCATGATTCATGATTCAATTCATGATTCATGATTCATGATTCAATTCATGATTCATTTAATGATTCATGATTCAATTCATGATTAATGATTCATGATTCAATTCATGATTCAATTCATGATTCATTTCATGATTCATGATTTAATTCAAGATTAATGATTCATGATTCAATTCATGATTCATGATGCAATTCATGATTCATGATTCAATTCATGATTCATGATTCAATTCATGACTCATGATTCGATTTATGATTCATGATTCAATTCATGATTCAATTCATGATTCATGATTCATGATTTAATTCATGATTTATGATTCATGATTCAATTCATGATTCATGATTCATGATTCATGATTCATGATTTATGATTCAATTCATGATTCATGATTCAATTCATGATTTATGATTCAATTCATGACTCATGATTCAATTCATGATTCATGATTTGATTCATGATTAATGATTTATGATTCGTTTCATGATTCATGATTTAATTCATGATTCATGATTCATGATTCGATTCATGGTTCATAATTCATGATTCATGATTCAAATCATGATTCAATTCATGATTCATGATTCAATTCATGATTTATGATTCAATTCCTGATTCATGATTCAATTCATGATTCATGATTCGATTCATGATTTATGATTCATGATTCAATTCATGATTCATGATTTATGATTCAATTCATGATTCGAGATTCATGATTCAAATTATGATTCTTGATTTAATTCATGACTCATGATTCAATTCATGATTCGAGATACATGATTCGAATTATGATTCTTGATTCAATTCAGTATTCATGATTCATGATTCGATTCATGATTCAATTCATGATTCGAGATTCATGATTCATGATTCAATTCATGATTCATGATTCATGATTCATGATTCATGATTCGATTCATGATTCATGATTTATGATTCAATTCATGATTCATAATTTATGATTTAATTCATGATTCAATTCATGATTCATGATTCATGATTCATGATTCAATTCATGATTCATGATTCATGATTCATGATTCTATTCATAATTCATGATTCAATTCATGATTCATGATTCGATTCATGATTCATGATTCTTGATTCAATTCATGATTCATGATTTGATTCATGATTCATGATTCAATTCATGATTCAATTCATGATTCAATTCATGATTCATGATTTAATTCATGATTCGAGATTCATGATTTAATTCATGATTCGAGATTCATGATTTTATTCATGATTCATGATTCAATTCATGATTCATGATTCAATTCATGATTCATGATTCATGATTCAATTCATGATTCATTTCATGATTCATGATTCGATTCATGATTCATGATTCGATTCAAGATTCATGATTCGATTCATGATTCATGATTCGATTCATGATTCATGATTCGATTCATGATTCGATTCATGATTCATGATTCGATTCATGATTCATGATTCATAATTCATGATTCAATTCATGATTCATGTTTCATGATTCAATTCATGATTCATGTTTCATGATTCATGATTCGATTCATGATTCAATTCATGATTCATGATTCAATTCATGATTCATGATTCAATTCATGATTCATTTCATGATTCATGATTCGATTCATGATTCATGATTCGATTTATGATTCATGATTTATGATTCAAATCATGATTCAATTCATGATTCATGATTCAATTCATGATTCGAGATTCATAATTCGATTCATGATTCAATTCATGATTCATGATTCATGATTCATGATTCGATTCATGGTTCATGATTCATGATTCATGATTCAAATAATGATTCAATTCATGATTCATGATTCAATTCATGATTTATGATTCAATTCATGATTCGATTCATGATTAATGATTTATGATTCGTTTCATGATTCATGATTCATTTCATGATTCGTGTTTCGATTCATAATTCATGATTCAATTCATGATTCATGATTCAATTCATGATTCATGATTCGATTCATGATTCATGATTCATGATTCGATTCATGATTCTTAATTCATTTCATGATTTATGATTCATGATTCAATTCATGATTCATGTTTCATGATTCAATTCATGATTAATGATTCAATTCATGATTCATGATTCGATTCATGATTCATGATTCAATTCATGATTCATGATTCGATTCATGATTCATGATTCATGATTCATGATTCAATTTATGATTCATGATTCAATTCATGATTCATGATTTATGATTCAATTCAAGATTCAATTCATGATTCATGATTCAATTCATGATTTGAGATTCATGAATCGATTCATGATTCATGATTCAATTCATGATACATGAATCGATTCATGATTTAATTCATGATTCATGATTGATGATTCGATTCATGATTCATGATTCATGATTCATGATTCATGATTCAAATCATGATTCAAATCATATTTCAAATCATGATTCATGATTCAATTCATGATTTATGATTCAATTCATGATTCATGATTCAATTCATGATTCATGATTCGATTCATGATTAATGATTTATGATTCGTTTCATGATTCATGATTCATTTCATGATTCGTGTTTAGATTCATAATTCATGATTCAATTCATGATTCATGATTCAATTCATGATTCATGATTCGATTCATGATTCATGATTTGATTCATGATTCATGATTCATGATTCAATTCATGATTCATGATTCGATTTATGATTCATGATTCAATTCATGATTCATGATTTATGATTCAATTCAAGATTCAATTCATGATTCATGATTCAATTCATGATTCGAGATTCATGATTCGATTCATGATTCATGATTCAATTCATGATACATGATTCGATTCATGATTTAATTCATGATTCATGATTGATGATTCGATTCATGATTCATGATTCATGATTCATGATTCAAATCATGATTCAAATCATGATTCATGATTCAATTCATGATTTATGATTCAATTCATGATTCATGATTCAATTCATGATTCATGATTCGATTCATGATTAATGATTTATGATTCGTTTCATGATTCATGATTCATTTCATGATTCGTGTTTCGATTCATAATTCATGATTCAATTCATGATTCATGATTCAATTCTTGATTCATGATTCAATTCATTATTCATGATTCATGATTCATGATTCGATTCATGATTCTTGATTCATTTCATGATTCATGATTCATGATTCAATTCATGATTCATGTTTCGATTCATGATTCATGATTCGATTAATGATTCATGATTCATAATTCATGATTCAATTCATGATTCATGATTCATGATTCATGATTCAGTTCATGATTCATGATTCAATTCATGATTCATGATTCATGATTCATGATTCATGATTCGTTTCATGATTCATGATTCAATTCATGATTCTTGATTCATTATTTAATTCATGATTCGATTCATGATTTATGATTCAATTCATGATTTATGATTCATGATTCATTTCATGATTCATGATTCGATTCATGATTCATGATTCATAATTCATGATTCAATTCATGATTCATGATTCGATTCATGATTCATGATTCAATTCATGATTCATGATTTATGATTCAATTCATGATTCATGATTCATGATTCATGATTCGATTCATGATTCATGATTCGATTTATGATTCATGATTTATGATTCAAATCATGATTCAATTCATGATTCATGATTCAATTCATGATTCGAGATTCATAATTCGATTCATGATTCAATTCATGATTCATGATTCATGATTCATGATTCATGATTCGATTCATGATTCATGATTCATGATTCATGATTCAAATCATGATTCAATTCATGATTAATGATTCAATTCATGATTTATGATTCAATTCATGATTCATGATTCGATTCATGATTAATGATTTATGATTCGTTTCATGATTCATGATTCATTTCATGATTCGTGTTTCGATTCATAATTCATGATTCAATTCATGATTCATGATTCAATTCATGATTCATGATTCGAATTATGATTCATGATTCATGATTCATGATTCGATTCATGATTCTTGATTCATTTCATGATTTATGATTCATGATTCAATTCATGATTCATGTTTCATGATTCAATTCATGATTAATGATTCAATTCATGAATCATGATTCGATTCATGATTCATGATTCAATTCATGATTCATGATTCGATTCATGATTCATGATTCATGATTTATGATTCATGATTCGATTCATGATTCATGATTCATGATTCAATTCATGATTCATGATTCAATTTATGATTCATGATTCAATTCATGATTCATGATTTATGATTCAATTCAAGATTCAATTCATGATTTATGATTCAATTCATGATTCGAGATTCATGAATCGATTCATGATTCATGATTCAATTCATGATACATGAATCGATTCATGATTTAATTCATGATTCATGATTGATGATTCAATTCATGATTCATGATTCATGATTCATGATTCAAATCATGATTCAAATCATGATTCATGATTCAATTCATGATTTATGATTCAATTCATGATTCATGATTCAATTCATGATTCATGATTCGATTCATGATTAATGATTTATGATTCGTTTCATGATTCATGATTCATTTCATGATTCGTGTTTCGATTCATAATTCATGATTCAATTCATGATTCATGATTCAATTCATGATTCATGATTCAATTCATTATTCATGATTCATGATTCATGATTCGATTCATGATTCTTGATTCATTTCATGATTCATGATTCATGATTCAATTCATGATTTATGATTCAATTCATGATTCATGATTCATTTCATGATTCGTGTTTAGATTCATAATTCATGATTCAATTCATGATTCATGATTCAATTCATGATTCATGATTCGATTCATGATTCATGATTTAATTCATGATTCATGATTCAATTCATGATTCATGATTCGATTTATGATTCATGATTCAATTCATGATTCATGATTTATGATTCAATTCAAGATTCAATTCATGATTCATGATTCAATTCATGATTCGAGATTCATGATTCGATTCATGATTCATGATTCAATTCATGATTCATGATTTGATTCATGATTCATGATTCATGATTCGATTCATGATTCATGATTCAATTTATGATTCATGATTTGATTCATGATTCAATTCATGATTCATGATTTATGATTCAATTCATGATTCAATTCATGATTCATGATTTATGATTCAATTCATGATTCAATTCATGATTCATGATTCATGATTCATCATTCGATTCATGATTCATGATTCAATTCATGATTCATCATTCGATTCATGATTCATGATTCAATTCATGAATCATGATTCATGATTCAATTCATGATTGATGATTCATGATTCAATTCATGATTCATTTCATGATTCATGATTCATTTCATGATTCATGATTCAATTCATGATTCATTTCATGATTCATGATTCAATTCATGATTCATGATTCGATTCATGATTCATGATTCATGATTCATGATTCGATTCATGATTCATGATTCATGATTCATGATTCGATTCATGATTCTTGATTCATTTCATGATTTATGATTCATGATTCAATTCATGATTCATGTTTCATGATTCAATTCATGATTAATGATTCAATTCATGATTCATGATTCGATTCATGATTCATGATTCAATTCATGATTCATGATTCGATTCATGATTCATGATTCATGATTCATGATTCAATTTATGATTCATGATTCAATTCATGATTCATGATTTATGATTCAATTCAAGATTCAATTCATGATTCATGATTCAATTCATGATTTGAGATTCATGAATCGATTCATGATTCATGATTCAATTCATGATACATGAATCGATTCATGATTTAATTCATGATTCATGATTGATGATTCAATTCATGATTCATGATTCATGATTCATGATTCATGATTCAAATCATGATTCAAATCATATTTCAAATCATGATTCATGATTCAATTCATGATTTATGATTCAATTCATGATTCATGATTCATTTCATGATTCGTGTTTAGATTCATGATTCATGATTCATGATTCATGATTCAAATCATGATTCAATTCATGATTAATGATTCAATTCATGATTTATGATTCAATTCATGATTCATGATTCGATTCATGATTAATGATTTATGATTCGTTTCATGATTCATGATTCATTTCATGATTCGTGTTTCGATTCATAATTCATGATTCAATTCATGATTCATGATTCAATTCATGATTCATGATTCGAATTATGATTCATGATTCATAATTCATGATTCGATTCATGATTCTTGATTCATTTCATGATTTATGATTCATGATTCAATTCATGATTCATGTTTCATGATTCAATTCATGATTAATGATTCAATTCATGAATCATGATTCGATTCATGATTCATGATTCAATTCATGATTCATGATTCGATTCATGATTCATGATTCATGATTCATGATTCATGATTCGATTCATGATTCATGATTCATGATTCAATTCATGATTCATGATTCAATTTATGATTCATGATTCAATTCATGATTCATGATTTATGATTCAATTCAAGATTCAATTCATGATTTATGATTCAATTCATGATTCGAGATTCATGAATCGATTCATGATTCATGATTCAATTCATGATACATGAATCGATTCATGATTTAATTCATGATTCATGATTGATGATTCAATTCATGATTCATGATTCATGATTCATGATTCAAATCATGATTCAAATCATGATTCATGATTCAATTCATGATTCATGATTCGATTCATGATTAATGATTTATGATTCGTTTCATGATTCATGATTCATTTCATGATTCGTGTTTCGATTCATAATTCATGATTCAATTCATGATTCATGATTCAATTCATGATTCATGATTCAATTCATTATTCATGATTCATGATTCATGATTCGATTCATGATTCTTGATTCATTTCATGATTCATGATTCATGATTCAATTCATGATTTATGATTCAATTCATGATTCATGATTCATTTCATGATTCGTGTTTAGATTCATAATTCATGATTCAATTCATGATTCATGATTCAATTCATGATTCATGATTCGATTCATGATTCATGATTTAATTCATGATTCATGATTCAATTCATGATTCATGATTCGATTTATGATTCATGATTCAATTCATGATTCATGATTTATGATTCAATTCAAGATTCAATTCATGATTCATGATTCAATTCATGATTCGAGATTCATGATTCGATTCATGATTCATGATTCAATTCATGATTCATGATTTGATTCATGATTCATGATTCATGATTCGATTCATGATTCATGATTCAATTTATGATTCATGATTTGATTCATGATTCAATTCATGATTCATGATTTATGATTCAATTCATGATTCAATTCATGATTCATGATTTATGATTCAATTCATGATTCAATTCATGATTCATGATTCATGATTCATCATTCGATTCATGATTCATGATTCAATTCATGATTCATCATTCGATTCATGATTCATGATTCAATTCATGAATCATGATTCATGATTCAATTCATGATTGATGATTCATGATTCAATTCATGATTCATTTCATGATTCATGATTCATTTCATGATTCATGATTCAATTCATGATTCATTTCATGATTCATGATTCAATTCATGATTCATGATTCGATTCATGATTCATGATTCATGATTCATGATTCGATTCATGATTCATGATTCATGATTCATGATTCGATTCATGATTCTTGATTCATTTCATGATTTATGATTCATGATTCAATTCATGATACATGTTTCATGATTCAATTCATGATTAATGATTCAATTCATGATTCATGATTCGATTCATGATTCATGATTCAATTCATGATTCATGATTCGATTCATGATTCATGATTCATGATTCATGATTCAATTTATGATTCATGATTCAATTCATGATTCATGATTTATGATTCAATTCAAGATTCAATTCATGATTCATGATTCAATTCATGATTTGAGATTCATGAATCGATTCATGATTCATGATTCAATTCATGATACATGAATCGATTCATGATTTAATTCATGATTCATGATTGATGATTCAATTCATGATTCATGATTCATGATTCATGATTCAAATCATGATTCAAATCATATTTCAAATCATGATTCATGATTCAATTCATGATTTATGATTCAATTCATGATTCATGATTCATTTCATGATTCGTGTTTAGATTCATAATTCATGATTCAATTCATGATTCATGATTCAATTCATGATTCATGATTCGATTCATGATTCATGATTTAATTCATGATTCATGATTCATGATTCAATTCATGATTCATGATTCGATTTATGATTCATGATTCAATTCATGATTCATGATTTATGATTCAATTCAAGATTCAATTCATGATTCATGATTCAATTCATGATTCGAGATTCATGATTCGATTCATGATTCATGATTCAATTCATGATTCATGATTTGATTCATGATTCATGATTCATGATTCGATTCATGATTCATGATTCAATTTATGATTCATGATTTGATTCATGATTCAATTCATGATTCATGATTTATGATTCAATTCATGATTCAATTCATGATTCATGATTTATGATTCAATTCATGATTCAATTCATGATTCATGATTCATGATTCATCATTCGATTCATGATTCATGATTCAATTCATGATTCATCATTCGATTCATGATTCATGATTCAATTCATGAATCATGATTCATGATTCAATTCATGATTGATGATTCATGATTCAATTCATGATTCATTTCATGATTCATGATTCATTTCATGATTCATGATTCAATTCATGATTCATTTCATGATTCATGATTCAATTCATGATTCATGATTCATGATTCAATTCATGATTCATTTAATGATTCATGATTCAATTCATGATTAATGATTCATGATTCAATTCATGATTCAATTCATGATTCATTTCATGATTCATGATTCATGATTTAATTCAAGATTAATGATTCATGATTCAATTCATGATTCATGATGCAATTCATGATTCATGATTCAATTCATGATTCATGATTCAATTCATGACTCATGATTCGATTTATGATTCATGATTCAATTCATGATTCAATTCATGATTCATGATTTAATTCATGATTCATGATTCATGATTCGATTCATGGTTCATGATTCATGATTCATGATTCAAATCATGATTCAATTCATGATTCATGATTCAATTCATGATTTATGATTCAATTCCTGATTCATGATTCAATTCATGATTCATGATTCGATTCATGATTTATGATTCATGATTCAATTCATGATTCATGATTTATGATTCAATTCATGATTCGAGATTCATGATTCAAATTATGATTCTTGATTTAATTCATGACTCATGATTCAATTCATGATTCGAGATACATGATTCGAATTATGATTCTTGATTCAATTCAGTATTCATGATTCATGATTCGATTCATGATTCAATTCATGATTCGAGATTCATGATTTATGATTCAATTCATGATTCATGATTCATGATTCATGATTCATGATTCATGATTCGATTCATGATTCATGATTTATGATTCAATTTATGATTCAATTCATGATTCATAATTTATGATTCAATTCATGATTCAATTCATGATTCATGATTCATGATTCAATTCATGATTCATGATTCATGATTCATGATTCTATTCATAATTCATGATTCAATTCATGATTCATGATTCGATTCATGATTCATGATTCTTGATTCAATTCATGATTCATGATTTGATTCATGATTCATGATTCAATTCATGATTCAATTCATGATTCAATTCATGATTCATGATTTAATTCATGATTCGAGATTCATGATTTTATTCATGATTCATGATTCAATTCATGATTCATGATTCAATTCATGATTCATGATTCATGATTCAATTCATGATTCATTTCATGATTCATGATTCGATTCATGATTCATGATTCGATTCAAGATTCATGATTCGATTCATGATTCATGATTCGATTCATGATTCATGATTCGATTCATGATTCGATTCATGATTCATGATTCGATTCATGATTCATGATTCATAATTCATGATTCAATTCATGATTCATGTTTCATGATTCAATTCATGATTCATGTTTCATGATTCATGATTCGATTCATGATTCAATTCATGATTCATGATTCAATTCATGATTCATGATTCAATTCATGATTCATTTCATGATTCATGATTCGATTCATGATTCATGATTCGATTTATGATTCATGATTTATGATTCAAATCATGATTCAATTCATGATTCATGATTCAATTCATGATTCGAGATTCATAATTCGATTCATGATTCAATTCATGATTCATGATTCATGATTCATGATTCGATTCATGGTTCATGATTCATGATTCATGATTCAAATAATGATTCAATTCATGATTCATGATTCAATTCATGATTTATGATTCAATTCATGATTCGATTCATGATTAATGATTTATGATTCGTTTCATGATTCATGATTCATTTCATGATTCGTGTTTCGATTCATAATTCATGATTCAATTCATGATTCATGATTCAATTCATGATTCATGATTCGATTCATGATTCATGATTCGATTCATGATTCTTAATTCATTTCATGAATTATGATTCATGATTCAATTCATGATTCATGTTTCATGATTCAATTCATGATTAATGATTCAATTCATGATTCATGATTCGATTCATGATTCATGATTCATGATTCATGATTCATGATTCAATTTATGATTCATGATTCAATTCATGATTCATGATTTATGATTCAATTCAAGATTCAATTCATGATTCATGATTCAATTCATGATTTGAGATTCATGAATCGATTCATGATTCATGATTCAATTCATGATACATGAATCGATTCATGATTTAATTCATGATTCATGATTGATGATTCGATTCATGATTCATGATTCATGATTCATGATTCATGATTCAAATCATGATTCAAATCATATTTCAAATCATGATTCATGATTCAATTCATGATTTATGATTCAATTCATGATTCATGATTCGATTCATGATTCATGATTTGATTCATGATTCATGATTCAATTCATGATTCATGATTCGATTTATGATTCATGATTCAATTCATGATTCATGATTTATGATTCAATTCAAGATTCAATTCATGATTCATGATTCAATTCATGATTCGAGATTCATGATTCGATTCATGATTCATGATTCAATTCATGATACATGATTCGATTCATGATTTAATTCATGATTCATGATTGATGATTCGATTCATGATTCATGATTCATGATTCATGATTCAAATCATGATTCAAATCATGATTCATGATTCAATTCATGATTTATGATTCAATTCATGATTCATGATTCAATTCATGATTCATGATTCGATTCATGATTAATGATTTATGATTCGTTTCATGATTCATGATTCATTTCATGATTCGTGTTTCGATTCATAATTCATGATTCAATTCATGATTCATGATTCAATTCTTGATTCATGATTCAATTCATTATTCATGATTCATGATTCATGATTCGATTCATGATTCTTGATTCATTTCATGAATCATGATTCATGATTCAATTCATGATTCATGTTTCATAATTCATGATTCAATTCATGATTCATGATTCATGATTCATGATTCAGTTCATGATTCATGATTCAATTCATGATTCATGATTCATGATTCATGATTCATGATTCGTTTCATGATTCATGATTCAATTCATGATTCTTGATTCATTATTTAATTCATGATTCGATTCATGATTTATGATTCAATTCATGATTTATGATTCATGATTCATTTCATGATTCATGATTCGATTCAAGATTCATGATTCATAATTCATGATTCGATTCATGATTCATGATTCGATTTATGATTCATGATTTATGATTCAAATCATGATTCAATTCATGATTCATGATTCAATTCATGATTCGAGATTCATAATTCGATTCATGATTCAATTCATGATTCATGATTCATGATTCATGATTCATGATTCGATTCATGATTCATGATTCATGATTCATGATTCAAATCATGATTCAATTCATGATTAATGATTCAATTCATGATTTATGATTCAATTCATGATTCATGATTCGATTCATGATTAATGATTTATGATTCGTTTCATGATTCATGATTCATTTCATGATTCGTGTTTCGATTCATAATTCATGATTCAATTCATGATTCATGATTCAATTCATGATTCATGATTCGAATTATGATTCATGATTCATGATTCATGATTCGATTCATGATTCTTGATTCATTTCATGATTTATGATTCATGATTCAATTCATGATTCATGTTTCATGATTCAAATCATGATTAATGATTCAATTCATGAATCATGATTCGATTCATGATTCATGATTCAATTCATGATTCATGATTCGATTCATGATTCATGATTCATGATTCATGATTCATGATTCGATTCATGATTCATGATTCATGATTCAATTCATGATTCATGATTCAATTTATGATTCATGATTCAATTCATGATTCATGATTTATGATTCAATTCAAGATTCAATTCATGATTTATGATTCAATTCATGATTCGAGATTCATGAATCGATTCATGATTCATGATTCAATTCATGATACATGAATCGATTCATGATTTAATTCATGATTCATGATTGATGATTCAATTCATGATTCATGATTCATGATTCATGATTCATGATTCAAATCATGATTCAAATCATGATTCATGATTCAATTCATGATTTATGATTCAATTCATGATTCATGATTCAATTCATGATTCATGATTCGATTCATGATTAATGATTTATGATTCGTTTCATGATTCATGATTCATTTCATGATTCGTGTTTCGATTCATAATTCATGATTCAATTCATGATTCATGATTCAATTCATGATTCATGATTCAATTCATTATTCATGATTCATGATTCATGATTCGATTCATGATTCTTGATTCATTTCATGATTCATGATTCATGATTCAATTCATGATTCATGTTTCGATTCATGATTCATGATTCGATTAATGATTCATGATTCATAATTCATGATTCAATTCATGATTCATGATTCATGATTCAGTTCATGATTCATGATTCAATTCATGATTCATGATTCATGATTCATGATTCATGATTTATGATTCAATTCATGATTCATGATTCAATTCATGATTTATGATTTATGATTCAATTTATGATTCAATTCATGATTCATGATTCATGATTCATGATTCATGATTCGATTCATGATTCATGATTCAATTCATGATTCTTGATTCATTATTTAATTTATGATTCGATTCATGATTTATGATTCAATTCATGATTTATGATTCATGATTCATTTCATGATTCATGATTCGATTCATGATTCATGATTCATAATTCATGATTCAAATCATGATTCATGATTTGATTCATGATTCATGATTCAATTCATGATTCATGATTTATGATTCAATTCATGATTCATGATTCATGATTCGATTCATGATTCATGATTCGATTTTTGATTCATGATTTATGATTCAAATCATGATTCAATTCATGATTCATGATTCAATTCATGATTCGAGATTCATAATTCGATTCATGATTCAATTCATGATTCATGATTCATGATTCATGATTCATGATTCGATTCATGGTTCATGATTCATGATTCAAATAATGATTCAATTCATGATTCATGATTCAATTCATGATTTATGATTCAATTCATGATTCATGATTCGATTCATGATTAATGATTTATGATTCGTTTCATGATTCATGATTCATTTCATGATTCGTGTTTCGATTCATAATTCATGATTCAATTCATGATTCATGATTCAATTCATGATTCGATTCATGATTCATGATTCATGATTCATGATTCGATTCATGATTCTTGATTCATTTCATGATATATGATTCATGATTCAATTCATGATTCATGTATCATGATTCAATTCATGATTAATGATTCAATTCATGATTCATGATTCGATTCATGATTCATGATTCAATTCATGATTCATGATTCGATTCATGATTCATGATTCATGATTCATGATTCAATTTATGAATTATGATTCAATTCATGATTCATGATTTATGATTCAATTCATGATTCATGATTCAATTCATGATTTGAGATTCATGAATCGATTCATGATTCATGATTCAATTCATGATACATGAATCAATTCATGATTTAATTCATGATTCATGATTGATGATTCAATTCATGATTCATGATTCATGATTCATGATTCATGATTCAAATCATGATTCAAATCATATTTCAAATCATGATTCATGATTCAATTCATGATTTATGATTCAATTCATGATTCATGATTCAATTCATGATTCATGATTCGATTCATGATTAATGATTTATGATTCGTTTCATGATTCATGATTCATTTCATGATTCGTGTTTAGATTCATAATTCATGATTCAATTCATGATTCATGATTCGATTCATGATTCATGATTTAATTCATGATTCATGATTCATGATTCAATTCATGATTCATGATTCAATTTATGATTCATGATTCAATTCATGATTCATGATTTATGATTCAATACAAGATTCAATTCATGATTCATGATTCAATTCATGATTCGAGATTCATGATTCGATTCATGATTCATGATTCAATTCATGATACATGATTCGATTCATGATTTAATTCATGATTCATGATTGATGATTCGATTCATGATTCATGATTCATGATTCATGATTCAAATGATGATTCAAATCATGATTCATGATTCAATTCATGATTTATGATTCAATTCATGATTCATGATTCAATTCATGATTCATGATTCGATTCGTGATTAATGATTTATGATTCGTTTCATGATTCATGATTCATTTCATGATTCGTGTTTCGATTCATAATTCATGATTCAATTCATGATTCATGATTCAATTCATGATTCATGATTCAATATTCATGATTCATGATTCATGATTCGATTCATGATTCTTGATTCATTTCATGATTCATGATTCATGATTCAATTCATGATTCATGTTTCGATTCATGATTCATGATTCGATTAATGATTCATGATTCATAATTAATAATTCAATTCATGATTCATGATTCATGATTCATGATTCAGTTCATGATTCATGATTCAATTCATGATTCATGATTCATGATTCATGATTCGATTCATGATTCATGATTCAATTCATGATTCTTGATTCATTATTTAATTCATGATTCGATTCATGATTTATGATTCAAATCATGATTTATGATTCATGATTCATTTCATGATTCATGATTCGATTCATGATTCATGATTCATGATTCATGATTCGATTCATGATTCATGATTCGATTTTTGATTCATGATTTATGATTCAAATCATGATTCAATTCATGATTCATGATTCAATTCATGATTCGAGATTCATAATTCGATTCATGATTCAATTCATGATTCATGATTCATGATTCATGATTCATGATTCGATTCATGGTTCATGATTCATGATTCATGATTCAAATAATGATTCAATTCATGATTCATGATTCAATTCATGATTTATGATTCAATTCATGATTCATGATTCGATTCATGATTAATGATTTATGATTCGTTTCATGATTCATGATTCATTTCATGATTCGTGTTTCGATTCATAATTCATGATTCAATTCATGATTCATGATTCAATTCATGATTCATGATTCGATTCATGATTCATGATTCATGATTCGATTCATGATTCTTGATTCATTTCATGATTTATGATTCATGATTCAATTCATGATTCATGTATCATGATTCAATTCATGATTAATGATTCAATTCATGATTCATGATTCGATTCATGATTCATGATTCAATTCATGATTCATGATTCGATTCATGATTCATGATTCATGATTCATGATTCAATTTATGAATTATGATTCAATTCATGATTCATGATTTATGATTCAATTCAAGATTCAATTCATGATTCATGATTCAATTCATGATTTGAGATTCATGAATCGATTCATGATTCATGATTCAATTCATGATACATGAATCCATTCATGATTTAATTCATGATTCATGATTGATGATTCAATTCATGATTCATGATTCATGATTCATGATTCAAATCATGATTCAAATCATATTTCACATCATGATTCATGATTCAATTCATGATTTATGATTCAATTCATGATTCATGATTCAATTCATGATTCATGATTCGATTCATGATTAATGATTTATGATTCGTTTCATGATTCATGATTCATTTCATGATTCGTGTTTAGATTCATAATTCATGATTCAATTCATGATTCATGATTCGATTCATGATTCATGATTTAATTCATGATTCATGATTCATGATTCAATTCATGATTCATGATTCGATTTATGATTCATGATTCAATTCATGATTCATGATTTATGATTCAATTCAAGATTCAATTCATGATTCATGATTCAATTCATGATTCGAGATTCATGATTCGATTCATGATTCATGATTCAATTCATGATACATGATTCGATTCATGATTTAATTCATGATTCATGATTGATGATTCGATTCATGATTCATGATTCATGATTCATGATTCAAATCATGATTCAAATCATGATTCATGATTCAATTCATGATTTATGATTCAATTCATGATTCATGATTCAATTCATGATTCATGATTCGATTCATGATTAATGATTTATGATTCGTTTCATGATTCATGATTCATTTCATGATTCGTGTTTCGATTCATAATTCATGATTCAATTCATGATTCATGATTCAATTCATGATTCATGATTCAATTCAATATTCATGATTCATGATTCATGATTCGATTCATGATTCTTGATTCATTTCATGATTCATGATTCATGATTCAATTCATGATTCATGTTTCGATTCATGATTCATGATTCGATTAATGATTCATGTTTCGATTCATGATTCATGATTCGATTAATGATTCATGATTCATAATTAATGATTCAATTCATGATTCATGATTCATGATTCATGATTCAGTTCATGATTCATGATTCAATTCATGATTCATGATTCATGATTCATGATTCATGATTCGATTCATGATTCATGATTCAATTCATGATTCTTGATTCATTATTTAATTCATGATTCGATTCATGATTTATGATTCAATTCATGATTTATGATTCATGATTCATTTCATGATTCATGATTCGATTCATGATTCATGATTCATAATTCATGATTCAATTCATGATTCATGATTCGATTCATGATTCATGATTCAATTCATGATTCATGATTTATGATTCAATTCATGATTCATGATTCATGATTCATGATTCGATTCATGATTCATGATTCGATTTATGATTCATGATTTATGATTCAAATCATGATTCAATTCATGATTCATGATTCAATTCATGATTCGAGATTCATAATTCGATTCATGATTCAATTCATGATTCATGATTCATGATTCATGATTCAAATCATGATTCAAATCATGATTCATGATTCAATTCATGATTTATGATTCAATTCATGATTCATGATTCAATTCATGATTCATGATTCGATTCATGATTAATGATTTATGATTCGTTTCATGATTCATGATTCATTTCATGATTCGTGTTTCGATTCATAATTCATGATTCAATTCATGATTCATGATTCAATTCATGATTCATGATTCAATTCATTATTCATGATTCATGATTCATGATTCGATTCATGATTCTTGATTCATTTCATGATTCATGATTCATGATTCAATTCATGATTCATGTTTCGATTCATGATTCATGATTCGATTAATGATTCATGATTCATAATTCATGATACAATTCATGATTCATGATTCATGATTCAGTTCATGATTCATGATTCAATTCATGATTCATGATTCATGATTCATGATTTATGATTCAATTCATGATTCATGATTCAATTCATGATTTATGATTTATGATTCAATTTATGATTCAATTCATGATTCATGATTCATGATTCATGATTTATGATTCATGATTCGATTCATGATTCATGATTCAATTCATGATTCTTGATTCATTATTTAATTCATGATTCGATTCATGATTTATGATTCAATTCATGATTTATGATTCATGATTCATTTCATGATTCATGATTCGATTCATGATTCATGATTCATAATTCATGATTCAATTCATGATTCATGATTTGATTCATGATTCATGATTCAATTCATGATTCATGATTTATGATTCAATTCATGATTCATGATTCATGATTCGATTCATGATTCATGATTCGATTTATGATTCATGATTTATGATTCAAATCATGATTCAATTCATAATTCATGATTCAATTCATGATTCGAGATTCATAATTCGATTCATGATTCAATTCATGATTCATGATTCATGATTCATGATTCGATTCATGGTTCATGATTCATGATTCATGATTCAAATAATGATTCAATTCATGATTCATGATTCAATTCATGATTTATGATTCAATTCATGATTCATGATTCGATTCATGATTAATGATTTATGATTCGTTTCATGATTCATGATTCATTTCATGATTCGTGTTTCGATTCATAATTCATGATTCAATTCATGATTCATGATTCAATTCATGATTCATGATTCGATTCATGATTCATGATTCATGATTCATGATTCGATTCATGATTCTTAATTCATTTCATGATTTATGATTCATGATTCAATTCATGATTCATGTTTCATGATTCAATTCATGATTAATGATTCAATTCATGATTCATGATTCGATTCATGATTCATGATTCAATTCATGATACATGAATCGATTCATGACTTAATTCATGATTCATGATTGATGATTCGATTTATGATTCATGATAAATGATTCATGATTCATGATTCAAATCATGATTCAAATCATATTTCAAATCATGATTCATGATTCAATTCATGATTTATGATTCAATTCATGATACATGATTCAATTCATGATTCATGATTCGATTCATGATTAATGATTTATGATTCGTTTCATGATTCATGATTCATTTCATGATTCGTGTTTAGATTCATGATTCATGATTCAATTCATGATTCATGATTCAATTCATGATTCATGATTCGATTCATGATTCATGATTTGATTCATGATTCATGATTCATGATTCAATTCATGATTCATGATTCGATTTATGATTCATGATTCAATTCATGATTCATGATTTATGATTCAATTCAAGATTCAATTCATGATTCATGATTCAATTCATGATTCGAGATTCATGATTCGATTCATGATTCATGATTCAATTCATGATACATGATTCGATTCATGATTTAATTCATGATTCATGATTGATGATTCGATTCATGATTCATGATTCATGATTCATGATTCAAATCATGATTCAAATCATTATTCATAATTCAATTCATGATTTATGATTCAATTCATGATTCATGATTCATGATTCGATTCATGATTAATGATTTATGATTCGTTTCATGATTCATGATTCATTTCATGATTCGTGTTTCGATTCATAATTCATGATTCAATTCATGATTCATGATTCAATTCTTGATTCATGATTCAATTCATTATTCATGATTCATGATTCATGATTCGATTCATGATTCTTGATTCATTTCATGATTCATGATTCATGATTCAATTCATGATTCATGTTTCGATTCATGATTCATGATTCGATTAATGATTCATGATTCATAATTCATGATTCAATTCATGATTCATGATTCATGATTCATGATTCAGTTCATGATTCATGATTCAATTCATGATTCATGATTCATGATTCATGATTCATGATTCGATTCATGATTCATGATTCAATTCATGATTCTTGATTCATTATTTAATTCATGATTCGATTCATGATTTATGATTCAATTCATGATTTATGATTCATGATTCATTTCATGATTCATGATTCGATTCATGATTCATGATTCATAATTCATGATTCAATTCATGATTCATGATTCGATTCATGATTCATGATTCAATTCATGATTCATGATTTATGATTCAATTCATGATTCATGATTCATGATTCATGATTCGATTCATGATTCATGATTCGATTCATGATTCATGATTCATGATTCAATTTATGAATTATGATTCAATTCATGATTCATGATTTATGATTCAATTCAAGATTCAATTCATGATTCATGATTCAATTCATGATTTGAGATTCATGAATCGATTCATGATTCATGATTCAATTCATGATACATGAATCGATTCATGATTTAATTCATGATTCATGATTGATGATTCAATTCATGATTCATGATTCATGATTCATGATTCATGATTCAAATCATGATTCAAATCATATTTCAAATCATGATTCATGATTCAATTCATGATTTATGATTCAATTCATGATTCATGATTCAATTCATGATTCATGATTCGATTCATGATTAATGATTTATGATTCGTTTCATGATTCATGATTCATTTCATGATTCGTGTTTAGATTCATAATTCATGATTCAATTCATGATTCATGATTCGATTCATGATTCATGATTTAATTCATGATTCATGATTCATGATTCAATTCATGATTCATGATTCGATTTATGATTCATGATTCAATTCATGATTCATGATTTATGATTCAATTCAAGATTCAATTCATGATTCATGATTCAATTCATGATTCGAGATTCATGATTCGATTCATGATTCATGATTCAATTCATGATACATGATTCGATTCATGATTTAATTCATGATTCATGATTGATGATTCGATTCATGATTCATGATTCATGATTCAAATCATGATTCAAATCATGATTCATGATTCAATTCATGATTTATGATTCAATTCATGATTCATGATTCAATTCATGATTCATGATTCGATTCATGATTAATGATTTATGATTCGTTTCATGATTCATGATTCATTTCATGATTCGTGTTTCGATTCATAATTCATGATTCAATTCATGATTCATGATTCAATTCATGATTCATGATTCAATTCAATATTCATGATTCATGATTCATGATTCGATTCATGATTCTTGATTCATTTCATGATTCATGATTCATGATTCAATTCATGATTCATGTTTCGATTCATGATTCGATTAATGATTCATGATTCATAATTAATGGTTCAATTCATGATTCATGATTCATGATTCATGATTCAGTTCATGATTCATGATTCAATTCATGATTCATGATTCATGATTCATGATTCATGATTCGATTCATGATTCATGATTCAATTCATGATTCTTGATTCATTATTTAATTCATGATTCGATTCATGATTTATGATTCAATTCATGATTTATGATTCATGATTCATTTCATGATTCATGATTCGATTCATGATTCATGATTCATAATTCATGATTCAATTCATGATTCATGATTCGATTCATGATTCATGATTCAATTCATGATTCATGATTTATGATTCAATTCATGATTCATGATTCATGATTCATGATTCGATTCATGATTCATGATTCGATTTATGATTCATGATTTATGATTCAAATCATGATTCAATTCATGATTCATGATTCAATTCATGATTCGAGATTCATAATTCGATTCATGATTCAATTCATGATTCATGATTCATGATTCATGATTCAAATCATGATTCAAATCATGATTCATGATTCAATTCATGATTTATGATTCAATTCATGATTCATGATTCAATTCATGATTCATGATTCGATTCATGATTAATGATTTATGATTCGTTTCATGATTCATGATTCATTTCATGATTCGTGTTTCGATTCATAATTCATGATTCAATTCATGATTCATGATTCAATTCATGATTCATGATTCAATTCATTATTCATGATTCATGATTCATGATTCGATTCATGATTCTTGATTCATTTCATGATTCATGATTCATGATTCAATTCATGATTCATGTTTCGATTCATGATTCATGATTCGATTAATGATTAATGATTTATGATTCGTTTCATGATTCATGATTCGATTCATGATTAATGATTTATGATTCGTTTCATGATTCATGATTCATTTCATGATTCGTGTTTCGATTCATAATTCATGATTCAATTCATGATTCATGATTCAATTCATGATTCATGATTCGAATTATGATTCATGATTTATGATTCATGATTCGATTCATGATTCTTGATTCATTTCATGATTTATGATTCATGATTCAATTCATGATTCATGTTTCATGATTCAATTCATGATTAATGATTCAATTCATGAATCATGATTCGATTCATGATTCATGATTCAATTCATGATTCATGATTCGATTCATGATTCATGATTCATGATTCATGATTCATGATTCGATTCATGATTCATGATTCATGATTCAATTCATGATTCATGATTCAATTTATGATTCATGATTCAATTCATGATTCATGATTTATGATTCAATTCAAGATTCAATTCATGATTTATGATTCAATTCATGATTCGAGATTCATGAATCGATTCATGATTCAATTCATGATACATGAATCGATTCATGATTTAATTCATGATTCATGATTGATGATTCAATTCATGATTCATGATTCATGATTCATGATTCATGATTCAAATCATGATTCAAATCATGATTCATGATTCAATTCATGATTTATGATTCAATTCATGATTCATGATTCAATTCATGATTCATGATTCGATTCATGATTAATGATTTATGATTCGTTTCATGATTCATGATTCATTTCATGATTCGTGTTTCGATTCATAATTCATGATTCAATTCATGATTCATGATTCAATTCATGATTCATGATTCAATTCATTATTCATGATTCATGATTCATGATTCGATTCATGATTCTTGATTCATTTCATGATTCATGATTCATGATTCAATTCATGATTCATGTTTCGATTCATGATTCATGATTCGATTAATGATTCATGATTCATAATTCATGATTCAATTCATGATTCATGATTCATGATTCAGTTCATGATTCATGATTCAATTCATGATTCATGATTCATGATTCATGATTCATGATTTATGATTCAATTCATGATTCATGATTCAATTCATGATTTATGATTTATGATTCAATTTATGATTCAATTCATGATTCATGATTCATGATTCATGATTCATGATTCGATTCATGATTCATGATTCAATTCATGATTTATGATTCATGATTCATTTCATGATTCATGATTCGATTCATGATTCATAATTCATGATTCAAATCATGATTCATGATTTGATTCATGATTCATGATTCAATTCATGATTCATGATTTATGATTCAATTCATGATTCATGATTCATGATTCGATTCATGATTCATGATTCGATTTTTGATTCATGATTTATGATTCAAATCATGATTCAATTCATGATTCATGATTCAATTCATGATTCGAGATTCATAATTCGATTCATGATTCAATTCATGATTCATGATTCGATTTTTGATTCATGATTTATGATTCAAATCATGATTCAATTCATGATTCATGATTCAATTCATGATTCGAGATTCATAATTCGATTCATGATTCAATTCATGATTCATGATTCATGATTCATGATTCATGATTCGATTCATGGTTCATGATTCATGATTCATGATTCAAATAATGATTCAATTCATGATTCATGATTCAATTCATGATTTATGATTCAATTCATGATTCATGATTCGATTCATGATTAATGATTTATGATTCGTTTCATGATTCATGATTCATTTCATGATTCGTTTTTCGATTCATAATTCATGATTCAATTCATGATTCATGATTCAATTCATGATTCATGATTCGATTCATGATTCATGATTCATGATTCATGATTCGATTCATGATTCTTGATTCATTTCATGATTTATGATTCATGATTCAATTCATGATTCATGTATCATGATTCAATTCATGATTAATGATTCAATTCATGATTCATGATTCGATTCATGATTCATGATTCAATTCATGATTCATGATTCGATTCATGATTCATGATTCATGATTCATGATTCAATTTATGAATTATGATTCAATTCATGATTCATGATTTATGATTCAATTCAAGATTCAATTCATGATTCATGATTCAATTCATGATTTGAGATTCATGAATCGATTCATGATTCATGATTCAATTCATGATACATGAATCGATTCATGATTTAATTCATGATTCATGATTGATGATTCAATTCATGATTCATGATTCATGATTCATGATTCAAATCATGATTCAAATCATATTTCAAATCATGATTCATGATTCAATTCATGATTTATGATTCAATTCATGATTCATGATTCAATTCATGATTCATGATTCGATTCATGATTAATGAATTATGATTCGTTTCATGATTCATGATTCATTTCATGATTCGTGTTTAGATTCATAATTCATGATTCAATTCATGATTCATGATTCGATTCATGATTCATGATTTAATTCATGATTCATGATTCATGATTCAATTCATGATTCATGATTCGATTTATGATTCATGATTCAATTCATGATTCATGATTTATGATTCAATTCAAGATTCAATTCATGATTCATGATTCAATTCATGATTCGAGATTCATGATTCGATTCATGATTCATGATTCAATTCATGATACATGATTCGATTCATGATTTAATTCATGATTCATGATTGATGATTCGATTCATGATTCATGATTCATGATTCAAATCATGATTCAAATCATGATTCATGATTCAATTCATGATTTATGATTCAATTCATGATTCATGATTCAATTCATGATTCATGATTCGATTCATGATTAATGATTTATGATTCGTTTCATGATTCATGATTCATTTCATGATTCGTGTTTCGATTCATAATTCATGATTCAATTCATGATTCATGATTCAATTCATGATTCATGATTCAATTCAATATTCATGATTCATGATTCATGATTCGATTCATGATTCTTGATTCATTTCATGATTCATGATTCATGATTCAATTCATGATTCATGTTTCGATTCATGATTCGATTAATGATTCATGATTCATAATTAATGATTCAATTCATGATTCATGATTCATGATTCATGATTCAGTTCATGATTCATGATTCAATTCATGATTCATGATTCATGATTCATGATTCATGATTCGATTCATGATTCATGATTCAATTCATGATTCTTGATTCATTATTTAATTCATGATTCGATTCATGATTTATGATTCAATTCATGATTTATGATTCATGATTCATTTCATGATTCATGATTCGATTCATGATTCATGATTCATGATTCATGATTCGATTCATGATTCATGATTCGATTTTTGATTCATGATTTATGATTCAAATCATGATTCAATTCATGATTCATGATTCAATTCATGATTCGAGATTCATAATTCGATTCATGATTCAATTCATGATTCATGATTCATGATTCATGATTCATGATTCGATTCATGGTTCATGATTCATGATTCATGATTCAAATAATGATTCAATTCATGATTCATGATTCAATTCATGATTTATGATTCAATTCATGATTCATGATTCGATTCATGATTAATGATTTATGATTCGTTTCATGATTCATGATTCATTTCATGATTCGTGTTTCGATTCATAATTCATGATTCAATTCATGATTCATGATTCAATTCATGATTCATGATTCGATTCATGATTCATGATTCATGATTCATGATTCGATTCATGATTCTTGATTCATTTCATGATTTATGATTAATGATTCAATTCATGATTCATGATTCGATTCATGATTCATGATTCAATTCATGATTCATGATTCGATTCATGATTCATGATTCATGATTCATGATTCAATTTATGAATTATGATTCAATTCATGATTCATGATTTATGATTCAATTCAAGATTCAATTCATGATTCATGATTCAATTCATGATTTGAGATTCATGAATCGATTCATGATTCATGATTCAATTCATGATACATGAATCGATTCATGATTTAATTCATGATTCATGATTGATGATTCAATTCATGATTCATGATTCATGATTCATGATTCATGATTCAAATCATGATTCAAATCATATTTCACATCATGATTCATGATTCAATTCATGATTTATGATTCAATTCATGATTCATGATTCAATTCATGATTCATGATTCGATTCATGATTAATGATTTATGATTCGTTTCATGATTCATGATTCATTTCATGATTCGTGTTTAGATTCATAATTCATGATTCAATTCATGATTCATGATTCGATTCATGATTCATGATTTAATTCATGATTCATGATTCATGATTCAATTCATGATTCATGATTCGATTTATGATTCATGATTCAATTCATGATTCATGATTTATGATTCAATTCAAGATTAAATTCATGATTCATGATTCAATTCATGATTCGAGATTCATGATTCGATTCATGATTCATGATTCAATTCATGATACATGATTCGATTCATGATTTAATTCATGATTCATGATTGATGATTTGATTCATGATTCATGATTCATGATTCATGATTCAAATCATGATTCAAATCATGATTCATGATTCAATTCATGATTCATGATTCGATTCATGATTAATGATTTATGATTCGTTTCATGATTCATGATTCATTTCATGATTCGTGTTTCGATTCATAATTCATGATTCAATTCATGATTCATGATTCAATTCATGATTCATGATTCAATTCAATATTCATGATTCATGATTCATGATTCGATTCATGATTCTTGATTCATTTCATGATTCATGATTCATGATTCAATTCATGATTCATGTTTCGATTCATGATTCATGATTCGATTAATGATTCATGATTCATAATTAATGATTCAATTCATGATTCATGATTCATGATTCAGTTCATGATTCATGATTCAATTCATGATTCATGATTCATGATTCATGATTCATGATTCGATTCATGATTCATGATTCAATTCATGATTCTTGATTCATTATTTAATTCATGATTCGATTCATGATTTATGATTCAATTCATGATTTATGATTCATGATTCATTTCATGATTCATAATTCGATTCATGATTCATGATTCATAATTCATGATTCAATTCATGATTCATGATTCGATTCATGATTCATGATTCAATTCATGATTCATGATTTATGATTCAATTCATGATTCATGATTCATGATTCATGATTCGATTCATGATTCATGATTCGATTTATGATTCATGATTTATGATTCAAATCATGATTCAATTCATGATTCATGATTCAATTCATGATTCGAGATTCATAATTCGATTCATGATTCAATTCATGATTCATGATTCATGATTCATGATTCAAATCATGATTCAAATCATGATTCATGATTCAATTTATGATTTATGATTCAATTCATGATTCATGATTCAATTCATGATTCATGATTCGATTCATGATTAATGATTTATGATTCGTTTCATGATTCATGATTCATTTCATGATTCGTGTTTCGATTCATAATTCATGATTCAATTCATGATTCATGATTCAATTCTTGATTCATGATTCAATTCATTATTCATGATTCATGATTCATGATTCGATTCATGATTCTTGATTCATTTCATGATTCATGATTCATGATTCAATTCATGATTCATGTTTCGATTCATGATTCATGATTCGATTAATGATTCATGATTCATAATTCATGATTCAATTCATGATTCATGATTCAGTTCATGATTCATGATTCAATTCATGATTCATGATTCATGATTCATGATTCATGATTCGATTCATGATTCATGATTCAATTCATGATTCTTGATTCATTATTTAATTCATGATTCGATTCATGATTTATGATTCAATTCATGATTTATGATTCATGATTCATTTCATGATTCATGATTCGATTCATGATTCATGATTCATAATTCATGATTCAATTCATGATTCATGATTCGATTCATGATTCATGATTCAATTCATGATTCATGATTTATGATTCAATTCATGATTCATGATTCATGATTCATGATTCGATTCATGATTCATGATTCGATTCATGATTCATGATTCATGATTCATGATTCAATTTATGAATTATGATTCAATTCATGATTCATGATTTATGATTCAATTCAAGATTCAATTCATGATTCATGATTCAATTCATGATTTGAGATTCATGAATCGATTCATGATTCATGATTCAATTCATGATACATGAATCGATTCATGATTTAATTCATGATTCATGATTGATGATTCAATTCATGATTCATGATTCATGATTCATGATTCATGATTCAAATCATGATTCAAATCATATTTCAAATCATGATTCATGATTCAATTCATGATTTATGATTCAATTCATGATTCATGATTCAATTCATGATTCATGATTCGATTCATGATTCATGATTTAATTCATGATTCATGATTCATGATTCAATTCATGATTCATGATTCGATTTATGATTCATGATTCAATTCATGATTCATGATTTATGATTCAATTCAAGATTCAATTCATGATTCATGATTCAATTCATGATTCGAGATTCATGATTCGATTCATGATTCATGATTCAATTCATGATACATGATTCGATTCATGATTTAATTCATGATTCATGATTGATGATTCGATTCATGATTCATGATTCATGATTCATGATTCAAATCATGATTCAAATCATGATTCATGATTCAATTCATGATTTATGATTCAATTCATGATTCATGATTCAATTCATGATTCATGATTCGATTCATGATTAATGATTTATGATTCGTTTCATGATTCATGATTCATTTCATGATTCGTGTTTCGATTCATAATTCATGATTCAATTCATGATTCATGATTCAATTCATGATTCATGATTCAATTCAATATTCATGATTCATGATTCATGATTCGATTCATGATTCTTGATTCATTTCATGATTCATGATTCATGATTCAATTCATGATTCATGTTTCGATTCATGATTCGATTAATGATTCATGATTCATAATTAATGGTTCAATTCATGATTCATGATTCATGATTCATGATTCAGTTCATGATTCATGATTCAATTCATGATTCATGATTCATGATTCATGATTCATGATTCATGATTCGATTCATGATTCATGATTCAATTCATGATTCTTGATTCATTATTTAATTCATGATTCGATTCATGATTTATGATTCAATTCATGATTTATGATTCATGATTCATTTCATGATTCATGATTCGATTCATGATTCATGATTCATAATTCATGATTCAATTCATGATTCATGATTCGATTCATGATTCATGATTCAATTCATGATTCATGATTTATGATTCAATTCATGATTCATGATTCATGATTCATGATTCGATTCATGATTCATGATTCGATTTATGATTCATGATTTATGATTCAAATCATGATTCAATTCATGATTCATGATTCAATTCATGATTCGAGATTCATAATTCGATTCATGATTCAATTCATGATTCATGATTCATGATTCATGATTCAAATCATGATTCAAATCATGATTCATGATTCAATTCATGATTTATGATTCAATTCATGATTCATGATTCAATTCATGATTCATGATTCGATTCATGATTAATGATTTATAATTCGTTTCATGATTCATGATTCATTTCATGATTCGTGTTTCGATTCATAATTCATGATTCAATTCATGATTCATGATTCAATTCATGATTCATGATTCAATTCATTATTCATGATTCATGATTCATGATTCGATTCATGATTCTTGATTCATTTCATGATTCATGATTCATGATTCAATTCATGATTCATGTTTCGATTCATGATTCATGATTCGATTCATGATTCATGATTCAATTCATGATTCATGATTCATGATTCATGATTCATGATTTATGATACAATTCATGATTCATGATTCATGATTCAGTTCATGATTCATGATTCAATTCATGATTCATGATTCATGATTCATGATTCATGATTTATGATTCAATTCATGATTCATGATTCAATTCATGATTTATGATTTATGATTCAATTTATGATTCAATTCATGATTCATGATTCATGATTCATGATTCATGATTCGATTCATGATTCATGATTCAATTCATGATTCTTGATTCATTATTTAATTCATGATTCGATTCATGATTTATGATTCAATTCATGATTTATGATTCATGATTCATTTCATGATTCATGATTCGATTCATGATTCATGATTCATAATTCATGATTTAATTCATGATTCATGATTTGATTCATGATTCATGATTCAATTCATGATTCATGATTTATGATTCAATTCATGATTCATGATTCATGATTCGATTCATGATTCATGATTCGATTTATGATTCATGATTTATGATTCAAATCATGATTTAATTCATAATTCATGATTCAATTCATGATTCGAGATTCATAATTCGATTCATGATTCAATTCATGATTCATGATTCATGATTCATGATTCATGATTCGATTCATGGTTCATGATTCATGATTCATGATTCAAATAATTATTCAATTCATGATTCATGATTCAATTCATGATTTATGATTCAATTCATGATTCATGATTCGATTCATGATTAATGATTTATGATTCGTTTCATGATTCATGATTCATTTCATGATTCGTGTTTCGATTCATAATTCATGATTCAATTCATGATTCATGATTCAATTCATGATTCATGATTCAATTCATTATTCATGATTCATGATTCATGATTCGATTCATGATTCTTGATTCATTTCATGATTCATGATTCATGATTCAATTCATGATTCATGTTTCGATTCATGATTCATGATTCGATTCATGATTCATGATTCAATTCATGATTCATGATTCATGATTCATGATTCATGATTTATGATACAATTCATGATTCATGATTCATGATTCAGTTCATGATTCATGATTCAATTCATGATTCATGATTCATGATTCATGATTCATGATTTATGATTCAATTCATGATTCATGATTCAATTCATGATTTATGATTTATGATTCAATTTATGATTCAATTCATGATTCATGATTCATGATTCATGATTCGATTCATGATTCATGATTCAATTCATGATTCTTGATTCATTATTTAATTCATGATTCGATTCATGATTTATGATTCAATTCATGATTTATGATTCATGATTCATTTCATGATTCATGATTCGATTCATGATTCATGATTCATAATTCATGATTTAATTCATGATTCATGATTTGATTCATGATTCATGATTCAATTCATGATTCATGATTTATGATTCAATTCATGATTCATGATTCATGATTCGATTCATGATTCATGATTCGATTTATGATTCATGATTTATGATTCAAATCATGATTTAATTCATAATTCATGATTCAATTCATGATTCGAGATTCATAATTCGATTCATGATTCAATTCATGATTCATGATTCATGATTCATGATTCATGATTCGATTCATGGTTCATGATTCATGATTCATGATTCAAATAATTATTCAATTCATGATTCATGATTCAATTCATGATTTATGATTCAATTCATGATTCATGATTCGATTCATGATTAATGATTTATGATTCGTTTCATGATTCATGATTCATTTCATGATTCGTGTTTCGATTCATAATTCATGATTCAATTCATGATTCATGATTCAATTCATGATTCATGATTCGATTCATGATTCATGATTCATGATTCATGATTCGATTCATGATTCTTAATTCATTTCATGATTTATGATTCATGATTCAATTCATGATTCATGTTTCATGATTCAATTCATGATTAATGATTCAATTCATGATTCATGATTCGATTCATGATTCATGATTCAATTCATGATACATGAATCGATTCATGATTTAATTCATGATTCATGATTGATGATTCGATTTATGATTCATGATTCATGATTCATGATTCATGATTCAAATCATGATTCAAATCATATTTCAAATCATGATTCATGATTCAATTCATGATTTATGATTCAATTCATGATTCATGATTCAATTCATGATTCATGATTCGATTCATGATTAATGATTTATGATTCGTTTCATGATTCATGATTCATTTCATGATTCGTGTTTAGATTCATAATTCATGATTCAATTCATGATTCATGATTCAATTCATGATTCATGATTCGATTCATGATTCATGATTTGATTCATGATTCATGATTCATGATTCAATTCATGATTCATGATTCGATTTATGATTCATGATTCAATTCATGATTCATGATTTATGATTCAATTCAAGATTCAATTCATGATTCATGATTCAATTCATGATTCGAGATTCATGATTCGATTCATGATTCATGATTCAATTCATGATACATGATTCGATTCATGATTTAATTCATGATTCATGATTGATGATTCGATTCATGATTCATGATTCATGATTCATGATTCAAATCATGATTCAAATCATTATTCATGATTCAATTCATGATTTATGATTCAATTCATGATTCATGATTCAATTCATGATTCATGATTCGATTCATGATTAATGATTTATGATTCGTTTCATGATTCATGATTCATTTCATGATTCGTGTTTCGATTCATAATTCATGATTCAATTCATGATTCATGATTCAATTCTTGATTCATGATTCAATTCATTATTCATGATTCATGATTCATGATTCGATTCATGATTCTTGATTCATTTCATGATTCATGATTCATGATTCAATTCATGATTCATGTTTCGATTCATGATTCATGATTCGATTAATGATTCATGATTCATAATTCATGATTCAATTCATGATTCATGATTCATGATTCATGATTCAGTTCATGATTCATGATTCAGTTCATGATTCATGATTCAATTCATGATTCATGATTCATGATTCATGATTCATGATTCGATTCATGATTCATGATTCAATTCATGATTCTTGATTCATTATTTAATTCATGATTCAATTCATGATTCATGATTCAATTCTTGATTCATGATTCAATTCATTATTCATGATTCATGATTCATGATTCGATTCATGATTCTTGATTCATTTCATGATTCATGATTCATGATTCAATTCATGATTCATGTTTCGATTCATGATTCATGATTCGATTAATGATTCATGATTCATAATTCATGATTCAATTCATGATTCATGATTCATGATTCATGATTCAGTTCATGATTCATGATTCAGTTCATGATTCATGATTCATTTCATGATTCATGATTCGATTCATGATTCATGATTCATAATTCATGATTCAATTCATGATTCATGATTCGATTCATGATTCATGATTCAATTCATGATTCATGATTTATGATTCAATTCATGATTCATGATTCATGATTCATGATTCGATTCATGATTCATGATTCGATTTATGATTCATGATTTATGATTCAAATCATGATTCAATTCATGATTCATGATTCAATTCATGATTCGAGATTCATAATTCGATTCATGATTCAATTCATGATTCATGATTCATGATTCATGATTCATGATTCATGATTCAAATCATGATTCAATTCATGATTAATGATTCAATTCATGATTTATGATTCAATTCATGATTCATGATTCGATTCATGATTAATGATTTATGATTCGTTTCATGATTCATGATTCATTTCATGATTCGTGTTTCGATTCATAATTCATGATTCAATTCATGATGCATGATTCAATTCATGATTCATGATTCGAATTATGATTCATGATTCATGATTCATGATTCGATTCATGATTCTTGATTCATTTCATGATTTATGATTCATGATTCAATTCATGATTCATGTTTTATGATTCACTTCATGATTAATGATTCAATTCATTAATCATGATTCGATTCATGATTCATGACTCAATTCATGATTCATGATTCGATTCATGATTCATGATTCATGATTCATGATTCGATTCATGATTCATGATTCAATTTATGATTCATGATTCAATTCATGATTCATGATTTTTGATTCAATTCATGATTCGAGATTCATGAATCGATTCATGATTCATGATTCAATTCATGATACATGAATCGATTCATGATTTAATTCATGATTCATGATTGATGATTCAATTCATGATTCATGATTCATGATTCAAATCATGATTCAAATCATGATTCATGATTCAATTCATGATTTATGATTCAATTCATGATTCATGATTCAATTCATGATTCATGATTCGATTCATGATTAATGATTTATGATTCGTTTCATGATTCATGATTCATTTCATGATTCGTGTTTCGATTCATAATTCATGATTCAATTCATGATTCATGATTCAATTCATTATTCATGATTCATGATTCATGATTCGATTCATGATTCTTGATTCATTTCATGATTCATGATTCATGATTCAATTCATGATTCATGTTTCGATTCATGATTCATGATTCGATTAATGATTCATGATTCATAATTCATGATTCAATTCATGATTCATGATTCAATTCATTATTCATGATTCATGATTCATTATTCGATTCATGATTCTTGATTCATTTCATGATTCATGATTCATGATTCAATTCATGATTCATGTTTCGATTCATGATTCATGATTCGATTCATGATTCATGATTCAATTCATGATTCATGATTCATGATTCATGATTCATGATTTATGATACAATTCATGATTCATGATTCATGATTCAGTTCATGATTCATGATTCAATTCATGATTCATGATTCATGATTCATGATTCATGATTTATGATTCAATTCATGATTCATGATTCAATTCATGATTTATGATTTATGATTCAATTTATGATTCAATTCATGATTCATGATTCATGATTCATGATTCATGATTCGATTCATGATTCATGATTCAATTCATGATTCTTGATTCATTATTTAATTCATGATTCGATTCATGATTTATGATTCAATTCATGATTTATGATTCATGATTCATTTCATGATTCATGATTCGATTCATGATTCATGATTCATAATTCATGATTTAATTCATGATTCATGATTTGATTCATGATTCATGATTCAATTCATGATTCATGATTTATGATTCAATTCATGATTCATGATTCATGATTCGATTCATGATTCATGATTCGATTTATGATTCATGATTTATGATTCAAATCATGATTTAATTCATAATTCATGATTCAATTCATGATTCGAGATTCATAATTCGATTCATGATTCAATTCATGATTCATGATTCATGATTCATGATTCATGATTCGATTCATGGTTCATGATTCATGATTCATGATTCAAATAATTATTCAATTCATGATTCATGATTCAATTCATGATTTATGATTCAATTCATGATTCATGATTCGATTCATGATTAATGATTTATGATTCGTTTCATGATTCATGATTCATTTCATGATTCGTGTTTCGATTCATAATTCATGATTCAATTCATGATTCATGATTCAATTCATGATTCATGATTCAATTCATTATTCATGATTCATGATTCATGATTCGATTCATGATTCTTGATTCAATTCATGATTCATGATTCATGATTCGATTCATGATTCATGATTCAATTCATGATTCATGATTCATGATTCATGATTCATGATTTATGATACAATTCATGATTCATGATTCATGATTCAGTTCATGATTCATGATTCAATTCATGATTCATGATTCATGATTCATGATTCATGATTTATGATTCAATTCATGATTCATGATTCAATTCATGATTTATGATTTATGATTCAATTTATGATTCAATTCATGATTCATGATTCATGATTCATGATTCGATTCATGATTCATGATTCAATTCATGATTCTTGATTCATTATTTAATTCATGATTCGATTCATGATTTATGATTCAATTCATGATTTATGATTCATGATTCATTTCATGATTCATGATTCGATTCATGATTCATGATTCATAATTCATGATTTAATTCATGATTCATGATTTGATTCATGATTCATGATTCAATTCATGATTCATGATTTATGATTCAATTCATGATTCATGATTCATGATTCGATTCATGATTCATGATTCGATTTATGATTCATGATTTATGATTCAAATCATGATTTAATTCATAATTCATGATTCAATTCATGATTCGAGATTCATAATTCGATTCATGATTCAATTCATGATTCATGATTCATGATTCATGATTCATGATTCGATTCATGGTTCATGATTCATGATTCATGATTCAAATAATTATTCAATTCATGATTCATGATTCAATTCATGATTTATGATTCAATTCATGATTCATGATTCGATTCATGATTAATGATTTATGATTCGTTTCATGATTCATGATTCATTTCATGATTCGTGTTTCGATTCATAATTCATGATTCAATTCATGATTCATGATTCAATTCATGATTCATGATTCGATTCATGATTCATGATTCATGATTCGATTCATGATTCTTAATTCATTTCATGATTTATGATTCATGATTCAATTCATGATTCATGTTTCATGATTCAATTCATGATTAATGATTCAATTCATGATTCATGATTCGATTCATGATTCATGATTCAATTCATGATACATGAATCGATTCATGATTTAATTCATGATTCATGATTGATGATTCGATTTATGATTCATGATTCATGATTCATGATTCATGATTCAAATCATGATTCAAATCATATTTCAAATCATGATTCATGATTCAATTCATGATTTATGATTCAATTCATGATTCATGATTCAATTCATGATTCATGATTCAATTCATGATTAATGATTTATGATTCGTTTCATGATTCATGATTCATTTCATGATTCGTGTTTAGATTCATAATTCATGATTCAATTCATGATTCATGATTCAATTCATGATTCATGATTCGATTCATGATTCATGATTTGATTCATGATTCATGATTCATGATTCAATTCATGATTCATGATTCGATTTATGATTCATGATTCAATTCATGATTCATGATTTATGATTCAATTCAAGATTCAATTCATGATTCATGATTCAATTCATGATTCGAGATTCATGATTCGATTCATGATTCATGATTCAATTCATGATACATGATTCGATTCATGATTTAATTCATGATTCATGATTGATGATTCGATTCATGATTCATGATTCATGATTCATGATTCAAATCATGATTCAAATCATTATTCATGATTCAATTCATGATTTATGATTCAATTCATGATTCATGATTCAATTCATGATTCATGATTCGATTCATGATTAATGATTTATGATTCGTTTCATGATTCATGATTCATTTCATGATTCGTGTTTCGATTCATAATTCATGATTCAATTCATGATTCATGATTCAATTCTTGATTCATGATTCAATTCATTATTCATGATTCATGATTCATGATTCGATTCATGATTCTTGATTCATTTCATGATTCATGATTCATGATTCAATTCATGATTCATGTTTCGATTCATGATTCATGATTCGATTAATGATTCATGATTCATAATTCATGATTCAATTCATGATTCATGATTCATGATTCATGATTCAGTTCATGATTCATGATTCAGTTCATGATTCATGATTCAATTCATGATTCATGATTCATGATTCATGATTCATGATTCGATTCATGATTCATGATTCAATTCATGATTCTTGATTCATTATTTAATTCATGATTCGATTCATGATTTATGATTCAATTCATGATTTATGATTCATGATTCATTTCATGATTCATGATTCGATTCATGATTCATGATTCATAATTCATGATTCAATTCATGATTCATGATTCGATTCATGATTCATGATTCAATTCATGATTCATGATTTATGATTCAATTCATGATTCATGATTCATGATTCATGATTCGATTCATGATTCATGATTCGATTTATGATTCATGATTTATGATTCAAATCATGATTCAATTCATGATTCATGATTCAATTCATGATTCGAGATTCATAATTCGATTCATGATTCAATTCATGATTCATGATTCATGATTCATGATTCATGATTCATGATTCAAATCATGATTCAATTCATGATTAATGATTCAATTCATGATTTATGATTCAATTCATGATTCATGATTCGATTCATGATTAATGATTTATGATTCGTTTCATGATTCATGATTCATTTCATGATTCGTGTTTCGATTCATAATTCATGATTCAATTCATGATGCATGATTCAATTCATGATTCATGATTCGAATTATGATTCATGATTCATGATTCATGATTCGATTCATGATTCTTGATTCATTTCATGATTTATGATTCATGATTCAATTCATGATTCATGTTTTATGATTCAATTCATGATTAATGATTCAATTCATTAATCATGATTCGATTCATGATTCATGACTCAATTCATGATTCATGATTCGATTCATGATTCATGATTCATGATTCATGATTCGATTCATGATTCATGATTCAATTTATGATTCATGATTCAATTCATGATTCATGATTTATGATTCAATTCATGATTCGAGATTCATGAATCGATTCATGATTCATGATTCAATTCATGATACATGAATCGATTCATGATTTAATTCATGATTCATGATTGATGATTCAATTCATGATTCATGATTCATGATTCAAATCATGATTCAAATCATGATTCATGATTCAATTCATGATTTATGATTCAATTCATGATTCATGATTCAATTCATGATTCATGATTCGATTCATGATTAATGATTTATGATTCGTTTCATGATTCATGATTCATTTCATGATTCGTGTTTCGATTCATAATTCATGATTCAATTCATGATTCATGATTCAATTCATTATTCATGATTCATGATTCATGATTCGATTCATGATTCTTGATTCATTTCATGATTCATGATTCATGATTCAATTCATGATTCATGTTTCGATTCATGATTCATGATTCGATTAATGATTCATGATTCATAATTCATGATTCAATTCATGATTCATGATTCATGATTCAGTTCATGATTCATGATTCAATTCATGATTCATGATTCATGATTCATGATTCATGTTTTATGATTCAATTCATGATTCATGATTCAATTCATGATTTATGATTTATGATTCAATTCATGATTCGATTCATGATTCATGATTCAATTCATGATTCTTGATTCATTATTTAATTCATGATTCGATTCATGATTTATGATTCAATTCATGATTTATGATTCATGATTCATTTCATGATTCATGATTCGATTCATGATTCATGATTCATAATTCATGAATCAAATCATGATTCATGATTTGATTCATGATTCATGATTCAATTCATGATTCATGATTTATGATTCAATTCATGATTCATGATTCATGATTTGATTCATGATTCATGATTTGATTCATGATTCATGATTCATAATTCATGATTCAAATCATGATTCATGATTTGATTCATGATTCATGATTCAATTCATGATTCATGATTTATGATTCAATTCATGATTCATGATTCATGATTCATGATTTGATTCATGATTCATGATTCGATTTTTGATTCATGATTTATGATTCAAATCATGATTCAATTCATGATTCATGATTCAATTCATGATTCGAGATTCATAATTCGATTCATGATTCAATTCATGATTCATGATTCATGATTCATGATTCGATTCATGGTTCATGATTCATGATTCATGATTCAAATAATGATTCAATTCATGATTCATGATTCAATTCATGATTTATGATTCAATTCATGATTCATGATTTGATTCATGATTAATGATTTATGATTCGTTTCATGATTCATGATTCGATTCATGGTTCATGATTCATGATTCATGATTCAAATAATGATTCAATTCATGATTCATGATTCAATTCATGATTTATGATTCAATTCATGATTCATGATTCGATTCATGATTAATGATTTATGATTCGTTTCATGATTCATGATTCATTTCATGATTCGTGTTTCGATTCATAATTCATGATTCAATTCATGATTCATGATTCAATTCATGATTCATGATTCGATTCATGATTCATGATTCATGATTCATGATTCGATTCATGATTCTTAATTCATTTCATGATTTATGATTCATGATTCAATTCATGATTCATGTTTCATGATTCAATTCATGATTAATGATTCAATTCATGATTCATGATTCGATTCATGATTCATGATTCAATTCATGATACATGAATCGATTCATGATTTAATTCATGATTCATGATTGATGATTCGATTTATGATTCATGATTCATGATTCATGATTCATGATTCAAATCATGATTCAAATCATATTTCAAATCATGATTCATGATTCAATTCATGATTTATGATTCAATTCATGATTCATGATTCAATTCATGATTCATGATTCGATTCATGATTAATGATTTATGATTCGTTTCATGATTCATGATTCATTTCATGATTCGTGTTTAGATTCATAATTCATGATTCAATTCATGATTCATGATTCAATTCATGATTCATGATTCGATTCATGATTCATGATTTGATTCATGATTCATGATTCATGATTCAATTCATGATTCATGATTCGATTTATGATTCATGATTCAATTCATGATTCATGATTTATGATTCAATTCAAGATTCAATTCATGATTCATGATTCAATTCATGATTCGAGATTCATGATTCGATTCATGATTCAATTCATGATACATGATTCGATTCATGATTTAATTCATGATTCATGATTGATGATTCGATTCATGATTCATGATTCATGATTCAAATCATGATTCAAATCATTATTCATGATTCAATTCATGATTTATGATTCAATTCATGATTCATGATTCAATTCATGATTCATGATTCGATTCATGATTAATGATTTATGATTCGTTTCATGATTCATGATTCATTTCATGATTCGTGTTTCGATTCATAATTCATGATTCAATTCATGATTCATGATTCAATTCTTGAATTATGATTCAATTCATTATTCATGATTCATGATTCATGATTCGATTCATGATTAATGATTCAATTCATGATTTATGATTCAATTCATGATTCATGATTCGATTCATGATTAATGATTTATGATTCGTTTCATGATTCATGATTCATTTCATGATTCGTGTTTCGATTCATAATTCATGATTCAATTCATGATGCATGATTCAATTCATGATTCATGATTCGAATTATGATTCATGATTCATGATTCATGATTCGATTCATGATTCTTGATTCATTTCATGATTTATGATTCATGATTCAATTCATGATTCATGTTTTATGATTCAATTCATGATTAATGATTCAATTCATTAATCATGATTCGATTCATGATTCATGACTCAATTCATGATTCATGATTCGATTCATGATTCATGATTCATGATTCATGATTCGATTCATGATTCATGATTCAATTTATGATTCATGATTCAATTCATGATTCATGATTTATGATTCAATTCATGATTCGAGATTCATGAATCGATTCATGATTCATGATTCAATTCATGATACATGAATCGATTCATGATTTAATTCATGATTCATGATTGATGATTCAATTCATGATTCATGATTCATGATTCAAATCATGATTCAAATCATGATTCATGATTCAATTCATGATTTATGATTCAATTCATGATTCATGATTCAATTCATGATTCATGATTCGATTCATGATTAATGATTTATGATTCGTTTCATGATTCATGATTCATTTCATGATTCGTGTTTCGATTCATAATTCATGATTCAATTCATGATTCATGATTCAATTCATTATTCATGATTCATGATTCATGATTCGATTCATGATTCTTGATTCATTTCATGATTCATGATTCATGATTCAATTCATGATTCATGTTTCGATTCATGATTCATGATTCGATTAATGATTCATGATTCATAATTCATGATTCAATTCATGATTCATGATTCATGATTCAGTTCATGATTCATGATTCAATTCATGATTCATGATTCATGATTCATGATTCATGTTTTATGATTCAATTCATGATTCATGATTCAATTCATGATTTATGATTTATGATTCAATTTATGATTCAATTCATGATTCATGATTCATGATTCATGATTCGATTCATGATTCATGATTCAATTCATGATTCTTGATTCATTATTTAATTCATGATTCGATTCATGATTTATGATTCAATTCATGATTTATGATTCATGATTCATTTCATGATTCATGATTCGATTCATGATTCATGATTCATAATTCATGAATCAAATCATGATTCATGATTTGATTCATGATTCATGATTCAATTCATGATTCATGATTTATGATTCAATTCATGATTCATGATTCATGATTTGATTCATGATTCATGATTCGATTCATGATTCATGATTCATAATTCATGATTCAAATCATGATTCATGATTTGATTAATGATTCATGATTCAATTCATGATTCATGATTTATGATTCAATTCATGATTCATGATTCATGATTCATGATTTGATTCATGATTCATGATTCGATTTTTGATTCATGATTTATGATTCAAATCATGATTCAATTCATGATTCATGATTCAATTCATGATTCGAGATTCATAATTCGATTCATGATTCAATTCATGATTCATGATTCATGATTCATGATTCGATTCATGGTTCATGATTCATGATTCATGATTCAAATAATGATTCAATTCATGATTCATGATTCAATTCATGATTTATGATTCAATTCATGATTCATGATTTGATTCATGATTAATGATTTATGATTCGTTTCATGATTCATGATTCGATTCATGGTTCATGATTCATGATTCATGATTCAAATAATGATTCAATTCATGATTCATGATTCAATTCATGATTTATGATTCAATTCATGATTCATGATTCGATTCATGATTAATGATTTATGATTCGTTTCATGATTCATGATTCATTTCATGATTCGTGTTTCGATTCATAATTCATGATTCAATTCATGATTCATGATTCAATTCATGATTCATGATTCGATTCATGATTCATGATTCATGATTCATGATTCGATTCATGATTCTTAATTCATTTCATGATTTATGATTCATGATTCAATTCATGATTCATGTTTCATGATTCAATTCATGATTAATGATTCAATTCATGATTCATGATTCGATTCATGATTCATGATTCAATTCATGATACATGAATCGATTCATGATTTAATTCATGATTCATGATTGATGATTCGATTTATGATTCATGATTCATGATTCATGATTCATGATTCAAATCATGATTCAAATCATATTTCAAATCATGATTCATGATTCAATTCATGATTTATGATTCAATTCATGATTCATGATTCAATTCATGATTCATGATTCGATTCATGATTAATGATTTATGATTCGTTTCATGATTCATGATTCATTTCATGATTCGTGTTTAGATTCATAATTCATGATTCAATTCATGATTCATGATTCAATTCATGATTCATGATTCGATTCATGATTCATGATTTGATTCATGATTCATGATTCATGATTCAATTCATGATTCATGATTCGATTTATGATTCATGATTCAATTCATGATTCATGATTTATGATTCAATTCAAGATTCAATTCATGATTCATGATTCAATTCATGATTCGAGATTCATGATTCGATTCATGATTCAATTCATGATACATGATTCGATTCATGATTTAATTCATGATTCATGATTGATGATTCGATTCATGATTCATGATTCATGATTCAAATCATGATTCAAATCATTATTCATGATTCAATTCATGATTTATGATTCAATTCATGATTCATGATTCAATTCATGATTCATGATTCGATTCATGATTAATGATTTATGATTCGTTTCATGATTCATGATTCATTTCATGATTCGTGTTTCGATTCATAATTCATGATTCAATTCATGATTCATGATTCAATTCTTGAATTATGATTCAATTCATTATTCATGATTCATGATTCATGATTCGATTCATGATTCTTGATTCATTTCATGATTCATGATTCATGATTCAATTCATGATTCATGTTTCGATTCATGATTCATGATTCGATTAATGATTCATGATTCATAATTCATGATTCAATTCATGATTCATGATTCATGATTCATGATTCAGTTCATGATTCATGATTCAATTCATGATTCATGATTCATGATTCATGATTCATGATTCGATTCATGATTCATGATTCAATTCATGATTCTTGATTCATTATTTAATTCATGATTCGATTCATGATTTATGATTCAATTCATGATTTATGATTCATGATTCATTTCATGATTCATGATTCGATTCATGATTCATGATTCATAATTCATGATTCAATTCATGATTCATGATTCGATTCATGATTCATGATTCAATTCATGATTCATGATTTATGATTCAATTCATGATTCATGATTCATGATTCATGATTCGATTCATGATTCATGATTTGATTTATGATTCATGATTTATGATCAAATCATGATTCAATTCATGATTCATGATTCAATTCATGATTCGAGATTCATAATTCGATTCATGATTCAATTCATGATTCATGATTCATGATTCATGATTCATGATTCAAATCATGATTCAATTCATGATTAATGATTCAATTCATGATTTATGATTCAATTCATGATTCATGATTCGATTCATGATTAATGATTTATGATTCGTTTCATGATTCATGATTCATTTCATGATTCGTGTTTCGATTCATAATTCATGATTCAATTCATGATTCATGATTCAATTCATGATTCATGATTCGAATTATGATTCATGATTCATGATTCATGATTCGATTCATGATTCTTGATTCATTTCATGATTTATGATTCATGATTCAATTCATGATTCATGTTTCATGATTCAATTCATGATTAATGATTCAATTCATTAATCATGATTCGATTCATGATTCATGACTCAATTCATGATTCATGATTCAATTTATGATTCATGATTCAATTCATGATTCATGATTTATGATTCAATTCAAGATTCAATTCATGATTTATGATTCAATTCATGATTCGAGATTCATGAATCGATTCATGATTCATGATTCAATTCATGATACATGAATCGATTCATGATTTAATTCATGATTCATGATTGATGATTCAATTCATGATTCATGATTCATGATTCATGATTCATGATTCAAATCATGATTCAAATCATGATTCATGATTCAATTCTTGATTTATGATTCAATTCATGATTCATGATTCAATTCATGATTCATGATTCGATTCATGATTAATGATTTATGATTCGTTTCATGATTCATGATTCATTTCATGATTCGTGTTTCGATTCATAATTCATGATTCAATTCATGATTCATGATTCAATTCATGATTCATGATTCAATTCATTATTCATGATTCATGATTCATGATTCGATTCATGATTCTTGATTCATTTCATGATTCATGATTCATGATTCAATTCATGATTCATGTTTCGATTCATGATTCATGATTCGATTAATGATTCATGATTCATAATTCATGATTCAATTCATGATTCATGATTCATGATTCAGTTCATGATTCATGATTCAATTCATGATTCATGATTCATGATTCATGATTCATGATTTATGATTCAATTCATGATTCATGATTCAATTCATGATTTATGATTTATGATTCAATTTATGATTCAATTCATGATTCATGATTCATGATTCATGATTCGATTCATGATTCATGATTCAATTCATGATTCTTGATTCATTATTTAATTCATGATTCGATTCATGATTTATGATTCAATTCATGATTTATGATTCATGATTCATTTCATGATTCATGATTCGATTCATGATTCATGATTCATAATTCATGATTCAAATCATGATTCATGATTTGATTCATGATTCATGATTCAATTCATGATTCATGATTTATGATTCAATTCATGATTCATGATTCATGATTTGATTCATGATTCATGATTCGATTTTTGATTCATGATTTATGATTCAAATCATGATTCAATTCATGATTCATGATTCAATTCATGATTCGAGATTCATAATTCAATTCATGATTCAATTCATGATTCATGATTCATGATTCATGATTCATGATTCATGATTCGATTCATGGTTCTTGATTCATGATTCATGATTCAAATAATGATTTAATTCATGATTCATGATTCAATTCATGATTTATGATTCAATTCATGATTCATGATTCGATTCATGATTAATGATTTATGATTCGTTTCATGATTCATGATTCATTTCATGATTCGTGTTTCGATTCATAATTCATGATTCAATTCATGATTCATGATTCAATTCATGATTCATGATTCGATTCATGATTCATGATTCATGATTCATGATTCGATTCATGATTCTTGATTCATTTCATGATTTATGATTCATGATTCAATTCATGATTCATGTTTCATGATTCAATTCATGATTAATGATTCAATTCATGATTCATGATTCGATTCATGATTCAATTCATGATTCATGATTCGATTCATGATTCATGATTCATGATTCAATTTATGATTCATGATTCAATTCATGATTCATGATTTATGATTCAATTCAAGATTCAATTCATGATTCATGATTCAATTCATGATTTGAGATTCATGAATCGATTCATGATTCATGATTCAATTCATGATACATGAATCGATTCATGATTTAATTCATGATTCATGATTGATGATTCAATTCATGATACATGAATCGATTCATGATTCAATTCATGATTCATGATTCATGATTCATGATTCAAATCATGATTCAAATCATATTTCAAATCATGAGTCATGATTCAATTCATGATTTATGATTCAATTCATGATTCATGATTCAATTCATGATTCATGATTCGATTCATGATTAATGATTTATGATTCGTTTCATGATTCATGATTCATTTCATGATTCGTGTTTAGATTCATAATTCATGATTCAATTGATGATTCATGATTCAATTCATGATTCATGATTCGATTCATGATTCATGATTTGATTCATGATTCATGATTCATGATTCAATTCATGATTCATGATTCGATTTATGATTCATGATTCAATTCATGATTCATGATTTATGATTCAATTCAAGATTCAATTCATGATTCATGATTCAATTCATGATTCGAGATTCATGATTCGATTCATGATTCATGATTCAATTCATGATACATGATTCGATTCATGATTTAATTCATGATTCATGATTGATGATTCGATTCATGATTCATGATTCATGATTCAAATCATGATTCAAATCATGATTCATGATTCAATTCATGATTTATGATTCGATTCATGATTCAATTCATGATTTATGATTCAATTCATGATTTCTGATTCATGATTCATTTCATGATTCATGATTCGATTCATGATTCATGATTCATAATTCATGATTCAAATCATGATTCATGATTTGATTCATGATTCATGATTCAATTCATGATTCATGATTTATGATTCAATTCATGATTCATGATTCATGATTCATGATTTGATTCATGATTCATGATTCGATTTTTGATTCATGATTTATGATTCAAATCATGATTCAATTCATGATTCATGATTCAATTCATGATTCGAGATTCATAATTCGATTCATGATTCAATTCATGATTCATGATTCATGATTCATGATTCATTTCATGATTCGTGTTTCGATTCATAATTCATGATTCAATTCATGATTCATGATTCAATTCATGATTCAAGATTCGATTCATGATTCATGATTCATGATTCATGATTCGATTCATGATTCTTGATTCATTTCATGATTTATGATTCATGATTCAATTCATGATTCATGTTTCATGATTCAATTCATGATTAATGATTCAATTCATGATTCATGATTCGATTCATGATTCATGATTCAATTCATGATTCATGATTCGATTCATGATTCATGATTCAATTTATGATTCATGATTCAATTCATGATTCATGATTTATGATTCAATTCAAGATTCAATTCATGATTCATGATTCAATTCATGATTTGAGATTCATGAATCGATTCATGATTCATGATTCAATTCATGATACATGAATCGATTCATGATTTAATTCATGATTCATGATTGATGATTCAATTCATGATACATGAATCGATTCATGATTTAATTCATGATTCATGATTGATGATTCAATTCATGATTCATGATTCATGATTCATGATTCATGATTCAAATCATGATTCAAATCATATTTCAAATCATGAGTCATGATTCAATTCATGATTTATGATTCAATTCATGATTCATGATTCAATTCATGATTCATGATTCGATTCATGATTAATGATTTATGATTCGTTTCATGATTCATGATTCATTTCATGATTCGTGTTTAGATTCATAATTCATGATTCAATTGATGATTCATGATTCAATTCATGATTCATGATTCGATTCATGATTCATGATTTGATTCATGATTCATGATTCATGATTCAATTCATGATTCATGATTCGATTTATGATTCATGATTCAATTCATGATTCATGATTTATGATTCAATTCAAGATTCAATTCATGATTCATGATTCAATTCATGATTCGAGATTCATGATTCGGTTCATGATTCATGATTCAATTCATGATACATGATTCGATTCATGATTTAATTCATGATTCATGATTGATGATTCGATTCATGATTCTTGATTCATGATTCAAATCATGATTCAAATCATGATTCATGATTCAATTCATGATTTATGATTCGATTCATGATTCATGATTCAATTCATGATTCATGATTCGATTCATGATTAATGATTTATGATTCGTTTCATGATTCATGATTCATTTCATGATTCGTGTTTCGATTCATAATTCATGATTCAATTCATGATTCATGATTCAATTCATGATTCATGGTTCAATTCAATATTCATGATTCATGATTCATGATTCGATTCATGATTCTTGATTCATTTCATGATTCATGATTCATGATTCAATTCATGATTCATGTTTCGATTCATGATTCATGATTCGATTAATGATTCATGATTCATAATTAATGATTCAATTCATGATTCATGATTCATGATTCATGATTCAGTTCATGATTCATGATTCAATTCATGATTCATGATTCATGATTCATGATTCATGATTCGATTCATGATTCATGATTCAATTCATGATTCTTGATTCATTATTTAATTCATGATTCGATTCATGATTTATGATTCAATTCATGATTTATGATTCATGATTCATTTCATGATTCATGATTCGATTCATGATTCATGATTCATAATTCATGATTCAATTCATGATTCATGATTCGATTCATGATTCATGATTCAATTCATGATTCATGATTTATGATTCAATTCATGATTCATGATTCATGATTCGATTCATGATTCATGATTCGATTTATGATTCATGATTTATGATTCAAATCATGATTCAATTCATGATTCATGATTCAATTCATGATTCGAGATTCATAATTCGATTCATGATTCAATTCATGATTCATGATTCATGATTCATGATTCATGATTCGATTCATGATTCATGATTCATGATTCATGATTCAAATCATGATTCAATTCATGATTAATGATTCAATTCATGATTTATGATTCAATTCATGATTCATGATTCGATTCATGATTAATGATTTATGATTCGTTTCATGATTCATGATTCATTTCATGATTCGTGTTTCGATTCATAATTCATGATTCAATTCATGATTCATGATTCAATTCATGATTCATGATTCGATTCATGATTCATGATTCATGATTCATGATTCGATTCATGATTCTTGATTTATTTCATGATTTATGATTCATGATTCAATTCATGATTCATGTTTCATGATTCAATTCATGATTAATGATTCAATTCATTAATCATGATTCGATTCATGATTCATGATTCAATTCATGATTCATGATTCGATTCATGATTCATGATTCATGATTCATGATTCGATTCATGATTCATGATTCATGATTCAATTCATGATTCATGATTCAATTTATGATTCATGATTCAATTCATGATTCATGATTTATGATTCAATTCAAGATTCAATTCATGATTTATGATTCAATTCATGATTCGAGATTCATAATTCGATTCATGATTCAATTCATGATTCATGATTCATGATTCATGATTCATGATTCGATTCATGATTCATGATTCATGATTCAAATCATGATTCAATTCATGATTAATGATTCAATTCATGATTTATGATTCAATTCATGATTCATGATTCGATTCATGATTAATGATTTATGATTCGTTTCATGATTCATGATTCATTTCATGATTCGTGTTTCGATTCATAATTTATGATTCAATTCATGATTCATGATTCAATTCATGATTCATGATTCGATTCATGATTCATGATTCATGATTCATGATTCGATTCATAATTCTTGATTTATTTCATGATTTATGATTCATGATTCAATTCATGATTCATGTTTCATGATTCAATTCATGATTAATGATTCAATTCATTAATCATGATTCGATTCATGATTCATGATTCAATTCATGATTCATGATTCGATTCATGATTCATGATTCATGATTCGATTCATGATTCATGATTCATGATTCAATTCATGATTCATGATTCAATATATGATTCATGATTCAATTCATGATTCATGATTTATGATTCAATTCAAGATTCAATTCATGATTTATGATTCGATTCATGATTCATGATTCAATTCATCATACATGAATCGATTCATGATTTAATTCATGATTCATGATTGATGATTCGATTCATGATTCATGATTCATGATTCATGATTCAAATCATGATTCAAATCATGATTCAAATCATGATTCATGATTCAATTCATGATTTATGATTCAATTCATGATTCATGATTCAATTCATGATTCATGATTCGATTCATGATTAATGATTTATGATTCGTTTCATGATTCATGATTCATTTCATGATTCGTGTTTAGATTCATAATTCATGATTCAATTCATGATTCATGATTCAATTCATGATTCATGATTCGATTCATTATTCATGATTCATTTCATGATTCATGATTCATGATTCATGTTTCGATTCATGATTCATGATTCGATTCATGATTCATGATTCATAATTCATGATTCAATTCATGATTCATGATTCATGATTCATGATTCAGTTCATGATTCATGATTCAATTCATGATTCATAATTCGATTCATGATTCATGATTCATGATTAATGATTCGATTCATGATTCATGATTTATGATTCAATTCATGATTCATGATTCATGATTCATGATTCAGTTCATGATTCATGATTCAATTCATGATTCATGATTCATGATTCATGATTCGATTCATGATTCATGATTCAATTCATGATTCTTGATTCATTATTTAATTCATGATTCGATTCATGATTTATGATTCAATTCATGATTTATGATTCATGATTCATTTCATGGTTCATGATTCGATTCATGATTCATGATTCATAATTCATGATTCAATTCATGATTCATGATTTGATTCATGATTCATGATTCAATTCATGATTCATGATTTATGATTCAATTCATGATTCATGATTCATGATTCATGATTCGATTTATGATTCATGATTCGATTTATGATTCATGATTTATGATTCAAATCATGATTCAATTCATGATTCATGATTCAATTCATGATTCGAGATTCATAATTTGATTCATGATTCAATTCATGATTCATGATTCATGATTCATGATTCGATTCATGATTCATGATTCATGATTCATGATTCATGATTCAAATCATGATTCAATTCATGATTCATGATTCAATTCATGATTCATAATTCGATTCATGATTCATGATTCATGATTAATGATTCGATTCATGATTCATGATTTATGATTCAATTCATGATTCATGATTCATGATTCATGATTCAGTTCATGATTCATGATTCAATTCATGATTCATGATTCATGATTCATGATTCGATTCATGATTCATGATTCAATTCATGATTCTTGATTCATTATTTAATTCATGATTTGATTCATGATTCATGATTCAATTCATGATTCATGATTTATGATTCAATTCATGATTCATGATTCATGATTCATGATTCGATTTATGATTCATGATTCGATTTATGATTCATGATTTATGATTCAAATCATGATTCAATTCATGATTCATGATTCAATTCATGATTCGAGATTCATAATTTGATTCATGATTCAATTCATGATTCATGATTCATGATTCATGATTCGATTCATGATTCATGATTCATGATTCATGATTCATGATTCAAATCATGATTCAATTCATGATTCATGATTTAATTCATGATTTATGATTCAATTCATGATTCATGATTCGATTCATGATTAATGATTTATGATTCGTTTCATGATTCATGATTCATTTCATGATTCGTGTTTCGATTCATAATTCATGATTCAATTCATGATTCATGATTCAATTCATGATTCATGATTCGATTCATGATTCATGATTCATGATTCATGATTCGATTCATGATTCTTGATTCATTTCATGATTTATGATTCATGATTCAATTCATGATTCATGTTTCATGATTCAATTCATGATTAATGATTCAATTCATTATTCATGATTCGATTCATGATTCATGATTCAATTCATGATTCATGATTCGATTCATGATTCATGATTCATGATTCATGATTCGATTCATGATTCATGATTCATGATTCAATTCATGATTCATGATTCAATTTATGATTCATGATTCAATTCATGATTCATGATTTATGATTCAATTCAAGATTCAATTCATGATTCATGATTCAATTCATGATTCGAGATTCATGAATCGATTCATGATTCATGATTCAATTCATGATACATGAATCGATTCATGATTTAATTCATGATTCATGATTGATGATTCGATTCATGATTCATGATTCATGATTCAAATCATGATTCAAATCATGATTCATGATTCAATTCATAATTTATGATTCAATTCATGATTCATGATTCAATTCATGATTCATGATTCGATTCATGATTAATGATTTATGATACGTTTCATGATTCATGATTCATTTCATGATTCGTGTTTAGATTCATAATTCATGATTCAATTCATGATTCATGATTCAATTCATGATTCATTATTCGATTCATTATTCATGATTCATTTCATGATTCATGATTCATGACTCATGTTTCGATTCATGATTCATGATTCGATTCATGATTCATGATTCATAATTCATGATTCAATTCATGATTCATGATTCATGATTCAGTTCATGATTCATGATTCAATTCATGATTCATGATTCGATTCATAATTCATGATTCATGATTCGATTCATGATTCATGATTTATGATTCAATTCATGATTCATGATTCAATTCATGATTTATGATTCAATTTATGATTCAAATAATGATTCATGATTCATGATTCATGATTCATGATTCGATTCATGATTCATGATTCAATTCATGATACATGATTCATGATTCATGATTCGATTCATGATTCATGATTAAATTTATGATTCATGATTTGATTAATGATTCATGATTCAATTCATGAATCATGATTCATAATTCGATTCATGATTCATGATTCAAGATTCATGATTCATGATTCAAATCATGATTCAAATCATGATTCATGATTCGATTCATGATTAATGATTTATGATTCGTTTCATGATTCATGATTCATTTCATGATTCGTGTTTCGATTCATAATTCATGATTCAATTCATGATTCATGATTCAATTTATGATTCATGATTTGATTCATTATTCATGATTCAAGATTCATGATTCGAATTATGATTCTTGATTCATTTCATGATTCATGAGTCATGATTCAATTCATGATTCATGTTTCGATTCATGATTCATGATTCGATTCATGATTCATGATTCATAATTCATGATTCAATTCATGATTCATGATTCATGATTCATGATTCAGTTCATGATTCATGATTCAATTCATGATTCATGATTCGATTCATGATTCATGATTCATGATTCATGATTCGATTCATGATTCATGATTCGATTCATGATTCATGATTTATGATTCAATTCATGATTTATGATTCGATTCATGATTCATGATTCAATTCATGATTTATGATTTATGAATCAATTTATGATTCAATTCATGATTCATGATTCATGATTCGATTCATGATTCATGATTCAATTCATGATTCATGATTCATTATTTAATTCATGATTTGATTCATGATTTATGATTCAATTCATGATTTATGATTCATGATTCATTTCATGATTCATGATTCGATTCATGATTCATGATTCATAATTCATGATTCAATTCATGATTCATGATTCGATTCATGATTCATGATTCAATTCATGATTCATGATTCATGATTCGATTCATGATTCATGATTCGATTTATGATTCATGATTCAATTCATGATTCATGATTTATGATTTAATTCATGATTTAATTTAATGTTTCATGATTCAATTCATGATTCGAGATTCATGATTCATGATTCGATTCATGATTCAATTCATGATTCATGATTCATGATTCATGATTCAATTCATGATTCATGATTCATGTTTCGATTCATGATTCATGATTCGATTCATGATTCATGATTCATGATTCGATTCATGATTCGAGATTCATGATTCGAATTATGATTCATGATTCAATTCATGATTCATGATTCGATTCATGATTCAATTCATGATTCATGATTCATGATTCATGATTCAATTTCTGATTCATGATTCATGATTCGATTCATGATTCATGATTCATGATTCATGATTAATGATTCATGATTCAAATCAATATTCAATTCATGATTCATGATTCGATTCATTATTCATGATTCATGATTCATGTTTCGATTCATGATTCTTGATTCATTTCATGATTCATGATTCATGATTCGATTCATGATTCATGATTCGATTCATGATTCAATTCATGATTCATGATTCAATTCATGATTCATGATTCAATTCATGATTCATGATTTGATTCATGATTCATGATTCATGTTTCATTATTCAATTCATGATTCATGATTCATGATTTAATTCATGATTTATGATTCAATTCATGATTCATGATTCATTATTTAATTCATGATTCGATTCATGATTCGATTCATGATTCATGATTCAATTCATGATTCATGATTCATTATTTAATTCATGATTCGATTCATGATTCATGATTCAATTCATGATTCGAGATTCATGATTCGATTCATGATTCATGATTCAATTCATGATTCATGATTCAATTCATGATTCATGATTCAATTCATGATTCATGATTCAACTCATGATTCATGATTCAATTCATGATTCATTTCATGAATTATGATTCGATTCATGATTCATGATTCGATTCATAATTCATGATTCAATTCATGATTCATGATTCGATTCATGATTCATGATTCATAATTCATGATTCAATTCATGATTCATGTTTCATGATTCAATTTATGATTTATGATTCAATTCATGATTCATGATGCGATTCATGATTCATGATTCATGATTCATGATTCATGATTCGATTCATGATTCATGATTCATGATACAATTCATGATTCATGATTCGATTCATGATTCATGATTCATGATTCAATTCATGATTCATGATTCGATTCATAATTCATGATTCATGATTCGATTCATGATTCATAATTCATGATTCAATTCATGATTCATGATTCGATTTATGATTCATGATTCAATTCATTATTCATGATTTATGATTCAATTCATGATTCAATTCATGATTCATGATTCAATTCATGATTCGAAATTCATGATTCAATTCATGATTCATGATTCAATTCATGATTCGAGATTCATGATTTAATTCATGATTCAATTCATGATTCATGATTCAATTCATGATTCGAGATTTATGATTCGATTCATGATTCATGATTCATGATTTGATTCATGATTTAATTCATGATTCATGATTCATGATTCATGATTCAATTCATGATTCATGATTCAATTCATGATTCATGCTTCGATTCATGATTCATGATTCAATTCATGATTCATGATTCATGATTCAATTCATGATTCATGATTCGATTTATGATTCATGATTCAATTCATGCTTCGAGATTCATGATTCGATTCATGATTCATGATTCAATTCATGATTCATGATTCGAATCATGATTCAATTCATGATTCATGATTCATGATTCATGATTCAATTTATGATTCATGATTCATGATTCATGATTCAAATCATGATTCAATTCATGATTTATGATTCAATTCATGATTCATGATTCGATTCATGATTAATGATTTATGATTCGTTTCATGATTCATGATTCATTTCATGATTTCTGTTTCGATTCATAATTCATGATTCATGATTCAATTCATGATTCATGATTCGATTCATTATTCATGATTCATGATTCATGATTCGATTCATGATTCTAGATTCATTTCATGATTCATGTTTCGATTCATGTATCATGATTCGATTCATGATTCATGATTCGATTGATGATTTGATTCATGATTCATGATTCAATTAATGATTCATGATTCAATTCATGATTCATTATTCGATTCATGATTCATGAATCATGATTCATTATTCAATTCATGATTCATGATTCATGATTTAATTCATGATTTATGATTTATGATTCAATTTATGATTCAATTCATGATTCATGATTCGATTCATGATTCATGATTCATGATTCGATTCATGATTCATGATTCATTATTTAATTCATAATTCGATTCATGATTCATGATTAAATTCATGATTCATGATTCATGATTCAATTCATGATTCATGATTCGATTTATGATTCATGATTCATGATTCAATTCATGATTCATGATTCGATTCATGATTCATGATTCAATTCATGATTCATGATTTATGATTCAACTCATGATTCAATTCATGATTCATGATTCATGATTCGATTCATGATTCATGATACAATTCATGATTCATGATTTGATTCATGATTCATGATTCAAGATTTATGATTCATGATTCGATTCATGATTCATGATTCATTTCATGATTCATGATTTATGATTCAATTCATGATTCAATTCATGATTCATGATTTATGATTCAATTCATGATTCAATTCATGATTCATGATTCATGATTCATGATTCAATTCACTATTCATGATTCATGATTCATGATTCATGATTCAATTCACTATTCATGATTCAATTCATGATTTAATGCATGATTCATTTCATGATTCATTTCATGAATTATGATTCAATTCATGATTCATGATTCATGATTCAATTCATGATTCATGATGCAATTCATGAATCATGATTCAATTCATGATTCATGATTCGATTCATGATTAATGATTTATGATTCGTTTCATGATTCATGATTCATTTCATGATTCGTGTTTAGATTCATAATTCATGATTCAATTCATGATTCATGATTCAATTCATGATTCGATTCATTATTCATGATTCATTTCATGATTCATGATTCATGATTCATGTTTCGATTCATGATTCATGATTCGATTCATGATTCATGATTCATAATTCATGATTCAATTCATGATTCATGATTCATGATTCATGATTCAGTTCATGATTCATGATTCAATTCATGATTCATGATTCGATTCATTATTCATGATTCATGATTCATGATTCATGATTCGATTCATGATTCATGATTTATGATTCAATTCATGATTCATGATTCAATTCATGATTTATGATTTATGATTCAATTTATGATTCAAATAATGATTCATGATTCATGATTCATGATTCATGATTCGATTCATGATTCATGATTCAATTCATGATTCAATTCATGATTCATGATTCATGATTCATGATTCGATTCATGATTCATGATTAAATTTATGATTCATGATTTGATTAATGATTCATGATTTAATTCATGAATCATGATTCATAATTCGATTCATGATTCATGATTCATGATTCATGATTCATGATTCAAATCATGATTCAAATCATGATTCATGATTCGATTCATGATTAATAATTTATGATTCGTTTCATGATTCATGATTCATTTCATGATTCGTGTTTCGATTCATAATTCATGATTCAATTCAAGATTCATGATTCAATTCATGATTCATGATTCGATTCATTATTCATGATTCAAGATTCATGATTCGAATTATGATTCTTGATTCATTTCATGATTCATGATTCATGATTCAATTCATGATTCATGTTTCGATTCATGATTCATGATTCGATTCATGATTCATGATTCATAATTCATGATTCAATTCATGATTCATGATTCATGATTCATGATTCATGATTCAGTTCATGATTCATGATTCAATTCATGATTCATGATTCGATTCATGATTCATGATTCATGATTCATGATTCGATTCATGATTCATGATTCGATTCATGATTCATGATTTATGATTCAATTTATGATTTATGATTTATGAATCAATTTATGATTCAATTCATGATTCATGATTCGATTCATGATTCATGATTCAATTCATGATTTATGATTTATGAATCAATTTATGATTCAATTCATGATTCATGATTCGATTCATGATTCATGATTCATAATTCATGATTCAATTCATGATTCATGATTCGATTCATAATTCATGATTCAATTCATGATTCATGATTTATGATTCAATTCATGATTCAATTCATGATTCATGATTCATGATTCGATTTATGATTCATGATTCAATTCATGATTCATGATTTATGATTTAATTCATGATTTAATTAAATGTTTCATGATTCAATTCATGATTCAATTCATGATTCGAGATTCATGATTCATGATTCGATTCATGATTCAATTCATGATTCATGATTCATGCTGCGATTCATGATTCATGATTCATGATTCGATTCATGATTCATGATTCATGATTCGATTCATGATTCGAGATTCATGATTCGAATTATGATTCATGATTCAATTCATGATTCATGATTCGATTCATGATTCAATTCATGATTCATGATTCATGATTCAATTTATGATTCATGATTCATGATTCGATTCATGATTCATAATTCATGATTAATGATTCATAATTCAAAAAATTATTCAATTCATGATTCATGATTCAATTCATGATTTATGATTTAATTCATGATTCATGATTCGATTCATGATTAATGATTTATGATTCGTTTCATGATTCATGATTCATTTCATGATTCGTGTTTCGATTCAAAATTCATGATTCATGATTCAATTCATGATTCATGATTCGATTCATTATTCATGATTCGATTCATGATTTGATTCATGATTCATGATTCAATTCATGATTCATGATTCAATTCATGATTCATGATTTGATTCATGATTCATGATTCATGATTCATTATTCAATTCATGATTCATGATTTATGATTTAATTCATGATTTATGATTCAATTCATGATTCATAATTCATTATTTAATTCATGATTCGATTCATGATACGATTCATGATTCATGATTCAATTCATGATTCATGATTCATTATTTAATTCATGATTCGATTCATGATTCATGATTCAATTCATGATTCGAGATTCATGATTCGATTCATGATTCATGATTCAATTCATGATTCATGATTCAATTCATGATTCATGATTCAATTCATGATTCATGATTCAATTCATGATTCATGATTCGATTCATGATTCATGATTCGATTCATAATTCATGATTCGATTAATGATTCATGATTCGATTCATGATTCATGATTCGATTCATAATTCATGATTCGATTAATGATTCATGATTCGATTCATGATTCATGATTCATAATTCATGATTCAATTCATGATTCATGTTTCATGATTCAATTTATGATTCATGATTCAATTCATGATTCATGATGCGATTCATGATTCATGATTCATGATTCATGATTCATGATTCGATTCATGATTCATGATTCATGATTCAATTCATGATTCATGATTCGATTCATAATTCATGATTCATGATTCGATTCATGATTCATGATTCATGATTCAATTCATGATTCATGATTCGATTTATGATTCATGATTCAATTCATGATTCATGATTTATGATTCAATTCATGATTCAATTCATGATTCATGATTCAATTCATGATTCGAGATTCATGATTCGATTCATGATTCATGATTCATTTCATGATACATGATTCGATTCATGATTTAATTCATGATTCAATTCATGATTCATGATTCATGACTTGATTCATGATTCATGATTCATGATTCATGATTCAGTTCATGATTCATGATTCAATTCATGATTCATGATTCGATTCATTATTCATGATTCATGATTCATGATTCGATTCATGATTCATGATTTATGATTCAATTCATGATTCATGATTCAATTCATGATTTATGATTTATGATTCAATTTATGATTCAAATAATGATTCATGATTCATGATTCATGATTCATGATTCGATTCATGATTCATGATTCAATTCATGATACATGATTCGATTCATAATTTAATTCATGATTCAATTCATGATTCATGATTCATGACTTGATTCATGATTCATGATTCATGATTCATGATTCAGTTCATGATTCATGATTCAATTCATGATTCATGATTCGATTCATTATTCATGATTCATGATTCATGATTCGATTCATGATTCATGATTTATGATTCGTTTCATGATTCATGATTCATTTCATGATTCGTGTTTCGATTCATAATTCATGATTCAATTCAAGATTCATGATTCAATTCATGATTCATGATTCGATTCATTATTCATGATTCAAGATTCATGATTCGAATTATGATTCTTGATTCATTTCATGATTCATGATTCATGATTCAATTCATGATTTATGTTTCGATTCATGATTCATGATTCGATTCATGATTCATGATTCATAATTCATGATTCAATTCATGATTCATGATTCATGATTCATGATTCATGATTCAGTTCATGATTCATTATTCAATTCATGATTCATTATTCGATTCATGATTCATGATTCATGATTCATGATTCGATTCATGATTCATGATTCGATTCATGATTCATGATTTATGATGCAATTCATGATTTATGATTTATGAATCAATTTATGATTCAATTCATGATTCATGATTCGATTCATGATTCATGATTCAATTCATGATTTATGATTTATGAATCAATTTATGATTCAATTCATGATTCATGATTCGATTCATGATTCATGATTCAATTCATGATTCATGATTCATAATTCATGATTCAATTCATGATTCATGATTCGATTCATGATTCATGATTCAATTCATGATTCATGATTTATGATTCAATTCATGATTCAATTCATGATTCATGATTCATGATTCGATTCATGATTCATGATTCGATTTATGATTCATGATTCAATTCATGATTCATGATTTATGATTTAATTCATGATTTAATTTAATGTTTCATGATTCAATTCATGATTCAATTCATGATTCGAGATTCATGATTCATGATTCGATTCATGATTCAATTCATGATTCATGATTCATGCTTCGATTCATGATTCATGATTCATGATTCGATTCATGATTCATGATTCATGATTCGATTCATGATTCGAGATTCATGATTCGAATTATGATTCATGATTCAATTCATGATTCATGATTCGATTCATGATTCAATTCATGATTCATGATTCATGATTCATGATTCAATTTATGATTCATGATTCATGATTCGATTCATGATTCATGATTCATGATTAATGATTCATGATTCAAAAAATTATTCAATTCATGATTCATGACTCAATTCATGATTTATGATTTAATTCATGATTCATGATTCGATTCATGATTAATGATTTATGATTCGTTTCATGATTCATGATTCATTTCATGATTCGTGTTTCGATTCAAAATTCATGATTCATTATTCAATTCATGATTCATGATTCGATTCATTATTCATGATTCGATTCATGATTTGATTCATGATTCATGATTCAATTCATGATTCATGATTCAATTCATGATTCATGATTTGATTCATGATTCATGATTCATGATTCATTATTCAATTCATGATTCATGATTTATGATTTAATTCATGATTTATGATTCAATTCATGATTCGATTCATGATTCGATTCATGATTCATGATTCAATTCATGATTCATGATTCATTATTTAATTCATGATTCGATTCATGATTCATGATTCAATTCATGATTCGAGATTCATGATTCGATTCATGATTCATGATTCAATTCATGATTCATGATTCAATTCATGATTCATGATTCAATTCATGATTCATTTCATGAATTATGATTCGATTCATGATTCATGATTCGATTCATAATTCATGATTCGATTAATGATTCATGATTCGATTTATGATTCATGATTCGATTCATGATTCATGATTCGATTCATAATTCATGATTCGATTAATGATTCATGATTCGATTCATGATTCATGATTCATAATTCATGATTCAATTCATGATTCATGTTTCATGATTCAATTTATGATTCATGATTCAATTCATGATTCATGATGCGATTCATGATTCATGATTCATGATTCGATTCATGATTCATGATTCATGATTCAATTCATGATTCATGATTCGATTCATAATTCATGATTCATGATTTGATTCATGATTTATGATTCAATTCATGATTCATGATTCGATTTATGATTCATGATTCAATTCATGATTCATGATTTATGATTCAATTCATGATTCATGATTCGATTTATGATTCATGATTCAATTCATGATTCATGATTCAATTCATGATTCATGATGCGATTCATGATTCATGATTCATGATTCATGATTCGATTCATGATTCATGATTCATGATTCAATTCATGATTCATGATTCGATTTATGATTCATGATTCAATTCATGATTCATGATTTATGATTCAATTCATCATTCAATTCATGATTCATGATTCAATTCATGATTCGAGATTCATGATTCGATTCATGATTCATGATTCATTTCATGATACATGATTCGATTCATGATTTAATTCATGATACATGATTCGATTCATGATTCATGATTCATGACTTGATTCATGATTCATGATTCAATTTATGATTCATGATTTGATTCATGATTCATTATTCAATTCATGAATCATGATTTATGATTCGATTCATGATTCATGATTCATGATTCATGATTCATGATTCAAATCATGATTCAAATCATGATTCATGATTCAATTCATGATTTATGATTCAATTCATGATTCATGATTCAATTTATGATTCATGATTCGTTTCATGATTAATGATTTATGATTCGTTTCATGATTCATGATTCATTTCATGATTCGTGTTTCGATACATAATTCATGATTCAATTCATGATTCATGATTCAATTCATGATTCATGATTCGATTCATTATTCATGATTTGATTCATGATTCTTGATTCATTTCATGATTCATGATTCAATTCATGATTCATGTTTCGATTCATGATTCATGATTCGATTCATGATTCATGATTCATAATTCATGATTCAATTCGTGATTCATGATTCATGATTCAGTTCATGATTCATGATTCAATTCATGATTCATGATTCGATTCATGATTCATGATTCATGATTCGATTCATGATTCATAATTCATGATTCAATTCATGATTCATGATTCATGATTCAGTTCATGATTCATGATTCAATTCATGATTCATGATTCGATTCATGATTCATGATTCATGATTCATGATTCGATTCATGATTCATGATTCGATTCATGATTCATGATTTATGATTCAATTCATGATTTATGATTCGATTCATGATTCATGATTCAATTCATGATTTATGATTTATGAATCAATTTATGATTCAATTCATGATTCATGATTCATGATTCATGATTCATGTTTCGATTCATGATTCATGATTCAATTCATGATTCATGATTCATTATTTAATTCATGATTTTATTCCTGATTTATGATACAATTCATGATTTATGATTCATGATTCATTTCATGATTCGTGATTCGATTCATGATTCATGATTCATAATTCATGATTCAATTCATGATTCATAATTCGATTCATGATTCATGATTCAATTCATGATTCATGATTTATGATTCAATTCATGATTCATGATTCAATTCATGATTCGAGATTCATGATTCGATTCATGATTCATGATTCATGATTTGATTCATGATTTAATTCATGATTCATGATTCATGATTCATGATTCAATTCATGATTCATGATTCAATTCATGATTCATGATTCAATTCATGATTCATGATTCATGATTCAATTCATGATTTATGATTCGATTTATGATTCATGATTCATGATTCAATTCATGATTCATGATTCAATTCATGATTCATGATTCAATTCATGATTAATGATTCATGATTCAATTCATGCTTCGAGATTCATGATTCATGATTCGATTCATTATTCATGATTTGATTCATGATTCTTGATTCATTTCATGATTCATGATTCAATTCATGATTCATGTTTCGATTCATGATTCATGATTCGATTCATGATTCATGATTCATAATTCATGATTCAATTCATGATTCATGATTCATGATTCAGTTCATGATTCATGATTCAATTCATGATTCATGATTCGATTCATGATTCATGATTCATGATTCATGATTCGATTCATGATTCATAATTCATGATTCAATTCATGATTCATGATTCATGATTCAGTTCATGATTCATGATTCAATTCATGATTCATGATTCGATTCATGATTCATGATTCATGATTCGATTCATGATTCATGATTCGATTCATGATTCATGATTTATGATTCAATTCATGATTCATGATTCGATTCATGATTCATGATTCAATTCATGATTTATGATTTATGAATCAATTTATGATTCAATTCATGATTCATGATTCATGATTCATGATTCATGTTTCGATTCATGATTCATGATTCAATTCATGATTCATGATTCATTATTTAATTCATGATTTTATTCCGGATTTATGATACAATTCATGATTTATGATTCATGATTCATTTCATGATTCGTGATTCGATTCATGATTCATGATTCGATTCATGATTCATGATTCAATTCATGATTCATGATTCATGATTCATGATTCATGTTTCGATTCATGATTCATGATTCAATTCATGATTCATGATTCATTATTTAATTCATGATTTTATTCCGGATTTATGATACAATTCATGATTTATGATTCATGATTCATTTCATAATTCATGATTCAATTCATGATTCATAATTCGATTCATGATTCATGATTCAATTCATGATTCATGATTTATGATTCAATTCATGATTCATGATTCAATTCATGATTCGAGATTCATGATTCGATTCATGATTCATGATTCATGATTTGATTCATGATTTAATTCATGATTCATGATTCATGATTCATGATTCAATTCATGATTCATGATTCAATTCATGATTCATGATTCAATTCATGATTCATGATTCATGATTCAATTCATGATTCATGATTCGATTTATGATTCATGATTCAATTCATGCTTCGAGTTTCATGATTCGATTCATGATTCATGATTCAATTCATGATTCATGATTCGAATCATGATTCAATTCATGATTCATGATTCATGATTCAATTTATGATTCATGATTCATGATTTATGATTCAAATCATGATTTAATTCATGATTTATGATTCAATTCATGATTCATGATTCGATTCATGATTAATGATTTATGATTTGTTTCATGATTCATGATTCATTTCATGATTTGTGTTTCGATTCATAATTCATGATTCATGATTCAATTCATGATTCATGATTCGATTCATTATTCATGATTCATGATTCATGATTCGATTCATGATTCTTGATTCATTTCATGATTCATGTTTCGATTCATGTATCATGATTCGATTCATGATTCATGATTCGATTCATGATTTGATTCATGATTCATGATTCAATTTATGATTCATGATTCAATTCATGATTCATGATTCGATTCATGATTCATGATTCATGATTCATTATTCAATTCATGATTCATGATTCATGATTTAATTCATGATTTATGATTTATGATTCAATTTATGATTCAATTCATGATTCATGATTCGATTCATGATTCATGATTCATGATTCGATTCATGATTCATGATTCAATTCATAATTCATGATTCATTATTTAATTCATAATTCGATTCATGATTCATGATTCAATTCATGATTCATGATTCATGATTCAATTCATGATTCATGATTCGATTCATGATTCATGATTCATGATTCGATTCATGATTCATGATTCGATTCATGATTCATGATTCAATTCATGATTCATGATTTATGATTCAACTCATGATTCAATTCATGATTCATGATTCATGATTCATGATTCGATTCATGATTCATGATACAATTCATGATTCATGATTTTATTCATGATTCATGATTCATGATTCATGATTCGATTCATGATTCATGATTCAATTCATGATTCATGATTTATGATTCAATTCATGATTCATGATTTATGATTCAATTCATGATTCAATTCATGATTCATGATTCATGATTCATGATTCGATTCATGATTCATTATTCAATTCATGATTCATGATTTGATTCATGATTCATGATTTGATTCATGATTCATGATTCAATTCATGATTCATAATTTGATTCATGATTCAATTCATGATTCATGATTTATGATTCAATTCATGATTCAATTCATGATTCATGATTCATGATTCATCATTCGATTCATGATTCATGATTCAATTCATGATTCATCATTCGATTCATGATTCAATTCATGAATCATGATTCATGATTCATGATTCAATTCATGATTCATGATTCATGATTCAATTCATGATTCATTTCATGATTCATGATTCAATTCATGATTCATTTCATGATTCATGATTCAATTCATGATTCATGATTCATGATTCAATTCATGATTCATTTCATGATTCATGATTCAATTCTTGATTCAATTCATGATTCAATTCATGATTCAATTCATGATTTATGATTCATATCATGATTCATGATTCAATTCATGATTCATGATTCGATTCATGATTAATGATTTATTATTCGTTTCATGAATCATGATTTAATTCATGATTCATGATTCATGATTCGATTCATGGTTCATGATTCATGATTCATGATTCATGATTCAAATCATGATTCAATTCATGATTCATGATTCAATTCATGATTTATGATTCAATTCCTGATTCATGATTCAATTCATGATTCATGATTCAATTCATGATTTATGATTCATGATTCAATTCATGATTCATGATTTATGATTCAATTCATGATTCGAGATTCATGATTCGAATTATGATTCTTGATTTAATTCATGATTCATGATTCAATTCATGATTCGAGATTCATGATTCGAATTATGATTCTTGATTCAATTCATGATTCATGATTCATGATTCGATTCATGATTCAATTCATGATTCGAGATTCATGATTCATGATTCAATTCATGATTCATGATTCAATTCATGATTCATGATTCGATTCATGATTCATGATTCAATTCATGATTCATGATTTGATTCATGATTCATGATTCAATTCATGATTCATGATTCATGATTCGATTCATGATTCATGATTCAATTCATGATTCATGATTTGATTCATGATTCATGATTCATGATTCGATTCATGATTCATGATTCATGATTTGATTCATGATTCATGATTCAATTCATGATTCATGATTTATGATTCAATTCATGATTCAATTCATGATTCGAGATTCATGATTCATGATTCAATTTATGATTCATGATTCATGATTCATGATTCGATTCATGATTCATAATTCATAATTCATTATTCAATTTATGATTCATGATTCATGATTTAATTCATGATTCATGATTCAATTCATGATTCGTGATTCGATTCATGATTCATGATTCATGATTCATAATTCATGATTCGATTCATGATTCATGATTCTTGATTCAATTCATGATTCATGATTCGATTCATGATTCATGATTCAATTCATGATTCAATTCATGATTCAATTCATGATTCATGATTTAATTCATGATTCGAGATTCATGATTTGATTCATGATTCATGATTCAATTCATGATTCATGATTCATGATTCAATTCATGATTCATGATTCAATTCATGATTCATGATTCAATTCATGATTCATTTCATGATTCATGATTCGATTCATGATTCATGATTCGATTCATGATTCATGATTCGATTCATGATTCATGATTCGATTCATGATTCATGATTCATAATTCATGATTCAATTCATGATTCATGTTTCATGATTCAATTAATGATTCATGATTCAATTCATGATTCATGATTCGATTCATGATTCATGATTCATGATTCAATTCATGATTCATGATTCGATTCATGATTCATGATTTGATTCATGATTTATGATTCATGATTCAATTCATGATTCATGATTCGATTTTTGATTCATGATTCAATTCATGATTCATGATTTATGATTCAATTCAAGATTCAATTCATGATTCATGATTCAATTCATGATTCGAGATTCATGATTCGATTTATGATTCATGATTCAATTCATGATACATGATTCGATTCATGATTTAATTCATGATTCATGATTGATGATTCGATTCATGATTCATGATTCATGATTCATGATTCGATTCATGATTCTTGATTCATTTCATGATTCATGTTTCGATTCATGTATCATGATTCGATTCATGATTCATGATTCGATTCATGATTTGATTCATGATTCATGATTCATGATTCATGATTCAATTCATGATTCATGATTCAATTCATGATTCATGATTCGATTCATGATTCATGATTCATTATTCAATTCATGATTCATGATTCATGATTTAATTCATGATTTATGATTTATGATTCAATTTATGATTCAATTCATGATTCATGATTCGATTCATGATTAATGATTCATGATTCGATTCATAATTCATGATTCAATTCATAATTCATGATTCATTATTTAATTCATGATTCGATTCATGATTCATGATTCAATTCATGATTCATGATTCGATTCATGATTCATGATTCAATTCATAATTCATGATTCATTATTTAATTCATGATTCGATTCATGATTCAATTCATGATTCATGATTCATGATTCAATTCATGATTCATGATTCAATTCATGATTCATGATTCATAATTCAATTCATGATTCATGATTCGATTCATGATTCATGATTCAATTCATGATTCATGATTCAATTCATGATTCATGATTTATGATTCAACTCATAATTCAATTCATGATTCATGATTCATGATTCATGATTTGATTCATTATTCATGATACAATTCATGATTCATGATTTGATTCATGATTCATGATTCATGATTCTTGATTCATGATTCATGATTCGATTCATGATTCATGATTCAATTCATGATTCATGATTTATGATTCAATTCATGATTCAATTCATGATTCATGATTCATGATTCATGATTCAAATCATGATTCAATTCATGATTCATGATTCAATTCATGATTTATGATTCAATTCCTGATTCATGATTCAATTCATGATTCATGATTCAATTCATGATTTATGATTCATGATTCAATTCATGATTCATGATTTATGATTCAATTCATGATTCGAGATTCATGATTCGAATTATGATTCTTGATTTAATTCATGATTCATGATTCAATTCATGATTCGAGATTCATGATTCGAATTATGATTCTTGATTCAATTCATGATTCATGATTCATGATTCGATTCATGATTCAATTCATGATTCGAGATTCATGATTCATGATTCAATTCATGATTCATGATTCATGATTCATGATTCATGATTCGATTCATGATTCATGATTCAATTCATGATTCATGATTTATGATTCAATTCATGATTCATGATTTATTATTCAATTCATGATTCAATTCATGATTCATGATTCATGATTCAATTCATGATTCATTTCATGATTCATGATTCAATTCATGATTCATGATTCATGATTCAATTCATGATTCATTTCATGATTCATGATTCAATTCATGATTCATGATTCAATTCATGATTCAATTCATGATTCATGATTCATGATTCGATTCATGATTCATGATTCAATTCATGATTCATGATTCATGATTCGATTCATGATTCATGATTCAATTCATGATTCATGATTTGATTCATGATTCATGATTCATGATTCGATTCATGATTCATGATTCAATTCATGATTCATGATTTGATTCATGATTCATGATTCATGATTTATGATTCAATTCATGATTCAATTCATGATTCGAGATTCATGATTCATGATTCAATTCATGATTCATGATTCATGATTCGATTCATGATTCATAATTCATAATTCATTATTCAATTTATGATTCATGATTCATGATTTAATTCATGATTCATGATTCAATTCATGATTCGTGATTCGATTTATGATTCATGATTCATGATTCATAATTCATGATTCGATTCATGATTCATGATTCTTGATTCAATTCATGATTCATGATTCGATTCATGATTCATGATTCAATTCATGATTCAATTCATGATTCAATTCATGATTCATGATTTAATTCATGATTCGAGATTCATGATTTGATTCATGATTCATGATTCAATTCATGATTCATGATTCATGATTCAATTCATGATTCATGATTCAATTCATGATTCATGATTCAATTCATGATTCATTTCATGACTCATGATTCGATTCATGATTCATGATTCGATTCATGATTCATGATTCGATTCATGATTCATGATTCGATTCATGATTCATGATTCATAATTCATGATTCAATTCATGATTCATGTTTCATGATTCAATTCATGATTCATGATTCAATTCATGATTCATGATTCGATTCATGATTCATGATTCATGATTCAATTCATGATTCATGATTCGATTCGTGATTCATGATTCATGATTTGATTCATGATTTATGATTCATGATTTAATTCATGATTCATGATTCGATTTTTGATTCATGATTCAATTCATGATTCATGATTTATGATTCAATTCAAGATTCAATTCATGATTCATGATTCAATTCATGATTCGAGATTCATGATTCGATTTATGATTCATGATTCAATTCATGATACATGATTCGATTCATGATTTAATTCATGATTCATGATTGATGATTCGAGTCATGATTCATGATTCATGATTCATGATTCGATTCATGATTCTTGATTCATTTCATGATTCATGTTTCGATTCATGTATCATGATTCGATTCATGATTCATGATTCGATTCATGATTTGATTCATGATTCATGATTTGATTCATGATTCAATTCATGATTCATGATTCAATTCATGATTCATGATTCGATTCATGATTCATGATTCATTATTCAATTCATGATTCATGATTCATGATTTAATTCATGATTTATGATTTATGATTCAATTTATGATTCAATTCATGATTCATGATTCGATTCATGATTCATGATTCATGATTCGATTCATGATTCATGATTCAATTCATAATTCATGATTCATTATTTAATTCATGATTCAATTCATGATTCATGATTCGATTCATGATTCATGATTCATGATTCATGATTCATGATTCAATTCATAATTCATGATTCATTATTTAATTTATGATTCGATTCATGATTCATGATTCAATTCATGATTCATGATTCATGATTCAATTCATGATTCATGATTCGATTCATGATTCATGATTCATGATTCAATTCATGATTCATGATTCGATTCATGATTCATGATTCAATTCATGATTCATGATTCAATTCATGATTCATGATTTATGATTCAACTCATAATTCAATTCATGATTCATGATTCATGATTCATGATTCGATTCATGATTCATGATACAATTCATGATTCATGATTTGATTCATGATTCATGATTCTTGATTCATGATTCATGATTCGATTCATGATTCATGATTCAATTCATGATTCATGATTTATGATTCAATTCATGATTCAATTAATGATTCATGATTCATGATTCGATTCATGATTCATGATTCAATTCATGATTCATGATTTAATTCATGATTCATGATTCATGATTCGATTCATGATTCATGATTCAATTCATGATTCATGATTTGATTCATGATTCATGATTCAATTCATGATTCATGATTTATGATTCGATTCATGATTCAATTCATGATTCGAGATTCATGATTCATGATTCAATTCATGATTCATGATTCATGATTCGATTCATGATTCATGATTCATAATTCATTATTCAATTTATGATTCATGATTCATGATTTAATTCATGATTCATGATTCAATTCATGATTCGTGATTCGATTCATGATTCATGATTCATGATTCATAATTCATGATTCGATTCATGATTCATGATTCTTGATTCAATTCATGATTCATGATTCGATTCATGATTCATGATTCTTGATTCAATTCATGATTCATGATTCGATTCATGATTCATGATTCAATTCATGATTCAATTCATGATTCAATTCATGATTCATGATTTAATTCATGATTCGAGATTCATGATTTGATTCATGATTCATGATTCAATTCATGATTCATGATTCATGATTCAATTCATGATTCATGATTCATGATTCAATTCATGATTCATGATTCAATTCATGATTCATGATTCAATTCATGATTCATTTCATGATTCATGATTCGATTCATGATTTATGATTCGATTCATGATTCATGATTCGATTCATGATTCATGATTCGATTCATGATTCATAATTCGATTCATGATTCATGATTCATAATTCATGATTCAATTCATGATTCATGTTTCATGATTCAATTCATGATTCATGATTCAATTCATGAGTCATGATTCGATTCATGATTCATGATTCATAATTCATGATTTAATTCATGATTCATGATTGATGATTCGATTCATGATTCATGATTCATGATTTATGATTCGATTCATGATTCTTGATTCATTTCATGATTCATGTTTCGATTCATGTATCATGATTCGATTCATGATTCATGATTTGATTCATGATTTGATTCATGATTCATGATTTGATTCATGATTCATGATTCAATTCATGATTCATGATTCAATTCATGATTCATGATTCGATTCATGATTCATGATTCATTATTCAATTCATGATTCATGATTCATGATTTAATTCTTGATTTATGATTTATGATTCAATTTATGATTCAATTCATGATTCGTGATTCGATTCATGATTCGATTCATGATTCATGATTCAATTCATAATTCATGATTCAATTCATGATTCATGATTCAATTCATGATTCATTTCATGATTCATGATTCGATTCATGATTCATGATTCGATTCATGATTCATGATTCGATTCATGATTCATGATTCGATTCATGATTCATGATTCAATTCATGATTCATGATTTGAGTCATGATTCATGATTCATGATTCGATTCATGATTCATGATTCAATTCATGATTCATGATTTGATTCATGATTCATGATTCAATTCATGATTCATGATTTATGATTCGATTCATGATTCAATTCATGATTCGAGATTCATGATTCATGATTCAATTCATGATTCATGATTCATGATTCGATTCATGATTCATGATTCATAATTCATTATTCAATTTATGATTCATGATTCATGATTCAATTCATGATTCGTGATTCGATTCATGATTCATGATTCATGATTCATAATTCATGATTCGATTCATGATTCATGATTCTTGATTCAATTCATGATTCATGATTCGATTCATGATTCATGATTCAATTCATGATTCAATTCATGATTCAATTCATGATTCATGATTTAATTCATGATTCATGATTCAATTCAAGATTCATGATTAAATTCATGATTCATTTCATGATTCATGATTCGATTCATGATTCATGATTCGATTCATGATTCATGATTCGATTCATGATTCATGATTCGATTCATGATTCATGATTCAATTCATGATTCATGATTTGAGTCATGATTCATGATTCATGATTCGATTCATGATTCATGATTCAATTCATGATTCATGATTTGATTCATGATTCATGATTCAATTCATGATTCATGATTTATGATTCGATTCATTATTCAATTCATGATTCGAGATTCATGATTCATGATTCAATTCATGATTCATGATTCATGATTCGATTCATGATTCATGATTCATAATTCATTATTCAATTTATGATTCATGATTCATGATTCAATTCATGATTCGTGATTCGATTCATGATTCATGATTCATGATTCATAATTCATGATTCGATTCATGATTCATGATTCTTGATTCAATTCATGATTCATGATTCGATTCATGATTCATGATTCAATTCATGATTCAATTCATGATTCAATTCATGATTCATGATTTAATTCATGATTCATGATTCAATTCATGATTCATGATTAAATTCATGATTCATTTCATGATTCATGATTCGATTCATGATTCATGATTCGATTCATGATTCATGATTCGATTCATGATTCATGATTCGATTCATGATTCATAATTCGATTCATGATTCATGATTCATAATTCATGATTCAATTCATGATTCATGTTTCATGATTCAATTCATGATTCATGATTCAATTCATGATTCATGATTCGATTCATGATTCATGATTGAATTCATGATTCATGATTCGATTCATGATTCATGATTTGATTCATGATTTATGATTCATGATTCAATTCATGATTCATGATTCGATTTATGATTCATGATTCAATTCATGATTCATGATTTATGATTCAATTCAAGATTCAATTCATGATTCATGATTCAATTCATGATTCGAGATTCATGATTCGATTTATGATTCATGATTCAATTCATGATACATGATTCGATTCATGATTTAATTCATGATTCATGATTGATGATTCGATTCATGATTCATGATTCATGATTCGATTCATGATTCTTGATTCATTTCATGATTCATGTTTCGATTCATGTATCATGATTCGATTCATGATTCATGATTCGATTCATGATTTGATTCATGATTCATGATTCGATTCATGATTCATGATTCGATTCATGATTCAAAATTCGATTCATGATTCATGATTCATAATTCATAATTCAATTCATGATTCATGTTTCATGATTCAATTCATGATTCATGATTCAATTCATGATTCATGATTCGATTCATGATTCATGATTCATGATTCAATTCATGATTCATGATTCGATTCATGATTCATGATTTGATTCATGATTTATGATTCATGATTCAATTCATGATTCATGATTCGATTTATGATTCATGATTCAATTCATGATTCATGATTTATGATTCAATTCAAGATTCAATTCATGATTCATGATTCAATTCATGATTCGAGATTCATGATTCGATTTATGATTCATGATTCAATTCATGATACATGATTCGATTCATGATTTAATTCATGATTCATGATTGATGATTCGATTCATGATTCATGATTCGATTCATGATTTGATTCATGATTCATGATTTGATTCATGATTCATGATTCAATTCATGATTCATGATTCAATTCATGATTCATGATTCGATTCATGATTCATGATTCATTATTCAATTCATGATTCATGATTCATGATTTAATTCATGATTTATGATTTATGATTCAATTTATGATTCAATTCATGATTCATGATTCGATTCATGATTCATGATTCATGATTCGATTCATGATTCATGATTCAATTCATAATTCATGATTCATTATTTAATTCATGATTCGATTCATGATTCATGATTCAATTCATGATTCATGATTCATGATTCAATTCATGATTCATGATTCAATTCATGATTCATGATTCGATTCATGATTCATGATTCAATTCATGATTCATGATTCGATTCATGATTCATGATTCAATTCATGATTCATGATTTGTGATTCAACTCATGATTCAATTCATGATTCATGATTCATGATTCGATTCATGATTCATGATACAATTCATGATTCATGATTTGATTCATGATTCATGATTCATGATTCGATTCATGATTCATGATACAATTCATGATTCATGATTTGATTCATGATTCATGATTCTTGATTCATGATTCATGATTCAATTCATGATTCATGATTCAATTCATGATTCATGAATTATGATTCAATTCATGATTCAATTCATGATTCATGATTTATGATTCAATTCATGATTCAATTCATGATTCATGATTCATGATTCAATTCATGATTCATGATTTAATTCATGATTCATTTCATGATTCATGATTCAATTCATGATTCATGATTCATGATTCAATTCATGATTCATTTCATGAATTATGATTCAATTCATGATTCATGATTCATGATTCAATTCATGATTCATGATGCAATTCATGAATCATGATTCAATTCATGATTCATGATTCGATTCATGATTCATGATTCAATTCATGATTCATGATTTATGATTAAACTTATGATTCAATTCATGATTCATGATTCATGATTCATAATTCGATTCATGATTCATTATTCAATTCATGATTCATGATTTGATTCATGATTCATGATTCATGATTCGATTCATGATTCATGATTCAATTCATGATTCATGATTTGATTCATGATTCAATTCATGATTCATGATTTATGATTCAATTCATGATTCAATTCATGATTCATGATTCATCATTCGATTCATGATTCATCATTCAATTCATGATTCATCATTCGATTCATGATTCATCATTCAATTCATGAATCATGATTCATGATTCATGATTCAATTCATGATTCATGATTCATGATTCAATTCATGATTCATAATTCATGATTCAATTCATGATTCATGATTCATGATTCAATTCATGATTCATTTCATGATTCATGATTCAATTCATGATTCATGATGCATGATTCAATTCATGATTCATTTCATGATTCATGATTCAATTCATGATTCATGATTCATGATTCAATTCATGATTCATGATTCAATTCATGATTCAATTCATGATTCATTTCATGATTCATGATTCATGATTTAATTCATGATTAATGATTCATGATTCAATTCATGATTCATGATGCAATTCATGATTCATGATTCAATTCATGATTCATGATTCAATTCATGATTCATGATTCGATTCATGATTCAATTCATGATTCATGATTCATGATTTAATTCATGATTCATGATTCGATTCATGGTTCATGATTCATGATTCATGATTCAAATAATGATTCAATTCATGATTCATGATTCAATTCATGATTTATGATTCAATTCATGATTCATGATTCAATTCATGATTCATGATTCGATTCATGATTAATGATTTATTATTCGTTTCATGAATCATGATTTAATTCATGATTCATGATTCATGATTCGATTCATGGTTCATGATTCGATTCATGATTCATGATTCAATTCATGATTCATGATTTATGATTCAATTCATGATTCAATTCATGATTCATGATTTATGATTCAATTCATGATTCATGATTCAATTCATGATTCATGATTCAATTCATGACTCATGATTCAATTCATGATTCATGATTCAATTCATGATTCATGATTCGATTCATGATTAATGATTTATTATTCGTTTCTTGAATCATGATTTAATTCATGATTCATGATTCGATTCATGGTTCATGATTCATAATTCATGATTCATGATTCAAATCATGATTCAATTCATGTTTCATGATTCAATTCATGATTTATGATTCAATTCCTGATTCATGATTCAATTCATGATTCATGATTCGATTCATGATTTATGATTCATGATTCAATTCATGATTCATGATTTATGATTCAATTCATGATTCGAGATTCATGATTCGAATTATGATTCTTGATTTAATTCATGATTCATGATTAAATTCATGATTCGAGATTCATGATTCGAATTATGATTCTTGATTCAATTCATGATTCATGATTCATGATTCGATTCATGATTCAATTCATGATTCGAGATTCATGATTCATTATTCAATTCATGATTCATGATTCGATTCATGATTCATGATTCAATTCATGATTCATGATTTATGATTCAATTCATGATTCATGATTTATGATTCAATTCATGATTCAATTCATGATTCATGATTCATGATTCATGATTCAATTCATGATTCATTTCATGATTCATGATTCAATTCATGATTCATGATTCATTATTCAATTCATGATTCATGATTTATGATTCAATTCATGATTCATGATTTATGATTCAATTCATGATTCAATTCATGATTCATGATTCATGATTCAATTTATGATTCATTTCATGATTCATGATTCAATTCATGATTCATGATTCAATTCATGATTCATTTCATGATTCATGATTCAATTCATGATTCATGATTCATGATTCAATTCATGATTCATTTCATGATTCAAGATTCAATTCATGATTCATGATTCATGGTTCAATTCATGATTCAATTCATGATTCATGATTCATGTTTCGATTCATGTATCATGATTCGAATCATGATTCATGATTCGATTCATGATTTGATTCATGATTCATGATTTGATTCATGATTCATGATTCAATTCATGATTCATGATTCAATTCATGATTCATGATTCGATTCATGATTCATGATTCATTATTCAATTCATGATTCATGATTCATGATTTAATTCATGATTTATGATTTATGATTCAATTTATGATTCAATTCATGATTCATGATTCGATTCATGATTCGATTCATGATTCATGATTCAATTCATAATTCATGATTCAATTCATGATTCATGATTCAATTCATGATTCATTTCATGATTCAATTCATGATTCATGATTCATGATTCGATTCATGATTCATGATTCGATTCATGATTCATAATTCGATTCATGATTCATGATTCATAATTCATAATTCAATTCATGATTCATGTTTCATGATTCAATTCATGATTCATGATTCAATTCATGATTCATGATTCAATTCATGATTCATGATTCGATTCATGATTCATGATTCATGATTCAATTCATGATTCATAATTCGATTCATGATTCATGATTTGATTCATGATTTATGATTCATGATTCAATTCATGATTCATGATTCGATTTATGATTCATGATTCAATTCATGATTCATGATTTATGATTCAATTCAAGATTCAATTCATGATTCATGATTCAATTCATGATTCATGATTCAATTCATGATTCGAGATTCATGATTCGATTTATGATTCATGATTCAATTCATGATACATGATTCGATTCATGATTTAATTCATGATTCATGATTGATGATTCGATTCATGATTCATGATTCATGATTCATGATTCGATTCATGATTCTTGATTCATTTCATGATTCATGTTTCGATTCATGTATCATGATTCGATTCATGATTCATGATTGATGATTCGATTCATGATTCATGATTCATGATTCATGATTCGATTCATGATTCTTGATTCATTTCATGATTCATGTTTCGATTCATGTATCATGATTCGATTCATGATTCATGATTCGATTCATGATTTGATTCATGATTCATGATTTGATTCATGATTCATGATTCAATTCATGATTCATGATTCAATTCATGATTCATGATTCGATTCATGATTCATGATTCATTATTCAATTCATGATTCATGATTCATGATTTTATTCATGATTTATGATTTATGATTCAATTTATGATTCAATTCATGATTCATGATTCGATTCATGATTCATGATTCATGATTCGATTCATGATTCATGATTCAATTCATAATTCATGATTCATTATTTAATTCATGATTCGATTCATGATTCATGATTCAATTCATGATTCATGATTCAATTCATGATTCATGATTCGATTCATGATTCATGATTCAATTCATGATTCATGATTCGATTCATGATTCATGATTCAATTCATGATTCATGATTTATGATTCAACTCATGATTCAATTCATGATTCATGATTCATGATTCATGATTCGATTCATGATTCATGATACAATTCATGATTCATGATTTGATTCATGATTCATGATTCATGATTCGATTCATGATTCATGATACAATTCATGATTCATGATTTGATTCATGATTCATGATTCATGATTCTTGATTCATGATTCATGATTCGATTCATGATTCATGATTCAATTCATGATTCATGATTTATGATTCAATTCATGATTCAATTCATGATTCATGATTTATGATTCAATTCATGATTCAATTCATGATTCATGATTCATGATTCATGATTCAATTCATGATTCATGATTCATGATTTAATTCATGATTCATTTCATGATTCATGATTCAATTCATGATTCATGATTCATGATTCAATTCATGATTCATTTCATGAATTATGATTCAATTCATGATTCATGATTCAATTCATGATTCATGATGCAATTCATGAATCATGATTCAATTCATGATTCATGATTCGATTCATGATTCATGATTTAATTCATGATTTATGATTAAACTCATGATTCAATTCATGATTCATGATTCATAATTCGATTCATGATTCATTATTCGATTCATGATTCATGATTTGATTCATGATTCATGATTCATGATTCGATTCATGATTCATGATTCAATTCATGATTCATGATTTGATTCATGATTCAATTCATGATTTATGATTTATGATTCAATTCATGATTCAATTCATGATTCATGATTCATCATCCGATTCATGATTCATCATTCAATTCATGATTCATCATTCGATTCATGATTCATCATTCAATTCATGAATCATGATTCATGATTCATGATTCAATTCATGATTCATGATTCATGATTCAATTCATGATTCATAATTCATGATTCAATTCATGATTCATGATTCATGATTCAATTCATGATTCATTTCATGATTCATGATTCAATTCATGATTCATGATGCATGATTCAATTCATGATTCATTTCATGATTCATGATTCAATTCATGATTCATGATTCATGATTCAATTCATGATTCATGATTCAATTCATGATTCATGATTTATGATTCAATTCATGATTCAATTCATGATTCATGATTTATGATTCAATTCATGATTCAATTCATGATTCATGATTCATGATTCATGATTCAATTCATGATTCATGATTCATGATTTAATTCATGATTCATTTCATGATTCATGATTCAATTCATGATTCATGATTCATGATTCAATTCATGATTCATTTCATGAATTATGATTCAATTCATGATTCATGATTCATGATTCAATTCATGATTCATGATGCAATTCATGAATCATGATTCAATTCATGATTCATGATTCGATTCATGATTCATGATTCAATTCATGATTCATGATTTATGATTAAACTCATGATTCAATTCATGATTCATGATTCATGATTTGATTCATGATTCATGATTCATGATTCGATTCATGATTCATGATTCAACTCATGATTCATGATTTGATTCATGATTCAATTCATGATTCATGATTTATGATTCAATTCATGATTCAATTCATGATTCATGATTCATCATTCGATTCATGATTCATCATTCAATTCATGATTCATCATTCGATTCATGATTCATCATTCAATTCATGAATCATGATTCATGATTCATGATTCAATTCATGATTCATGATTCATGATTCAATTCATGATTCATAATTCATGATTCAATTCATGATTCATGATTCATGATTCAATTCATGATTCATTTCATGATTCATGATTCAATTCATGATTCATGATGCATGATTCAATTCATGATTCATTTCATGATTCATGATTCAATTCATGATTCATGATTCATGATTCAATTCATGATTCATGATTCAATTCATGATTCAATTCATGATTCATTTCATGATTCATGATTCATGATTTAATTCATGATTAATGATTCATGATTAATTCATGATTCATGATGCAATTCATGATTCATGATTCAATTCATGATTCATGATTCAATTCATGATTCATGATTCGATTCATGATTCAATTCATGATTCATGATTCATGATTTAATTCATGATTCATGATTCGATTCATGGTTCATGATTCATGATTCATGATTCAAATAATGATTCAATTCATGATTCATGATTCAATTCATGATTTATGATTCAATTCATGATTCATGATTCAATTCATGATTCATGATTCGATTCATGATTAATGATTTATTATTCGTTTCATGAATCATGATTTAATTCATGATTCATGATTCATGATTCGATTCATGGTTCATGATTCGATTCATGATTCATGATTCAATTCATGATTCATGATTTATGATTCAATTCATGATTCAATTCATGATTCATGATTTATGATTCAATTCATGATTCATGATTCAATTCATGATTCATGATTCAATTCATGACTCATGATTCAATTCATGATTCATGATTCAATTCATGATTCATGATTCGATTCATGATTAATGATTTATTATTCGTTTCTTGAATCATGATTTAATTCATGATTCATGATTCGATTCATGGTTCATGATTCATAATTTATGATTCATGATTCAAATCATGATTCAATTCATGTTTCATGATTCAATTCATGATTTATGATTCAATTCCTGATTCATGATTCAATTCATGATTCATGATTCGATTCATGATTTATGATTCATGATTCAATTCATGATTCATGATTTATGATTCAATTCATGATTCGAGATTCATGATTCGAATTATGATTCTTGATTTAATTCATGATTCATGATTCAATTCATGATTCGAGATTCATGATTCGAATTATGATTCTTGATTCAATTCATGATTCATGATTCATGATTCGATTCATGATTCAATTCATGATTCGAGATTCATGATTCATTATTCAATTCATGATTCATGATTCGATTCATGATTCATGATTCAATTCATGATTCATGATTTATGATTCAATTCATGATTCATGATTTATGATTCAATTCATGATTCAATTCATGATTCATGATTCATGATTCATGATTCAATTCATGATTCATTTCATGATTCATGATTCAATTCATGATTCATGATTCATTATTCAATTCATGATTCATGATTTATGATTCAATTCATGATTCATGATTTATGATTCAATTCATGATTCAATTCATGATTCATGATTCATGATTCAATTTATGATTCATTTCATGATTCATGATTCAATTCATGATTCATGATTCATGATTCAATTCATGATTCATTTCATGATTCATGATTCATGATTCAGATTATGATTCATTTCATGATTCATGATTCAATTCATGATTCATGATTCATGATTCAATTCATGATTCATTTCATGATTCATGATTCAATTCATGATTCATGATTCATGGTTCAATTCATGATTCAATTCATGATTCATGATTCATGTTTCGATTCATGTATCATGATTCGATTCATGATTCATGATTCGATTCATGATTTGATTCATGATTCATGATTTGATTCATGATTCATGATTCAATTCATGATTCATGATTCAATTCATGATTCATGATTCGATTCATGATTCATGATTCATTATTCAATTCATGATTCATGATTCATGATTTAATTCATGATTTATGATTTATGATTCAATTTATGATTCAATTCATGATTCATGATTCGATTCATGATTCGATTCATGATTCATGATTCAATTCATAATTCATGATTCAATTCATGATTCATGATTCAATTCATGATTCATTTCATGATTCAATTCATGATTCATGATTCATGATTCGATTCATGATTCATGATTCGATTCATGATTCATAATTCGATTCATGATTCATGATTCATAATTCATAATTCAATTCATGATTCATGTTTCATGATTCAATTCATGATTCATGATTCAATTCATGATTCATGATTCAATTCATGATTCATGATTCGATTCATGATTCATGATTCAATTCATGATTCATGATTCGATTCATGATTCATGATTTGATTCATGATTTATGATTCATGATTCAATTCATGATTCATGATTCGATTTATGATTCATGATTCAATTCATGATTCATGATTTATGATTCAATTCAAGATTCAATTCATGATTCATGATTCAATTCATGATTCGAGATTCATGATTCGATTTATGATTCATGATTCAATTCATGATACATGATTCGATTCATGATTTAATTCATGATTCATGATTGATGATTCGATTCATGATTCATGATTCATGATTCATGATTCGATTCATGATTCTTGATTCATTTCATGATTCATGTTTCGATTCATGTATCATGATTCGATTCATGATTCATGATTGATGATTCGATTCATGATTCATGATTCATGATTCATGATTCGATTCATGATTCTTGATTCATTTCATGATTCATGTTTCGATTCATGTATCATGATTCGATTCATGATTCATGATTCGCTTCATGATTTGATTCATGATTCATGATTTGATTCATGATTCATGATTCAATTCATGATTCATGATTCAATTCATGATTCATGATTCGATTCATGATTCATGATTCATTATTCAATTCATGATTCATGATTCATGATTTTATTCATGATTTATGATTTATGATTCAATTTATGATTCAATTCATGATTCATGATTCGATTCATGATTCATGATTCATGATTCGATTCATGATTCATGATTCAATTCATAATTCATGATTCATTATTTAATTCATGATTCGATTCATGATTCATGATTCAATTCATGATTCATGATTCATGATTCAATTCATGATTCATGATTCGATTCATGATTCATGATTCAATTCATGATTCATGATTCGATTCATGATTCATGATTCAATTCATGATTCATGATTTATGATTCAACTCATGATTCAATTCATGATTCATGATTCATGATTCATGATTCGATTCATGATTCATGATACAATTCATGATTCATGATTTGATTCATGATTCATGATTCATGATTCGATTCATGATTCATGATACAATTCATGATTCATGATTTGATTCATGATTCATGATTCATGATTCATGATTCAATTCATGATTCATGATTCATGATTTAATTCATGATTCATTTCATGATTCATGATTCAATTCATGATTCATGATTCATGATTCAATTCATGATTCATTTCATGAATTATGATTCAATTCATGATTCATGATTCAATTCATGATTCATGATGCAATTCATGAATCATGATTCAATTCATGATTCATGATTCGATTCATGATTCATGATTCAATTCATGATTTATGATTAAACTCATGATTCAATTCATGATTCATGATTCATAATTCGATTCATGATTCATTATTCAATTCATGATTCATGATTTGATTCATGATTCATGATTCATGATTCGATTCATGATTCATGATTCAATTCATGATTCATGATTTGATTCATGATTCAATTCATGATTTATGATTTATGATTCAATTCATGATTCAATTCATGATTCATGATTCATCATCCGATTCATGATTCATCATTCAATTCATGATTCATCATTCGATTCATGATTCATCATTTAATTCATGAATCATGATTCATGATTCATGATTCAATTCATGATTCATGATTCATGATTCAATTCATGATTCATAATTCATGATTCAATTCATGATTCATGATTCATGATTCAATTCATGATTCATTTCATGATTCATGATTCAATTCATGATTCATGATGCATGATTCAATTCATGATTCATTTCATGATTCATGATTCAATTCATGATTCATGATTCATGATTCAATTCATGATTCATGATTCAATTCATGATTCAATTCATGATTCATTTCATGATTCATGATTTAATTCATGATTAATGATTCATGATTCAATTCATGATTCATGATGCAATTCATGATTCATGATTCAATTCATGATTCATGATTCAATTCATGATTCATGATTCGATTCATGATTCAATTCATGATTCATGATTCATGATTTAATTCATGATTCATGATTCATGATTCGATTCATGGTTCATGATTCATGATTCATGATTCAAATAATGATTCAATTCATGATTCATGATTCAATTCATGATTTATGATTCAATTCATGATTCATGATTCAATTCATGATTCATGATTCGATTCATGATTAATGATTTATTATTCGGTTCATGAATCAAGATTTAATTCATGATTCATGATTCATGATTCGATTCATGGTTCATGATTCGATTCATGATTCATGATTCAATTCATGATTCATGATTTATGATTCAATTCATGATTCAATTCATGATTCATGATTTATGATTCAATTCATGATTCATGATTCAATTCATGATTCATGATTCAATTCATGACTCATGATTCAATTCATGATTCATGATTCAATTCATGATTCATGATTCGATTCATGATTAATGATTTATTATTCGTTTCATGAATCATGATTTAATTCATGATTCATGATTCGATTCATGGTTCATGATTCATAATTCATGATTTATGATTCAAATCATGATTCAATTCATGATTCATGATTCAATTCATGATTTATGATTCAATTCCTGATTCATGATTCAATTCATGATTCATGATTCGATTCATGATTTATGATTCATGATTCAATTCATGATTCATGATTTATGATTCAATTCATGATTCGAGATTCATGATTCGAATTATGATTCTTGATTTAATTCATGATTCATGATTCAATTCATGATTCGAGATTCATGATTCGAATTATGATTCTTGATTCAATTCATGATTCATGATTCATGATTCGATTCATGATTCAATTCATGATTCGAGATTCATGATTCATTATTCAATTCATGATTCATGATTCATGATTCATGATTCATGATTTGATTCATGATTCATGATTCAATTCATGATTCATGATTTATGATTCAATTCATGATTCATGATTTATGATTCAATTCATGATTCAATTCATGATTCATGATTCATGATTCGTGATTCAATTCATGATTCATGATTCATGATTTAATTCATGATTCATTTCATGATTCATGATTCAATTCATGATTCATGATTCATGATTCAATTCATGATTCATTTAATGAATTATGATTCAATTCATGATTCATGATGCAATTCATGAATCATGATTCAATTCATGATTCATGATTCGATTCATGATTCATGATTCAATTCATGATTCATGATTTATGATTAAACTCATCATTCAATTCATGATTCATGATTCATGATTCATAATTCGATTCATGATTCATTATTCAATTCATGATTCATGATTTGATTCATGATTCATGATTCATGATTCGATTCATGATTCATGATTCAATTCATGATTCATGATTTGATTCATGATTCAATTCATGATTCATGATTTATGATTCAATTCATGATTCAATTCATGATTCATGATTCATCATTCGATTCATGATTCATCATTCAATTCATGATTCATCATTCGATTCATGATTCATCATTCAATTCATGAATCATAATTCATGATTCATGATTCAATTCATGATTGATGATTCAATTCATGATTCATAATTCATGATTCAATTCATGATTCATGATTCATGATTCAATTCATGATTCATTTCATGATTCATGATTCAATTCATGATTCATGATGCATGATTCAATTCATGATTCATTTCATGATTCATGATTCAATTCATGATTCATGATTCATGATTCAATTCATGATTCATGATTTAATTCATGATTCAATTCATGATTCATTTCATGATTCATGATTCATGATTTAATTCATGATTAATGATTCATGATTCAATTCATGATTCATGATGCAATTCATGATTCATGATTCAATTCATGATTCATGATTCAATTCATGACTCATGATTCGATTTATGATTCATGATTCAATTCATGATTCGAGATTCATGATTCGATTCATGATTCATGATTCAATTCATGATTCATGATTCGATTCATGATTCATGATTCATGATTTAATTCATGATTCATGATTCATGATTCGATTCATGGTTCATGATTCATGATTCATTATTCAAATAATGATTCAATTCATGATTCATGATTCAATTCATGATTTATGATTCAATTCATGATTCATGATTCAATTCATGATTCATGATTCGATTCATGATTAATGATTTATTATTCGTTTCATGAATCATGATTTAATTCATGATTCATGATTCATGATTCGATTCATGGTTCATGATTCGATTCATGATTCATGATTCAATTCATGATTCATGATTTATGATTCAATTCATGATTCATGATTCAATTCATGATTCATGATTCAATTCATGACTCATGATTCAATTCATGATTCATGATTCAATTCATGATTCATGATTCGATTCATGATTAATGATTTATTATTCGTTTCATGAATCATGATTTAATTCATGATTCATGATTCGATTCATGATTCAATTCATGATTCATGATTCAATTCATGATTTATGATTCAATTCCTGATTCATGATTCAATTCATGATTCATGATTCGATTCATGATTTATGATTCATGATTCAATTCATGATTCATGATTTATGATTCAATTCATGATTCGAGATTCATGATTCGAATTATGATTCTTGATTTAATTCATGATTCATGATTCAATTCATGATTCGAGATTCATGATTCGAATTATGATTCTTGATTCAATTCATGATTCATGATTCATGATTCGATTCATGATTCATGATTCATGATTTAATTCATGATTCATGATTCATGATTCGATTCATGGTTCATGATTCATGATTCATGATTCAAATAATGATTCAATTCATGATTCATGATTCAATTCATGATTTATGATTCAATTCATGATTCATGATTCAATTCATGATTCATGATTCGATTCATGATTAATGATTTATTATTCGTTTCATGAATCATGATTTAATTCATGATTCATGATTCATGATTCGATTCATGGTTCATGATTCGATTCATGATTCATGATTCAATTCATGATTCATGATTTATGATTCAATTCATGATTCATGATTCAATTCATGATTCATTATTCAATTCATGACTCATGATTCAATTCATGATTCATGATTCAATTCATGATTCATGATTCGATTCATGATTAATGATTTATTATTCGTTTCATGAATCATGATTTAATTCATGATTCATGATTCGATTCATGGTTCATGATTCATAATTCATGATTCATGATTCAAATCATGATTCAATTCATGATTCATGATTCAATTCATGATTTATGATTCAATTCCTGATTCATGATTCAATTCATGATTCATGATTCGATTCATGATTTATGATTCATGATTCAATTCATGATTCATGATTTATGATTCAATTCATGATTCGAGATTCATGATTCGAATTATGATTCTTGATTTAATTCATGATTCATGATTCAATTCATGATTCGAGATTCATGATTCGAATTATGATTCTTGATTCAATTCATGATTCATTATTCATGATTCGATTCATGATTCAATTCATGATTCGAGATTCATGATTCATTATTCAATTCATGATTCATGATTCATGATTCATGATTCGATTCATGATTCATGATTCAATTCATGATTCATGATTCGATTCATGATTTATGATTCAATTCATGATTCAATTCATGATTCATGATTCATGATTCATGATTCAATTCATGATTCATTTCATGATTCATGATTCAATTCATGATTCATGATTCATTATTCAATTCATGATTCATGATTTATGATTCAATTCATGATTCATGATTTATGATTCAATTCATGATTCAATTCATGATTCATGATTCATGATTCAATTTATGATTCATTTCATGATTCATGATTCAATTCATGATTCATGATTCATGATTCAATTCATGATTCATTTCATGATTCATGATTCATGATTCAGATTATGATTCATTTCATGATTCATGATTCAATTCATGATTCATGATTCATGATTCAATTCATGATTCATTTCATGATTCATGATTCAATTCATGATTCATGATTCATGGTTCAATTCATGATTCAATTCATGATTCATGATTCATGATTCGATTCATGATTCATGATTTAATTCATGATTCATGATTTGATTCATGATTCATGATTCATGATTCGATTCATGATTCATGATTCAATTCATGATTCATGATTTGATTCATGATTCATGATTCAATTCATGATTCATGATTTATGATTCGATTCATGATTCATGATTCATGATTCGTGATTCAATTCATGATTCATGATTCATGATTTAATTCATGATTCATTTCATGATTCATGATTCAATTCATGATTCATGATTCATGATTCAATTCATGATTCATTTCATGAATTATGATTCAATTCATGATTCATGATGCAATTCATGAATCATGATTCAATTCATGATTCATGATTCGATTCATGATTCATGATTCAATTCATGATTCATGATTTATGATTAAACTCATGATTCAATTCATGATTCATGATTCATGATTCATAATTCGATTCATGATTCATTATTCAATTCATGATTCATGATTTGATTCATGATTCATGATTCATGATTCGATTCATGATTCATGATTCAATTCATGATTCATGATTTGATTCATGATTCAATTCATGATTCATGATTTATGATTCAATTCATGATTCAATTCATGATTCATGATTCATCATTCGATTCATGATTCATCATTCAATTCATGATTCATCATTCGATTCATGATTCATCATTCAATTCATGAATCATGATTCATGATTCATGATTCAATTCATGATTCATGATTCAAATAATGATTCAATTCATGATTCATGATTCAATTCATGATTTATGATTCAATTCATGATTCATGATTCAATTCATGATTCATGATTCGATTCATGATTAATGATTTATTATTCGTTTCATGAATCATGATTTAATTCATGATTCATGATTCATGATTCGATTCATGGTTCATGATTCGATTCATGATTCATGATTCAATTCATGATTCATGATTTATGATTCAATTCATGATTCATGATTCAATTCATGATTCATGATTCAATTCATGACTCATGATTCAATTCATGATTCATGATTCAATTCATGATTCATGATTCGATTCATGATTAATGATTTATTATTCGTTTCATGAATCATGATTTAATTCATGATTCATGATTCGATTCATGGTTCATGATTCATAATTCATGATTCATGATTCAAATCATGATTCAATTCATGATTCATGATTCAATTCATGATTTATGATTCAATTCCTGATTCATGATTCAATTCATGATTCATGATTCGATTCATGATTTATGATTCATGATTCAATTCATGATTCATGATTTATGATTCAATTCATGATTCGAGATTCATGATTCGAATTATGATTCTTGATTTAATTCATGATTCATGATTCAATTCATGATTCGAGATTCATGATTCGAATTATGATTCTTGATTCAATTCATGATTCATTATTCATGATTCGATTCATGATTCAATTCATGATTCGAGATTTATGATTCATTATTCAATTCATGATTCATGATTCATGATTCATGATTCATGATTCGATTCATGATTCATGATTCAATTCATGATTCATGATTCGATTCATGATTTATGATTCAATTCATGATTCAATTCATGATTCATGATTCATGATTCATGATTCAATTCATGATTCATTTCATGATTCATGATTCAATTCATGATTCATGATTCATTATTCAATTCATGATTCATGATTTATGATTCAATTCATGATTCATGATTTATGATTCAATTCATGATTCAATTCATGATTCATGATTCATGATTCAATTTATGATTCATTTCATGATTCATGATTCAATTCATGATTCATGATTCATGATTCAATTCATGATTCATTTCATGATTCATGATTCATGATTCAGATTATGATTCATTTCATGATTCATGATTCAATTCATGATTCATGATTCATGATTCAATTCATGATTCATTTCATGATTCATGATTCAATTCATGATTCATGATTCATGGTTCAATTCATGATTCAATTCATGATTCATGATTCATGATTCGATTCATGATTCATGATTTAATTCATGATTCATGATTTGATTCATGATTCATGATTCATGATTCGATTCATGATTCATGATTCAATTCATGACTCATGATTCGATTTATGATTCATGATTCAATTCATGATTCGAGATTCATGATTCGATTCATGATTCATGATTCAATTCATGATTCATGATTCGATTCATGATTCATGATTCATGATTTAATTCATGATTCATGATTCATGATTCGATTCATGGTTCATGATTCATGATTCATTATTCAAATAATGATTCAATTCATGATTCATGATTCAATTCATGATTTATGATTCAATTCATGATTCATGATTCAATTCATGATTCATGATTCGATTCATGATTAATGATTTATTATTCGTTTCATGAATCATGATTTAATTCATGATTCATGATTCATGATTCGATTCATGGTTCATGATTCGATTCATGATTCATGATTCAATTCATGATTCATGATTTATGATTCAATTCATGATTCATGATTCAATTCATGATTCATGATTCAATTCATGACTCATGATTCAATTCATGATTCATGATTCAATTCATGATTCATGATTCGATTCATGATTAATGATTTATTATTCGTTTCATGAATCATGATTTAATTCATGATTCATGATTCGATTCATGATTCAATTCATGATTCATGATTCAATTCATGATTTATGATTCAATTCCTGATTCATGATTCAATTCATGATTCATGATTCGATTCATGATTTATGATTCATGATTCAATTCATGATTCATGATTTATGATTCAATTCATGATTCGAGATTCATGATTCGAATTATGATTCTTGATTTAATTCATGATTCATGATTCAATTCATGATTCGAGATTCATGATTCGAATTATGATTCTTGATTCAATTCATGATTCATGATTCATGATTCGATTCATGATTCATGATTCATGATTTAATTCATGATTCATGATTCATGATTCGATTCATGGTTCATGATTCATGATTCATGATTCAAATAATGATTCAATTCATGATTCATGATTCAATTCATGATTTATGATTCAATTCATGATTCATGATTCAATTCATGATTCATGATTCGATTCATGATTAATGATTTATTATTCGTTTCATGAATCATGATTTAATTCATGATTCATGATTCATGATTCGATTCATGGTTCATGATTCGATTCATGATTCATGATTCAATTCATGATTCATGATTTATGATTCAATTCATGATTCATGATTCAATTCATGATTCATGATTCAATTCATGACTCATGATTCAATTCATGATTCATGATTCAATTCATGATTCATGATTCGATTCATGATTAATGATTTATTATTCGTTTCATGAATCATGATTTAATTCATGATTCATGATTCGATTCATGGTTCATGATTCATAATTCATGATTCATGATTCAAATCATGATTCAATTCATGATTCATGATTCAATTCATGATTTATGATTCAATTCCTGATTCATGATTCAATTCATGATTCATGATTCGATTCATGATTTATGATTCATGATTCAATTCATGATTCATGATTTATGATTCAATTCATGATTCGAGATTCATGATTCGAATTATGATTCTTGATTTAATTCATGATTCATGATTCAATTCATGATTCGAGATTCATGATTCGAATTATGATTCTTGATTCAATTCATGATTCATGATTCATGATTCGATTCATGATTCAATTCGTGATTCGAGATTCATGATTCATTATTCAATTCATGATTCATGATTCATGATTCATGATTCATGATTCATGATTCGATTCATGATTCATGATTCAATTCATGATTCATGATTCGATTCATGATTTATGATTCAATTCATGATTCAATTCATGATTCATGATTCATGATTCATGATTCAATTCATGATTCATTTCATGATTCATGATTCAATTCATGATTCATGATTCATTATTCAATTCATGATTCATGATTTATGATTCAATTCATGATTCATGATTTATGATTCAATTCATGATTCAATTCATGATTCATGATTCATGATTCAATTTATGATTCATTTCATGATTCATGATTCAATTCATGATTCATGATTCATGATTCAATTCATGATTCATTTCATGATTCATGATTCATGATTCAGATTATGATTCATTTCATGATTCATGATTCAATTCATGATTCATGATTCATGATTCAATTCATGATTCATTTCATGATTCATGATTCAATTCATGATTCATGATTCATGGTTCAATTCATGATTCAATTCATGATTCATGATTCATGATTCGATTCATGATTCATGATTTAATTCATAATTCATGATTTGATTCATGATTCATGATTCATGATTCGATTCATGATTCATGATTCAATTCATGATTCATGATTTGATTCATGATTCATGATTCAATTCATGATTCATGATTTATGATTCGATTCATGATTCAATTCATGATTTGAGATTCATGATTCATGATTCAATTCATGATTCATGATTCATGATTCGATTCATGATTCATGATTCATAATTCATTATTCAATTTATGATTCATGATTCATGATTTAATTCATGATTCATGATTCAATTCATGATTCATGATTCGATTCATGATTCATGATTCATGATTCATAATTCATGATTCGATTCATGATTCATGATTCTTGATTCAATTCATGATTCATGATTCGATTCATGATTCATGATTCAATTCATGATTCAATTCATGATTCAATTCATGATTCATGATTTAATTCATGATTCGAGATTCATGATATGATTCATGATTCAATTCATGATTCATGATTCATGATTCAATTCATGATTCATGATTCAATTCATGATTCATGATTCAATTCATGATTCATTTCATGATTCATGATTCGATTCATGATTCATGATTCGATTCATGATTCATGATTCGATTCATGATTCGATTCATGATTCATGATTCGATTCATGATTCATGATTCATGGTTCAATTCATGATTCAATTCATGATTCATGATTCATGATTCGATTCACGATTCATGATTCAATTCATGATTCATGATTTGATTTATAATTCATGATTCATGATTCGATTCATGATTCATGATTCAATTCATGATTCATGATTTGATCATGATTCATGATTCAATTCATGATTCATGATTTATGATTCGATTTATGATTCAATTCATGATTCGAGATTCATGATTCATGATTCAATTCATGATTCATGATTCATGATTTAATTCATGATTCATGATTCAATTCATGATTCATGATTCGATTCATGATTCATGATTCATGATTCATAATTCATGATTCGATTCATGATTCATGATTCTTGATTCAATTCATGATTCATGATTCGATTCATGATTCATGATTCAATTCATGATTCAATTCATGATTCAATTTATGATTCATGATTTAATTCATGATTCGAGATTCATGATATGATTCATGATTCAATTCATGATTCATGATTCATGATTCAATTCATGATTCATGATTCATGATTCAATTCATGATTCATGATTCAATTCATGATTCATTTCATGATTCATTATTCAATTCATGATTCATTTCATGATTCATGATTCGATTCATGATTCATGATTCGATTCATGATTCATGATTCGATTCATGATTCATGATTCGATTCATGATTCATGATTCAATTCATGATCCATGTTTCATGATTCAATTCATGATTCATGATTCAATTCATGATTCATGATTCGATTCATGATTCATGATTCATGATTCATGATTCAATTCATGATTCATGATTCGATTCATGATTCATGATTCATGATTCGATTCATGATTCATGATTCACTATTCGAGTCATGATTCATGATTGAATTTATGATTCATGATTCAATTCATGATTCATGATTTATGATTCAATTCAAGATTTAATTCATGATTCATGATTCAATTCATGATTCGAGATTCATGATTCGATTCATGATTCAATTCATGATTCATGATTCATGATTCAATTTATGATTCATTTCATGATTCATGATTCAATTCATGATTCATGATTCATGATTCAATTCATGATTCATTTCATGATTCATGATTCATGATTCAGATTATGATTCATTTCATGATTCATGATTCAATTCATGATTCATGATTCATGATTCAATTCATGATTCATTTCATGATTCATGATTCAATTCATGATTCATGATTCATGGTTCAATTCATGATTCAATTCATGATTCATGATTCATGATTCGATTCATGATTCATGATTCAATTCATGATTCATGATTTGATTCATGATTCATGATTCATGATTCGATTCATGATTCAATTCATGATTCATGATTTGATTCATGATTCATGATTCAATTCATGATTCATGATTTATGATTCGATTCATGATTCAATTCATGATTCGAGATTCATGATTCATGATTCAATTCATGATTCATGATTCATGATTCGATTCATGATTCATGATTCATAATTCATTATTCAATTTATGATTCATGATTCATGATTTAATTCATGATTCATGATTCAATTCATGATTCATGATTCGATTCATGATTCATGATTCATAATTCATGATTCGATTCATGATTCATGATTCTTGATTCAATTCATGATTCATGATTCGATTCATGATTCATGATTCAATTCATGATTCAATTCATGATTCCATTCATGATTCATGATTTAATTCATGATTCGAGATTCATGATATGATTCATGATTCAATTCATGATTCATGATTCATGATTCAATTCATGATTCATGATTCAATTCATGATTCATGATTCAATTCATGATTCATTTCATGATTCATGATTCGATTCATGATTCATGATTCGATTCATGATTCATGATTCGATTCATGATTCATGATTCGATTCATGATTCATGATTCGATTCATGATTCATGATTCATGGTTCAATTCATGATTCAATTCATGATTCATGATTCATGATTCGATTCATGATTCATGATTCAATTCATGATTCATGATTTGATTCATGATTCATGATTCATGATTCGATTCATGATTCATGATTCAATTCATGATTCATGATTTGATCATGATTCATGATTCAATTCATGATTCATGATTTATGATTCGATTTATGATTCAATTCATGATTCGAGATTCATGATTCATGATTCAATTCATGATTCATGACTCGATTCATGATTCATGATTCATGATTCATAATTCATGATTCGATTCATGATTCATGATTCTTGATTCAATTCATGATTCATGATTCGATTCATGATTCATGATTCAATTCATGATTCAATTCATGATTCAATTTATGATTCATGATTTAATTCATGATTCGAGATTCATGATATGATTCATGATTCAATTCATGATTCATGATTCATGATTCAATTCATGATTCATGATTCAATTCATGATTCATGATTCAATTCATGATTCATTTCATGATTCATGATTCAATTCATGATTCATTTCATGATTCATGATTCGATTCATGATTCATGATTCGATTCATGATTCATGATTCGATTCATGATTCATGATTCAATTCATGATTCATGTTTCATGATTCAATTCATGATTCATGATTCAATTCATGATTCATGATTCGATTCATGATTCATGATTCATGATTCATGATTCAATTCATGATTCATGATTCGATTCATGATTCATGATTCATGATTGATTCATGATTCATGATTCACGATTCGATTCATGATTCATGATTCAATTTATGATTCATGATTCAATTCATGATTCATGATTTATGATTCAATTCAAGATTTAATTCATGATTCATGATTCAATTCATGATTCAAGATTCATGATTCGATTCATGATTCATGATTCAATTCATGATACATGATTCGATTCATGATTTAATTCTCTATTCATGATTTGATTCATGATTCGAGATTCATGATTCGATTCATGATTCATGATTCAATTCATGATACATGATTCGATTCATGATTTAATTCATGATTGATGATTCGATTCATGATTCATGATTCATGATTCATGATTCATGATTCATGATTCATGATTCAAATCATGATTCAAATCATGATTCATGATTCAATTAATGATTTATGATTCAATTCATGATTCATGATTCAATTCATGATTCAATTCATGATTCATGATTCGATTCATGATTAATGATTTATGATTCGTTTCATGATTCATGATTCATTTCATGATTCGTGTTTCGATTCATAATTCATGATTCAATTCATGATTCATGATTCAATTCATGATTCATGATTCGATTCATTATTCATGATTCATGATTCATGATTCGATTCATGATTCTTGATTCATTTCATGATTCATGATTCATGATTCAATTCATGATTCATGTTTCGAATCATGATTCATGATTCATGATTCAATTCATGATTCATGTTTCGATACATGATTCATGATTCGATTCATGATTCATGATTCATAATTCATGATTCAATTCATGATTCATGATTCAGTTCATGATTCATGATTCAATTCATGATTTATGATTCAATTCATGATTCATGATTCAATTCATGATTTATGATTTATGATTCAAATTATGATTCAATTCATGATTCATGATTCATGATTCATGATTCAATTCATGATTCATGATTCAATTCATGATTCTTGATTCATTATTTAATTCATGATTCGATTCATGATTTATGATTCAATTCATGATTCGAGATTCATGATTCGATTCATGAATCATAATTCACTTCATGATTCATGGTTCATGATTCGATTCATGATTCAATTCATGATTCATGATTCATGATTCATGATTCAATTTATGATTCATGATTCATTATTCGATTCATGATTCATGATTCATGATTCAAATCATGATTCAATTCATGATTCATGATTCAATTCATGATTTATGATTCAATTCATGATTCATGATTCGATTCATGATTAATGATTTATGATTCGTTTCATGATTCATGATTCATTTCATGATTCGTGTTTCGATTCATAATTCATGATTCAATTCATGATTCATGATTCAATTCATGATTCATGATTCGATTCATTATTCATGATTCATGATTCATGATTCGATTCATGATTCTTGATACATTTCATGATTTATGATTCATGATTCAATTCATGATTCATGTTTCGATTCATGTATCATGATTCGATTCATGATTTGATTCATGATTCATGATTCAATTCATGATTCATGAATCAATTCATGATTCATGATTCGATTCATGATTCATGATTCATGATTCATTATTCAATTCATGATTCATGATTCGATTCATGATTCATGATTCAATTCATGATTTATGATTTATGATTCAATTTATGATTTAATTCATGATTCATGATTTGATTCTTGATTCATGATTCTTGATTCGATTCATGATTCATGATTCAATTCATGATTCATGATTCATTATTTAATTCATGATTCGATTCATGATTCATGATTCAATTCATGATTCATGATTCATGATTCAATTCATGATTCATGATTCATGATTCATGATTCAATTCATGATTCATGATTCGATTCATGATTCATGATTCAATTCATGATTCATGATTTATGATTCAATTCATTATTCAATTCATGATTCATGATTCGATTCATGATTCATGATTCATGATTCATGATTCAATTCATGATTCATGATTCGATTCATGATTCATGATTCGATTCATGATTCATGATTCAATTCATGATTCATGATTTATGATTCAATTCATGATTCAATTCATGATTCATGATTTATGATTCAATTCATGATTCAATTCATGATTCATGATTCATGATTCATGATTCGATTCATGATTCATGATTCAATTCATGATTCATGATTTGATTCATGATTCATGATTCAATTCATGATTCATGATTCGATTCATGATTCATGATTCATGATTCATGATTCGATTCATGATTCATGATTCAATTCATGATTCATGATTCGATTCATGATTCATGATTCATGATTCAATTCATGATTCATGATTCGATTCATGATTCATGATTCATGATTCGATTCATGATTCATGATTCACGATTCAATTCATGATTCATGATTCGATTTATGATTGATGATTCGATTCATGATTCATGATTTATGATTCAATTCAAGATTCAATTCATGATTCATGATTCAATTCATGATTCGAGATTCATGATTCGATTCATGATTCATGATTGAATTCATGATACATGATTCGATTCATGATTTAATTCATGATTCATGATTGATGATTCGATTCATGATTCATGATTCATGATTCATGATTCAAGATTCAAATCATGATTCAAATCATGATTCATGATTCAATTAATGATTTATGATTCAATTCATGATTCATAATTCAATTCATGATTCAATTCATGATTCATGATTCGATTCATGATTAATGATTTATGATTCGTTTCATGATTCATGATTCATTTCATGATTCGTGTTTCGATTCATAATTCATGATTCAATTCATGATTCATGATTCATTTCATGATTCATGATTCGATTCATTATTCATGATTCATGATTCATGATTCGATTCATGATTCTTGATTCATTTCATGATTCATGATTCATGATTCAATTCATGATTCATGTTTCGATTCATGATTCATGATTCATGATTCATGATTCAATTCATGATTCATGTTTCGATACATGATTCATGATTCGATTCATGATTCATGATTCATAATTCATGATTCAATTCATGATTCATGATTCATGATTCAGTTCATGATTCATGATTCAATTCATGATTATTGATTTGATTCATGATTCATGATTCATGATTCATGATTCAATTCATGATTCATGATTCAATTCATGATTTATGATTTATGATTCAATTTATGATTCAATTCATGATTCATGATTCATGATTCATGATTCATGATTCAATTCATGATTCATGATTCAATTCATGATTCTTGATTCATTATTTAATTCATGATTCGATTCATGATTTATGATTCAATTCATGATTTATGATTCATGATTCATTTCATGATTCATGATTCGATTCATGATTCATGATTCATAATTCATGATTCAATTCATGATTCAGGATTCGATTCATGATTCATGATTCAATTCATGATTCATGATTTATGATTCAATTCATGATTCAATTCATGATTCATGATTCAATTCATGATTCGATTCATGATTCATGATTCGATTTATGATTCATGATTCAATTTATGATTCATGATTTATGATTCGATTCATGATTCATGATTCAATTCATGATTCATGATTTATGATTCAATTCATGATTCAATTCATGATTCATGATTTATGATTCAATTCATGATTCAATTCATGATTCATGATTTATGATTCGATTCATGATTCATGATTCAATTCATGATTCTTGATTTGATTCATGATTCATGATTCAATTCTTGATTCATGATTCGATTCATGATTCATGATTCATGATTCGATTCATGATTCATGATTCAATTCATGATTCATGATTCGATTCATGATTCATGATTCATGATTCATGATTCGATTCATGATTCATGATTCAATTCATGATTCATGATTCGATTCATGATTCATGATTCATGATTCAATTCATGATTCATGATTTGATTTATGATTCATGATTCATGATTCGATTCATGATTCATGATTCACGATTCAATTCATGATTCATGATTCGATTTATGATTCATGATTCAATTCATGATTCATGATTTATGATTCAATTCAAGATTCAATTCATGATTCATGATTCAATTCATGATTCGAGATTCATGATTCGATTCATGATTCATGATATAATTCATGATACATGATTCGATTCATGATTTAATTCATGATTCATGATTGATGATTCGATTCATGATTCATGATTCAAATTATGATTCAAATCATGATTCATGATTCAATTCATGATTTATGATTCAATTCATGATTCATGATTCAATTCATGATTCATGATTCAATTCATGATTCATGATTCGATTCATGGTTAATGATTTATGATTCGTTTCATGATTCATGATTCATTTCATGATTCGTGTTTCGATTCATAATTCATGATTCAATTCATGATTCATGATTCGATTCATTATTCATGATATATGATTCATGATTCGATTCATGATTCATGATTCATGATTCATGATTCGATTCATGATTCTTGATTCATTTCATGATTCATGATTCATGATTCAATTCATGATTTATGTTTCGATTCATGATTCATGATTTATGATTCAATTCATGATTCATGTTTCGATACATGATTCATGATTCATAATTCATGATTCAATTCATGATTCATGATTCATGATTCATGATTCACTTCATGATTCATGATTCAATTCATGATTCATGATTCGATTCATGATTCATGATTCATGATTCGATTCATGATTCATGATTCAATTCATGATTCATGATTCAATTCATGATTTATGATTTATGATTCAATTTATGATTTAATTTATGATTCATGATTCATGATTCATGATTCATGATTCGATTCATGATTCATGATTCAATTCATGATTCTTGATTCATTATTTAATTCATGATTCGATTCATGATTTATGATTCAATTCATGATTTATGATCCATGATTCATTTCATGGTTCATGATTCGATTCATGATTCATGATTCATAATTCATGATTTAATTCATGATTCATGATTCGATTCATGATTCATGATTCAATTCATGATTCATGATTTATGATTCAATTCATGATTCAATTCATGATTCATGATTCGATTCATGATTCATGGTTCGATTTATGATTCATGATTCAATTTATGATTCATGATTTATGATTCAATTCATGATTCAATTCATGATTCAATTCATGATTCGAGATTCATGATTCGATTCATGATTCATGATTCATGATTTGATTCATGATTCAATTCATGATTCATGATTCATGATTCATGATTCAATTCATGATTCATGATTCGATTCATAATTCATGATTCATGCTTCGATTCATGACTCATGATTCATGATTCGATTCATGATTCATGATTCATGTTTCGATTTATGATTCAGTTCATGATTCATGATTCATGATTCATGATTCAATTTATGATTCATGATTCATGATTCGATTCATGATTCATTATTCATGATTCATGATTCAAATCATGATTAAATTCATGATTCATGATTAAATTCATGATTTATGATTCAATTCATGATTCATGATTCATGATTCATTATTCAATTCATGATTCATGATTCGATTCATGATTCATGATTCAATTCATGATTTATGATTTATGATTGAATTTATGATTCAATTCATGATTCATGATTCGATTCATGATTCATGATTCATGATTCGATTCATGATTCATGATTCAATTCATGATTCATGATGCATTATTTAATTCATGATTCGAATCATGATTCATGATTCAATTCATGATTCATGATTCATTATTCAATTCATGATTCATGATTCGATTCATGATTCATGATTCATGATTCATGATTCAATTCATGATTCATGATTCGAATCATGATTCATGATTGAATTCATGATTCATGATTTATGATTCAACTCATGATTCAATTCATGATTCATGATTCATGATTCGATTCATAATTCATGATTTAATTCATGATTCATGATTTGATTCATGATTCATGATTCATGATTCATGATTCATGATTCATGATTCAATTCATGATTCATGATTCGATTCATGATTCATGATTTGATTCATGATTCATGATTTAATTCATGATTCATGATTTATGATTCAATTCATGATTCAATTCATGATTCATGATTCAATTCATGATTCGAGATTCATGATTCGATTCATGAATCATGATTCAATTCATGATTCATGATTCTTGATTCGATTTATGATTCATGATTCATGATTCGATTCATGATTCATGATTCATGATTCATGATTCAAATCATGATTCAATTCATGATTCATGATTCAATTCATGATTTATGATTCAATTCATGATTCATGATTCGATTCATGATTAATGATTTATGATTCGTTTCATGATTCATGATTCATTTCATGATTCGTGTTTCGATTTATAATTCATGATTCAATTCATGATTCATGATTCAATTCATGATTCATGATTCAATTCATGATTCATGATTCGATTCATTATTCATGATTCAATTCATGATTCGATTCATGATTCTTGATTCATTTCATGATTTATGATTCATGATTCAATTCATGATTCATTTTTTGATTCATGTATCATGATTCGATTCATGATTTGATTCATGATTCTTGATTCAATTCATGATTCATGATTCAATTCATGATTCATGATTCGATTCATGATTCATGATTCATGATTCATTATTCAATTCATGATTCATGATTCAATTCATGATTCATGATTCAATTCATGATTTATGATTTATGATTCAATTTATGATTCAATTCATGATTCATGATTCGATTCATGATTCATGATTCATGATTCGATTCATGAATTATGATTCAATTCATGATTCATGATTCATTATTTAATTCATGATTCGATTCATGATTCATGATTCAATTCATGATTCATGATTCATGATTCAATTCATGATTCATGATTCGATTCATGATTCATGATTCAATTCATGATTCATGATTCATGATTCGATTCATGATTCATGATTCAGTTCATGATTTATGATTCAACTCATGATTCAATTCATGATACATGATTCATGATTCATGATTCAATTCATGATTCATGATTCATGATTCGATTCATGATTCATGATTCAATTCATGATTCATGATTTGATTCATGATTCATGATTCATGATTCAATTCATGATTCATGATTCGATTCATGATTCATGATTCGATTCATGATTCATGATTCGATTCATGATTCATGATTCATGATTCATGATTCGATTCATGATTCTTGATTCATTTCATGATTCATAATTCATGATTCAATTCATGATTTATGTTTCGATTCATGATTCATGATTCATGATTCAATTCATGATTCATGTTTCGATACATGATTCATGATTCGATTCATGATTCATGATTCATGATTCAATTCATGATTCATGATTCATGATTCATGATTCACTTCATGATTCATGATTCAATTCATGATTCATGATTCGATTCATGATTCATGATTCATGATTCATGATTCATGATTCGATTCATGATTCATGATTTATGATTCAATTCATGATTCATGATTCAATTCATGATTTATGATTTATGATTCAATTTATGATTCAATTTATGATTCATGATTCATGATTCATGATTCATGATTCGATTCATGATTCATGATTCAATTCATGATTCTTGATTCATTATTTAATTCATGATTCGATTCATGATTTATGATTCAATTCATGATTTATGATCCATGATTCATTTCATGATTCATGATTCGATTCATGATTCATGATTCATAATTCATGATTCAATTCATGATTCATGATTCGATTCATGATTCATGATTCAATTCATGATTCATGATTTATGATTCAATTCATGATTCAATTCATAATTCATGATTCGATTCATGATTCATGATTCGATTTATGATTCATGATTCAATTTATGATTCATGATTTATGATTCAATTCATGATTCAATTCATGATTCAATTCATGATTCGAGATTCATGATTCGATTCATGATTCATGATTCATGATTTGATTCATGATTCAATTCATGATTCATGATTCATGATTCATGATTCAATTCATGATTCATGATTCATGATTCGATTCATAATTCATGATTCATGCTTCGATTCATGATTCATGATTCATGATTCGATTCATGATTCATGATTCATGATTCGATTCATGATTCAGTTCATGATTCATGATTCATGATTCATGATTCAATTTATGATTCATGATTCATGATTCGATTCATGATTCATGATTCATGTTTCATTATTCATGATTCATGATTCAAATCATGATTAAATTCATGATTCATGATTAAATTCATGATTTATGATTTAATTCATGATTCATGATTCAATTCATGATTCATGATTCGATTCATGATTCATGATTCATGATTCATTATTCAATTCATGATTCATGATTCGATTCATGATTCATGATTCAATTCATGATTTATAATTTATGATTGAATTTATGATTCAATTCATGATTCATGATTCATGATTCATGATTCGATTCATGATTCATGATTCAATTCATGATTCATGATGCATTATTTAATTCATGATTCGAATCATGATTCATGATTCAATTCATGATTCATGATTCATTATTCAATTCATGATTCATGATTCGATTCATGATTCATGATTCATGATTCATGATTCAATTCATGATTCATGATTCGAATCATGATTCATGATTCAATTCATGATTCATGATTTATGATTCAACTCATGATTCAATTCATGATTCATGATTCATGATTCGATTCATAATTCATGATTTAATTCATGATTCATGATTTGATTCATGATTCATGATTCATGATTCATGATTCATGATTCATGATTCAATTCATGATTCATGATTCGATTCAGGATTCATGATTCGATTCATGATTCATGATTTAATTCATGATTCATGATTTATGATTCAATTCATGATTCAATTCATGATTCATGATTCAATTCATGATTCGAGATTCATGATTCGATTCATGAATCATGATTCAATTCATGATTCATGATTCATGATTCGATTTATGATTCATGATTCATGATTCGATTCATGATTCATGATTCATGATTTATGATTCAAATCATGATTCAATTCATGATTCATGATTCAATTCATGATTCATGATTCGATTCATGATTAATGATATTTGATTCGTTTCATGATTCATGATTCATTTCATGATTCGTGTTTCGATTTATAATTCATGATTCAATTCATGATTCATGATTCAATTCATGATTCATGATTCAATTCATGATTCATGATTCGATTCATTATTCATGATTCAATTCATGATTCGATTCATGATTCTTGATTCATTTCATGATTTATGATTCATGATTCAATTCATGATTCATTTTTTGATTCATGTATCATGATTCGATTCATGATTTGATTCATGATTCTTGATTCAATTCATGATTCATGATTCAATTCATGATTCATGATTCGATTCATGATTCATGATTCATGATTCATTATTCAATTCATGATTCATGATTCGATTCATGATTCATGATTCAATTCATGATTTATGATTTATGATTCAATTTATGATTTATGATTCAATTCATGATTCATGATTCGATTCATGATTAATGATTTATGATTCGTTTCATGATTCATGATTCATTTCATGATTCGTGTTTCGATTCATAATTCATGATTCATGATTCATTTCATGATTCGTGTTTCGATTCATAATTCATGATTCAATTCATGATTCATGATTCAATTCATGATTCATGATTCGATTCATGATTCATGATTCATGATTCATTATACAATTTATGATTCATGATTCGATTCATGATTCATGATTCAATTCATGATTTATGATTTGTGATTCAATTTATGATTCAATTCATGATTCATGATTCGATTCATGATTCATGATTCATGATTCGATTCATGATTCATGATTCAATTCATGATTCATGATTCATTTTTTAATTCATAATTCGATTCATGATTCATGATTCAATTCATGATTCATGATTTATGATTCAACTCATGATTCAATTCATGATTCATGATTCATGATTCGATTCATGATTCATGATTCAATTCATGATTCATGATTTGATTCATGATTCATGATTCATGATTCATGATTCAATTCATGATTCATGATTCGATTCATGATTCATGGTTCGATTCATGATTCATGATTCGATTCATGATTCATGATTCAATTCATGATTCATGATTTATGATTCAATTCATGATTCAATTCATGATTCATGATTTATGATTCAACTCATGATTCATTTAATGATTCATGATTTATGATTCATGATTCGATTCATGATTTATGATTCAATTCATGATTCATGATTTGATTCATGATTTATGATTCAATTCATGATTCAATTCATAATTCATGATTCACGATTCATGATTCGATTCATGATTCATGATTCGATTCATGATTCATGATTCAATTCATGATTCATGATTTATGATTCAATTCATGATTCAATTCATGATTCATGATTTATGATTCAACTCATGATTCATTTCATGATTCATGATTTATGATTCATGATTTGATTCATGATTCATGATTCAATTCATGATTCATGATTTGATTCATGATTTATGATTCAATTCATGATTCAATTCATGATTCATGATTCATGATTCGATTCATGATTCATGATTCAATTCATGATTCATGATTTGATTCATGATTCATGATTCAATTCATGATTCATGATTCGATTCATGATTCATGATTCATTATTCATGATTCAATTCATAATTCATGATTCGATTCATGATTCATGATTCGATTCATGATTCATGATTCATGATTCAATTCATGATTCATGATTCGATTCATGATTCATGATTCATGATTCGATTCATGATTCATGATTCACGATTCAATTCATGATTCATGATTCGATTTATGATTCATGATTCAATTCATGATTCATGATTTATGATTCAATTCAAGATTCAATTCATGATTCATGATTCAATTCACGATTCGAGATTCATGATTCATGATTCGATTCATGATTCATGATTCAATTCATGATTCATGATTCATGATTCGATTCATGATTCATGATTCAGTTCATGATTTATGATTCAACTCATGATTCAATTCATGATACATGATTCATGATTCATGATTCAATTCATGATTCATGATTCATGATTCGATTCATGATTCATGATTCAATTCATGATTCATGATTTGATTCATGATTCATGATTCATGATTCAATTCATGATTCATGATTCGATTCATGATTCATGATTCGATTCATGATTCATGATTCGATTCATGATTCATGATTCATGATTCATGATTCGATTCATGATTCTTGATTCATTTCATGATTCATAATTCATGATTCAATTCATGATTTATGTTTCGATTCATGATTCATGATTCATGATTCAATTCATGATTCATGTTTCGATACATGATTCATGATTCGATTCATGATTCATGATTCATGATTCAATTCATGATTCATGATTCATGATTCATGATTCACTTCATGATTCATGATTCAATTCATGATTCATGATTCGATTCATGATTCATGATTCATGATTCATGATTCATGATTCGATTCATGATTCATGATTTATGATTCAATTCATGATTCATGATTCAATTCATGATTTATGATTTATGATTCAATTTATGATTCAATTTATGATTCATGATTCATGATTCATGATTCATGATTCGATTCATGATTCATGATTCAATTCATGATTCTTGATTCATTATTTAATTCATGATTCGATTCATGATTTATGATTCAATTCATGATTTATGATCCATGATTCATTTCATGATTCATGATTCGATTCATGATTCATGATTCATAATTCATGATTCAATTCATGATTCATGATTCGATTCATGATTCATGATTCAATTCATGATTCATGATTTATGATTCAATTCATGATTCAATTCATAATTCATGATTCGATTCATGATTCATGATTCGATTTATGATTCATGATTCAATTTATGATTCATGATTTATGATTCAATTCATGATTCAATTCATGATTCAATTCATGATTCGAGATTCATGATTCGATTCATGATTCATGATTCATGATTTGATTCATGATTCAATTCATGATTCATGATTCATGATTCATGATTCAATTCATGATTCATGATTCATGATTCGATTCATAATTCATGATTCATGCTTCGATTCATGATTCATGATTCATGATTCGATTCATGATTCATGATTCATGATTCGATTCATGATTCAGTTCATGATTCATGATTCATGATTCATGATTCAATTTATGATTCATGATTCATGATTCGATTCATGATTCATGATTCATGTTTCATTATTCATGATTCATGATTCAAATCATGATTAAATTCATGATTCATGATTAAATTCATGATTTATGATTTAATTCATGATTCATGATTCAATTCATGATTCATGATTCGATTCATGATTCATGATTCATGATTCATTATTCAATTCATGATTCATGATTCGATTCATGATTCATGATTCAATTCATGATTTATAATTTATGATTGAATTTATGATTCAATTCATGATTCATGATTCATGATTCATGATTCGATTCATGATTCATGATTCAATTCATGATTCATGATGCATTATTTAATTCATGATTCGAATCATGATTCATGATTCAATTCATGATTCATGATTCATTATTCAATTCATGATTCATGATTCGATTCATGATTCATGATTCATGATTCATGATTCAATTCATGATTCATGATTCGAATCATGATTCATGATTCAATTCATGATTCATGATTTATGATTCAACTCATGATTCAATTCATGATTCATGATTCATGATTCGATTCATAATTCATGATTTAATTCATGATTCATGATTTGATTCATGATTCATGATTCATGATTCATGATTCATGATTCATGATTCAATTCATGATTCATGATTCGATTCATGATTCATGATTCGATTCATGATTCATGATTTAATTCATGATTCATGATTTATGATTCAATTCATGATTCAATTCATGATTCATGATTCAATTCATGATTCGAGATTCATGATTCGATTCATGAATCATGATTCAATTCATGATTCATGATTCATGATTCGATTTATGATTCATGATTCATGATTCGATTCATGATTCATGATTCATGATTCATGATTCAAATCATGATTCAATTCATGATTCATGATTCAATTCATGATTCATGATTCGATTCATGATTAATGATTTATGATTCGTTTCATGATTCATGATTCATTTCATGATTCGTGTTTCGATTTATAATTCATGATTCAATTCATGATTCATGATTCAATTCATGATTCATGATTCAATTCATGATTCATGATTCGATTCATTATTCATGATTCAATTCATGATTCGATTCATGATTCTTGATTCATTTCATGATTTATGATTCATGATTCAATTCATGATTCATTTTTTGATTCATGTATCATGATTCGATTCATGATTTGATTCATGATTCTTGATTCAATTCATGATTCATGATTCAATTCATGATTCATGATTCGATTCATGATTCATGATTCATGATTCATTATTCAATTCATGATTCATGATTCGATTCATGATTCATGATTCAATTCATGATTTATGATTTATGATTCAATTTATGATTTATGATTCAATTCATGATTCATGATTCGATTCATGATTAATGATTTATGATTCGTTTCATGATTCATGATTCATTTCATGATTCGTGTTTCGATTCATAATTCATGATTCATGATTCATTTCATGATTCGTGTTTCGATTCATAATTCATGATTCAATTCATGATTCATGATTCAATTCATGATTCATGATTCGATTCATTATTAATGATTCATGATTCATGATTCGATTCATGATTCTTGATTCATTTCATGATTTATGATTCATGATTCAATTCATGATTCATGTTTCGATTCATGTATCATGACTCAATTCATGATTTGATTCATGATTCATGATTCAATTCATGATTCATGATTCAATTCATGATTCATGATTCGATTCATGATTCATGATTCATGATTCATTATACAATTTATGATTCATGATTCGATTCATGATTCATGATTCAATTCATGATTTATGATTTGTGATTCAATTTATGATTCAATTCATGATTCATGATTCGATTCATGATTCATGATTCATGATTCGATTCATGATTCATGATTCAATTCATGATTCATGATTCATTTTTTAATTCATAATTCGATTCATGATTCATGATTCAATTCATGATTCATGATTTATGATTCAACTCATGATTCAATTCATGATTCATGATTCATGATTCGATTCATGATTCATGATTCAATTCATGATTCATGATTTGATTCATGATTCATGATTCATGATTCATGATTCAATTCATGATTCATGATTCGATTCATGATTCATGGTTCGATTCATGATTCATGATTCGATTCATGATTCATGATTCAATTCATGATTCATGATTTATGATTCAATTCATGATTCAATTCATGATTCATGATTTATGATTCAACTCATGATTCATTTCATGATTCATGATTTATGATTCATGATTCGATTCATGATTTATGATTCAATTCATGATTCATGATTTGATTCATGATTTATGATTCAATTCATGATTCAATTCATAATTCATGATTCACGATTCATGATTCGATTCATGATTCATGATTCGATTCATGATTCATGATTCAATTCATGATTCATGATTTATGATTCAATTCATGATTCAATTCATGATTCATGATTTATGATTCAACTCATGATTTATTTCATGATTCATGATTTATGATTCATGATTCGATTCATGATTCATGATTCAATTCATGATTCATGATTTGATTCATGATTTATGATTCAATTCATGATTCAATTCATGATTCATGATTCATGATTCATGATTCGATTCATGATTCATGATTCAATTCATGATTCATGATTTGATTCATGATTCATGATTCAATTCATGATTCATGATTCGATTCATGATTCATGATTCATTATTCATGATTCAATTCATAATTCATGATTCGATTCATGATTCATGATTCGATTCATGATTCATGATTCATGATTCAATTCATGATTCATGATTCGATTCATGATTCATGATTCATGATTCGATTCATGATTCATGATTCACGATTCAATTCATGATTCATGATTCGATTTATGATTCATGATTCAATTCATGATTCATGATTTATGATTCAATTCAAGATTCAATTCATGATTCATGATTCAATTCATGATTCGAGATTCATGATTCGATTCATGATTCATGATATAATTCATGATACATGATTCGATTCATGATTTAATTCATGATTCATGATTGATGATTCGATTCATGATTCATGATTCAAATTATGATTCAAATCATGATTCATGATTCAATTCATGATTTATGATTCAATTCATGATTCATGATTCAATTCATGATTCATGATTCAATTCATGATTCATGATTCGATTCATGATTAATGATTTATGATTCGTTTCATGATTCATGATTCATTTCATGATTCGTGTTTCGATTCATAATTCATGATTCAATTCATGATTCATGATTCAATTCATGATTCATGATTCGATTCAATATTCATGATATATGATTCATGATTCGATTCATGATTCATGATTCATGATTCATGATTCGATTCATGATTCTTGATTCATTTCATGATTCATGATTCATGATTCAATTCATGATTTATGTTTCGATTCATGATTCATGATTCATGATTCAATTCATGATTCATGTTTCGATACATGATTCATAATTCGATTCATGATTCATGATTCATAATTCATGATTCAATTCATGATTCATGATTCATGATTCATGATTCACTTCATGATTCATGATTCAATTCATGATTCATGATTCGATTCATGATTCATGATTCATGATTCATGATTCATGATTCGATTCATGATTCATGATTCAATTCATGATTCATGATTCAATTCATGATTTATGATTTATGATTCAATTTATGATTCAATTTATGATTCATGATTCATGATTCATGATTCATGATTCGATTCATGATTCATGATTCAATTCATGATTCTTGATTCATTATTTAATTCATGATTCGATTCATGATTTATGATTCAATTCATGATTTATGATCCATGATTCATTTCATGGTTCATGATTCGATTCATGATTCATGATTCATAATTCATGATTTAATTCATGATTCATGATTCGATTCATGATTCATGATTCAATTCATGATTCATGATTTATGATTCAATTCATGATTCAATTCATGATTCATGATTCGATTCATGATTCATGATTCGATTTATGATTCATGATTCAATTTATGATTCATGATTTATGATTCAATTCATGATTCAATTCATGATTCAATTCATGATTCGAGATTCATGATTCGATTCATGATTCATGATTTGATTCATGATTCAATTCATGATTCATGATTCATGATTCATGATTCAATTCATGATTCATGATTCATGATTCGTTTCATAATTCATGATTCATGCTTCGATTCATGATTCATGATTCATGATTCGATTCATGATTCATGATTCATGATTCGATTCATGATTCAGTTCATGATTCATGATTCATGATTCATGATTCAATTTATGATTCATGATTCATGATTCGATTCATGATTCATGATTCATGATTCGATTCATGATTCATGATTCATTATTCATGATTCATGATTCAAATCATGATTAAATTCATGATTCATGATTAAATTCATGATTTATGATTCAATTCATGATTCATGATTCATGATTCATTATTCAATTCATGATTCATGATTCGATTCATGATTCATGATTCAATTCATGATTTATGATTTATGATTCAATTTATGATTCAATTCTTGATTCATGATTCGATTCATGATTCATGATTCATGATTCGATTCATGATTCATGATTCAATTCATGATTCATGATGCATTACTTAATTCATGATTCGAATCATGATTCATGATTCAATTCATGATTCATGATTCATTATTCAATTCATGATTCATGATTCGATTCATGATTCATGATTCATGATTCATGATTCAATTCATGATTCATGATTCGAATCATGATTCATGATTCAATTCATGATTCATGATTTATGATTCAACTCATGATTCAATTCATGATTCATGATTCATGATTCGATTCATAATTCATGATTTAATTCATGATTCATGATTTGATTCATGATTCATGATTCATGATTCATGATTCATGATTCATGATTCAATTCATGATTCATGATTCGATTCATGATTCATGATTCGATTCATGATTCATGATTTAATTCATGATTCATGATTTATGATTCAATTCATGATTCAATTCATGATTCATGATTCAATTCATGATTCAAGATTCATGATTCGATTCATGAATCATGATTCAATTCATGATTCATGATTCATGATTCGATTTATGATTCATGATTCATGATTCGATTCATGATTCATGATTCATGATTCATGATTCAAATCATGATTTATGATTCAATTCATGATTCAATTCATGATTCATGATTCAATTCATGATTCAAGATTCATGATTCGATTCATGAATCATGATTCAATTCATGATTCATGATTCATGATTCAAATCATGATTTATGATTCAATTCATGATTCATGATTCGATTCATGATTAATGATTTATGATTCGTTTCATGATTCATGATTCATTTCATGATTCGTGTTTCGATTTATAATTCATGATTCAATTCATGATTCATGATTCAATTCATGATTCATGATTCAATTCATGATTCATGATTCGATTCATTATTCATGATTCAATTCATGATTCGATTCATGATTCTTGATTCATTTCATGATTTATGATTCATGATTCAATTCATGATTCATTTTTTGATTCATGTATCATGATTCGATTCATGATTTGATTCATGATTCTTGATTCAATTCATGATTCATGATTCAATTCATGATTCATGATTCGATTCATGATTCATGATTCATGATTCATTATTCAATTCATGATTCATGATTTGATTCATGATTCATGATTCAATTCATGATTTATGATTTATGATTCAATTTATGATTCAATTCATGATTCATGATTCGATTCATGATTCATGATTCATGATTCGATTCATGAATTATGATTCAATTCATGATTCATGATTCATTATTTAATTCATGATTCGATTCATGATTCATGATTCAATTCATGATTCATGATTCATGATTCAATTCATGATTCATGATTCGATTCATGATTCATGATTCATGATTCATGATTCATGATTCAATTCATGATTCATGATTCATGATTCGATTCATGATTCATGATTCAGTTCATGATTTATGATTCAACTCATGATTCAATTCATGATTCATGATTCATGATTCATGATTCATGATTCAATTCATGATTCATGATTCATGATTCGATTCATGATTCATTATTCAATTCATGATTCATGATTCGATTCATGATTCATGATTCAATTCATGATTTATGATTTATGATTGAATTTATGATTCAATTCATGATTCATGATTCGATTCATGATTCATGATTCATGATTCGATTCATGATTCATGATTCAATTCATGATTCATGATGCATTATTTAATTCATGATTCGAATCATGATTCATGATTCAATTCATGATTCATGATTCATTATTCAATTCATGATTCATGATTCGATTCATGATTCATGATTCATGATTCATGATTCAATTCATGATTCATGATTCGAATCATGATTTATGATTCAATTCATGATTCATGATTTATGATTCAACTCATGATTCAATTCATGATTCATGATTCATGATTCGATTCATAATTCATGATTTAATTCATGATTCATGATTTGATTCATGATTCATGATTCATGATTCATGATTCATGATTCAATTCATGATTCATGATTCGATTCATGATTCATGATTCGATTCATGATTCATGATTTAATTCATGATTCATGATTTATGATTCAATTCATGATTCAATTCATGATTCATGATTCAATTCATGATTCGAGATTCATGATTCGATTCATGAATCATGATTCAATTCATGATTCATGATTCATGATTCGATTTATGATTCATGATTCATGATACGATTCATGATTCATGATTCATGATTCATGATTCAAATCATGATTCAATTCATGATTCATGATTCAATTCATGATTTATGATTCAATTCATGATTCATGATTCGATTCATGATTAATGATTTATGATTCGTTTCATGATTCATGATTCATTTCATGATTCGTGTTTCGATTTATAATTCATGATTCAATTCATGATTCATGATTCAATTCATGATTCATGATTCAATTCATGATTCATGATTTGATTCATTATTCATGATTCAATTCATGATTCGATTCATGATTCTTGATTCATTTCATGATTTATGATTCATGATTCAATTCATGATTCATTTTTTGATTCATGTATCATGATTCGATTCATGATTTGATTCATGATTCTTGATTCAATTCATGATTCATGATTCAATTCATGATTCATGATTCGATTCATGATTCATGATTCATGATTCATTATTCAATTCATGATTCATGATTCGATTCATGATTCATGATTCAATTCATGATTTATGATTTATGATTCAATTTATGATTCAATTCATGATTCATGATTCGATTCATGATTCATGATTCATGATTCATGATTCGATTCATGAATTATGATTCAATTCATGATTCATGATTCATTATTTAATTCATGATTCGATTCATGATTCATGATTCAATTCATGATTCATGATTCATGATTCAATTCATGATTCATGATTCGATTCATGATTCATGATTCATGATTCATGATTCATGATTCAATTCATGATTCATGATTCATGATTCGATTCATGATTCATGATTCAGTTCATGATTTATGATTCAACTCATGATTCAATTCATGATTCATGATTCATGATTCATGATTCATGATTCAATTCATGATTCATGATTCATGATTCGATTCATGATTCGTGATTCAATTCATGATTCATGATTTGATTCATGATTCATGATTCATGATTCAATTCATGATTCATGATTCGATTCATGATTCATGATTCGATTCATGATTCATGATTCGATTCATGATTCATGATTCATGATTCATGATTCGATTCATGATTCTTGATTCATTTCATGATTCATGATTCATGATTCAATTCATGATTTATGTTTCGATTCATGATTCATGATTCATGATTCAATTCATGATTCATGTTTCGATACATGATTCATGATTCGATTCATGATTCATGATTCATGATTCAATTCATGATTCATGATTCATGATTCATGATTCACTTCATGATTCATGATTCAATTCATGATTCATGATTCGATTCATGATTCATGATTCATGATTCATGATTCATGATTCGATTCATGATTCATGATTTATGATTCAATTCATGATTCATGATTCAATTCATGATTTATGATTTATGATTCAATTTATGATTCAATTTATGATTCATGATTCATGATTCGATTCATGATTCATGATTCAATTCATGATTCTTGATTCATTATTTAATTCATGATTCGATTCATGATTTATGATTCAATTCATGATTTATGATCCAGGATTCATTTCATGATTCATGATTCGATTCATGATTCATGATTCATAATTCATGATTCAATTCATGATTCATGATTCGATTCATGATTCATGATTCAATTCATGATTCATGATTTATGATTCAATTCATGATTCAATTCATGATTCAATTCATGATTCGAGATTCATGATTCGATTCATGATTCATGATTCATGATTTGATTCATGATTCAATTCATGATTCATGATTCATGATTCATGATTCAATTCATGATTCATGATTCATGATTCGATTCATAATTCATGATTCATGCTTCGATTCATGATTCATGATTCATGATTCGATTCATGATTCATGATTCATGATTCGATTCATGATTCAGTTCATGATTCATGATTCATGATTCATGATTCAATTTATGATTCATGATTCATGATTCGATTCATGATTCATGATTCATGATTCATTATTCATGATTCATGATTCAAATCATGATTAAATTCATGATTCATGATTAAATTCATGATTTATGATTCAATTCATGATTCATGATTCAATTCATGATTCATGATTCGATTCATGATTCATGATTCATGATTCATTATTCAATTCATGATTCATGATTCGATTCATGATTCATGATTCAATTCATGATTTATAATTTATGATTGAATTTATGATTCAATTCATGATTCATGATTCGATTCATGATTCATGATTCATGATTCGATTCATGATTCATGATTCAATTCATGATTCATGATGCATTATTTAATTCATGATTCGAATCATGATTCATGATTCAATTCATGATTCATGATTCATTATTCAATTCATGATTCATGATTCGATTCATGATTCATGATTCATGATTCAATTCATGATTCATGATTCGAATCATGATTCATGATTCAATTCATGATTCATGATTTATGATTCAACTCATGATTCAATTCATGATTCATGATTCATGATTCGATTCATAATTCATGATTTAATTCATGATTCATGATTTGATTCATGATTCATGATTCATGATTCATGATTCATGATTCATGATTCAATTCATGATTCATGATTCGATTCATGATTCATGATTCGATTCATGATTCATGATTTAATTCATGATTCATGATTTATGATTCAATTCATGATTCAATTCATGATTCATGATTCAATTCATGATTCGAGATTCATGATTCGATTCATGAATCATGATTCAATTCATGATTCATGATTCATGATTCGATTTATGATTCATGATTCATGATTCGATTCATGATTCATGATTCATGATTCATGATTCAAATCATGATTCAATTCATGATTCATGATTCAATTCATGATTTATGATTCAATTCATGATTCATGATTCGATTCATGATTAATGATTTATGATTCGTTTCATGATTCATGATTCATTTCATGATTCGTGTTTCGATTTATAATTCATGATTCAATTCATGATTCATGATTCAATTCATGATTCATGATTCAATTCATGATTCATGATTCGATTCATTATTCATGATTCAATTCATGATTCGATTCATGATTCTTGATTCATTTCATGATTTATGATTCATGATTCAATTCATGATTCATTTTTTGATTCATGTATCATGATTCGATTCATGATTTGATTCATGATTCTTGATTTAATTCATGATTCATGATTCAATTCATGATTCATGATTCGATTCATGATTCATGATTCATGATTCATTATTCAATTCATGATTCATGATTCGATTCATGATTCATGATTCAATTCATGATTTATGATTTATGATTCAATTTATGATTCAATTCATGATTCATGATTCGATTCATGATTCATGATTCATGATTCGATTCATGAATTATGATTCAATTCATGATTCATGATTCATTATTTAATTCATGATTCGATTCATGATTCATGATTCAATTCATGATTCATGATTCATGATTCAATTCATGATTCATGATTCGATTCATGATTCATGATTCATGATTCAATTCATGATTCGATTCATGATTCATGATTCAGTTCATGATTTATGATTCAACTCATGATTCAATTCATGATTCATGATTCATGATTCATGATTCATGATTCAATTCATGATTCATGATTCATGATTCGATTCATGATTCATGATTCAATTCATGATTCATGATTTGATTCATGATTCATGATTCATGATTCATGATTCATGATTCAATTCATGATTCATGATTCGATTCATGATTCATGATTCGATTCATGATTCATGATTCGATTCATGATTCATGATTCAATTCATGATTCATGATTTATGATTCAATTCATGATTCAATTCATGATTCATGATTTATGATTCAATTCATGATTCAATTCATGATTCATGATTCATGATTCATGATTCGATTCTTGATTCATGATTCAATTCATGATTCATGATTTGATTCATGATTCATGATTCAATTTATGATTCATGATTCGATTCATGATTCATGATTCATGATTCATGATTCGATTCATGATTCATGATTCAATTCATGATTCATGATTCGATTCATGATTTATGATTCTTGATTCATGATTCGATTCATGATTCATGATTCAATTCATGATTCATGATTCGATTCATGATTCATGATTCATGATTCAATTCATGATTCATGATTCATGATTCGATTCATGATTCATGATTCACGATTCAATTCATGATTCATGATTCGATTTATGATTCATGATTCAATTCATGATTTATGATTTATGATTCAATTCAAGATTCAATTCATGATTCATGATTCAATTCATGATTCGAGATTCATGATTCATGATTCGATTCATGATTCTTGATTCATTTCATGATTTATGATTCATGATTCAATTCATTATTCATGTTTCGATTCATGTATCATGATTCAATTCATGATTTGATTCATGATTCATGATTCAATTCATGATTCATGATTCAATTCATGATTCATGATTCGATTCATGATTCATGATTCATTATTCAATTCATGATTCATGATTCGATTCATGATTCATGATTCAATTCATGATTTATGATTTATGATTCAATTTATGATTCAATTCATGATTCATGATTCGATTCATGATTCATGATTCATGATTCGATTCATGATTCATGATTCAATTCATGATTCATTATTTAATTCATGATTCGATTCATGATTCATGATTCAATTCATGATTCATGTTTCAATTCATGATTCATGATTCGATTCATGATTCATGATTCATGATTCATGATTCAATTCATGATTCATGATTCATGATTCGATTCATGATTTATGATTCGATTCATGATTTATGATTCGATTCATGATTCAATTCATGATTCATGATTCATGATTCATGATTCGATTCATGATTCATGATTCAATTCATGATTCATGATTCAATTCATGATTCATGATTTGATTCATGATTCATGATTCATGATTCAATTCATGATTCATGATTCGATTCATGATTCATGATTCGATTCATGATTCATGATTCGATTCATGATTCATGATTCGATTCATGATTCATGATTCAAATCATGATTCATGATTTATGATTCAATTCATGATTCAATTCATGATTCATGATTTATGATTCAATTCATGATTCATTTCATTATTCATGATTCATGATTCATGATTCGATTCATGATTCATGATTCAATTCATGATTCATGATTTGATTCATGATTTATGATTCAATTCATGATTCAATTCATGATTCAATTCATGATTCATGATTCATGATTCATGATTCGATTCATGATTCATGATTCAATTCATGATTCATGATTTGATTCATGATTCATGATTTGATTCATGATTCATGATTCGATTCATGATTCATGGTTCATGATTCACGATTCAATTCATGATTCATGATTCGATTTATGATTCATGATTCAATTCATGATTTATGATTTATGATTCAATTCAAGATTCAATTCATGATTCATGATTCAATTCATGATTCGAGATTCATGATTCATGATTCGATTCATGATTCTTGATTCATTTCATGATTTATGATTCATGATTCAATTCATTATTCATGTTTCGATTCATGTATCATGATTCAATTCATGATTTGATTCATGATTCATGATTCAATTCATGATTCATGATTCAATTCATGATTCATGATTCGATTCATGATTCATGATTCATGATTCATTATTCAATTCATGATTCATGATTCGATTCATGATTCATGATTCAATTCATGATTTATGATTTATGATTCAATTTATGATTCAATTCATGATTCATGATTCGATTCATGATTCATGATTCATGATTCGATTCATGATTCATGATTCAATTCATGATTCATTATTTAATTCATGATTCGAATTATGATTCATGATTCAATTCATGATTCATGATTCAATTCATGATTCATGATTCGATTCATGATTCATGATTCATGATTCATGATTCAATTCATGATTCATGATTCATGATTCGATTCATGATTCATGATTCGATTCATGATTTATGATTCAACTCATGATTCATTTCATGATTCATGATTCATGATTCATGATTCGATTAATGATTCATGATTCAATTCATGATTCATGATTTAATTCATGATTCATGATTTGATTCATGATTCATGATTCATGATTCAATTCATGATTCATGATTTGATTCATGATTCATGATTCGATTCATGATTCATGATTCGATTCATGATTCATGATTCGATTCATGATTCATGATTCGATTCATGATTCATGATTCGATTCATGATTCATGATTCAAATCATGATTCATGATTTATGATTCAATTCATGATTCAATTCATGATTCATGATTTATGATTCAATTCATGATTCATTTCATGATTCATGATTTGATTCATGATTAATGATTCAATTCATGATTCATGATTCATGATTCATGATTCGATTCATGATTCATGATTCAATTCATGATTCATGATTTGATTCATGATTCATGATTCAATTCATGATTCATGATTCATGATTCATGATTCGATTCATGATTCATGATTCAATTCATGATTCATGATTTGATTCATGATTCATGATTCATGATTCATGATTCAATTCATGATTCATGATTCGATTCATGATTCAATTCATGATTCATGATTTATGATTCAATTCATGATTCATGATTTATGATTCAATTCATGATTCAATTCATGATTCATGATTCATGATTCATGATTCGATTCTTGATTCATGATTCAATTCATGATTCATGATTTGATTCATGATTCATGATTCGATTCATGATTCATGATTCAATTCATGATTCATGATGCATTATTTAATTCATGATTCGAATCATGATTCATGATTCAATTCATGATTCATGATTCATTATTCAATTCATGATTCATGATTCGATTCATGATTCATGATTCATGATTCAATTCATGATTCATGATTCGAATCATGATTCATGATTCAATTCATGATTCATGATTTATGATTCAACTCATGATTCAATTCATGATTCATGATTCATGATTCGATTCATAATTCATGATTTAATTCATGATTCATGATTTGATTCATGATTCATGATTCATGATTCATGATTCATGATTCATGATTCAATTCATGATTCATGATTCGATTCATGATTCATGATTCGATTCATGATTCATGATTTAATTCATGATTCATGATTTATGATTCAATTCATGATTCAATTCATGATTCATGATTCAATTCATGATTCGAGATTCATGATTCGATTCATGAATCATGATTCAATTCATGATTCATGATTCATGATTCGATTTATGATTCATGATTCATGATTCGATTCATGATTCATGATTCATGATTCATGATTCAAATCATGATTCAATTCATGATTCATGATTCAATTCATGATTTATGATTCAATTCATGATTCGATTCATGATTAATGATTTATGATTCGTTTCATGATTCATGATTCATTTCATGATTCGTGTTTCGATTTATAATTCATGATTCAATTCATGATTCATGATTCAATTCATGATTCATGATTCGATTCATTATTCATGATTCAATTCATGATTCGATTCATGATTCTTGATTCATTTCATGATTTATGATTCATGATTCAATTCATGATTCATTTTTTGATTCATGTATCATGATTCGATTCATGATTTGATTCATGATTCTTGATTTAATTCATGATTCATGATTCAATTCATGATTCATGATTCGATTCATGATTCATGATTCATGATTCATTATTCAGTTCATGATTCATGATTCGATTCATGATTCATGATTCAATTCATGATTTATGATTTATGATTCAATTTATGATTCAATTCATGATTCATGATTCGATTCATGATTCATGATTCATGATTCGATTCATGAATTATGATTCAATTCATGATTCATGATTCATTATTTAATTCATGATTCGATTCATGATTCATGATTCAATTCATGATTCATGATTCATGATTCAATTCATGATTCATGATTCGATTCATGATTCATGATTCATGATTCATGATTCATGATTCGATTCATGATTCATGATTCAGTTCATGATTTATGATTCAACTCATGATTCAATTCATGATTCATGATTCATGATTCATGATTCATGATTCAATTCATGATTCATGATTCATGATTCGATTCATGATTCATGATTCAATTCATGATTCATGATTTGATTCATGATTCATGATTCATGATTCATGATTCAATTCATGATTCATGATTCGATTCATGATTCATGATTCGATTCATGATTCATGATTCGATTCATGATTCATGATTCAATTCATGATTCATGATTTATGATTCAATTCATGATTCAATTCATGATTCATGATTTATGATTCAATTCATGATTCAATTCATGATTCATGATTCATGATTCATGATTCGATTCTTGATTCATGATTCAATTCATGATTCATGATTTGATTCATGATTCATGATTCAATTCATGATTCATGATTCGATTCATGATTTATGATTCATGATTCGATTCATGATTCATGATTCAATTCATGATTCATGATTCGATTCATGATTCATGATTCATGATTCAATTCATGATTCATGATTCGATTCATGATTCATGATTCATGATTCGATTCATGATTCATGATTCACGATTCAATTCATGATTCATGATTCGATTTATGATTCATGATTCAATTCATGATTTATGATTTATGATTCAATTCAAGATTCAATTCATGATTCATGATTCAATTCATGATTCGAGATTCATGATTCATGATTCGATTCATGATTCTTGATTCATTTCATGATTTATGATTCATGATTCAATTCATTATTCATGTTTCGATTCATGTATCATGATTCAATTCATGATTTGATTCATGATTCATGATTCAATTCATGATTCATGATTCAATTCATGATTCATGATTCGATTCATGATTCATGATTCATGATTCATTATTCAATTCATGATTCATGATTCGATTCATGATTCATGATTCAATTCATGATTTATGATTTATGATTCAATTTATGATTCAATTCATGATTCATGATTCGATTCATGATTCATGATTCATGATTCGATTCATGATTCATGATTCAATTCATGATTCATTATTTAATTCATGATTCGATTCATGATTCATGATTCAATTCATGATTCATGATTCAATTCATGATTCATGATTCGATTCATGATTCATGATTCATGATTCATGATTCAATTCATGATTCATGATTCATGATTCGATTCATGATTCATAATTCGATTCATGATTTATGATTCAACTCATGATTCAATTCATGATTCATGATTCATGATTCATGATTCGATTCATGATTCATGATTCAATTCATGATTTATGATTCAATTCATGATTCATGATTTGATTCATGATTCATGATTCATGATTCAATTCATGATTCATGATTCGATTCATGATTCATGATTCGATTCATGATTCATGATTCGATTCATGATTCATGATTCGATTCATGATTCATGATTCGATTCATGATTCATGATTCAAATCATGATTCATGATTTATGATTCAATTCATGATTCAATTCATGATTCATGATTTATGATTCAATTCATGATTCATTTCATTATTCATGATTCATGATTCATGATTCGATTCATGATTCATGATTCAATTCATGATTCATGATTTGATTCATGATTTATGATTCAATTCATGATTCAATTCATGATTCAATTCATGATTCATGATTCATGATTCATGATTCGATTCATGATTCATGATTCAATTCATGATTCATGATTTGATTCATGATTCATGATTTGATTCATGATTCAAGATTCGATTCATGATTCATGGTTCATGATTCACGATTCAATTCATGATTCATGATTCGATTTATGATTCATGATTCAATTCATGATTTATGATTTATGATTCAATTCAAGATTCAATTCATGATTCATGATTCAATTCATGATTCGAGATTCATGATTCGATTCATGATTCTTGATTCATTTCGTGATTTATGATTCATGATTCAATTCATTATTCATGTTTCGATTCATGTATCATGATTCAATTCATGATTTGATTCATGATTCATGATTCAATTCATGATTCATGATTCAATTCATGATTCATGATTCGATTCATGATTCATGATTCATGATTCATTATTCAATTCATGATTCATGATTCGATTCATGATTCATGATTCAATTCATGATTTATGATTTATGATTCAATTTATGATTCAATTCATGATTCATGATTCGATTCATGATTCATGATTCATGATTCGATTCATGATTCATGATTCAATTCATGATTCATTATTTAATTCATGATTCGAATTATGATTCATGATTCAATTCATGATTCATGATTCAATTCATGATTCATGATTCGATTCATGATTCATGATTCATGATTCATGATTCAATTCATGATTCATGATTCATGATTCGATTCATGATTCATGATTCGATTCATGATTTATGATTCAACTCATGATTCAATTCATGATTCATGATTCATGATTCATGATTCGATTAATGATTCATGATTCAATTCATGATTCATGATTTAATTCATGATTCATGATTTGATTCATGATTCATGATTCATGATTCAATTCATGATTCATGATTTGATTCATGATTCATGATTCGATTCATGATTCATGATTCGATTCATGATTCATGATTCGATTCATGATTCATGATTCGATTCATGATTCATGATTCAAATCATGATTCATGATTTATGATTCAATTCATGATTCAATTCATGATTCATGATTTATGATTCAATTCATGATTCATTTCATGATTCATGATTCATGATTCATGATTCGATTCATGATTCATGATTCAATTCATGATTCATGATTTGATTCATGATTAATGATTCAATTCATGATTCAATTCATGATTCATGATTCATGATTCATGATTCGATTCATGATTCATGATTCAATTCATGATTCATGATTTGATTCATGATTCATGATTCAATTCATGATTCATGATTCATGATTCATGATTCGATTCATGATTCATGATTCAATTCATGATTCATGATTTGATTCATGATTCATGATTCATGATTCATGATTCAATTCATGATTCATGATTCGATTCATGATTCATGATTCAATTCATGATTCATGATTTATGATTCAATTCATGATTCATGATTTATGATTCAATTCATGATTCATGATTCATGATTCATGATTCGATTCTTGATTCATGATTCAATTCATGATTCATGATTTGATTCATGATTCATGATTCAATTCATGATTCATGATTCGATTCATGATTCATGATTCATGATTCATGATTCGATTCATGATTCATGATTCAATTCATGATTCATGATTCGATTCATGATTCATGATTCATGATTCATGATTCGATTCATGATTCATGATTCAATTCATGATTCATGATTCGATTCATGATTCATGATTCAATTCATGATTCATGATTCGATTCATGATTCATGATTCATGATTCGATTCATGATTCATGATTCACGATTCAATTCATGATTCATGATTCGATTTATGATTCATGATTCAATTCATGATTTATGATTTATGATTCAATTCAAGATTCAATTCATGATTCATGATTCAATTCATGAATCGAGATTCATGATTCATGATTCGATTCATGATTCTTGATTCATTTCATGATTTATGATCCATGATTCAATTCATTATTCATGTTTCGATTCATGTATCATGATTCAATTCATGATTTGATTCATGATTCATGATTCATGATTCAATTCATGATTCATGATTCAATTCATGATTCATGATTCGATTCATGATTCATGATTCATTATTCAATTCATGATTCATGATTCGATTCATGATTCATGATTCAATTCATGATTTATGATTTATGATTCAATTTATGATTCAATTCATGATTCATGATTCGATTCATGATTCATGATTCATGATTCGATTCATGATTCATGATTCAATTCATGATTCATTATTTAATTCATGATTCGATTCATGATTCATGATTCAATTCATGATTCATGATTCAATTCATGATTCATGATTCGATTCATGATTCATGATTCATGATTCATGATTCAATTCATGATTCATGATTCATGATTCGATTCATGATTCATGATTCGATTCATGATTTATGATTCAACTCATGATTCAATTCATGATTCATGATTCATGATTCATGATTCGATTCATGATTCATGATTCAATTCATGATTCATGATTCAATTCATGATTCATGATTCGATTCATGATTCATGATTCGATTCATGATTCATGATTCATGATTCATGATTCAATTCATGATTCATGATTCGATTCATGATTCATGATTCGATTCTTGATTCATGATTTAAAATCATGATTCATTATTTATGATTCAATTCATGATTCAATTCATGATTCATGATTTATGATTCAATTCATGATTCATTTCATGATTCATGATTCATGATTCGATTCATGATTCATGATTCAATTCATGATTCATGATTTGATTCATGATTTATGATTCAATTCATGATTCAATTCATGATTCATGATTCATGATTCATAATTCGATTCATGATTCATGATTCAATTCATGATTCATGATTTGATTCATGATTCATGATTCAATTCATGATTCATGATTCGATTCATGATTCATGGTTCATGATTCACGATTCAATTCATGATTCATGATTCGATTTATGATTCATGATTCAATTCATGATTTATGATTTATGATTCAATTCAAGATTCAATTCATGATTCATGATTCAATTCATGATTCGAGATTCATGATTCATGATTCGATTCATGATTCTTGATTCATTTCATGATTTATGATTCATGATTCAATTCATTATTCATGTTTCGATTCATGTATCATGATTCAATTCATGATTTAATTCATGATTCATGATTCAATTCATGATTCATGATTCAATTCATGATTCATGATTCGATTCATGATTCATGATTCATGATTCATTATTCAATTCATGATTCATGATTCGATTCATGATTCATGATTCAATTCATGATTTATGATTTATGATTCGAATTATGATTCAATTCATGATTCATGATTCGATTCATGATTCATGATTCATGATTCGATTCATGATTCATGATTCAATTCATGATTCATGATTCGATTCATGATTCATGATTCATGATTCATGATTCAATTCATGATTCATGATTCATGATTCGATTCATGATTCATGATTCAATTCATGATTCATGATTCGATTCATTATTCATGATTCATGATTCATGATTCGATTCATGATTCATGATTCATGATTCATGATTCGATTCATGATTCTTGATTCATTTCATGATTCATGATTCATGATTCAATTCATGTTTCGATTCATGATTCATGATTCATGATTCATGATTCAATTCATGATTCATGATTCATGATTCATGATTCAGTTCATGATTCATGATTCAATTCATGATTCATGATTCGATTCATGATTCATGATTTGATTCATGATTCATGATTCAATTCATGATTCATGATTCGATTCATGATTCATGATTCATGATTCATGATTCGATTCATGATTCATGATTCGATTCATGATTCATGATTCGATTCATGATTCATGATTCATGATTCAATTCATGATTCATGATTCGATTCATGATTCATGATTCATGATTCATGATTCAATTCATGATTCATGATTCAATTCATGATTCATGATTTGATTCATGATTCATGATTCATGATTCAATTCATGATTCATGATTCGATTCATGATTCATGATTCATGATTCGATTCATGATTCATGATTCATGATTCAATTCATGATTCATGATTCGATTTATGATTCATGATTCAATTCATGATTCATGATTTATGATTCAATTCAAGATTCAATTCATGATTCATGATTCAATTCATGATTCGAGATTCATGATTCGATTCATGATTCATGATTCAATTCATGATTCATGATTCGATTCATTATTCATGATTCATGATTCATGATTCGATTCATGATTCATGATTCATGATTCGATTCATGATTCAATTCATGATTCATGATTCGATTCATTATTCATGATTCATGATTCATGATTCGATTCATGATTCATGATTCATGATTCATGATTCAATTCATGATTCATGTTTCGATACATGATTCATGATTCGATTCATGATTCATGATTCATAATTCATGATTCAATTCATGATTCATGATTCATGATTCATGATTCAGTTCATGATTCATGATTCAATTCATGATTCATGATTCGATTCATGATTCATGATTTGATTCATGATTCATGATTCAATTCATGATTCATGATTCGATTCATGATTCATGATTCATGATTCATGATTCGATTCATGATTCATGATTCGATTCATGATTCATGATTCGATTCATGATTCATGATTCATGATTCAATTCATGATTCATGATTCGATTCATGATTCATGATTCATGATTCATGATTCAATTCATGATTCATGATTCAATTCATGATTCATGATTTGATTCATGATTCATGATTCATGATTCAATTCATGATTCATGATTCGATTCATGATTCATGATTCATGATTCGATTCATGATTCATGATTCATGATTCAATTCATGATTCATGATTCGATTTATGATTCATGATTCAATTCATGATTCATGATTTATGATTCAATTCAAGATTCAATTCATGATTCATGATTCAATTCATGATTCGAGATTCATGATTCGATTCATGATTCATGATTCAATTCATGATTCATGATTCGATTCATTATTCATGATTCATGATTCGATTCATGATTCATGATTCATGATTCGATTCATGATTCAATTCATGATTCATGATTCGATTCATTATTCATGATTCATGATTCATGATTCGATTCATGATTCATGATTCATGATTCATGATTCAATTCATGATTCATGTTTCGATACATGATTCATGATTCGATTCATGATTCATGATTCATAATTCATGATTCAATTCATGATTCATGATTCATGATTCAGTTCATGATTCATGATTCAATTCATGATTCATGATTCGATTCATGATTCATGATTCATGATTCATGATTCATAATTCATGATTCAATTCATGATTCATGATTCATGATTCAGTTCATGATTCATGATTCAATTCATGATTCATGATTCAATTCATGATTTATGATTTATGATTCAATTTATGATTCAATTTATGATTCATGATTCATGATTCATGATTCGATTAATGATTCATGATTCAATTCATGATTCTTGATTCATTATTTAATTCATGATTCGATTCATGATTTATGATTCAATTCATGATTTATGATTCATGATTCATTTCATGATTCATGATTCGATTCATGATTCATGATTCATAATTCATGATTCAATTCATGATTCATGATTCGATTCATGATTCATGATTCAATTCATGATTCATGATTTATGATTCAATTCATGATTCAATTCATGATTCATGATTCAATTCATGATTCGATTCATGATTCATGATTTGATTTATGATTCATGATTCAATTTATGATTCATGATTTATGATTCAATTCATGATTCAATTCATGATTCAATTCATGATTCAATTCATGATTCGAGATTCATGATTCGATTCATGATTCATGATTCATGATTTAATTCATGATTCAATTCATGATTCATGATTCATAATTCATGATTTAATTCATGATTCATGATTCATGATTCGATTCATAATTCATGATTCATGCTTCGATTCATGATTCATGATTCATGATTCGATTCATGATTCATGATTCATGATTCAATTCATGATTCATGATTCGATTTATGATTCATGATTCAATTCACGATTCAATTCATGATTCATGATTCGATTTATGATTCATGATTCAATTCATGATTTATGATTTATGATTCAATTCAAGATTCAATTCATGATTCATGATTCAATTCATGATTCGAGATTCATGATTCATGATTCGATTCATGATTCTTGATTCATTTCATGATTTATGATTCATGATTCAATTCATTATTCATGTTTCGATTCATGTATCATGATTCAATTCATGATTTGATTCATGATTCATGATTCAATTCATGATTCATGATTCAATTCATGATTCATGATTCGATTCATGATTCATGATTCATTATTCAATTCATGATTCATGATTCGATTCATGATTCATGATTCAATTCATGATTTATGATTTATGATTCAATTTATGATTCAATTCATGATTCATGATTCGATTCATGATTCATGATTCATGATTCGATTCATGATTCATGATTCAATTCATGATTCATTATTTAATTCATGATTTGATTCATGATTCATGATTCAATTCATGATTCATGATTCGATTCATGATTCATGATTCATGATTCAATTCATGATTCATGATTCATGATTCGATTCATGATTCATGATTTGATTCATGATTTATGATTCAACTCATGATTCAATTCATGATTCATGATTCATGATTCATGATTCGATTCATGATTCATGATTCAATTCATGATTCATGATTCAATTCATGATTCATGATTTGATTCATGATTCATGATTCATGATTCAATTCATGATTCATGATTCGATTCATGATTCATGATTCGATTCATGATTCATGATTCAAATCATGATTCATGATTTATGATTCAATTCATGATTCAATTCATGATTCATGATTTATGATTCAATTCATGATTCATTTCATGATTCATGATTCATGATTCATGATTCGATTCATGATTCATGATTCAATTCATGATTCATGATTTATGATTCAATTCATGATTCAATTCATGATTCATGATTCATGATTCATGATTCGATTCATGATTCATGATTCAATTCATGATTCATGATTTGATTCATGATTCATGATTCAATTCATGATTCATGATTCGATTCATGATTCATGGTTCATGATTCACGATTCAATTCATGATTCATGATTCGATTTATGATTCATGATTCAATTCATGATTTATGATTTATGATTCAATTCAAGATTCAATTCATGATTCATGATTCAATTCATGATTCGAGATTCATGATTCATGATTCGATTCATGATTCTTGATTCATTTCATGATTTATGATTCATGATTCAATTCATTATTCATGTTTCGATTCATGTATCATGATTCAATTCATGATTTGATTCATGATTCATGATTCAATTCATGATTCATGATTCAATTCATGATTCATGATTCGATTCATGATTCATGATTCATGATTCATTATTCAATTCATGATTCATGATTCGATTCATGATTCATGATTCAATTCATGATTTATGATTTATGATTCAATTTATGATTCAATTCATGATTCATGATTCGATTCATGATTCATGATTCATGATTCGATTCATGATTCATGATTCAATTCATGATTCATTATTTAATTCATGATTCGATTCATGATTCATGATTCAATTCATGATTCATGATTCAATTCATGATTCATGATTCGATTCTTGATTCATGATTCAATTCATGATTCATGATTCATGATTCGATTCATGATTCATGATTCGATTCATGATTTATGATTCAACTCATGATTCAATTCATGATTCATGATTCATGATTCATGATTCGATTCATGATTCATGATTCAATTCATGATTCATGATTTGATTCATGATTCATGATTCATGATTCAATTCATGATTCATGATTCGATTCATGATTCATGATTCGATTCATGATTCATGATTCGATTCATGATTCATGATTCGATTCATGATTCATGATTCAAATCATGATTCATGATTTATGATTCAATTCATGATTCAATTCATGATTCATGATTTATGATTCAATTCATGATTCAATTCATGATTCATGATTTATGATTCAATTCATGATTCATTTCATGATTCATGATTCATGATTCATGATTCGATTCATGATTCATGATTCAATTCATGATTCATGATTTGATTCATGATTTATGATTCAATTCATGATTCAATTCATGATTCATGATTCAATTCATGATTCGAGATTCATGATTCGATTCATGATTCATGATTCAATTCATGATACATGATTCGATTCATGATTTAATTCATGATTCATGATTGATGATTCGATTCATGATTCATGATTCATGATTCATGATTCATGATTCAAATCATGATTCAAATCATTATTCATGATTCAATTCATGATTTATGATTCAATTCATGATTCATGATTCAATTCATGATTCATGATTCAATTCATGATTAATGATTTATGATTCGTTTCATGATTCATGATTCATTTCATGATTCGTGTTTCGATTCATAATTCATGATTCAATTCATGATTCATGATTCAATTCTTGATTCATGATTCAATTCATGATTCGAGATTCATGATTCATGATTCGATTCATGATTCTTGATTCATTTCATGATTTATGATTCATGATTCAATTCATTATTCATGTTTCGATTCATGTATCATGATTCAATTCATGATTTGATTCATGATTCATGATTCAATTCATGATTCATGATTCAATTCATGATTCATGATTCGATTCATGATTCATGATTCATGATTCATTATTCAATTCATGATTCATGATTCGATTCATGATTCATGATTCAATTCATGATTTATGATTTATGATTCAATTTATGATTCAATTCATGATTCATGATTCGATTCATGATTCATGATTCGATTCATGATTCATGATTCAATTCATGATTCATTATTTAATTCATGATTCGATTCATGATTCATGATTCAATTCATGATTCATGATTCAATTCATGATTCATGATTCGATTCTTGATTCATGATTCATGATTCATGATTCAATTCATGATTCATGATTCATGATTCGATTCATGATTCATGATTCGATTCATGATTTATGATTCAACTCATGATTCAATTCATGATTCATGATTCATGATTCATGATTCGATTCATGATTCATGATTCAATTCATGATTCATGATTTGATTCATGATTCATGATTCATGATTCAATTCATGATTCATGATTCGATTCATGATTCATGATTCGATTCATGATTCATGATTCGATTCATGATTCATGATTCGATTCATGATTCATGATTCAAATCATGATTCATGATTTATGATTCAATTCATGATTCAATTCATGATTCATGATTTATGATTCAATTCATGATTCAATTCATGATTCATGATTTATGATTCAATTCATGATTCATTTCATGATTCATGATTCATGATTCATGATTCGATTCATGATTCATGATTCAATTCATGATTCATGATTTGATTCATGATTTATGATTCAATTCATGATTCGATTCATGATTCATGATTCAATTCATGATTCATGATTTGATTCATGATTCATGATTCAATTCATGATTCATGATTCGATTCATGATTCATGATTCATGATTCATGATTCAATTCATGATTCATGATTCGATTCATGATTCATGATTCGATTCATGATTCATGATTCAATTCATGATTCATGATTCGATTCATGATTCATGATTCATGATTCATGATTCAATTCATGATTCATGATTCGATTCATGATTCATGATTTGTTTCATGATTCATGATTCATGATTCAATTCATGATTCATGATTCGATTCATGATTCATGATTCATGATTCGATTCATGATTCATGATTCACGATTCAATTCATGATTCATGATTCGATTTATGATTCATGATTCAATTCATGATTCATGATTTATGATTCAATTCAAGATTCAATTCATGATTCATGATTCAATTCATGATTCGAGATTCATGATTCGATTCATGATTCATGATTCAATTCATGATTCATGATTCGATTCATTATTCATGATTCATGATTCATGATTCGATTCATGATTCATGATTCATGATTCATGATTCGATTCATGATTCTTGATTCATTTCATGATTCATGATTCATGATTCAATTAATGATTCATGTTTCGATTCATGATTCATGATTCAATTCATGATTCATGATTCAATTCATGATTCATGATTCGATTCATGATTCATGATTCATGATTCATTATTCAATTCATGATTCATGATTCGATTCATGATTCATGATTCAATTCATGATTTATGATTTATGATTCAATTTATGATTCAATTCATGATTCATGATTCGATTCATGATTCATGATTCATGATTCGATTCATGATTCATGATTCAATTCATGATTCATTATTTAATTCATGATTCGATTCATGATTCATGATTCAATTCATGATTCATGATTCAATTCATGATTCATGATTCGATTCTTGATTCATGATTCATGATTCATGATTCAATTCATGATTCATGATTCATGATTCGATTCATGATTCATGATTCGATTCATGATTTATGATTCAACTCATGATTCAATTCATGATACATGATTCATGATTCATGATTCGATTCATGATTCATGATTCAATTCATGATTCATGATTTGATTCATGATTCATGATTCATGATTCAATTCATGATTCATGATTCGATTCATGATTCATGATTCGATTCATGATTCATGATTCGATTCATGATTCATGATTCAAATCATGATTCATGATTTATGATTCAATTCATGATTCAATTCATGATTCATGATTTATGATTCAATTCATGATTCATTTCATGATTCATGATTCATGATTCATGATTCGATTCATGATTTATGATTCAATTCATGATTCATGATTTGATTCATGATTTATGATTCAATTCATGATTCAATTCATGATTCATGATTCATGATTCATGATTTGATTCATGATTCATGATTCAATTCATGATTCATGATTTGATTCATGATTCATGATTCAATTCATGATTCGATTCATGATTCATGATTCATGATTCATGATTCAATTCATGATTCATGATTCGATTCATGATTCATGATTCGATTCATGATTCAATTCATGATTCATGATTCGATTCATGATTCATGATTCGATTCATGATTCATGATTCAATTCATGATTCATGATTCGATTCATGATTCATGATTCATGATTCATGATTCAATTCATGATTCATGATTCGATTCATGATTCATGATTTGATTCATGATTCATGATTCATGATTCAATTCATGATTCATGATTCGATTCATGATTCATGATTCATGATTCGATTCATGATTCATGATTCACGATTCAATTCATGATTCATGATTCGATTTATGATTCATGATTCAATTCATGATTCATGATTTATGATTCAATTCAAGATTCAATTCATGATTCATGATTCAATTCATGATTCGAGATTCATGATTCGATTCATGATTCATGATTCAATTCATGATTCATGATTCGATTCATTATTCATGATTCATGATTCATGATTCGATCCATGATTCATGATTCATGATTCATGATTCGATTCATGATTCTTGATTCATTTCATGATTCATGATTCATGATTCAATTCATGATTCATGTTTCGATTCATGATTCATGATTCATGATTCATGATTCAATTCATGATTCATGTTTCGATACATGATTCATGATTCGATTCATGATTCATGATTCATAATTCATGATTCAATTCATGATTCATGATTCATGATTCATGATTCAGTTCATGATTCATGATTCAATTCATGATTCATGATTCGATTCATGATTCATGATTTGATTCATGATTCATGATTCAATTCATGATTCATGATTCGATTCATGATTCATGATTCATGATTCATGATTCAATTCATGATTCATGATTCGATTCATGATTCATGATTCGATTCATGATTCATGATTCATGATTCAATTCATGATTCATGATTCGATTCATGATTCATGATTCATGATTCATGATTCAATTCATGATTCATGATTCGATTCATGATTCATGATTCATGATTCAATTCATGATTCATGATTCGATTCATGATTCATGATTCATGATTCATGATTCATGATTCGATTCATGATTCATGATTCACGATTCAATTTATGATTCATGATTCGATTTATGATTCATGATTCAATTCATGATTTATGATTTATGATTCAATTCAAGATTCAATTCATGATTCATGATTCAATTCATGATTCGAGATTCATGATTCATGATTCGATTCATGATTCTTGATTCATTTCATGATTTATGATTCATGATTCAATTCATTATTCATGTTTCGATTCATGTATCATGATTCAATTCATGATTTGATTCATGATTCATGATTCAATTCATGATTCATGATTCAATTCATGATTCATGATTTGATTCATGATTCATGATTCATGATTCATTATTCAATTCATGATTCATGATTCGATTCATGATTCATGATTCAATTCATGATTTATGATTTATGATTCAATTTATGATTCAATTCATGATTCATGATTCGATTCATGATTCATGATTCATGATTCGATTCATGATTCATGATTCAATTCATGATTCATTATTTAATTCATGATTCGATTCATGATTCATGATTCAATTCATGATTCATGATTCAATTCATGATTCATGATTCGATTCATGATTCATGATTCAATTCATGATTTATGATTTATGATTCAATTTATGATTCAATTCATGATTCATGATTCGATTCATGATTCATGATTCATGATTCGATTCATGATTCATGATTCAATTCATGATTCATTATTTAATTCATGATTCGATTCATGATTCATGATTCAATTCATGATTCATGATTCAATTCATGATTCATGATTCGATTCTTGATTCATGATTCATGATTATGATTCAATTCATGATTCATGATTCATGATTCGATTCATGATTCATGATTCGATTCATGATTTATGATTCAACTCATGATTCAATTCATGATTCATGATTCATGATTCATGATTCGATTCATGATTCATGATTCAATTCATGATTCATGATTTGATTCATGATTCATGATTCATGATTCAATTCATGATTCATGATTCGATTCATGATTCATGATTCGATTCATGATTCATGATTCGATTCATGATCCATGATTCGATTCATGATTCATGATTCAAATCATGATTCATGATTTATGATTCAATTCATGATTCAATTCATGATTCATGATTTATGATTCAATTCATGATTCAATTCATGATTCATGATTTATGATTCAATTCATGATTCATTTCATGATTCATGATTCATGATTCATGATTCGATTCATGATTCATGATTCAATTCATGATTCATGATTTGATTCATGATTTATGATTCAATTCATGATTCAATTCATGATTCATGATTCATGATTCATGATTCGATTCATGATTCATGATTCAATTCATGATTCATGATTTGATTCATGATTCATGATTCAATTCATGATTCATGATTCGATTCATGATTCATGATTCATGATTCATGATTCAATTCATGATTCATGATTCGATTCATGATTCATGATTCGATTCATGATTCATGATTCAATTCATGATTCATGATTCGATTCATGATTCATGATTCATGATTCATGATTCAATTCATGATTCATGATTCGATTCATGATTCATGATTCGATTCATGATTCATGATTCATGATTCAATTCATGATTCATGATTCGATTCATGATTCATGATTCGATTCATGATTCATGATTCATGATTCGATTCATGATTCATGATTCACGATTCAATTCATGATTCATGATTCGATTTATGATTCATGATTTATGATTCAATTCATGATTCAATTCATGATTCATGATTCAATTCATGATTCGAGATTCATGATTCGATTCATGATTCATGATTCAATTCATGATTCATGATTCGATTCATTATTCATGATTCATGATTCATGATTCGATTCATGATTCATGATTCATGATTCATGATTCGATTCATGATTCTTGATTCATTTCATGATTCATGATTCATGATTCAATTCATGATTCATGTTTCGATTCATGATTCATGATTCAATTCATGATTCATGATTCAATTCATGATTCATGATTCGATTCATGATTCATGATTCATGATTCATTATTCAATTCATGATTCATGATTCGATTCATGATTCATGATTCAATTCATGATTTATGATTTATGATTCAATTTATGATTCAATTCATGATTCATGATTCGATTCATGATTCATGATTCATGATTCGATTCATGATTCATGATTCAATTCATGATTCATTATTTAATTCATGATTCGATTCATGATTCATGATTCAATTCATGATTCATGATTCAATTCATGATTCATGATTCGATTCTTGATTCATGATTCATGATTCATGATTCAATTCATGATTCATGATTCATGATTCGATTCATGATTCATGATTCGATTCATGATTTATGATTCAACTCATGATTCAATTCATGATTCATGATTCATGATTCATGATTCGATTCATGATTCATGATTCAATTCATGATTCATGATTTGATTCATGATTCATGAATTATGATTCAATTCATGATTCATGATTCGATTCATGATTCATGATTCGATTCATGATTCATGATTCGATTCATGATTCATGATTCGATTCATGATTCATGATTCAAATCATGATTCATGATTTATGATTCAATTCATGATTCAATTCATGATTCATGATTTATGATTCAATTCATGATTCATTTCATGATTCATGATTCATGATTCATGATTCGATTCATGATTCATGATTCAATTCATGATTCATGATTTGATTCATGATTTATGATTCAATTCATGATTCAATTCATGATTCATGATTCATGATTCATGATTTGATTCATGATTCATGATTCAATTCATGATTCATGATTTGATTCATGATTCATGATTCAATTCATGATTCATGATTCGATTCATGATTCATGATTCATGATTCATGATTCAATTCATGATTCATGATTCGATTCATGATTCATGATTCGATTCATGATTCATGATTCAATTCATGATTCATGATTCGATTCATGATTCATGATTCGATTCATGATTCATGATTCAATTCATGATTCATGATTCAATTCATGATTCATGATTCGATTCATGATTCATGATTTGATTCATGATTCATGATTCATGATTCAATTCATGATTCATGATTCGATTCATGATTCATGATTCATGATTCGATTCATGATTCATGATTCACGATTCAATTCATGATTCATGATTCGATTTATGATTCATGATTCAATTCATGATTCATGATTTATGATTCAATTCAAGATTCAATTCATGATTCATGATTCAATTCATGATTCGAGATTCATGATTCGATTCATGATTCATGATTCAATTCATGATTCATGATTCGATTCATTATTCATGATTCATGATTCATGATTCGATCCATGATTCATGATTCATGATTCATGATTCGATTCATGATTCTTGATTCATTTCATGATTCATGATTCATGATTCAATTCATGATTCATGTTTCGATTCATGATTCATGATTCATGATTCATGATTCAATTCATGATTCATGTTTCGATACATGATTCATGATTCAATTCATGATTCATGTTTCGATACATGATTCATGATTCGATTCATGATTCATTATTCATAATTCATGATTCAATTCATGATTCATGATTCATGATTCATGATTCAGTTCATGATTCATGATTCAATTCATGATTCATGATTTGATTCATGATTCATGATTTGATTCATGATTCATGATTCAATTCATGATTCATGATTCGATTCATGATTCATGATTCATGATTCATGATTCAATTCATGATTCATGATTCGATTCATGATTCATGATTCGATTCATGATTCATGATTCATGATTCAATTCATGATTCATGATTCGATTCATGATTCATGATTCATGATTCATGATTCAATTCATGATTCATGATTCAATTCATGATTCATGATTCAATTCATGATTCATGATTCGATTCATGATTCATGATTCATGATTCGATTCATGATTCATGATTCACGATTCAATTTATGATTCATGATTCGATTTATGATTCATGATTCAATTCATGATTTATGATTTATGATTCAATTCAAGATTCAATTCATGATTCATGATTCAATTCATGATTCGAGATTCATGATTCATGATTCGATTCAAGATTCTTGATTCATTTCATGATTTATGATTCATGATTCAATTCATTATTCATGTTTCGATTCATGTATCATGATTCAATTCATGATTTGATTCATGATTCATGATTCAATTCATGATTCATGATTCAATTCATGATTCATGATTCGATTCATGATTCATGATTCATGATTCATTATTCAATTCATGATTCATGATTCAATTCATGATTCATGATTCGATTCATGATTCATGATTCATGATTCATTATTCAATTCATGATTCATGATTCGATTCATGATTCATGATTCAATTCACGATTTATGATTTATGATTCAATTTATGATTCAATTCATGATTCATGATTCGATTCATGATTCATGATTCATGATTCGATTCATGATTCATGATTCAATTCATGATTCATTATTTAATTCATGATTCGATTCATGATTCATGATTCAATTCATGATTCATGATTCAATTCATGATTCATGATTCGATTCATGATTCATGATTCATGATTCATGATTCAATTCATGATTCATGATTCATGATTCGATTCATGATTCATGATTCGATTCATGATTTATGATTCAACTCATGATTCAATTCATGATTCATGATTCATGATTCATGATTCGATTCATGATTCATGATTCAATTCATGATTCATGATTCAATTCATGATTCATGATTTGATTCATGATTCATGATTCAATTCATGATTCATTATTCGATTCATGATTCATGATTCGATTCATGATTCATGATTCGATTCATGATTCATGATTCGATTCATGATTCATGATTCAAATCATGATTCATGATTTATGATTCAATTCATGATTCAATTCATGATTCATGATTTATGATTCAATTCATGATTCATTTCATGATTCATGATTCATGATTCATGATTCGATTCATGATTCAATTCATGATTCATGATTTGATTCATGATTTATGATTCAATTCATGATTCAATTCATGATTCATGATTCATGATTCGATTCATGATTCATGATTCAATTCATGATTCATGATTTGATTCATGATTCATGATTCAATTCATGATTCATGATTCGATTCATGATTCATGGTTCATGATTCACGATCCAATTCATGATTCATGATTCGATTTATGATTCATGATTCAATTCATGATTTATGATTTATGATTCAATTCAAGATTCAATTCATGATTCATGATTCAATTCATGATTCGAGATTCATGATTCATGATTCGATTCATGATTCTTGATTCATTTCATGATTTATGATTCATGATTCAATTCATTATTCATGTTTCGATTCATGTATCATGATTCAATTCATGATTTGATTCATGATTCATGATTCAATTCATGATTCATGATTCAATTCATGATTCATGATTCGATTCATGATTCATGATTCATGATTCATTACTCAATTCATGATTCATGATTCGATTCATGATTCATGATTCAATTCATGATTTATGATTTATGATTCAATTCATGATTCATGATTCGATTCATGATTCATGATTCATGATTCAATTCATGATTCATGATTCAATTCATGATTCATTATTTAATTCATGATTCGATTCATGATTCATGATTCAATTCATGATTCATGATTCAATTCATGATTCATGATTCGATTCATGATTCATGATTCATGATTCATGATTCAATTCATGATTCATGATTCATGATTCGATTCATGATTCATGATTCGATTCATGATTTATGATTTAACTCATGATTCAATTCATGATTCATGATTCATGATTCATGATTCGTTTCATGATTCATGATTCAATTCATGATTCATGATTTGATTCATGATTCATGATTCATGATTGGATTCATGATTCATGATTCGATTCATGATTCATGATTCGATTCATGATTCGATTCATGATTCATGATTCAAATCATGATTCATGATTTATGATTCAATTCATGATTCAATTCATGATTCATGATTTATGATTCAATTCATGATTCATTTCATGATTCATGATTCATGATTCATGATTCGATTCATGATTCATGATTTAATTCATGATTCATGATTTGATTCATGATTTATGATTCAATTCATGATTCAATTCATGATTCATGATTCATGATTCATGATTCGATTCATGATTCATGATTCAATTCATGATTCATGATTTGATTCATGATTCATGATTCAATTCATGATTCATGATTCGATTCATGATTCATGATTCATGATTCATGATTCAATTCATGATTCATGATTCGATTCATGATTCATGATTCGATTCATGATTCATGATTCATGATTCAATTCATGATTCATGATTCGATTCATGATTCATGATTCCTGATTCATGATTCAATTCATGATTCATGATTCGATTCATGATTCATGATTTGATTCATGATTCATGATTCATGATTCAATTCATGATTCATGATTCGATTCATGATTCATGATTCATGATTCGATTCATGATTCATGATTCACGATTCAATTCATGATTCATGATTCGATTTATGATTCATGATTCAATTCATGATTCATGATTTATGATTCAATTCAAGATTCAATTCATGATTCATGATTCAATTCATGATTCGAGATTCATGATTCGATTCATGATTCATGATTCAATTCATGATTCATGATTCGATTCATTATTCATGATTCATGATTCATGATTCGATTCATGATTCATGATTCATGATTCATGATTCGATTCATGATTCTTGATTCATTTCATGATTCATGATTCATGATTCAATTCATGATTCATGTTTCGATTCATGATTCATGATTCTATTCATGATTCATGTTTCGATACATGATTCATGATTCGATTCATGATTCATGATTCATAATTCATGATTCAATTCATGATTCATGATTCATGATTCATGATTCAGTTCATGATTCATGATTCAATTCATGATTCATGATTCGATTCATGATTCATGATTTGATTCATGATTCATGATTCAATTCATGATTCATGATTCGATTCATGATTCATGATTCATGATTCATGATTTAATTCATGATTCATGATTCGATTCATGATTCATGATTCGATTCATGATTCATGATTCATGATTCAATTCATGATTCATGATTCGATTCATGATTCATGATTCATGATTCATGATTCAATTCATGATTCATGATTCAATTCATGATTCATGATTTGATTCATGATTCATGATTCATGATTCAATTCATGATTCATGATTCAATTCATGATTCATGATTCATGATTCGATTCATGATTCATGATTCATGATTCAATTCATGATTCATGATTCGATTTATGATTCATGATTCAATTCATGATTCATGATTTATGATTCAATTCAAGATTCAATTCATGATTCATGATTCAATTCATGATTCAAGATTCATGATTCGATTCATGATTCATGATTCAATTCATGATTCATGATTCGATTCATTATTCATGATTCATGATTCATGATTCGATTCATGATTCATGATTCATGATTCATGATTCGATTCATGATTCTTGATTCATTTCATGATTCATGATTCATGATTCAATTCATGATTCATGTTTCGATACATGATTCATGATTCGATTCATGATTCATGATTCATAATTCATGATTCAATTCATGATTCATGATTCATGATTCATGATTCATGATTCATGATTCATAATTCATGATTCATGATTCGATTCATGATTCATGATTTATGATTCAATTCATGATTCATGATTCAATTCATGATTTATGATTTATGATTCAATTCATGATTCATGATTCAATTCATGATTTATGATTTATGATTCAATTTATGATTCAATTTATGATTCATGATTCATGATTCATGATTCGATTCATGATTCATGATTCAATTCATGATTCTTGATTCATTATTTAATTCATGATTCGATTCATGATTTATGATTCAATTCATGATTTATGATTCATGATTCATTTCATGATTCATGATTCGATTCATGATTCATGATTCATAATTCATGATTCAATTCATGATTCATGATTCATGATTCATAATTCATGATTCATGATTCTATTCATGATTCATGATTTATGATTCAATTCATGATTCATGATTCAATTCATGATTTATGATTTATGATTCAATTTATGATTCAATTTATGATTCATGATTCATGATTCATGATTCGATTCATGATTCATGATTCAATTCATGATTCTTGATTCATTATTTAATTCATGATTCGATTCATGATTTATGATTCAATTCATGATTTATGATTCATGATTCATTTCATGATTCATGATTCGATTCATGATTCATGATTCATAATTCATGATTCAATTCATGATTCATGATTCGATTCATGATTCATGATTCAATTCATGATTCATGATTTATGATTCAATTCATGATTCAATTCATGATTCATGATTCAATTCATGATTCGATTCATGATTCATGATTCGATTTATGATTCATGATTCAATTTATGATTCATGATTTATGATTCAATTCATGATTCAATTCATGATTCAATTCATGATTCAATTCATGATTCGATTCATGATTCATGATTCATGATTCAATTCATGATTCATGATTCGATTTATGATTCATGATTCAATTCATGATTCATGATTTATGATTTGATTCATGATTCAATTCATGATTCATGATTCATAATTCATGATTTAATTAATGATTCATGATTCATGATTCGATTCATAATTCATGATTCATGCTTCGATTCATGATTCATGATTCATGATTCGATTCATGATTCATGATTCATGATTCAATTCATGATTCATGATTCGATTTATGATTCATGATTCAATTCATGATTCAATTTATGATTCATGATTCGATTTATGATTCATGATTCAATTCATGATTTATGATTTATGATTCAATTCATGATTCAATTCATGATTCATGATTCAATTCATGATTCGAGATTCATGATTCGATTCATGAATCATGATTCAATTCATGATTCATGATTCATGATTCGATTCATGATTCAATTCATGATTCGATTCATGATTCATGATTCATGATTCAATTCATGATTCATGTTTCGATTCATGATTCATGTTTCAATTCATGATTCATGTTTCGATACATGATTCATGATTCGATTCATGATTCATGATTCATAATTCATGATTCAATTCATGATTCATGATTCATGATTCATGATTCAGTTCATGATTCATGATTCAATTCATGATTCATGATTCGATTCATGATTCATGATTTGATTCATGATTCATGATTCAATTCATGATTCATGATTCGATTCATGATTCATGATTCATGATTCATGATTTAATTCATGATTCATGATTCGATTCATGATTCATGATTCGATTCATGATTCATGATTCATGATTCAATTCATGATTCATGATTCGATTCATGATTCATGATTCATGATTCATGATTCGATTCATGATTCATGATTCGATTCATGATTCATGATTCATGATTCAATTCATGATTCATGATTCGATTCATGATTCATGATTCATGATTCATGATTCAATTCATGATTCATGATTCAATTCATGGTTCATGATTTGATTCATGATTCATGATTCATAATTCAATTCATGATTCATGATTCAATTCATGATTCATGATTCATGATTCATGATTCGATTTATGATTCATGATTCAATTCATGATTCATGATTTATGATTCAATTCAAGATTCAATTCATGATTCATGATTCAATTCATGATTCATGATTCGATTCATGATTCATGATTCAATTCATGATTCATGATTCGATTCATTATTCATGATTCATGATTCATGATTCGATTCATGATTCATGATTCATGATTCATGATTCGATTCATGATTCTTGATTCATTTCATGATTCATGATTCATGATTCAATTCATGATTCATGTTTCGATACATGATTCATGATTCGATTCATGATTCATGATTCATAATTTATGATTCAATTCATGATTCATGATTCATGATTCATGATTCAGTTCATGATTCATGATTCAATTCATGATTCATGATTCGATTCATGATTCATGATTCATGATTCATGATTCATAATTCATGATTCATGATTCGATTCATGATTCATGATTTATGATTCAATTCATGATTCATGATTCAATTCATGATTTATGATTTATGATTCAATTTATGATTCAATTTATGATTCATGATTCATGATTCATGATTCGATTCATGATTCATGATTCAGTTCATGATTCATGATTCAATTCATGATTCATGATTCGATTCATGATTCATGATTCATGATTCATGATTCATAATTCATGATTCATGATTCGATTCATGATTCATGATTTATGATTCAATTCATGATTCATGATTCAATTCATGATTTATGATTTATGATTCAATTTATGATTCAATTTATGATTCATGATTCATGATTCATGATTCGATTCATGATTCATGATTCAATTCATGATTCTTGATTCATTATTTAATTCATGATTCGATTCATGATTTATGATTCAATTCATGATTTATGATTCATGATTCATTTCATGATTCAATTCATGATTTATGATTCATGATTCATTTCATGATTCATGATTCGATTCATGATTCATGATTCATAATTCATGATTCAATTCATGATTCATGATTCGATTCATGATTCATGATTCAATTCATGATTCATGATTTATGATTCAATTCATGATTCAATTCATGATTCATGATTCAATTCATGATTCGATTCATGATTCATGATTCGATTTATGATTCATGATTCAATTTATGATTCATGATTTATGATTCAATTCATGATTCAATTCATGATTCAATTCATGATTCAATTCATGATTCAATTCATGATTCATGATTCATGATTCAATTCATGATTCATGATTCGATTTATGATTCATGATTCAATTCATGATTCATGATTTATGATTTGATTCATGATTCAATTCATGATTCATGATTCATAATTCATGATTTAATTAATGATTTATGATTCATGATTCGATTCATAATTCATGATTCATGCTTCGATTCATGATTCATGATTCATGATTCGATTCATGATTCATGATTCATGATTCAATTCATGATTCATGATTCGATTTATGATTCATGATTCAATTCATGATTCAATTCATGATTCATGATTCGATTTATGATTCATGATTCAATTCATGATTCATGATTTATGATTCAATTCATGATTCAATTCATGATTCATGATTCAATTCATGATTCGAGATTCATGATTCGATTCATGAATCATGATTCAATTCATGATTCATGATTCGATTCATGATTCAATTCATGATTCATGATCCATGATTCAATTTATGATTCATGATTCATGATTTGATTCATGATTCATGATTCATGATTCGATTTATGATTCATGATTCATGATTCATGATTCATGATTCAAATCATGATTCAATTCATGATTCATGATTAAATTCATGATTTATGATTCAATTCATGATTCATGATTCAATTCATGATTCATGATTCGATTCATGATTCATGATTCATGATTCATGATTCAATTCATGATTCATGATTCGATTCATGATTCATGATTCAATTCATGATTTATGATTTATGATTCAATTTATGATTCAATTCATGATTCATGATTCGATTCATGATTCATGGTTCATGATTCGATTCATGATTCATGATTCAATTCATGATTCATGATTCAATTCATGATTCATGATTCATTATTTAATTCATGATTCGATTCATGATTCATGATTCAATTCATGATTCATGATTCAATTCATGATTCATGATTCGATTCATGATTTATGATTCATGATTCATGATTCAATTCATGATTCATGATTCGATTCATGATTCATGATTCAATTCATGATTCATGATTTATGATTCAACTCATGATTCAATTCATGATTCATGATTCATGATTCATGATTCGATTCATAATTCATGATTTAATTCATGATTCATGATTTGATTCATGATTCATGATTCAATTCATGATTCATGATTCGATTCATGATTCATGATTCGATTCATGATTCATGATTCGATTCATGATTCATGATTCATGATTCGATTCATGATTCATGATTCAATTCATGATTCATAATTCGATTCATGATTCATGATTCATGATTCATGATTCGATTCATGATTCATGATTCAATTCATGATTCATGATTCGATTCATGATTCATGATTCATGATTCAATTCATGATTCATGATTCGATTCATGATTCATGATTCATGATTCGATTCATTAATCATGATTCACGATTCAATTCATGATTCATGATTCGATTTACGATTCATGATTCAATTCATGATTTATGATTTATGATTCAATTCAAGATTCAATTCATGATTCATGATTCAATTCATGATTCGAGATTCATGATTCATTATTCGATTCATGATTCTTGATTCATTTCATGATTTATGATTCATGATTCAATTCATTATTCATGTTTCGATTCATGTATCATGATTCAATTCATGATTTGATTCATGATTCAATTCATGATTCATGATTCAATTCATGATTCATGATTCGATTCATAATTCATGATTCATGATTCATTATTCAATTCATGATTCATGATTCGATTCATGATTCATGATTCAATTCATGATTTATGATTTATGATTCAATTTATGATTCAATTCATGATTCATGATTCGATTCATGATTCATGATTCATGATTCGATTCATGATTCATGATTCAATTCATGATTCATTATTTAATTCATGATTCGATTCATGATTCATGATTCAATTCATGATTCATGATTCAATTCATGATTCATGATTCGATTCATGATTCATGATTCATGATTCATGATTCAATTCATGATTCATGATTCATGATTCGATTCATGATTCATGATTCGATTCATGATTTATGATTCAACTCATGATTCAATTCATGATTCATGATTCATGATTCATGATTCGATTCATGATTCATGATTCAATTCATGATTCATGATTCAATTCATGATTCATGATTTGATTCATGATTCATGATTCATGATTCAATTCATGATTCATGATTCGATTCATGATTCATGATTCAATTCATGATTCATAATTCGATTCATGATTCATGATTCGATTCATGATTCATGATTCAAATCATGATTCATGATTTATGATTCAATTCATGATTCAATTCATGATTCATGATTTATGATTCAATTCATGATTCATTTCATGATTCATGATTCATGATTCATGATTCGATTCATGATTCATGATTCAATTCATGATTCATGATTTGATTCATGATTTATGATTCAATTCATGATTCAATTCATGATTCATGATTCATGATTCATGATTCGATTCATGATTCATGATTCAATTCATGATTCATGATTTGATTCATGATTCATGATTCAATTCATGATTCATGATTCGATTCATGATTCATGGTTCATGATTCACGATTCAATTCATGATTCATGATTCGATTTATGATTCATGATTCAATTCATGATTTATGATTTATGATTCAATTCAAGATTCAATTCATGATTCATGATTCAATTCATGATTCGAGATTCATGATTCATGATTCGATTCATGATTCTTGATTCATTTCATGATTTATGATTCATGATTCAATTCATTATTCATGTTTCGATTCATGTATCATGATTCAACTCATGATTTGATTCATGATTCATGATTCAATTCATGATTCATGATTCAATTCATGATTCATGATTCGATTCATGATTCATGATTCATGATTCATGATTCAATTCATGATTCATGATTCGATTCATGATTCATGATTCATGATTCATTATTCAATTCATGATTCATGATTCGATTCATGATTCATGATTCAATTCATGATTTATGATTTATGATTCAATTTATGATTCATTTCATGATTCATGATTCGATTCATGATTCATGATTCGATTCATGATTCATGATTCAATTCATGATTCATTATTTAATTCATGATTCGATTCATGATTCATGATTCAATTCATGATTCATGATTCAATTCATGATTCATGATTCGATTCATGATTCATGATTCATGATTCAATTCATGATTCATGATTCATGATTCGATTCATGATTCATGATTCGATTCATGATTTATGATTCAACTCATGATTCAATTCATGATTCATGATTCATGATTCATGATTCGATTCATGATTCATGATTTAATTCATGATTCATGATTTGATTCATGATTCATGATTCATGATTCGATTCATGATTCATGATTCGATTCATGATTCTTGATTCATTTCATGATTTATGATTCATGATTCAATTCATTATTCATGTTTCGATTCATGTATCATGATTTAATTCATGATTTGATTCATGATTCAATTCATGATTTGATTCATGATTCAATTCATGATTCATGATTCGATTCATGATTCATGATTCATGATTCATTATTCAATTCATGATTCATGATTCGATTCATGATTCATGATTCAATTCATGATTTATGATTTATGATTTAATTTATGATTCAATTCATGATTCAATTCATGATTCATGATTCGATTCATGATTCATGATTCATGATTCATTATTCAATTCATGATTCATGATTCGATTCATGATTCATGATTCAATTCATGATTTATGATTTAATTTATGATTCAATTCATGATTCATGATTCGATTCATGATTCATGATTCGATTCATGATTCATGATTCAATTCATGATTCATTATTTAATTCATGATTCGATTCATGATTCATGATTCAATTCATGATTCATGATTCAATTCATGATTCATGATTCGATTCATGATTCATGATTCATGATTCATGATTCAATTCATGATTCATGATTCGATTCATGATTCATGATTCGATTCATGATTTATGATTCAACTCATGATTCAATTCATGATTCATGATTCATGATTCATGATTGGATTCATGATTCATGATTCAATTCATGATTCATGATTCAATTCATGATTCATGATTTGATTCATGATTCATGATTCATGATTCAATTCATGATTCATGATTTGATTCATGATTCATGATTCAATTCATGATTCATGATTCGATTCATGATTCATGATTCGATTCATGATTCATGATTCAAATCATGATTCATGATTTATGATTCAATTCATGATTCAATTCATGATTCATGATTTATGATTCAATTCATGATTCATTTCATGATTCATGATTCATGATTCATGATTCGATTCATGATTCATGATTCATGATTCATGATTCGATTCATGATTCATGATTCAATTAATGATTCATGATTTGATTCATGATTTATGATTCAATTCATGATTCAATTCATGATTCATGATTCATGATTCGATTCATGATTCATGATTCAATTCATGATTCATGATTTGATTCATGATTCATGATTCAATTCATGATTCATGATTCGATTCATGATTCATGGTTCATGATTCACGATTCAATTCATGATTCATGATTCGATTTATGATTCATGATTCAATTCATGATTTATGATTTATGATTCAATTCAAGATTCAATTCATGATTCATGATTCAATTCATGATTCGAGATTCATGATTCATGATTCGATTCATGATTCTTGATTCATTTCATGATTTATGATTCATGATTCAATTCATTATTCATGTTTCGATTCATGTATCATGATTCAATTCATGATTTGATTCATGATTCATGATTCAATTCATGATTCATGATTCAATTCATGATTCATGATTCGATTCATGATTCATGATTCATGATTCATTATTCAATTCATGATTCATGATTCGATTCATGATTCATGATTCAATTCATGATTTATGATTTATGATTCAATTCATGATTCATGATTCGATTCATGATTCATGATTCGATTCATGATTCATGATTCAATTCATGATTCATTATTTAATTCATGATTCGATTCATGATTCATGATTCAATTCATGATTCATGATTCAATTCATGATTCATGATTCGATTCATGATTCATGATTCATGATTCATAATTCAATTCATGATTCATGATTCATGATTCGATTCATGATTCATGATTCGATTCATGATTTATGATTCAACTCATGATTCAATTCATGATTCATGATTCATGATTCATGATTCGATTCATGATTCATGATTCAATTCATGATTCATGATTTGATTCATGATTCATGATTCAATTCATGATTCAATTCATGATTCATGATTCATGATTCGATTCATGATTCATGATTCAATTCATGATTCATGATTTGATTCATGATTCATGATTCAATTCATGATTCATGATTCCATTCATGATTCATGATTCATGATTCATGATTCAATTCATGATTCATGATTCGATTCATGATTCATGATTCGATTCATGATTCATGATTCATGATTCAATTCATGATTCATGATTCGATTCATGATTCATGATTCATGATTCATGATTCAATTCATGATTCATGATTCGATTCATGATTCATGATTCGATTCATGATTCATGATTCATGATTCAATTCATGATTCATGATTCGATTCATGATTCATGATTCATGATTCAATTCATGATTCATGATTCGATTCATGATTCATGATTTGATTCATGATTCATGATTCATGATTCAATTCATGATTCATGATTCGATTCATGATTCATGATTCATGATTCGATTCATGATTCATGATTCACGATTCAATTCATGATTCATGATTCGATTTATGATTCATGATTCAATTCATGATTCATGATTTATGATTCAATTCAAGATTCAATTCATGATTCATGATTCAATTCATGATTCGAGATTCATGATTCGATTCATGATTCATGATTCAATTCATGATTCATGATTCGATTCATTATTCATGATTCATGATTCATGATTCGATTCATAATTCATGATTCATGATTCATGATTCGATTCATGATTCTTGATTCATTTCATGATTCATGATTCATGATTCAATTCATGATTCATGTTTCGATTCATGATTCATGATTCATGATTCATGATTCAATTCATGATTCATGTTTCGATACATGATTCATGATTCGATTCATGATTCATGATTCATAATTCATGATTCAATTCATGATTCATGATTCATGATTCATGATTCAGTTCATGATTCATGATTCAATTCATGATTCATGATTCGATTCATGATTCATGATTTGATTCATGATTCATGATTCAATTCATGATTCATGATTCGATTCATGATTCATGATTCATGATTCAATTCATGATTCATGATTCATGATTCGATTCACGATTCATGATTCATGATTCAATTCATGATTCATGATTCGATTCATGATTCATGATTCATGATTCATGATTCAATTTATGATTTATGATTCAATTCATGATTCATGATTTGATTCATGATTCATGATTCATGATTCAATTCATGATTCATGATTCGATTCATGATTCATAATTCATGATTCGATTCATGATTCATGATTCATGATTCAATTCATGATTCATGATTCGATTTATGATTCATGATTCAATTCATGATTCATGATTTATGATTCAATTCAAGATTCAATTCATGATTCATGATTCAATTCATGATTCAAGATTCTTGATTCGATTCATGATTCATGATTCAATTCATGATTCATGATTCGATTCATTATTCATGATTCATGATTCATGATTCGATTCATGATTCATGATTCATGATTCGATTCATGATTCTTGATTCATTTCATGATTCATGATTCATGATTCAATTCATGATTCATGTTTCGATTCATGATTCATGATTCATGATTCATGATTCAATTCATGATTCATGTTTCGATACATGATTCATGATTCGATTCATGATTCATGATTCATAATTCATGATTCAATTCATGATTCATGATTCATGATTCATGATTCAGTTCATGATTCATGATTCAATTCATGATTCATGATTCGATTCATGATTCATGATTCATGATTCATGATTCATGATTCATGATTCGATTCATGATTCATGATTTATGATTCAATTCATGATTCATGATTCAATTCATGATTTATGATTTATGATTCAATTTATGATTCAATTTATGATTCATGATTCATGATTCATGATTCGATTCATGATTCATGATTCAATTCATGATTCTTGATTCATTATTTAATTCATGATTCGATTCATGATTTATGATTCAATTCATGATTTATGATTCATGATTCATTTCATGATTCATGATTCGATTCATGATTTATGATTCATAATTCATGATTCAAATCATGATTCATGATTCGATTCATGATTCATGATTCAATTCATGATTCATGATTTATGATTCAATTCATGATTCAATTCATGATTCATGATTCAATTCATGATTCGATTCATGATTCATGATTCGATTTATGATTCATGATTCAATTTATGATTCATGATTTATGATTCAATTCATGATTCAATTCATGATTCAATTCATGATTCAATTCATGATTCGAGATTCATGATTCGATTCATGATTCATGATTCATGATTTGGATCATGATTCAATTCATGATTCATGATTCATAATTCATGATTTAATTCATGATTCATGATTCATGATTCGATTCATAATTCATGATTCATGCTTCGATTCATGATTCATGATTCATGATTCAATTCATGATTCATGATTCGATTTATGATTCATGATTCAATTCATGATTCAATTCATGATTCATGATTCGATTTATGATTCATGATTCAATTCATGATTCATGATTTATGATTCAATTCATGATTCAATTCATGATTCATGATTCAATTCATGATTCGAGATTCATGATTCGATTCATGAATCATGATTCAATTCATGATTCATGATTCATGATTCGATTCATGATTCAATTCATGATTCATGATTCATGATCGATGATTCAATTTATGATTCATGATTCATGATTCGATTCATGATTCATGATTCATGATTCGATTTATGATTCATGATTCATGATTCATGATTCATGATTCAAATCATGATTCAATTCATGATTCATGATTAAATTCATGATTTATGATTCAATTCATGATTCATGATTCAATTCATGATTCATGATTCGATTCATGATTCATGATTCATGATTCATGATTCAATTCATGATTCATGATTCGATTCATGATTCAATTCATGATTTATGATTTATGATTCAATTTATGATTCAATTCATGATTCATGATTCGATTTATGATTCATGGTTCATGATTCGATTCATGATTCATGATTCAATTCATGATTCATGATTCAATTCATGATTCATGATTCATTATTTAATTCATGATTAGATTCATGATTCATGATTCAATTCATGATTCATGATTCGATACATGATTCATGATTCATGATTCATGATTCAATTCATGATTCATGATTCGATTCATGATTCATGATTCAATTCATGATTCATGATTTATGATTCAACTCATGATTCAATTCATGATTCATGATTCATGATTCATGATTCGATTCATAATTCATGATTTAATTCATGATTCATGATTTGATTCATGATTCATGATTCATGATTCAATTCATGATTCATGATTCGATTCATGATTCATGATTCGATTCATGATTCATGATTTAATTCATGATTCATGATTTATGATTCAATTCATGATTCAATTCATGATTCATGATTTATGATTCAATTCATGATTCAATTCATGATTCATGATTCATGATTTGATTCATGATTCATGATTCAATTCATGATTTGATTCATGATTCATGATTCAATTCATGAAGAGTTTATGAATTTATAAGTTTATGAGTCGTCTTCATGATTCGAGATTCATGATTCGATTCATGATTCATGATTCAATTCATGATTCATGATTCATGATTCAAATCATGATTCATTTCATGATTCATGATTCATGATTCATGATTCAAATCATGATTCATTTCATGATTCATGATTCATTTCATGATTCATGATTCAATTCATGATTCATGATTTAATTCATGATTCATGATTCATGATTCAATTCATTATTCATTTCATGATTCATGATTCAATTCATGATTCATGATTCATGATTCAATTCATGATTCAATTCATGATTCATTTCATGATTCATGATTCATGATTTAATTCATGATTAATGATTCATGATTCAATTCATGATTCATGATGCAATTCATGATTCATGATTCAATTCATGATTCATGATTCGATTCATGATTCATGATTCAATTCATGATTCATGATTTATGATTCAACTCATGATTCAATTCATGATTCATGATTCATGATTCATGATTCGATTCATGATTCATGATTCAATTCATGATTCATGATTTGATTCATGATTCGATTCATGATTCATGATTCAATTCATGATTCATGATTTGATTCATGATTCATGATTCAATTCATGATTCATGATTTATGATTCAATTCATGATTCAATTCATGATTCATGATTTATGATTCAATTCATGATTCGATTCATGATTCATGATTCGATTCATGATTCATTATTCAATTCATGAATCATGCATGATTCATGATTCATGATTCAATTCATGATTCATGATTCATGATTCAATTCATGATTCATTTCATGATTCATGATTCAATTCATGATTCATGATTCAAATTATGATTAATTTCATGATTCATGATTCATTTCATGATTCATGATTAAATTCATGATTCGATTCATGATTCATGATTCGATTCATGATTCATTATTCAATTCATGAATCATGCATGATTCATGATTCATGATTCAATTCATGATTCATGATTCATGATTCAATTCATGATTCATTTCATGATTCATGATTCAATTCATGGTTCATGATTCAATTCATGATTCAATTCATGATTCATTTCATGATTCATGATTCAATTCATGATTCATTTCATGATTCATGATTCATGATTTAATTCATGATTAATGATTCAATTCATGATTCATGATGAAATTCATGATTCATTTCATGATTCATGATTCATGATTCATGATTCGATTCATGATTCATGATTCAATTCATGATTCATGATTTGATTCATGATTTATGATTCAATTCATGATTCAATTCATGATTCATGATTCATGATTCATGATTCGATTCATGATTCATGATTCAATTCATGATTCATGATTTGATTCATGATTCATGATTCAATTCATGATTCATGATTCGATTCATGATTCATGATTCATGATTCATGATTCAATTCATGATTCATGATTCGATTCATGATTCATGATTCGATTCATGATTCATGATTCATGATTCAATTCATGATTCATGATTCGATTCATGATTCATGATTCATGATTCATGATTCAATTCATGATTCATGATTCGATTCATGATTCATGATTCGATTCATGATTCATGATTCATGATTCAATTCATGATTCATGATTCGATTCATGATTCATGATTCATGATTCAATTCATGATTCATAATTCGATTCATGATTCATGATTTGATTCATGATTCATGATTCATGATTCAATTCATGATTCATGATTCGATTCATGATTCATGATTCATGATTCGATTTATGATTCATGATTCAATTCATGATTCATGATTTATGATTCAATTCAAGATTCAATTCATGAATTATGATTCAATTCATGATTCGAGATTCATGATTCGATTCATGATTCATGATTCAATTCATGATTCATGATTCGATTCATTATTCATGATTCATGATTCATGATTCGATTCATGATTCATGATTCATGATTCATGATTCGATTCATGATTCTTGATTCATTTCATGATTCATGATTCATGATTCAATTCATGATTCATGTTTCGATTCATGATTCATGATTCATGATTCATGATTCAATTCATGATTCATGTTTCGATACATGATTCATGATTCGATTCATGATTCATGATTCATAATTCATGATTCAATTCATGATTCATGATTCATGATTCATGATTCAGTTCATGATTCATGATTCAATTCATGATTCATGATTCGATTCATGATTCATGATTTGATTCATGATTCATGATTCAATTCATGATTCATGATTCGATTCATGATTCATGATTCATGATTCAATTCATGATTCATGATTCATGATTTGATTCATGATTCATGATTCATGATTCAATTCATGATTCATGATTCGATTCATGATTCATGATTCAATTCATGATTCATGATTCAATTCATGATTCATGATTTGATTCATGATTCATGATTCATGATTCAATTCATGATTCATGATTCGATTCATGATTCATGATTCATGATTCGATTCATGATTCATGATTCATGATTCAATTCATGATTCATGATTCGATTTATGATTCATGATTCAATTCATGATTCATAATTTATGATTCAATTCAAGATTCAATTCATGATTCATGATTCAATTCATGATTCAAGATTCATGATTCGATTCATGATTCATGATTCAATTCATGATTCATGATTCGATTCATTATTCATGATTCATGATTTATGATTCAATTCAAGATTCAATTCATGATTCATGATTCAATTCATGATTCAAGATTCATGATTCGATTCATGATTCATGATTCAATTCATGATTCATGATTCGATTCATTATTCATGATTCATGATTCATGATTCGATTCATGATTCATGATTCATGATTCATGATTCGATTCATGATTCTTGATTCATTTCATGATCCATGATTCATGATTCAATTCATGATTCATGTTTCGATTCATGATTCATGATTCATGATTCATGATTCAATTCATGATTCATGTTTCGATACATGATTCATGATTCGATTCATGATTCATGATTCATGATTCAATTCATGATTCATGATTCGATTCATGATTCATGATTCATGATTCAATTCATGATTCATAATTCGATTCATGATTCATGATTTGATTCATGATTCATGATTCATGATTCAATTCATGATTCATGATTCGATTCATGATTCATGATTCATGATTCGATTTATGATTCATGATTCAATTCATGATTCATGATTTATGATTCAATTCAAGATTCAATTCATGAATTATGATTCAATTCATGATTCGAGATTCATGATTCGATTCATGATTCATGATTCAATTCATGATTCATGATTCGATTCATTATTCATGATTCATGATTCATGATTCGATTCATGATTCATGATTCATGATTCATGATTCGATTCATGATTCTTGATTCATTTCATGATTCATGATTCATGATTCAATTCATGATTCATGTTTCGATTCATGATTCATGATTCATGATTCATGATTCAATTCATGATTCATGTTTCGATACATGATTCATGATTCGATTCATGATTCATGATTCATGATTCAATTCATGATTCATGATTCGATTCATGATTCATGATTCATGATTCAATTCATGATTCATAATTCGATTCATGATTCATGATTTGATTCATGATTCATGATTCATGATTCAATTCATGATTCATGATTCGATTCATGATTCATGATTCATGATTCGATTTATGATTCATGATTCAATTCATGATTCATGATTTATGATTCAATTCAAGATTCAATTCATGAATTATGATTCAATTCATGATTCGAGATTCATGATTCGATTCATGATTCATGATTCAATTCATGATTCATGATTCGATTCATTATTCATGATTCATGATTCATGATTCGATTCATGATTCATGATTCATGATTCATGATTCGATTCATGATTCTTGATTCATTTCATGATTCATGATTCATGATTCAATTCATGATTCATGTTTCGATTCATGATTCATGATTCATGATTCATGATTCAATTCATGATTCATGTTTCGATACATGATTCATGATTCGATTCATGATTCATGATTCATAATTCATGATTCAATTCATGATTCATGATTCATGATTCATGATTCAGTTCATGATTCATGATTCAATTCATGATTCATGATTCGATTCATGATTCATGATTTGATTCATGATTCATGATTCAATTCATGATTCATGATTCGATTCATGATTCATGATTCATGATTCAATTCATGATTCATGATTCATGATTTGATTCATGATTCATGATTCATGATTCAATTCATGATTCATGATTCGATTCATGATTCATGATTCATGATTCAATTCATGATTCATGATTCAATTCATGATTCATGATTTGATTCATGATTCATGATTCATGATTCAATTCATGATTCATGATTCGATTCATGATTCATGATTCATGATTCGATTCATGATTCATGATTCATGATTCAATTCATGATTCATGATTCGATTTATGATTCATGATTCAATTCATGATTCATAATTTATGATTCAATTCAAGATTCAATTCATGATTCATGATTCAATTCATGATTCAAGATTCATGATTCGATTCATGATTCATGATTCAATTCATGATTCATGATTCGATTCATTATTCATGATTCATGATTTATGATTCAATTCAAGATTCAATTCATGATTCATGATTCAATTCATGATTCAAGATTCATGATTCGATTCATGATTCATGATTCAATTCATGATTCATGATTCGATTCATTATTCATGATTCATGATTCATGATTCGATTCATGATTCATGATTCATGATTCATGATTCGATTCATGATTCTTGATTCATTTCATGATCCATGATTCATGATTCAATTCATGATTCATGTTTCGATTCATGATTCATGATTCATGATTCATGATTCAATTCATGATTCATGTTTCGATACATGATTCATGATTCGATTCATGATTCATGATTCATAATTCATGATTCAATTCATGATTCATGATTCATGATTCATGAGTCAGTTCATGATTCATGATTCAATTCATGATTCATGATTCGATTCATGATTCATGATTCATGATTCATAATTCATGATTCATGATTCGATTCATGATTCATGATTTATGATTCAATTCATGATTCATGATTCAATTCATGATTTATGATTTATGATTCAATTTATGATTCAATTTATGATTCATGATTCATGATTCATGATTCGATTCATGATTCATGATTCAATTCATGATTCTTGATTCATTATTTAATTCATGATTCGATTCATGATTTATGATTCAATTCATGATTTATGATTCATGATTCATTTCATGATTCATGATTCGATTCATGATTTATGATTCATAATTCATGATTCAATTCATGATTCATGATTCGATTCATGATTCATGATTCAATTCATGATTCATGATTTATGATTCAATTCATGATTCAATTCATGATTCATGATTCAATTCATGATTCGATTCATGATTCATGATTCGATTTATGATTCATGATTCAATTTATGATTCATGATTTATGATTCAATTCATGATTCAATTCATGATTCAATTCATGATTCAATTCATGATTCGAGATTCATGATTCGATTCATGATTCATGATTCATGATTTGATTCATGATTCAATTCATGATTCATGATTCATAATTCATGATTTAATTCATGATTCATGATTCATGATTCGATTCATAATTCATGATTCATGCTTCGATTCATGATTCATGATTCATGATTCAATTCATGATTCATGATTCGATTTATGATTCATGATTCAATTCATGATTCAATTCATGATTCATGATTCGATTTATGATTCATGATTCAATTCATGATTCATGATTTATGATTCAATTCATGATTCAATTCATGATTCATGATTCAATTCATGATTCGAGATTCATGATTCGATTCATGAATCATGATTCAATTCATGATTCATGATTCGATTCATGATTCAATTCATGATTCATGATTCATGATCCATGATTCAATTTATGATTCATGATTCATGATTCGATTCATGATTCATGATTCATGATTCGATTTATGATTCATGATTCATGATTCATGATTCATGATTCAAATCATGATTCAATTCATGATTCATGATTAAATTCATGATTTATGATTCAATTCATGATTCATGATTCAATTCATGATTCATGATTCGATTCATGATTCATGATTCATGATTCATGATTCAATTCATGATTCATGATTCGATTCATGATTCAATTCATGATTTATGATTTATGATTCAATTTATGATTCAATTCATGATTCATGATTCGATTCATTATTCATGGTTCATGATTCGATTCATGATTCATGATTCATGATTCAATTCATGATTCATGATTCATTATTTAATTCATGATTCGATTCATGATTCATGATTCAATTCATGATTCATGATTCGATACATGATTCATGATTCATGATTCATGATTCAATTCATGATTCATGATTCGATTCATGATTCATGATTCAATTCATGATTCATGATTTATGATTCAACTCATGATTCAATTCATGATTAATGATTCATGATTCATGATTCGATTCATAATTCATGATTTAATTCATGATTCATGATTTGATTCATGATTCATGATTCATGATTCAATTCATGATTCATGATTCGATTCATGATTCATGATTCGATTCATGATTCATGATTTAATTCATGATTCATGATTTATGATTCAATTCATGATTCAATTCATGATTCATGATTTATGATTCAATTCATGATTCAATTCATGATTCATGATTCATGAATTATGATTCGATTCATGATTCATGATTCAATTCATGATTTGATTCATGATTCATGATTCAATTCATGAAGAGTTTATGAATTTATAAGTTTATGAGTCGTCTTCATGATTCGAGATTCATGATTCGATTCATGATTCATGATTCAATTCATGATTCATGATTCATGATTCAAATCATGATTCATTTCATGATTCATGATTCATGATTCATGATTCAAATCATGATTCATTTCATGATTCATGATTCATTTCATGATTCATGATTCAATTCATGATTCATGATTTAATTCATGATTCATGATTCATGATTCAATTCATTATTCATTTCATGATTCATGATTTAATTCATGATTCATGATTCAATTAATGATTCAATTCATGATTCATTTCATGATTCATGATTCATGATTTAATTCATGATTAATGATTCTTGATTCAATTCATGATTCATGATGCAATTCATGATTCATGTTTCAATTCATGATTCATGATTCGATTCATGATTCATGATTCAATTCATGATTCATGATTTATGATTCAACTCATGATTCAATTCATGATTCATGATTCATGATTCATGATTCGATTCATGATTCATGATTCAATTCATGATTCATGATTTGATTCATGATTCATGATTCATGATTCGATTCATGATTCATGATTCAATTCATGATTCATGATTTGATTCATGATTCATGATTCAATTCATGATTTATGATTCAATTCATGATTCAATTCATGATTCATGATTTATGATTCAATTCATGATTCGATTCATGATTCATGATTTAATTCATGATTCATGATTCGATTCATGATTCATTATTCAATTCATGAATCATGCATGATTCATGATTCATGATTCAATTCATGATTCATGATTCATGATTCAATTCATGATTCATTTCATGATTCATGATTCGATTCATGATTCATGATTCAAATTATGAATAATTTACATGATTCATGATTCATTTCATGATTCATGATTAAATTCATGATTCATGATTCATGATTCAATTCATGATTCAATTCATGATTCATTTCATGATTCATGATTCAATTCATGATTCATTTCATGATTCATGATTCATGATTTAATTCATGATTAATGATTCAATTCATGATTCATGATAAAATTCATGATTCATGATGAAATTCATGATTCATGATTCGATTTATGATTCATGATTTATGATTTATGATTCAATTCATGATTCAATTCATGATTCATGATTCATGATTCATGATTCGATTAATGATTCATGATTCAATTCATGATTCATGATTTGATTCATGATTCATGATTCATGATTCAATTCATGATTCATGATTCGATTCATGATTCATGATTCGATTCATGATTCATGATTTATATCATGATTTATGATTCAATTCATGATTCAATTCATGATTCATGATTTATGATTCAATTCATGATTCAATTCATGATTCATGATTTATGATTCAATTCATGATTCAATTCATGATTCATGATTCATGATTTGATTCATGATTCATGATTCAATTCATGAAGAGTTTATGAATTTATAAGTTTATGAGTCGTCTTCATGATTCGAGATTCATGATTCGATTCATGATTCATGATTCAATTCATGATTCATGATTCATGATTCAAATCATGATTCATTTCATGATTCATCATTCAATTCTTGATTCATGATTCAAGATTCAAATTATGATTCATTTCATGATTCATGATTCATTTCATGATTCATGATTCAATTCATGATTCATGATTTAATTCATGATTCATGATTCATGATTCAATTCATTATTCATTTCATGATTCATTATTCAATTCATGATTCATGATTCAATTCATGAAGAGTTTATGAATTTATAAGTTTATGAGTCGTCTTCATGATTCGAGATTCATGATTCGATTCATGATTCAATTCATGATTCATGATTCATGATTCATGATTCAATTTATGATTCATGATTCATGATTCGATTCATGATTCATGATTCATGATTCGATTTATGATTCATGATTCATGATTCATGATTCATGATTCAAATCATGATTCAATTCATGATTCATGATTAAATTCATGATTTATGATTCAATTCATGATTCATGATTCAATTCATGATTCATGATTCGATTCATGATTCATGATTCATGATTCATGATTCAATTCATGATTCATGATTCGATTCATGATTCATGATTCAATTCATGATTTATGATTTATGATTCAATTTATGATTCAATTCATGATTCAATTTATGATTCAATTCATGATTCATGATTCGATTCATGATTCATGGTTCATGATTCGATTCATGATTCATGATTAAATTCATGATTCATGATTCAATTCATGATTCATGATTCATTATTTAATTCATGATTCGATTCATGATTCATGATTCAATTCATGATTCATGATTCATGATTCAATTCATGATTCATGATTCGATTCATGATTCATGATTCATGAATCATGATTCAATTCATGATTCATGATTCGATTCATGATTCATGATTCAATTCATGATTCATGATTTATGATTCAACTCATGATTCAATTCATGATTCATGATTCATGATTCATGATTCGATTCATAATTCATGATTTAATTCATGATTCATGATTTGATTCATGATTCATGATTCATGATTCAATTCATGATTCATGATTCGATTCATGATTCATGATTCGATTCATGATTCATGATTTAATTCATGATTCATGATTTATGATTCAATTCATGATTCAATTCATGATTCATGATTTATGATTCAATTCATGATTCAATTCATGATTCATGATTCATGATTCATGATTCGATTCATGATTCATGATTCAATTCATGATTTGATTCATGATTCATGATTCAATTCATGAAGAGTTTATGAATTTATAAGTTTATGAGTCGTCTTCATGATTCGAGATTCATGATTCGATTCATGATTCATGATTCAATTCATGATTCATGATTCATGATTCAAATCATGATTCATTTCATGATTAATGATTCATGATTCAAATCATGATTCATTTCATGATTCATGATTCATTTCATGATTCATGATTCAATTCATGATTCATGATTTAATTCATGATTCATGATTCATGATTCAATTCATGATTCATGATTCATGATTCAATTCATAATTCAATTCATGATTAATTTCATGATTCATGATTCATGATTTAATTCATGATTCATGATGCAATTCATGATTCATGATTCAATTCATGATTCATGATTCGATTCATGATTCATGATTCAATTCATGATTCATGATTTATGATTCAATTCATGATTCAATTCATGATTAATTTCATGATTCATGATTCATGATTCAATTCATGATTCATGATGCAATTCATGATTCATGATTCAATTCATGATTCATGATTCGATTCATGATTCATGATTCAATTAATGATTCATGATTTATGATTCAACTCATGATTCAATTCATGATTCATGATTCATGATTCGATTCATGATTCATGATTCAATTCATGATTCATGATTTGATTCATGATTCATGATTCATGATTCGATTCATGATTCATAATTCAATTCATGATTCATGATTTGATTCATGATTCATGATTCAATTCATGATTCATGATTTATGATTCAATTCATGATTCAATTCATGATTCATGATTTATGAATCAATTCATGATTCGATTCATGATTCATGATTTAATTCATGATTCATGATTCGATTCATGATTCATTATTCAATTCATGAATCATGCATGATTCATGATTCATGATTCAATTCATGATTCATGATTCATGATTCAATTCATGATTCATTTCATGATTCATGATTCAATTCATGATTCATGATTCAAATTATGATTCATTTCATGATTCATGATTCATTTCATGATTCATGATTAAATTCATGATTCATGATTCATGATTCAATTCATGATTCAATTCATGATTCATTTCATGATTCATGATGAAATTCATGATTCATTTCATGATTCATGATGAAATTCATGATTCATGATGAAATTCATGATTCATGATTCGATTTATGATTCATGATTCATGATTTATGATTCAATTCATGATTCAATTCATGATTCATGATTCATGATTCATGATTCGAATAATGATTCATGATTCAATTCATGATTCATGATTTGATTCATGATTCATGATTCATGATTCAATTCATGATTCATGATTCATGATTCGATTCATGATTCATGATTTATTTCATGATTCATGATTTATGATTCAATTCATGATTCAATTCATGATTCATGATTTATGATTCAATTCATGATTCAATTCATGATTCATGATTCATGATTCATGATTCGATTCATGATTCATGATTCAATTCATGATTCATGATTCATGATTCAAATCATGATTCATTTCATGATTCATGATTCATGATTCAAATCATGATTCATTTCATGATTCATGATTCATTTCATGATTCATGATTCAATTCATGATTCATGATTTAATTCATGATTCATGATTCATGATTCAATTCATTATTCATTTCATGATTCATGATTCAATTCATGATTCATGATTCATGATTCAATTCATGATTCAATTCATGATTCATTTCATGATTCATGACTTATGATTTAATTCATGATTAATGATTCATGATTCAATTCATGATTCATGATGCAATTCATGATTCATGATTCAATTCATGATTCATGATTCGATTCATGATTCATGATTCAATTCATGATTCATGATTTATGATTCAACTCATGATTCAATTCATGATTCATGATTCATGATTCGATTCATGATTCATGATTCAATTCATGATTCATGATTTGATTCATGATTCATGATTCGATTCATGATTCATGATTCAATTCATGATTCATGATTTGATTCATGATTCATGATTCAATTCATGATTCATGATTTATGATTCAATTCATGATTCAATTCATGATTCATGATTTATGATTCAATTCATGATTCGATTCATGATTCATGATTTAATTCATGATTCATGATTCGATTCATGATTCATTATTCAATTCATGAATCATGCATGATTCATGATTCATGATTCAATTCATGATTCATGATTCAAGATTCAATTCATGATTCATTTCATGATTCATGATTCAATTCATGATTCATGATTCAAATTATGATTCATTTCATGATTCATGATTAAATTCATGATTCATGATTCAATTCATGATTCAATTCATGATTCATTTCATGATTCATGATTCAATTCATGATTCATTTCATGATTCATGATTCATGATTTAATTCATGATTAATGATTCAATTCATGATTCATGATGAAATTCATGATTCATGATTCAATTCATGATTCATGATTCGATTTATGATTCATGATTCATGATTTATGATTCAATTCATGATTCAATTCATGATTCATGATTCATGATTCATGATTTGATTAATGATTCATGATTCAATTCATGATTCATGATTTGATTCATGATTCATGATTCATGATTCAATTCGTGATTCATTTCATGATTCATGATTTATGATTTAATTCATGATTAATGATTCAATTCATGATTCATGATGAAATTCATGATTCATGATTCAATTCATGATTCATGATTCGATTTATGATTCATGATTCATGATTTATGATTCAATTCATGATTCAATTCATGATTCATGATTCATGATTCATGATTCGATTAATGATTCATGATTCAATTCATGATTCATGATTTGATTCATGATTCATAATTCATGATTCAATTCATGATTCATGATTCGATTCATGATTCATGATTCGATTCATGATTCATGATGAAATTCATGATTCATGATTCAATTCATGATTCATGATTCGATTTATGATTCATGATTCATGATTTATGATTCAATTCATGATTCAATTCATGATTCATGATTCATGATTCATGATTTGATTAATGATTCATGATTCAATTCATGATTCATGATTTGATTCATGATTCATGATTCATGATTCAATTCATGATTCATGATTCGATTCATGATTCATGATTCGATTCATGATTCATGATTTAATTCATGATTCATGATTTATGATTTAATTCATGATTCAATTCATGATTCATGATTTATGATTCAATTCATGATTCAATTCATGATTCATGATTCATGATTCATGATTCGATTCATGATTCATGATTCAATTCATGATTCATGATTTGATTCATGATTCATGATTTAATTCATGAAGAGTTTATGAATTTATAAGTTTATGAGTCGTCTTCATGATTCGAGATTCATGATTCGATTCATGATTCAATTCATGATTCATGATTCATGATTCAAATCATGATTCATTTCATGATTCAATATTCAATTCATGATTCATGATTCATGATTCAAATCATGATTCATTTCATGATTCATGATTCATTTCATGATTCATGATTCAATTCATGATTCATGATTTAATTCATGATTCATGATTCATGATTCAATTCATTATTCATTTCATGATTCATGATTCAATTCATGATTCATGATTCAATTCATGATTCAATTCATGATTCATTTCATGATTCATGATTCAATTCATGATTCATTTCATGATTCATGATTCATGATTTAATTCATGATTAATGATTCATGATATAATTCATGATTCATGATGCAATTCATGAATCAAGATTCAATTCATGATTCATGATTCGATTCATGATTCATGATTCAATTCATGATTCATAATTTATGATTCAACTCATGATTCAATTCATGATTCATGATTCATGATTCATGATTCATGATTCGATTCATGATTCAATTCATGATTCATGATTTGATTCATGATTCATGATTCAATTCATGATTCATGATTCAATTCATGATTCATTTCATGATTCATGATTCAATTCATGATTCATGATTCAAATTATGATTCATTTCATGATTCATGATTCATTTCATGATTCATGATTAAATTCATGATTCATGATTCATGATTCAATTCATGATTCAATTCATGATTCATTTCATGATTCATGATTCAATTCATGATTCATTTCATGATTCATGATTCATGATTCGATTCATGATTCATGATTTAATTCATGATTCATGATTTATGATTTAATTCATGATTCAATTCATGATTCATGATTTATGATTCAATTCATGATTCAATTCATGATTCATGATTCATGATTCGATTCATGATTCATGATTCAATTCATGATTCATGATTTGATTCATAATTCATGATTCAATTCATGAAGAGTTTATGAATTTATAAGTTTATGAGTCGTCTTCATGATTCGAGATTCATGATTCGATTCATGATATAATTCATGATTCATGATGCAATTCATGAATCAAGATTCAATTCATGATTCATGATTCGATTCATGATTCATGATTCAATTCATGATTCATAATTTATGATTCAACTCATGATTCAATTCATGATTCATGATTCATGATTCATGATTCGATTCATGATTAAATTCATGATTCATGATTTGATTCATGATTCATGATTCAATTCATGATTCATGATTCAATTCATGATTCATTTCATGATTCATGATTCAGTTCATGATTCATGATTCAAATTATGATTCATTTCATGATTCATGATTCATTTTATGATTCATGATTAAATTCATGATTCATGATTCATGATTCAATTCATGATTCAATTCATGATTCATTTCATGATTCATGATTCATTTCATGATTCATGATTCATGATTTAATTCATGATTAATGATTCAATTCATGATTCATGATGAAATTCATGATTCATGATTCAATTCATGATTCATGATTCGATTTATGATTCATGATTCATGATTTATGATTCAATTCATGATTCAATTCATGATTCATGATTCATGATTCATGATTCGATTAATGATTCATGATTCAATTCATGATTCATGATTTGATTCATGATTCATAATTCATGATTCAATTCATGATTCATGATTCGATTCATGATTCATGATTCGATTCATGATTCATGATTTAATTCATGATTCATGATTTATGATTCAATTCATGATTCAATTCATGATTCATGATTTATGATTCAATTCATGATTCAATTCATGATTCATGATTCATGATTCGATTCATGATTCATGATTCAATTCATGATTCATGATTTGATTCATGATTCATGATTCAATTCATGAAGAGTTTATGAATTTATAAGTTTATGAGTCGTCTTCATGATTCGAGATTCATGATTCGATTCATGATTCATGATTTATTTCATGATTCATGATTCATGATTCAAATCATGATTCATTTCATGATTCATCATTCAATTCATGATTCATGATTCATGATTCAAATCATGATTCATTTCATGATTCATGATTCATTTCATGATTCATGATTCAATTCATGATTCATGATTTGATTCATGATTCATGATTCAATTCATTATTCATTTCATGATTCATGATTCAATTCATGATTCATGATTCAATTCATGATTCAATTCATGATTCAATTCATTATTCATTTCATGATTCATGATTCAATTCATGATTCATTTCATGATTCATGATTCATGATTTAATTCATGATTAATGATTCATGATTCAATTCATGATTCATGATGCAATTCATGATTCATGATTCAATTCATGATTCATGATTTGATTCATGATTCATGATTCAATTCATGATTCATGATTTATGATTCAACTCATGATTCAATTCATGATTCATGATTCATGATTCATGATTTGATTCATGATGCATGATTCAATTCATGATTCATGATTTGATTCATGATTCATGATTCGATTCATGATTCATGATTCAATTCATGATTCATGATTTGATTCATGATTCATGATTTGATTCATGATTCATGATTCATGATTTATGATTCAATTCATGATTCAATTCATGATTCATGATTTATGATTCAATTCATGATTCGATTCATGATTCATGATTTAATTCATGATTCATGATTCGATTCATGATTCATGATTCAATTCATGAATCATGCATGATTCATGATTCATGATTCAATTCATGATTCATGATTCATGATTCAATTCATGATTCATTGCATGATTCATGATTCAATTCATGATTCATGATTCATGATTCAAATTATGATTCATTTCATGATTCATGATTCATTTCATGATTAATGATTCATGATTCAATTCATGATTCATGATGCAATTCATGATTCATGATTCAATTCATGATTCATGATTCATGATTCATGATTCATGATTCGATTCATGATTCATGATTCAATTCATGATTCATGATTTGATTCATTATTCATGATTCATGATTCGATTCATGATTCATGATTCAATTTATGATTCATGATTTGATTCATGATTCATGATTTGATTCATGATTCATAATTCAATTCATGAATCATGATTTATGATTCAATTCATGAATCAATTCATGATTCATGATTTATGATTCAATTCATGATTCGATTCATGATTCATGATTTAATTCATGATTCATGATTCGATTCATGATTCATGATTCAATTCATGAATCATGCATGATTCATGATTCATGATTCAATTCATGATTCATGATTCAATTCATGATTCATTGCATGATTCATGATTCAATTCAAGATTCATGATTCAAATTATGATTCATTTCATGATTCATGATTCATTTCATGATTCATGATTCATGATTTAATTCATGATTAATGATTCAATTCATGATTCATGATGAAATTCATGATTCATGATTCAATTCATGATTCATGATTCGATTTATGATTCATGATTCATGATTTATGATTCAACTCATGATTCAATTCATGATTCATGATTCATGATTCGATTCATGATTCATGATTCAATTCATGATTCATGATTTGATTCATGATTCATGATTCATGATGAAATTCATGATTCATGATTCAATTCATGATTCATGATTCGATTTATGATTCATGATTCATGATTTATGATTCAATTCATGATTCAATTCATGATTCATGATTCATGATTCATGATTCGATTAATGATTCAAGATTCAATTCATGATTCATGATTTGATTCATGATTCATAATTCATGATTCAATTCATGATTCATGATTCGATTCATGATTCATGATTCGATTCATGATTCATGATTTAATTCATGATTCATGATTTATGATTCAATTCATGATTCAATTCATGATTCATGATTCATGATTCATGATTCGATTCATGATTCATGATTCAATTCATGATTCATGATTTAATTCATGATTCATGATTCATGATTCAAATCATGATTCATTTCATGATTCATCATTCAATTCATGATTCATGATTCATGATTCAAATCATGATTCATTTCATGATTCATGATTCATTTCATGATTCATGATTCAATTCATGATTCATGATTTAATTCATGATTCATGATTCATGATTCAATTCATTATTCATTTCATGATTCATGATTCAATTCATGATTCATGATTCAATTCATGATTCAATTCATTATTCATTTCATGATTCATGATTCAATTCATGATTCATTTCATGATTCATGATTCATGATTTAATTCATGATTAATGATTCATGATTCAATTCATGATTCATGATGCAATTCATGATTCATGATTCAATTCATGATTCATGATTCAATTCATGATTCATGATTTATGATTCAACTCATGATTCAATTCATGATTCATGATTCATGATTCATGATTCGATTCATGATTCATGATTCAATTCATGATTCATGATTTGATTCATGATTCATGATTCATGATTCGATTCATGATTCATGATTCAATTCATGATTCATGATTTGATTCATGATTCATGATTTGATTCATGATTCATGATTCAATTCATGATTCATGATTTATGATTCAATTCATGATTCAATTCATGATTCATGATTTATGATTCAATTCATGATTCGATTCATGATTCATGATTTAATTCATGATTCATGATTCGATTCATGATTCATGATTCAATTCATGAATCATGCATGATTCATGATTCATGATTCAATTCATGATTCATGATTCAATTCATGATTCATTGCATGATTCATGATTCAATTCATGATTCATGATTCAAATTATGATTCATTTCATGATTCATGATTCATTTCATGATTCATGATTCATGATTTAATTCATGATTAATGATTCAATTCATGACTCATGATGAAATTCATGATTCATGATTCAATTCATGATTCATGATTCGATTTATGATTCATGATTCATGATTTATGATTCAACTCATGATTCAATTCATGATTCATGATTCATGATTCATGATTCGATTCATGATTCATGATTCAATTCATGATTCATGATTTGATTCATGATTCATGATTCATGATTCGATTCATGATTCATGATTCAATTCATAATTCATGATTTGATTCATGATTCATGATTCAATTCATGATTCATGATTTATGATTCAATTCATGATTCAATTCATGATTCATGATTTATGATTTAATTCATGATTCAATTCAGGATTCATGATTCATGATTCAATTCATGATTTATTTCTTGATTCATGATTCAATTCATGATTCATGATTCATGATTCAATTCATGATTCAATTCATGATTCATTTCATGATTCATGATTCAATTCATGATTCATGATTCAATTCATGATTCATGATTTGATTCATGATTCATGATTTAATTCATGAATCATGCATGATTCATGATTCATGATTCAATTCATGATTCATGATTCATGATTCAATTCATGATTCATTTCATGATTCATGATTCAATTCATGAATCATGATTCATGATTCAATTCATGATTTATTTCATGATTCATGATTCAATTCATGATTCATGATTCATGATTCAATTCATGATTCAATTCATGATTCATTTCATGATTCATGATTCAATTCATGATTCATTTCATGTTTCATGATTCATGATTTAATTCATGATTAATGATTCAATTCATGATTCATGATGCAATTCATGATTCATGATTCAATTCATGATTCATGATTCAATTCATGATTCATGATTCAATTCATGATTCATGATTCGATTTATGATTCATTATTCAATTCATGATTCGAGATTCATGATTCGATTCATGATTCATGATTCAATTCATGATTCATGATTCATGATTCGATTCATGATTCAATTCATGATTCATGATTCATGATTCAATTCATGATTCATGATTCGATTCATGATTCATGATTCATGATTAATGATTCATGATTCAAATCATGATTCAATTCATGAATTATGATTCAATTCATGATTCATGATTCGATTCATGATTAATGATTTATGATTCTTTTCATGATTCATGATTCATTTCATGATTCTTGTTTCGATTCATAATTCATGATTCAATTCATTATTCATGATTCAATTCATGATTCATGATTCGATTCATTATTCATGATTCAAGATTCATGATTAGATTCATGATTCATGATTCAATTCATGATTCATGTTTCGATTCATGATTCATGATTCGATTCATGATTCATGATTCGATTCATGATTCGATTCATGATTCATGATTCAAAATTCATGATTCAATTCATGATTCATGATTCATGATTCATTATTCAATTCATGATTCATGATTCATGATTCATGATTCGATTCATGATTCATGATTCATGATTCATAATTCATGATTCAATTCATGATTCATGATTCGATTCATGATTCATGATTTATGATTCAATTCATGATTTATGATTCATGATTCATGAATCATGATTCGATTCATGATTCATGATTTATGATTCAATTCATGATTTATTATTTATGATTCAATTTATGATTCAATTCATGATTCATGATTCATGATTCATAAATCATGATTCATGATTCGACTCATGATTCATGATTAAATTCATGATTCATGATTCATTATTTAATTCATGATTCGATTCATGATTCATGATTCATTTCATGATTCATGATTCATTTCATGATTCATGATTCGATTCATGATTCATGATTCGATTCATGATTCATGATTCAATTCAGGATTCTTGATTTATGATTCAATTCATGATTCAATTCATGATTTATGATTCATGATTCATGATTCGATTCATGATTCATGATTCATGATTCGATTCATGATTCATGATTCGATTCATGATTCATGATTTAATTCATGATTCATGATTTATGATTCAATTCATGATTCAATTCATGATTCATGATTTATGATTCAATTCCTGATTCAATTCATGATTCATGATTCATGATTCGATTCATGATTCATGATGCAATTCATGATTCATGATTTGATTCATGATTCATGATTCAATTCATGAAGAGTTTATGAATTTATGAGTTTATGAGTCATCTTCATGATTCGAGATTCATGATTCGATTCATGATTCATGATTCAATTCATGATTCATGATTCATGATTCAAATCATGATTCATGATTCAAATCATGATTCATTTCATGATTCATGATTCAATTCATGATTCATGATTCATGATTCAATTCATGATTCATTTCATGATTCATGATTCAAATCATGATTCATGATTCAAATCATGATTCATTTCATGATTCATGATGCAATTCATGATTCATGATTCAATTCATGATTCGATTCATGATTCAATTCATGATTCATGATTTATGATTCAACTCATGATTCAATTCATGATTCATGATTCATGATTCATGATTCGATTCATGATTCATGATTCAATTCATGATTCATGATTTGATTCATGATTCATGATTCATGATTCGATTCATGATTCATGATTCAATTCATGATTCATGATTTGATTCATGATTCATGATTCAATTCATGATTCATGATTTATGATTCAATTCATGATTCAATTCATGATTCATGATTTATGATTCAATTCATGATTTGATTCATGATTCATGATTAAATTCATGATTCATGATTCGATTCTTGATTCATGATTCAATTCATGATTCATTTCATGATTCATGATTCAATTCATGATTAATGATTCAATTCATGATTCATGATGCAATTCATGATTCATGATTCAATTCAAGATTCATGATTCGATTTATGATTCATGATTCATGATTTATGATTCAACTCATGATTCAATTCATGATTCATGATTCATGATTCGATTCATGATTCATGATTCAATTCATAATTCATGATTTGATTCATGATTCATGATTCAATTCATGATTCATGATTTATGATTCAATTCCTGATTCAATTCATGATTCATGATTCATGATTCGATTCATGATTCATGATGCAATTCATGATTCATGATTTGATTCATGATTCATGATTCAATTCATGAAGAGTTTATGAATTTATGAGTTTATGAGTCATCTTCATGATTCGAGATTCATGATTCGATTCATGATTCATGATTCAATTCATGATTCATGATTCATGATTCAAATCATGATTCATGATTCAAATCATGATTCATTTCATGATTCATGATTCAATTCATGATTCATGATTCATGATTCAATTCATGATTCATTTCATGATTCATGATTCAAATCATGATTCATGATTCAAATCATGATTCATTTCATGATTCATGATGCAATTCATGATTCATGATTCAATTCATGATTCGATTCATGATTCAATTCATGATTCATGATTTATGATTCAACTCATGATTCAATTCATGATTCATGATTCATGATTCGATTCTTGATTCATGATTCAATTCATGATTCATGATTTGATTCATGATTCATGATTCATGATTCGATTCATGATTCATGATTCAATTCATGATTCATGATTTGATTCATGATTCATGATTCAATTCATGATTCATGATTTATGATTCAATTCATGATTCAATTCATGATTCATGATTTATGATTCAATTCATGATTTGATTCATGATTCATGATTAAATTCATGATTCATGATTCGATTCTTGATTCATGATTCAATTCATGATTCATTTCATGATTCATGATTCAATTCATGATTAATGATTCAATTCATGATTCATGATGCAATTCATGATTCATGATTCAATTCAAGATTCATGATTCGATTTATGATTCATGATTCATGATTTATGATTCAACTCATGATTCAATTCATGATTCATGATTCATGATTCGATTCATGATTCATGATTCAATTCATGATTCATGATTTGATTCATGATTCATGATTCAATTCATAATTCATGATTTGATTCATGATTCATGATTCAATTCATGATTCATGATTTATGATTCAATTCATGATTCATGATTTATGATTCAATTCATGATTCAATTCATGATTCATGATTTATGATTTAATTCATGATTCAATTCAGGATTCATGATTCATGATTCGATTCTTGATTCATGATTCATTTCATGATTCATGATTCAATTCATGATTCATGATTCATGATTCAATTCATGATTCAATTCATGATTCATTTCATGATTCATGATTCAATTCATGATTCATTTCATGATTCATGATTCATGATTTAATTCCTGATTAATGATTCAATTCATGATTCATGATGCAATTCATGATTCATGATTCAATTCATGATTCATGATTCAATTCATGATTCATGATTCAATTCATGATTCATGATTCGATTTATGATTCATTATTCAATTCATGATTCGAGATTCATGATTCGATTCATGATTCATGATTCAATTCATGATTCATGATTCATGATTCGATTCATGATTCAATTCATGATTCATGATTCGATTCATGATTCATGATTCAATTCATGAATCATGCATGATTCATGATTCGAATCATGATTCATGATTCATGATTCATGATTCATGATTCAATTCATGATTCATGATTCGATTCATGATTCATGATTCAATTCATGATTCATGATTTATGATTCAACTCATGATTCAATTCATGATTCATGATTCATGATTCATGATTCGATTCATGATTCATGATTCGATTTATGATTCATGATTCGATTCATGATTCATGATTTAATTCATGATTCATGATTTATGATTCAATTCATGATTCAATTCATGATTCATGATTTATGATTCAATTCCTGATTCCATTCATGATTCATGATTCGTGATTCATGATTCGATTCATGATTCATGATTCAATTCATGATTCATGATTTGATTCATGATTCATGATTCAATTCATGAAGAGTTTATGAATTTATGAGTTTATGAGTCATCTTCATGATTCGAGATTCATGATTCGATTCATGATTCATAATTCAATTCATGATTCAAGATTCATGATTCAAATCATGATTCATGATTCAAATCATGATTCATTTCATGATTCATGATTCAATTCATGATTCATGATTCATGATTCAAATCATGATTCATTTCATGATTCATGATTCATTTCATGATTCATGATTCAATTCATGATTCATGATTAAATTCATGATTCATGATTCATGATTCAATTCATGATTCATTTCATGATTCATGATTCAATTCATGATTCATGATTCATGATTCAATTCATGATTCAATTCATGATTCATTTCATGATTCATGATTCAATTCATGATTCATTTCATGATTCATGATTCATGATTTAATTCATGATTAATGATTCATGATTCAATTCATGGTTCATGATGCAATTCATGATTCATGATTCAATTCATGATTCGATTCATGATTCATGATTCAATTCATGATTCATGATTTATGATTCAACTCATGATTCTATTCATGATTCATGATTCATGATTCATGATTCGATTCATGATTCATGATTCAATTCATGATTCATGATTTGATTCATGATTCATGATTCATGATTCGATTCATGATTCATGATTCAATTCATGATTCATGATTTGATTCATGATTCAATTCATGATTCATGATTTATGATTCAATTCATGATTTCATTCATGATTCATGATTTATGATTCAATTCATGATTCGATTCATGATTCATGATTTAATTCATGATTCATGATTCGATTCATGATTCATGATTTATGATTCATGATTCATGATTCATGATTCAATTTATGATTCATGATTCGATTCATGATTCATGATTCAAATCATGATTCATGATTTATGATTCAACTCATGATTCAATTCATGATTCATGATTCATGATTCATGATTCGATTCATGATTCATGATTCATGATTCGATTCATGATTCATGATTCGATTCATGATTCATGATTTAATTCATGATTCATGATTTATGATTCAATTCATGATTCAATTCATGATTCATGATTTATGATTCAATTCCTGATTCAATTCATGATTCATGATTCGTGATTCATGATTCGATTCATGATTCATGATTCAATTCATGATTCATGATTTGATTCATGATTCATGATTCAATTCATGAAGAGTTTATGAATTTATGAGTTTATGAGTCATCTTCATGATTCGAGATTCATGATTCATGATTCAATTCATGATTCATGATTTGATTCATGATTCAATTCATGATTCATGATTTATGATTCAATTCATGATTTCATTCATGATTCATGATTTATGATTCAATTCATGATTCGATTCATGATTCATGATTTAATTCATGATTCATGATTCGATTCATGATTCATGATTCAATTCATGAATCATGCATGATTCATGATTCATGATTCAATTCATGATTCATGATTCAATTCATGATTCATTTCATGATTCATGATTCAATTCATGATTCATGATTCAAATTATGATTCATTTCATGATTCATGATTCATTTCATGATTCATGATTCATGATTCAATTCATGATTCGATTCATGATTCAATTCATGATTCATGATTTATGATTCAACTCATGATTCAATTCATGATTCATGATTCATGATTCGATTCTTGATTCATGATTCAATTCATGATTCATGATTTGATTCATGATTCATGATTCATGATTCGATTCATGATTCATGATTCAATTCATGATTCATGATTTGATTCATGATTCATGATTCAATTCATGATTCATGATTTGATTCATGATTCATGATTCGATTCATGATTCATGATTCAATTCATAATTCATGATTTGATTCATGATTCATGATTCAATTCATGATTCATGATTTATGATTCAATTCATGATTCAATTCATGATTCATGATTTATGATTTAATTCATGATTCAATTCAGGATTCATGATTCATGATTCGATTCATGATTCATGATTCATTTCATGATTCATGATTCAATTCATGATTCATGATTTATGATTCACCTCATGATTCAATTCATGATTCATGATTCATGATTCGATTCATGATTCATGATTCAATTCATGATTCATGATTTGATTCATGATTCATGATTCGATTCATGATTCATGATTCAATTCATAATTCATGATTTGATTCATGATTCATGATTCAATTCATGATTCATGATTTATGATTCAATTCATGATTCAATTCATGATTCATGATTTATGATTTAATTCATGATTCAATTCAGGATTCATGATTCATGATTCGATTCATGATTCATGATTCATTTCATGATTCATGATTCAATTCATGATTCATGATTCATGATTCAATTCATGATTCAATTCATGATTCATTTCATGATTCATGATTCAATTCATGATTCATTTCATGATTCATGATTCATGATTTAATTCCTGATTAATGATTCAATTCATGATTCATGATGCAATTCATGATTCATGATTCATGATTCAATTCATGATTCATGATTCAATTCATGATTCATGATTCGATTTATGATTCATTATTCAATTCATGATTCGAGATTCATGATTCGATTCATGATTCATGATTCAATTCATGATTCATGATTCATGATTCGATTCATGATTCAATTCATGATTCTAGATTCATGATTCAATTCATGATTCATGATTCATGATTCATGATTCATGATTCGATTCATGATTCATGATTCATGATTCATGATTCATGATTCATGATTCGATTCATGATTCATGATTCATGATTCGATTCATGATTCATGATTCATGATTCGTGATTCATGATTTAATTCATGATTCATGATTTATGATTCAATTCATGATTCAATTCATGATTCATGATTCATGATTCAATTCATGATTAATGATTCATGATGCAATTCATGATTCATGATTCAATTCATTATTCGATTCATGATTCATGATTCAATTCATGATTCATGATTTATGATTCAACTCATGATTCAATTCATGATTCATGATTCAATTCATGATTCATTTCATGATTCATGATTCATGATTTAATTCATGATTAATGATTCATGATTCAATTCATGATTCATGATGCAATTCATGATTCATGATTCAATTCATGATGCAATTCATGATTCATGATTCAATTCATGATTCATGATTCGATTTATGATTCATGATTCATGATTTATGATTCAACTCATGATTCAATTTATGATTCATGATTCGATTCATGATTCATGATTCAATTCATGATTCATGATTTGATTCATGATTCATGATTCATGATTCGATTCATGATTCATGATTCAATTCATAATTCATGATTTGATTCATGATTCATGATTCAATTCATGATTCATGATTTATGATTTAATTCATGATTCAATTCATGATTCATGATTTATGATTTAATTCATGATTCAATTCAGGATTCATGATTCGATTCATGATTCATGATTCATTTCATGATTCATGATTCAATTCATGATTCATGATTCATGATGCAATTCATGATTCAATTCATGATTCATTTCATGATTCATGATTCAATTCATGATTCATTTCATGATTCATGATTTAATTCCTGATTAATGATTCAATTCATGATTCATGATGCAATTCATGATTCATGATTCAATTCATGATTCATGATTCAATTCATGATTCATGATTCAATTCATGATTCATGATTCGATTTATGATTCATTATTCAATTCATGATTCGAGATTCATGATTCGATTCATGATTCATGATTCAATTCATGATTCATGATTCATGATTCGATTCATGATTCAATTCATGATTCATGATTCAATTCATGATTCATGATTCATGATCATCATCATCATCATTTATTTATATAGCGCCAACATATTCCGTAGCGCTTTACAATTGGTTCGATTCATGATTCATGATTCATGATTCATGATTAAATTCATGATTCATGATTCGATTCATGATTCATGATTCAATTCATGATTCATGATTTATGATTCAAGTCATGATTCAATTCATGATTCATGATTCATGATTCATGATTCGATTCATGATTCATGATTCATGATTCGATTCATGATTCATGATTTAATTCATGATTCATGATTTATGATTCAATTCATGATTCAATTCATGATTCATGATTTATGATTCAAATTCTGATTCAATTCATGATTCAAGATTCGTGATTCATGATTCGATTCATGATTCATGATTCAATTCATGAAGAGTTTATGAATTTATGAGTTTATGAGTCATCTTCATGATTCGAGATTCATGATTCGATTCATGATTCATAATTCAATTCATGATTCAAGATTCATGATTCAAATCATGATTCATGATTCAAATCATGATTCATTTCATGATTCATGATTCAATTCATGATTCATGATTCATGATTCAAATCATGATTCATTTCATGATTCATGATTCATTTCATGATTCATGATTCAATTCATGATTCATAATTCAATTCATGATTCATGATTCAATTCATGATTCATTTCATGATTCATGATTCAATTCATGATTCATGATTCATGATTCAATTCATGATTCATTTCATGATTCATGATTCAATTCATGATTCATTTCATGATTCATGATTCATGATTTAATTCATGATTAATGATTCATGTTTCGATTCATGATTCATGATGCAATTCATGATTCATGATTCAATTCATGATTCGATTCATGATTCATGATTCAATTCATGATTCATGATTTATGATTCAATTCATGATTCAATTCATGATTCATGATTCATGATTCGATTCATGATTCATGATTCAATTCATGATTCATGATTTGATTCATGATTCATGATTCATGATTCGATTCATGATTCATGATTCAATTCATGAAGAGTTTATGAATTTATGAGTTTATGAGTCATCTTCATGATTCGAGATTCATGATTCGATTCATGATTCATAATTCAATTCATGATTCAAGATTCATGATTCAAATCATGATTCATGATTCAAATCATGATTCATTTCATGATTCATGATTCAATTCATGATTCATGATTCATGATTCAAATCATGATTCATTTCATGATTCATGATTCATTTCATGATTCATGATTCAATTCATGATTCATAATTCAATTCATGATTCATGATTCAATTCATGATTCATTTCATGATTCATGATTCAATTCATGATTCATGATTCATGATTCAATTCATGATTCAATTCATGATTCATTTCATGATTCATGATTCAATTCATGATTCATTTCATGATTCATGATTCAATTCATGATTCAATTCATGATTCATTTCATGATTCATGATTCAATTCATGATTCATTTCATGATTCATGATTCATGATTTAATTCATGATTAATGATTCATGTTTCGATTCATGATTCATGATGCAATTCATGATTCATGATTCAATTCATGATTCGATTCATGATTCATGATTCAATTCATGATTCATGATTTATGATTCAACTCATGATTCAATTCATGATTCATGATTCATGATTCAATTCATGATTCATGATTCAATTCATGATTCATGATTTGATTCATGATTTGATTCATGATTCATGATTCATGATTCGATTCATGATTCATGATTCAATTCATGATTCATGATTTGATTCATGATTCAATTAATGATTCATGATTTATGATTCAATTCATGATTCATGATTTATGATTCAATTCATGATTCGATTCATGATTCATGATTTAATTCATGATTCATGATTCGATTCATGATTCAATTCATGAATCATGCATGATTCATGATTCATGATTCAATTCATGATTCATGATTCATGATTCAATTCATGATTCATTTCATGATTCATGATTCAATTCATGATTCATGATTTATGATTCAAATTATGATTCATTTCATGATTCATGATTCATTTCATGATTCATGATTCAATTCATGATTCATGATTCATGATTCAATTCATGATTCAATTCATGATTCATTTCATGATTCATGATTCAATTCATGATTCATTTCATGATTCATGATTTAATTCATGATTAATGATTCAATTCATGATTCATGATGCAATTCATGATTCATGATTCAATTCATTATTCATGATTCGATTTATGATTCATGATTCATGATTTATGATTTAACTCATGATTCAATTCATGATTCATGATTCATGATTCATGATTCGATTCATGAATCATGATTCAATTCATGATTCATGATTAATGATTCGATTCATGATTCAATTCATGATTCATGATTCATGATTCAATTCATGATTCATGATTCATGATTCATGATTCATGATTCATGATTCGATTCATGATTCATGATTCATGATTCGATTCATGATTCATGATTCGATTCATGATTCATGATTTAATTCATGATTCATGATTTATGATTCAATTCATGATTCAATTCATGATTCATGATTTATGATTCAAATCCTGATTCAATTCATGATTCATGATTCGTGATTCATGATTCGATTCATGATTCATGATTCAATTCATGATTCATGATTTGATTCATGATTCATGATTCAATTCATGAAGAGTTTATGAATTTATGAGTTTATGAGTCATCTTCATGATTCGAGATTCATGATTCGATTCATGATTCATAATTCAATTCATGATTCAAGATTCATGATTCAAATCATGATTCATGATTCAAATCATGATTCATGATTCAAATCATGATTCATTTCATGATTCATGATTCAATTCATGATTCATGATTCATGATTCAAATCATGATTCATTTCATGATTCATGATTCATTTCATGATTCATGATTCAATTCATGATTCATGATTCAATTCATGATTCATGATTCAATTCATGATTCATGATTCAATTCATGATTCATTTCATGATTCATGATTCAATTCATGATTCATGATTCATGATTCAATTCATGATTCAATTCATGATTCATTTCATGATTCATGATTCATGATTTAATTCATGATTAATGATTCATGATTCAATTCATGATTCATGATGCAATTCATGATTCATGATTCAATTCATGATTCGATTCATGATTCATGATTCAATTCATGATTCATGATTTATGATTCAACTCATGATTCAATTCATTAATCATGATTCAATTCATGATTCATTTCATGATTCATGATTCATGATTTAATTCATGATTAATGATTCATGATTCAATTCATGATTCATGATGCAATTCATGATTCATGATTCAATTCATGATGCAATTCATGATTCATGATTCAATTCATGATTCATGATTCGATTTATGATTCATGATTCATGATTTATGATTCAACTCATGATTCAATTCATGATTCATGATTCATGATTCGATTCATGATTCATGATTCAATTCATGATTCATGATTTGATTCATGATTCATGATTCATGATTCGATTCATGATTCATGATTCAATTCATAATTCATGATTTGATTCATGATTCATGATTCAATTCATGATTCATGATTTATGATTCAATTCATGATTCAATTCATGATTCATGATTTATGATTTAATTCATGATTCAATTCAGGATTCATGATTCATGATTCGATTCATGATTCATGATTCATTTCATGATTCATGATTCAATTCATGATTCATGATTCATGATTCAATTCATGATTCAATTCATGATTCATTTCAAGATTCATGATTCAATTCATGATTCATTTCATGATTCATGATTCATGATTTAATTCCTGATTAATGATTCAATTCATGATTCATGATGCAATTCATGATTCATGATTCAATTCATGATTCATGATTCAATTCATAATTCATGATTCAATTCATGATTCATGATTCGATTTATGATTCATTATTCAATTCATGATTCGAGATTCATGATTCGATTCATGATTCATGATTCAATTCATGATTCATGATTCATGATTCGATTCATGATTCAATTCATGATTCATGATTCAATTCATGATTCATGATTCATGATTCGATTCATGATTCATGATTCATGATTCATGATTCATGATTCAATTCATGATTCATGATTCGATTCATGATTCATGATTCAATTCATGATTCATGATTTATGATTCAAGTCATGATTCAATTCATGATTCATGATTCATGATTCATGATTCGATTCATGATTCATGATTCATGATTCGATTCATGATTCATGATTCGATTCATGATTCATGATTTAATTCATGATTCATGATTTATGATTCAATTCATGATTCAATTCATGATTCATGATTTATGATTCAATTCCTGATTCAATTCATGATTCAAGATTCGTGATTCATGATTCGATTCATGATTCATGATTCAATTCATGATTCATGATTTGATTCATGATTCATGATTTGATTCATGATTCATGATTCAATTCATGAAGAGTTTATGAATTTATGAGTTTATGAGTCATCTTCATGATTCGAGATTCATGATTCGATTCATGATTCATAATTCAATTCATGATTCAAGATTTATGATTCAAATCATGATTCATGATTCAAATCATGATTCATTTCATGATTCATGATTCAATTCATGATTCATGATTCAAATCATGATTCATTTCATGATTCATGATTCATTTCATGATTCATGATTCAATTCATGATTCATGATTCAATTCATGATTCATGATTCATGATTCGATTCATGATTCAATTCATGATTCATGATTCAATTCATGATTCATGATTCATGATCATCATCATCATCATTTATTTATATAGCGCCAACATATTCCGTAGCGCTTTACAATTGGTTCGATTCATGATTCATGATTCATGATTCATGATTAAATTCATGATTCATGATTCGATTCATGATTCATGATTCAATTCATGATTCATGATTTATGATTCAAGTCATGATTCAATTCATGATTCATGATTCATGATTCATGATTCGATTCATGATTCATGATTCATGATTCGATTCATGATTCATGATTTAATTCATGATTCATGATTTATGATTCAATTCATGATTCAATTCATGATTCATGATTTATGATTCAAATTCTGATTCAATTCATGATTCAAGATTCGTGATTCATGATTCGATTCATGATTCATGATTCAATTCATGAAGAGTTTATGAATTTATGAGTTTATGAGTCATCTTCATGATTCGAGATTCATGATTCGATTCATGATTCATAATTCAATTCATGATTCAAGATTCATGATTCAAATCATGATTCATGATTCAAATCATGATTCATTTCATGATTCATGATTCAATTCATGATTCATGATTCATGATTCAAATCATGATTCATTTCATGATTCATGATTCATTTCATGATTCATGATTCAATTCATGATTCATAATTCAATTCATGATTCATGATTCAATTCATGATTCATTTCATGATTCATGATTCAATTCATGATTCATGATTCATGATTCAATTCATGATTCATTTCATGATTCATGATTCAATTCATGATTCATTTCATGATTCATGATTCATGATTTAATTCATGATTAATGATTCATGTTTCGATTCATGATTCATGATGCAATTCATGATTCATGATTCAATTCATGATTCGATTCATGATTCATGATTCAATTCATGATTCATGATTTATGATTCAATTCATGATTCAATTCATGATTCATGATTCATGATTCGATTCATGATTCATGATTCAATTCATGATTCATGATTTGATTCATGATTCATGATTCATGATTCGATTCATGATTCATGATTCAATTCATGAAGAGTTTATGAATTTATGAGTTTATGAGTCATCTTCATGATTCGAGATTCATGATTCGATTCATGATTCATAATTCAATTCATGATTCAAGATTCATGATTCAAATCATGATTCATGATTCAAATCATGATTCATTTCATGATTCATGATTCAATTCATGATTCATGATTCATGATTCAAATCATGATTCATTTCATGATTCATGATTCATTTCATGATTCATGATTCAATTCATGATTCATAATTCAATTCATGATTCATGATTCAATTCATGATTCATTTCATGATTCATGATTCAATTCATGATTCATGATTCATGATTCAATTCATGATTCAATTCATGATTCATTTCATGATTCATGATTCAATTCATGATTCATTTCATGATTCATGATTCAATTCATGATTCAATTCATGATTCATTTCATGATTCATGATTCAATTCATGATTCATTTCATGATTCATGATTCATGATTTAATTCATGATTAATGATTCATGTTTCGATTCATGATTCATGATGCAATTCATGATTCATGATTCAATTCATGATTCGATTCATGATTCATGATTCAATTCATGATTCATGATTTATGATTCAACTCATGATTCAATTCATGATTCATGATTCAATTCATGATTCATGATTCAATTCATGATTCATGATTTGATTCATGATTTGATTCATGATTCATGATTCATGATTCGATTCATGATTCATGATTCAATTCATGATTCATGATTTGATTCATGATTCAATTAATGATTCATGATTTATGATTCAATTCATGATTCATGATTTATGATTCAATTCATGATTCGATTCATGATTCATGATTTAATTCATGATTCATGATTCGATTCATGATTCATGATTCAATTCATGAATCATGCATGATTCATGATTCATGATTCAATTCATGATTCATGATTCATGATTCAATTCATGATTCATTTCATGATTCATGATTCAATTCATGATTCATGATTTATGATTCAAATTATGATTCATTTCATGATTCATGATTCATTTCATGATTCATGATTCAATTCATGATTCATGATTCATGATTCAATTCATGATTCAATTCATGATTCATTTCATGATTCATGATTCAATTCATGATTCATTTCATGATTCATGATTTAATTCATGATTAATGATTCAATTCATGATTCATGATGCAATTCATGATTCATGATTCAATTCATGATTCATGATTCGATTTATGATTCATGATTCATGATTTATGATTTAACTCATGATTCAATTCATGATTCATGATTCATGATTCATGATTCGATTCATGAATCATGATTCAATTCATGATTCATGATTAATGATTCGATTCATGATTCAATTCATGATTCATGATTCATGATTCAATTCATGATTCATGATTCATGATTCATGATTCATGATTCATGATTCGATTCATGATTCATGATTCATGATTCGATTCATGATTCATGATTCGATTCATGATTCATGATTTAATTCATGATTCATGATTTATGATTCAATTCATGATTCAATTCATGATTCATGATTTATGATTCAAATCCTGATTCAATTCATGATTCATGATTCGTGATTCATGATTCGATTCATGATTCATGATTCAATTCATGATTCATGATTTGATTCATGATTCATGATTCAATTCATGAAGAGTTTATGAATTTATGAGTTTATGAGTCATCTTCATGATTCGAGATTCATGATTCGATTCATGATTCATAATTCAATTCATGATTCAAGATTCATGATTCAAATCATGATTCATGATTCAAATCATGATTCATGATTCAAATCATGATTCATTTCATGATTCATGATTCAATTCATGATTCATGATTCATGATTCAAATCATGATTCATTTCATGATTCATGATTCATTTCATGATTCATGATTCAATTCATGATTCATGATTCAATTCATGATTCATGATTCAATTCATGATTCATGATTCAATTCATGATTCATTTCATGATTCATGATTCAATTCATGATTCATGATTCATGATTCAATTCATGATTCAATTCATGATTCATTTCATGATTCATGATTCATGATTTAATTCATGATTAATGATTCATGATTCAATTCATGATTCATGATGCAATTCATGATTCATGATTCAATTCATGATTCGATTCATGATTCATGATTCAATTCATGATTCATGATTTATGATTCAACTCATGATTCAATTCATTAATCATGATTCAATTCATGATTCATTTCATGATTCATGATTCATGATTTAATTCATGATTAATGATTCATGATTCAATTCATGATTCATGATGCAATTCATGATTCATGATTCAATTCATGATGCAATTCATGATTCATGATTCAATTCATGATTCATGATTCGATTTATGATTCATGATTCATGATTTATGATTCAACTCATGATTCAATTCATGATTCATGATTCATGATTCGATTCATGATTCATGATTCAATTCATGATTCATGATTTGATTCATGATTCATGATTCATGATTCGATTCATGATTCATGATTCAATTCATAATTCATGATTTGATTCATGATTCATGATTCAATTCATGATTCATGATTTATGATTCAATTCATGATTCAATTCATGATTCATGATTTATGATTTAATTCATGATTCAATTCAGGATTCATGATTCATGATTCGATTCATGATTCATGATTCATTTCATGATTCATGATTCAATTCATGATTCATGATTCATGATTCAATTCATGATTCAATTCATGATTCATTTCAAGATTCATGATTCAATTCATGATTCATTTCATGATTCATGATTCATGATTTAATTCCTGATTAATGATTCAATTCATGATTCATGATGCAATTCATGATTCATGATTCAATTCATGATTCATGATTCAATTCATAATTCATGATTCAATTCATGATTCATGATTCGATTTATGATTCATTATTCAATTCATGATTCGAGATTCATGATTCGATTCATGATTCATGATTCAATTCATGATTCATGATTCATGATTCGATTCATGATTCAATTCATGATTCATGATTCAATTCATGATTCATGATTCATGATTCGATTCATGATTCATGATTCATGATTCATGATTCATGATTCATGATTCAATTCATGATTCATGATTCGATTCATGATTCATGATTCAATTCATGATTCATGATTTATGATTCAAGTCATGATTCAATTCATGATTCATGATTCATGATTCATGATTCGATTCATGATTCATGATTCATGATTCGATTCATGATTCATGATTCGATTCATGATTCATGATTTAATTCATGATTCATGATTTATGATTCAATTCATGATTCAATTCATGATTCATGATTTATGATTCAATTCCTGATTCAATTCATGATTCAAGATTCGTGATTCATGATTCGATTCATGATTCATGATTCAATTCATGATTCATGATTTGATTCATGATTCATGATTTGATTCATGATTCATGATTCAATTCATGAAGAGTTTATGAATTTATGAGTTTATGAGTCATCTTCATGATTCGAGATTCATGATTCGATTCATGATTCATAATTCAATTCATGATTCAAGATTTATGATTCAAATCATGATTCATGATTCAAATCATGATTCATTTCATGATTCATGATTCAATTCATGATTCATGATTCAAATCATGATTCATTTCATGATTCATGATTCATTTCATGATTCATGATTCAATTCATGATTCATGATTCAATTCATGATTCATGATTCAATTCATGATTCATTTCATGATTCAATTCATGATTCAATTCATGATTCATTTCATGATTCATGATTCAATTCATGATTCATTTCATGATTCATGATTCATGATTTAATTCATGATTAATGATTCATGATTCAATTCATGATTTATGATGCAATTCATGATTCATGATTCAATTCATGATTCGATTCATGATTCATGATTCAATTCATGATTCATGATTTAAGATTCAACTCATGATTCAATTCATGATTCATGATTCATGATTCGATTCATGATTCATGATTCAATTCATGATTCATGATTTGATTCATGATTCATGATTCATGATTCGATTCATGATTCATGATTCAATTCATGATTCATGATTTGATTCATGATTCAATTCATGATTCATGATTTATGATTCAATTCATGATTCAATTCATGATTCATGATTTATGATTCAATTCATGATTCGATTCATGATTCATGATTTAATTCATGATTCATGATTCGATTCATGATTCATGATTCAATTCATGAATCATGCATGATTCATGATTCAATTCATGATTCATGATTCATGATTCAATTCATGATTCATTTCATGATTCATGATTCAATTCATGATTCATGATTCATGATTCAAATTATGATTCATTTCATGATTCATGATTCATTTCATGATTCATGATTCAATTCATGATTCATGATTCAATTCATGATTCAATTCATGATTCATTTCATGATTCATGATTCAATTCATGATTCATTTCATGATTCATGATTTAATTCATGATTAATGATTCAATTCATGATTCATGATGCAATTCATGATTCATGATTCAATTCATGATTCATGATTCGATTTATGATTCATGATTCATGATTTATGATTTAACTCATGATTCAATTCATGATTCATGATTCATGATTCGATTCATGATTCATGATTCAATTCATGATTCATGATTTGATTTATGATTCATGATTCATGATTCGATTCATGATTCATGATTCAATTCATAATTCATGATTTGATTCATGATTCATGATTCATGATTCGATTCATGATTCATGATTCAATTCATAATTCATGATTTGATTCATGATTCATGATTCAATTCATGATTCATGATTTATCATTCAATTCATGATGCAATTCATGATTCATGATTTATGATTTAATTCATGATTCAATTCAGGATTCATGATTCATTTCACGATTCATGATTCAATTCATGATTCATGATTCATGATTTAATTCATGATTCAATTCATGATTCATTTCATGATTCATGATTCAATTCATGATTCATTTCATGATTCATGATTCATGATTTAATTCATGATTAATGATTCAATTCATGATTCATGATGCAATTCATGATTCATGATTCAATTCATGATTCATGATTCAATTCATGATTCATGATTCGATTTATGATTCATTATTCAATTCATGATTCGAGATTCATGATTCGATTCATGATTCATGATTCAATTCATGATTCATGATTCATGATTCGATTCATGATTCAATTCATGATTCATGATTCATGATTCATGATTCAATTCATGATTAATGATTCATGATTCGATTCATGATTCATGATTCATGATTCATGATTCATGATTCAAATCATGATTCAATTCATGATTCATGATTCAATTCATGAATCATGCATGATTCATGATTCAATTAATGATTCATGATTCATGATTCAATTCATGATTCATTTCATGATTCATGATTCATTTCATGATTCATGATTCAATTCATGATTCATGATTCAATTCATGATTCATGATTCAATTCATGATTCATAATTCAATTCATGATTCATTTCATGATTCATGATTCAATTCATGATTCATGATTCATGATTCAATTCATGATTCAATTCATGATTCATTTCATGATTCATGATTCAATTCATGATTCATTTCATGATTCATGATTCATGATTTAATTCATGATTAATGATTCATGATTCAATTCATGATTCATGATGCAATTCATGATTCATGATTCAATTCATGATTTGATTCATGATTCATGATTCAATTCATGATTCATGATTTAAGATTCAACTCATGATTCAATTCATGATTCATGATTCATGATTCGATTCATGATACATGATTCAATTCATGATTCATGATTTGATTCATGATTCATGATTCGATTCATGATTCATGATTCAATTCATGATTCATGATTTGATTCATGATTCAATTCATGATTCATGATTTATGATTCAATTCATGATTCAATTCATGATTCATGATTTATGATTCAATTCATGATTCGATTCATGATTCATGATTTAATTCATGATTCATGATTCGATTCATGATTCATGATTCAATTCATGAATCATGCATGATTCATGATTCAATTCATGATTCATGATTCATGATTTAATTCATGATTCATTTCATGATTCATGATTCAATTCATGATTCATGATTCATGATTCAAATTATGATTCATTTCATGATTCATGATTCATTTCATGATTCATGATTCAATTCATGATTCATGATTCATGATTCAATTCATGATTCAATTCATGATTCATTTCATGATTCATGATTCAATTCATGATTCATTTCATGATTCATGATTCATTTCATGATTCATGATTCAATTCATGATTCATTTCATGATTCATGATTTAATTCATGATTAATGATTCAATTCATGATTCATGATGCAATTCATGATTCATGATTCAATTCATGATTCATGATTCGATTTATGATTCATGATTCATGATTTATGATTTAACTCATGATTCAATTCATGATTCATGATTCATGATTTGATTCATGATTCATGATTCAATTCATGATTCATGATTTATCATTCAATTCATGATTCAATTCATGATTCATGATTTATGATTTAATTCATGATTCAATTCAGGATTCATGATTCATTTCACGATTCATGATTCAATTCATGATTCATGATTCATGATTCAATTCATGATTCAATTCATGATTCATTTCATGATTCATGATTCAATTCATGATTCATTTCATGATTCATGATTCATGATTTAATTCATGATTAATGATTCAATTCATGATTCATGATTTGATTCATGATTCATGATTCATGATTCGATTCATGATTCATGATTCAATTCATGATTCATGATTTGATTCATGATTCAATTAATGATTCATGATTCATGATTCATGATTCGATTCATGATTCATGATTCAATTCATGATTCATGATTTGATTCATGATTCAATTAATGATTCATGATTTATGATTCAATTCATGATTCAATTCATGATTCATGATTTATGATTCGATTCATGATTCATGATTTAATTCATGATTCATGATTCGATTCATGATTCATGATTCAATTCATGAATCATGCATGATTCATGATTCATGATTCAATTCATGATTCATGATTCATGATTCAATTCATGATTCATTTCATGATTCATGATTCAATTCATGATTCATGATTTATGATTCAAATTATGATTCATTTCATGATTCATGATTCATTTCATGATTCATGATTCAATTCATGATTCATGATTCATGATTCAATTCATGATTCAATTCATGATTCATTTCATGATTCATGATTCAATTCATGATTCATTTCATGATTCATGATTTAATTCATGATTAATGATTCAATTCATGATTCATGATGCAATTCATGATTCATGATTCAATTCATGATTCATGATTCGATTTATGATTCATGATTCATGATTTATGATTTAACTCATGATTCAATTCATGATTCATGATTCATAATTCATGATTCGATTCATGATTCATGATTCAATTCATGATTCATGATTCATGATTCGATTCATGATTCAATTCATGATTCATGATTCATGATTCAATTCATGATTCATGATTCATGATTCGATTCATGATTCATGATTCATGATTCGATTCATGATTCATGATTCGATTCATGATTCATGATTTAATTCATGATTCATGATTTATGATTCAATTCATGATTCAATTCATGATTCATGATTTATGATTCAATTCCTGATTCAATTCATGATTCATGATTCGTGATTCATGATTCGATTCATGATTCATGATTCAATTCATGATTCATGATTTGATTCATGATTCATGATTCAATTCATGAAGAGTTTATGAATTTATAAGTTTATGAGTCATCTTCATGATTCGAGATTCATGATTCGATTCATGATTCATAATTCAATTCATGATTCAAGATTCATGATTCAAATCATGATTCATGATTCAAATCATGATTCATGATTCAAATCATGATTCATGATTCATGATTCAATTCATGATTCATGATTCATGATTCAAATCATGATTCATTTCATGATTCATTATTCATTTCATGATTCATGATTCAATTCATGATTCATGATTCAATTCATGATTCACGATTCATGATTCAATTCATGATTCATTTCATGATTCATGATTCAATTCATGATTCATGATTCATGATTCAATTCATGATTCAATTCATGATTCATTTCATGATTCATGATTTAATTCATGATTCATTTCATGATTCATGATTCATGATTTAATTCATGATTAATGATTCATGATTCAATTCATGATTCATGATGCAATTCATGATTCATGATTCAATTCATGATTCAAATCATGATTCATGATTCAATTCATGATTCATGATTTATGATTCAACTCATGATTCAATTCATGATTCATGATTCAATTCATGATTCATGATTTAATTCATGATTAATGATTCATGATTCAATTCATGATTCATGATGCAATTCATTATTCATGATTCAATTCATGATGCAATTCATGATTCATGATTCAATTCATGATTCATGATTCGATTTATGATTCATGATTCATGATTTATGATTCAACTCATGATTCAATTCATGATTCATGATTCATGATTCGATTCATGATTCATGATTCAATTCATGATTCATGATTCGATTCATGATTCATGATTCAATTCATAATTCATGATTTGATTCATGATTCATGATTCAATTCATGATTCATGATTTATGATTCAATTCATGATTCAATTCATGATTCATGATTTATGATTTAATTCATGATTCAATTCAGGATTCATGATTCATGATTCGATTCATGATTCATGATTCATTTCATGATTCATGATTCAATTCATGATTCATGATTCATGATTCAATTCATGATTCAATTCATGATTCATTTCAAGATTCATGATTCAATTCATGATTCATTTCATGATTCATGATTCATGATTTAATTCCTGATTAATGATTCAATTCATGATTCATGATGCAATTCATGATTCATGATTCAATTCATATTTCATGATTCAATTCATGATTCATGATTCAATTCATGATTCATGATTCGATTTATGATTCATTATTCAATTCATGATTCGAGATTCATGATTCGATTCATGATTCATGATTCAATTCATGATTCATGATTCATGATTCGATTCATGATTCAATTCATGATTCTTGATTCAATTCATGATTCATGATTCATGATTCGATTCATGATTCATGATTCATGATTCATGATTTATGATTCATGATTCATGATTCAATTCATGATTCATGATTCGATTCATGATTCATGATTCAATTCATGATTCATGATTTATGATTCAAGTCATGATTCAATTCATGATTCATGATTCATGATTCATGATTCGATTCATGATTCATGATTCATGATTCGATTCATGATTCATGATTCGATTCATGATTCATGATTTAATTCATGATTCATGATTTATGATTCAATTCATGATTCAATTCATGATTCATGATTTATGATTCAATTCCTGATTCAATTCATGATTCAAGATTCGTGATTCATGATTCGATTCATGATTCATGATTCAATTCATGATTCATGATTTGATTCATGATTCATGATTTGATTCATGATTCATGATTCAATTCATGAAGAGTTTATGAATTTATGAGTTTATGAGTCATCTTCATGATTCGAGATTCATGATTCGATTCATGATTCATAATTCAATTCATGATTCAAGATTCATGATTCAAATCATGATTCATGATTCAAATCATGATTCATTTCATGATTCATGATTCAATTCATGATTCATGATTCATGATTCAAATCATGATTCATTTCATGATTCATGATTCATTTCATGATTCATGATTCAATTCATGATTCATGATTCAATTCATGATTCATGATTCAATTCATGATTCATTTCATGATTCATGATTCAATTCATGATTCATGATTCATGATTCAATTCATGATTCAATTCATGATTCATTTCATGATTCATGATTCAATTCATGATTCATTTCATGATTCATGATTCATGATTTAATTCATGATTAATGATTCATGATTCAATTCATGATTTATGATGCAATTCATGATTCATGATTCAATTCATGATTCGATTCATGATTCATGATTCAATTCATGATTCATGATTTAAGATTCAACTCATGATTCAATTCATGATTCATGATTCGATTCACGATTCATGATTCAATTCATGATTCATGATTTGATTCATGATTCATGATTCATGATTCGATTCATGATTCAATTCATGATTCATGATTTGATTCATGATTCAATTCATGATTCATGATTTATGATTCAATTCATGATTCAATTCATGATTCATGATTTATGATTCAATTCATGATTCGATTCATGATTCATGATTTAATTCATGATTCATGATTCGATTCATGATTCATGATTCAATTCATGAATCATGCATGATTCATGATTCAATTCATGAATCATGATTCATGATTCAATTCATGATTCATTTCATGATTCATGATTCAATTCATGATTCATGAATTATGATTCAAATTATGATTCATTTCATGATTCATGATTCATTTCATGATTCATTTCATGATTCATGATTTAATTCATGATTAATGATTCAATTCATGATTCATGATGCAATTCATGATTCATGATTCAATTCATGATTCATGATTCGATTTATGATTCATGATTCATGATTTATGATTTAACTCATGATTCAATTCATGATTCATGATTCATGATTCGATTCATGATTCATGATTCAATTCATGATTCATGATTTGATTTATGATTCATGATTCATGATTCGATTCATGATTCATGATTCAATTCATAATTCATGATTTGATTCATGATTCATGATTCATGATTCGATTCATGATTCATGATTCAATTCATAATTCATGATTTGATTCATGATTCATGATTCAATTCATGATTCATGATTTATCATTCAATTCATGATTCAATTCATGATTCATGATTTATGATTTAATTCATGATTCAATTCAGGATTCATGATTCATTTCACGATTCATGATTCAATTCATGATTCATGATTCATGATTCAATTCATGATTCAATTCATGATTCATTTCATGATTCATGATTCAATTCATGATTCATTTCATGATTCATGATTCATGATTTATTTCATGATTAATGATTCAATTCATGATTCATGATGCAATTCATGATTCATGATTCAATTCATGATTCATGATTCAATTCATGATTCATGATTCAATTCATGATTCATGATTCGATTTATGATTCATTATTCAATTCATGATTCGAGATTCATGATTCGATTCATGATTCATGATTCAATTCATGATTCATGATTCATGATTCGATTCATGATTCAATTCATGATTCATGATTCATGATTCATGATTCAATTCATGATTCATGATTCATGATTCGATTCATGATTCATGATTCATGATTCATGATTCAAATCATGATTCAATTCATGAATTATGATTCAATTCATGATTCATGATTTGATTCATGATTAATGATTTATGATTCTTTTCATGATTCATGATTCATTTCATGATTCATGATTTAATTCATGATTCATGATTCGATTCATGATTCATGATTCAATTCATGAATCATGCATGATTCATGATTCAATTCATGATTCATGATTCATAATTCAATTCATGATTCATTTCATGATTCATGATTCATTTCATGATTCATGATTCAATTCATGATTCATGATTCAATTCATGATTCATGATTCAATTCATGATTCATGATTCAATTCATGATTCATTTCATGATTCATGATTCAATTCATGATTCATGATTCATGATTCAATTCATGATTCAATTCATGATTCATTTCATGATTCATGATTCAATTCATGATTCATTTCATGATTCATGATTCATGATTTAATTCATGATTAATGATTCATGATTCAATTCATGATTCATGATGCAATTCATGATTCATGATTCAATTCATGATTCGATTCATGATTCATGATTCAATTCATGATTCATGATTTAAGATTCAACTCATGATTCAATTCATGATTCATGATTCATGATTCATGATTTGATTCATAATTCATGATTCAATTCATGATTCATGATTTGATTCATGATTCATGATTTGATTCATGATTCATGATTCAATTCATGATTCATGATTTGATTCATGATTCAATTCATGATTCATGATTTATGATTCAATTCATGATTCAATTCATGATTCATGATTTATGATTCAATTCATGATTCGATTCATGATTCATGATTTAATTCATGATTCATGATTCGATTCATGATTCATGATTCAATTCATGAATCATGCATGATTCATGATTCAATTCATGATTCATGATTCAATTCATGATTCATTTCATGATTCATGATTCAATTCATGATTCATGATTCATGATTCAAATTATGATTCATTTCATTATTCATGATTCATTTCATGATTCAATTCATGATTCATGATTCATGATTCAATTCATGATTCAATTCATGATTCATTTCATGATTCATGATTCAATTCATGATTCATTTCATGATTCATGATTCAATTCATGATTCAATTCATGATTCATGATTTAATTCATGATTAATGATTCAATTCATGATTCATGATGCAATTCATGATTCATGATTCAATTCATGATTCATGATTCGATTTATGATTCATGATTCATGATTTATGATTTAACTCATGATTCAATTCATGATTCATGATTCATGATTTGATTCATGATTCATGATTCAATTCATGATTCATGATTTATCATTCAATTCATGATTCAATTCATGATTCATGATTTATGATTTTATTCATGATTCAATTCAGGATTCATGATTCATTTCACGATTCATGATTCAACTCATGATTCATGATTCATGATTCAATTCATGATTCATTTCATGATTCATGATTCAATTCATGATTCATTTCATGATTCATGATTCATGATTTAATTCATGATTAATGATTCAATTCATGATTCATGATGCAATTCATGATTCATGATTCAATTCATGATTCATGATTCAATTCATGATTCATGATTCAATTCATGATTCATGATTCGATTTATGATTCATTATTCAATTCATGATTCGAGATTCATGATTCGATTCATGATTCATGATTCAATTCATGATTCATGATTCGATTCATGATTCAATTCATGATTCATGATTCATGATTCATGATTCAATTCATGATTCATGATTCATGATTCGATTCATGATTCATGATTCATGATTCATGATTCATGATTCATGATTCAAATCATGATTCAATTCATGAATTATGATTCAATTCATGATTCATGATTTGATTCATGATTAATGATTTATGATTCTTTTCATGATTCATGATTCATTTCATGATTCTTGTTTCGATTCATAATTCATGATTCAATTCATTATTCATGATTTAATTCATGATTCATGATTCGATTCATGATTCATGATTCGATTCATGATTCATGATTTAATTCATGAATCATGCATGATTCATGATTCAATTCATGATTCATGATTCATGATTCAATTCATGATTCATTTCATGATTCATGATTCAATTCATGATTCATGATTCAATTCATGATTCATGATTCATGATTCAATTCATGATTCAACTCATGATTCATTTCATGATTCATGATTCAATTCATGATTCATGATTCATGATTCAATTCATGATTCAACTCATGATTCATTTCATGATTCATGATTCAATTCATGATTCATTTCATGATTCATGATTTAATTCATGATTAATGATTCAATTCATGATTCATGATGCAATTCATGATTCATGATTCAATTCATGATTCATGATTCGATTTATGATTCATGATTCATGATTTATGATTTAACTCATGATTCAATTCATGATTCATGATTCATGATTTGATTCATGATTCATGATTCAATTCATGATTCATGATTTATCATTCAATTCATGATTCAATTCATGATTCATGATTTATGATTTTATTCATGATTCAATTCAGGATTCATGATTCATTTCACGATTCATGATTCAACTCATGATTCATGATTCATGATTCAATTCATGATTCATTTCATGATTCATGATTCAATTCATGATTCATTTCATGATTCATGATTCATGATTTAATTCATGATTAATGATTCAATTCATGATTCATGATGCAATTCATGATTCATGATTCAATTCATGATTCATGATTCAATTCATGATTCATGATTCAATTCATGATTCATGATTCGATTTATGATTCATTATTCAATTCATGATTCGAGATTCATGATTCGATTCATGATTCATGATTCAATTCATGATTCATGATTCGATTCATGATTCAATTCATGATTCATGATTCATGATTCATGATTCAATTCATGATTCATGATTCATGATTCGATTCATGATTCATGATTCATGATTCATGATTCATGATTCATGATTCAAATCATGATTCAATTCATGAATTATGATTCAATTCATGATTCATGATTTGATTCATGATTAATGATTTATGATTCTTTTCATGATTCATGATTCATTTCATGATTCTTGTTTCGATTCATAATTCATGATTCAATTCATTATTCATGATTTAATTCATGATTCATGATTCGATTCATGATTCATGATTCGATTCATGATTCATGATTTAATTCATGAATCATGCATGATTCATGATTCAATTCATGATTCATGATTCATGATTCAATTCATGATTCATTTCATGATTCATGATTCAATTCATGATTCATGATTCAATTCATGATTCATGATTCATGATTCAATTCATGATTCAACTCATGATTCATTTCATGATTCATGATTCAATTCATGATTCATGATTCATGATTCAATTCATGATTCAACTCATGATTCATTTCATGATTCATGATTCAATTCATGATTCATTTCATGATTCATGATTTAATTCATGATTAATGATTCAATTCATGATTCATGATGCAATTCATGATTCATGATTCAATTCATGATTCATGATTCGATTTATGATTCATGATTCATGATTTATGATTTAACTCATGATTCAATTCATGATTCATGATTCATGATTCGATTCATGATTCATGATTCAATTCATGATTCATGATTTGATTTATGATTCATGATTCATGATTCGATTCATGATTCATGATTCAATTCATAATTCATGATTTGATTCATGATTCATGATTCATGATTCGATTCATGATTCATGATTCAATTCATAATTCATGATTTGATTCATGATTCATGATTCAATTCATGATTCATGATTTATCATTCAATTCATGATTCAATTCATGATTCATGATTTATGATTTAATTCATGATTCAATTCAGGATTCATGATTCATTTGATGATTCATGATTCAATTCATGATTCATGATTCATGATTCAATTCATGATTCAATTCATGATTCATTTCATGATTTATGATTCAATTCATGATTCATTTCATGATTCATGATTCATGATTTAATTCATGATTAATGATTCAATTCATGATTCATGATGCAATTCATGATTCATGATTCAATTCATGATTCATGATTCGATTTATGATTCATTATTCAATTCATGATTCGAGATTCATGATTCGATTCATGATTCATGATTCAATTCATGATTCATGATTCATGATTCGATTCATGATTCAATTCATGATTCATGATTCATGATTCATGATTCAATTCATGATTCATGATTCATGATTCGATTCATGATTCATGATTCATGATTCATGATTCATGATTCATGATTCAAATCATGATTCGATTCATGATTCATGATTCATGATTCATGATTTGATTCATGATTAATGATTTATGATTCTTTTCATAATTCATGATTCATTTCATGATTCTTGTTTCGATTCATAATTCATGATTCAATTCATTATTCATGATTCAATTCATGATTCATGATTCGATTCATTATTCATGATTCATGATTCATGATTCGATTCATGATTCATGATTCAATTCATGATTCATGTTTCGATTCATGATTCATGATTCGATTCATGATTCATGATTTGATTAATGATTCATGATTCGATTCATGATTCATGATTCATGATTCATGATTAAATTCATGATTCATGATTCATGATTCATTATTCAATTCATGATTCATGATTCAATTCATGATTCATGATTCGATTCATGATTCATGATTCATGAATCATGATTCGATTCATGATTCATGATTTATGATTCAATTGATGTTTTATGATTCATGATTCATGAATCATGATTTGATTCATGATTCATGATTTATGATTCAATTCATGATTTATGATTTATGATTCAATTTATGATTCAATTCATGATTCATGATTTATGATTCATGATTCATGATTCATGATTCGACTCATGATTCATGATTAAATTCATGATTCATGATTCATTATTTAATTCATGATTCAATTCATGATTTATGATTCAATTCATGATTCATGATTCATTTCATGATTCGATTCATGATTCATTATTTAATTCATGATTCAATTCATGATTTATGATTCAATTCATGATTCATGATTCATGATTCATTTCATGATTCATGATTCGATTCATGTTTTATGATTCAATTCAGGATTCTTGATTTATGATTCAATTCACGATTCAATTCATGATTTATGATTCATGATTCATTATTCAATTCACGAATTATGATTCATGATTCATGATTCAATTCATGATTCATGATTCGATTTATGATTAATGATTCAATTCATGATTCATGATTTATGATTCAATTCATGATTTAATTCATGATTCATGATTCAATTCATGATTCGAGATTCATGATTCATGATTCAATTTATGATTCATGATTCATGATTCAATTCATGATTCATGATTCATGATTCAATTCATTATTCGATTCATGATTCATGATTCATAATTCATGATTCAAATCATGATTCAATTCATGATTCATGATTCAATTCATGATTCATGATTCGATTCATGATTCATGATTCATGATTCATTATTCAATTCAGGATTCATGATTCGATTCATGATTCATGATTCAATTCATGATTTATGATTTATGATTCAATTTGTGATTCAATTCATGATTCATGATTCGATTCATGATTCATGATTCATGATTCGATTCATGATTCATGATTCGATTCATGATTCATGATTCAATTCATGATTCATGATTCAATATTTAATTCATAATTCGATTCATGATTCATGATTCAATTCATGATTCATGATTCATGATTCAATTCATGATTCATGATTCATGATTCAATTCATGATTCATGATTCGATTCATGATTCATGATTCATGATTCATGATTCAATTCATGATTCATGATTCGATTCATGATTCATGATTCAATTCATGATTTATGATTTATGATTCAACTCATGATTCAATTCATGATTCATGATTCATGATTCATAATTCGATTGATGATTCATGATTCATGATTCGATTCATGATTCATGATTCGATTCATGATTCATGATTTAATTCATGATTCATGATTTATGATTCAATTCATGATTCATTTCATGATTCATGATTTATGATTCAATTCATGATTCAATTCATGATTCATGATTCATGATTCATTCATGATTCATGATTCAATTCATGATTCATGATTTGATTCATGATTCATGATTCAATTCATGAAGAGTTTATGAATTTATGAGTTTATGAGTCATATTCATGATTCGAGATTCATGATTCGATTCATGATTCATGATTCAATTCATGATTCATGATTCAAATCATGATTCATGATTCAAATCATGATTTATTTCATAATCCATGATTCAATTCATGATTCATGATTCAAATCATGATTCATTTCATGATTCATGATTCATTTCATGATTCATGATTCAATTCATGATTCATGATTCAATTCATGATTCATGATTCAAATCATGATTTATTTCATAATCCATGATTCAATTCATGATTCATGATTCAATTCATGATTCATTTCATGATTCATGATTCAATTCATGATTCAATTCATGATTCATTTCATGATTCGTGATTCAATTCATGATTCATTTCATGATTCATGATTCATGATTTAATTAATGATTAATGATTCATGATTTAATTCATGATTCATGATGCAATTCATGATTCATGATTCAATTCATGATTCATGATTCGATTCATGATTCATGATTCAATTCATGATTCATGATTTATGATTCAACTCATGATTCAATTCATGATTCATGATACATGATTCATGATTAAATTCATGATTTATGATTCAATTCATGATTCATGATTCAATTCATGATTCATGATTCGACTCATGATTCATGATTCGATTCATGATTCATGATTCATGATTCATTATTCAATTCAGGATTCATGATTCGATTCATGATTCATGATTCAATTCATGATTTATGATTAATGATTCAATTTATGATTCAATTCATGATTCATGATTCGATTCATGATTCATGATTCATGATTCGATTCATGATTCATGATTCAATTCATGATTCATAATTCATTTTTTAATTCATGATTCGATTCATGATTCATGATTCAATTCATGATTCATGATTCATGATTCAATTCATGATTCATGATTCGATTCATGATTCATGATTCATGATTCATGATTCAATTCATGATTCATGATTCGATTCATGATTCATGATTCAATTCATGATTCATGATTTATGATTCAACTCATGATTCAATTCATGATTCATGATTCATGATTCATGATTCGATTCATGATTCATGATTCATGATTCGATTCATGATTCATGATTCATGATTCGATTCATGATTCATGATTCATGATTCGATTCATGATTCATGATTCGATTCATGATTCATGATTTAATTCATGATTCATGATTTATGATTCAATTCATGATTCAATTCATGATTCATGATTTATGATTCAATTCATGATTCAATTCATGATTCATGATTCATGATTCATGATTCGATTCATGATTCATGATTCAATTCATGATTCATGATTTGATTCATGATTCATGATTCAATTCATGAAGAGTTTATGAATTTATGAGTTTATGAGTCATCTTCATGATTCGAGATTCATGATTCGATTCATGATTCATGATTCAAATCATGATTCATGATTCAAATCATGATTCATTTCATGATTCATGATTCAATTCATGATTCATGATTCAAATCATGATTCATTTCATGATTCATGATTCATTTCATGATTCATGATTTAATTCATGATTCATGATTCAATTCATGATTCATGATTCATGATTCAATTCATGATTCATTTCATGATTCATGATTCAATTCATGATTCATGATTCATGATTCAATTCATGATTCAATTCATGATTCATTTCATGATTCATGATTCAATTCATGATTCATTTCATGATTCATGATTCATGATTTAATTAATGATTAATGATTCATGATTTAATTCATGATTCATGATGCAATTAATGATTCATGATTCAATTCATGATTCATGATTCGATTCATGATTCATGATTCAATTCATGATTCATGATTCAATTCATGATTCATGATTCAATTCATGATTCATGATTCGATTCATGATTCATGATTCAATTCATGATTCATGATTCGATTCATGATTTATGATTCAATTCATGATTCATGATTTGATTCATGATTCAATTCATGATTCATGATTTATGATTCAATTCATGATTCAATTCATGATTCATGATTTATGATTCAATTCATGATTCGATTCATGATTCATGATTTAATTCATGATTCATGATTCGATTCATGATTCATGATTCAATTCATGAATCATGCATGATTCATGATTCATGATTCAATTCATGATTCATGATTCATGATTCAATTCATGATTCATTTCATGATTCATGATTCAATTCATGATTCATGATTCAAATTATGATTCATTTCATGATTCATGATTCAATTCATGATTCATGATTCATGATTCAATTCATGATTCATTTCATGATTCATGATTCAATTCATGATTCATTTCATGATTCATGATTTAATTCATGATTAATGATTAAATTCATGATTCATGATGCAATTCATGATTCATGATTCAATTCATGATTCATGATTCGATTTATGATTCATGATTCATGATTTATGATTTAACTCATGATTCAATTCATGATTCATGATTCATGATTCATGATTCGATTCATGATTCATGATTCAATTCATGATTCATGATTTGATTTATGATTCATGATTCATGATTCGATTCATGATTCATGATTCAATTCATAATTCATGATTCAATTCATAATTCATGATTTGATTCATGATTCATGATTCATGATTCGATTCATGATTCATGATTCAATTCATAATTCATGATTTGATTCATGATTCATGATTCAATTCATGATTCATGATTTATCATTCAATTCATGATTCAATTCATGATTCATGATTTATGATTTAATTCATGATTCAATTCAGGATTCATGATTCATTTCATGATTCATGATTCAATTTATGATTCATGATTCATGATTCAATTCATGATTCAATTCATGATTCATTTCATGATTCATGATTCAATTCATGATTCATTTCATGATTCATGATTCATGATTTAATTCATGATTAATGATTCAATTCATGATTCATGATGCAATTCATGATTCATGATTCATGATTCAATTCATGATTCATGATTCAATTCATGATTCATGATTCAATTCATGATTCATGATTCGATTTATGATTCATTATTCAATTCATGATTCGAGATTCATGATTCGATTCATGATTCATGATTCAATTCATGATTCATGATTCATGATTCGATTCATGATTCAATTCATGATTCATGATTCATGATTCATGATTCGATTCATGATTCATGATTCGATTCATGATTCATGATTCATGATTTATGATTCATGATTCATGATTCAAATCATGATTCAATTCATGAATTATGATTCAATTCATGATTCATGATTTGATTCATGATTAATGATTTATGATTCTTTTCATGATTCATGATTCATTTCATGATTCTTGTTTCGATTCATAATTCATGATTCAATTCATTATTCATGATTCAATTCATGATTCATGATTCGATTCATTATTCATGATTCATGATTCATGATTCGATTCATGATTCATGATTCAATTCATGATCATGTTTCGATTCATGATTCATGATTCGATTCATGATTCATGATTTGATTCATGATTCATGATTCGATTCATGATTCATGATTCATGATTAAATTCATGATTCATGATTCATGATTCATTATTCAATTCATGATTCATGATTCAATTCATGATTCATGATTCGATTCATGATTCATGATTCATGATTCATGAATCATGATTCGATTCATGATTCATGATTTATGATTCAATTGATGTTTTATGATTCATGATTCATGAATCATGATTCGATTCATGATTCATGATTTATGATTCAATTCATGATTTATGATTCAATTTATGATTCAATTCATGATTCATGATTTATGATTCATGATTCATGATTCATGATTCATGATTCGACTCATGATTCATGATTAAATTCATGATTCATTATTTAATTCATGATTCAATTCATGATTTATGATTCAATTCATGATTCATGATTCATGATTCATTTCATGATTCATGATTCGATTCATGATTCAATTCAGGATTCTTGATTTATGATTCAATTCATGATTCAATTCATGATTTATGATTCATGATTCATTATTCAATTCATGATTCATGATTCAATTCATGATTCGAGATTCATGATTCGATTCATGATTCATGATTCAATTCATGATTCATGATTTATGATTCAATTCATGATTCAATTCATGATTCATGATTCAATTCATGATTTGATTCATGATTCAATTCATGATTCATGATTCATGATTCATGATTCAATTCATGATTCAATTCATGATTCATGATTTGATTCATTATTCATGATTCAATTTATGATTCATGATTTGATTCATGATTCATGATTCAATTCATGATTCAATTCATGATTCATGATTCATGATTCATGCTTCAATTCATGATTCAATTCATGATTCATGATTCATGATTCGATTCATGATTCATGATTCAATTTATGATTCATGATTTGATTCATGATTCATGATTCAATTCATGAATCATGATTCATGATTCATGATTCGATTTATGATTCATGATTCAATTTATGATTCATGATTTATGATTCAATTCATGATTCAATTCATGATTCAATTCATGATTCGAGATTCATGATTTGATTCATGATTCATGATTCATGATTTGATTCATGATTCAATTCATGATTCATGATTCATGATTCATGATTCAATTCATGATTCATGATTCATGATTTGATTCATAATTCATGATTCATGCTTCGATTCATGATTCATGATTCATGCTTCGATTCATGATTCATGATTCATGATTCGATTCATGATTCATGATTCATGATTCAATTCATGATTCATGATTCGATTTATGATTAATGATTGAATTCATGATTCATGATTTATGATTCAATTCATGATTCAATTCATGATTCATGATTCAATTCATGATTCGAGATTCATGATTCATGATTCAATTTATGATTCATGATTCATGATTCAATTCATGATTCATGATTCATGATTCGATTCATTATTTGATTCATGATTCATGATTCATAATTCATGATTCAAATCATGATTCAATTCATGATTCATGATTCAATTCATGATTCATGATTCGATTTATGATTCATGATTCATGATTCATTATTCAATTCAGGATTCATGATTCGATTCATGATTCATGATTCAATTCATGATTTATGATTTATGATTCAATTTGTGATTCAATTCATGATTCATGATTCGATTCATGATTCATGATTCATGATTCGATTCATGATTCATGATTCGATTCATGATTCATGATTCAATTCATGATTCATGATTCATTATTTAATTCATAATTCGATTCATGATTCATGATTCAATTCATGATTCATGATTCATGATTCAATTCATGATTCATGATTCGATTCATGATTCATGATTCAATTCATGATTCATGATTTATGATTCAACTCATGATTCAATTCATGATTCATGATTCATAATTCGATTGATGATTCATGATTCATGATTTGATTCATGATTCATGATTCGATTCATAATTCATGATTTAATTCATGATTCATGATTTATGATTCAATTCATGATTCATTTCATGATTCATGATTTATGATTCAATTCATGATTCATTTCATGATTCATGATTTATGATTCAATTCATGATTCAATTCATGATTCATGATTCATGATTCATGATTCATTCATGATTCATGATTCAATTCATGATTCATGATTTGATTCATGATTCATGATTCAATTCATGAAGAGTTTATGAATTTATGAGTTTATGAGTCATCTTCATGATTCGAGATTCATGATTCGATTCATGATTCATGATTCAATTCATGATTCATGATTCAAATCATGATTCATGATTCAAATCATGATTTATTTCATAATTCATGATTCAATTCATGATTCATGATTCAAATCATGATTCATTTCATGATTCATGATTCATTTCATGATTCATGATTCAATTCATGATTCATGATTTAATTCATGATTCATGATTCATGATTCAATTCATGATTCATTTCATGATTCATGATTCAATTCATGATTCAATTCATGATTCATTTCATGATTCGTTATTCAATTCATGATTCATTTCATGATTCATGATTCATGATTTAATTAATGATTAATGATTCATGATTTAATTCATGATTCATGATGCAATTCATGATTTATGATTCAATTCATGATTCATGATTCGATTCATGATTCATGATTCAATTCATGATTCATGATTTATGATTCAACTCATGATTCAATTCATGATTCATTTCATGATTCATGATTTATGATTCAATTCATGATTCAATTCATGATTCATGATTCATGATTCATGATTCATTCATGATTCATGATTCAATTCATGATTCATGATTTGATTCATGATTCATGATTCAATTCATGAAGAGTTTATGAATTTATGAGTTTATGAGTCATCTTCATGATTCGAGATTCATGATTCGATTCATGATTCATGATTCAATTCATGATTCATGATTCAAATCATGATTTATTTCATAATTCATGATTCAATTCATGATTCATGATTCAAATCATGATTCATTTCATGATTCATGATTCATTTCATGATTCATGATTCAATTCATGATTCATGATTTAATTCATGATTCATGATTCATGATTCAATTCATGATTCATTTCATGATTCATGATTCAATTCATGATTCAATTCATGATTCATTTCATGATTCGTTATTCAATTCATGATTCATTTCATGATTCATGATTCATGATTTAATTAATGATTAATGATTCATGATTTAATTCATGATTCATGATGCAATTCATGATTTATGATTCAATTCATGATTCATGATTCAATTCATGATTCATGATTCGATTCATGATTCATGATTCAATTCATGATTCATGATTTATGATTCAACTCATGATTCAATTCATGATTCATGATTCATGATTCATAATTCGATTGATGATTCATGATTCATGATTTGATTCATGATTCATGATTCGATTCATAATTCATGATTTAATTCATGATTCATGATTTATGATTCAATTCATGATTCATTTCATGATTCATGATTTATGATTCAATTCATGATTCATTTCATGATTCATGATTTATGATTCAATTCATGATTCAATTCATGATTCATGATTCATGATTCATGATTCATTCATGATTCATGATTCAATTCATGATTCATGATTTGATTCATGATTCATGATTCAATTCATGAAGAGTTTATGAATTTATGAGTTTATGAGTCATCTTCATGATTCGAGATTCATGATTCGATTCATGATTCATGATTCAATTCATGATTCATGATTCAAATCATGATTCATGATTCAAATCATGATTTATTTCATAATTCATGATTCAATTCATGATTCATGATTCAAATCATGATTCATTTCATGATTCATGATTCATTTCATGATTCATGATTCAATTCATGATTCATGATTTAATTCATGATTCATGATTCATGATTCAATTCATGATTCATTTCATGATTCATGATTCAATTCATGATTCAATTCATGATTCATTTCATGATTCGTTATTCAATTCATGATTCATTTCATGATTCATGATTCATGATTTAATTAATGATTAATGATTCATGATTTAATTCATGATTCATGATGCAATTCATGATTTATGATTCAATTCATGATTCATGATTCGATTCATGATTCATGATTCAATTCATGATTCATGATTTATGATTCAACTCATGATTCAATTCATGATTCATGATACATGATTCATGATTAAATTCATGATTTATGATTCAATTCATGATTCATGATTCAATTCATGATTCATGATTCGACTCATGATTCATGATTCATGATTCATGATTCAATTCATGATTTATGATTGTATTCATGATTCATGATTCGATTCATGATTCATGATTCATTATTCAATTCAGGATTCATGATTCGATTCATGATTCATGATTCAATTCATGATTTATGATTAATGATTCAATTTATGATTCAATTCATGATTCATGATTCGATTCATGATTCATGATTCATGATTCGATTCATGATTCATGATTCGATTCATGATTCATGATTCAATTCATGATTCATAATTCATTATTTAATTCATGATTCGATTCATGATTCATGATTCAATTCATGATTCATGATTCAATTCATGATTCATGATTTGATTCATGATTCATGATTCATGATTCATGATTCAATTCATGATTCATGATTCGATTCATGATTCATGATTAAATTCATGATTCATGATTTATGATTCAACTCATGATTCAATTCATGATTCATGATTCATGATTCGATTCATGATTCATGATTCATGATTCGATTCATGATTCATGATTCATGATTCGATTCATGATTCATGATTCGATTCTTGATTCATGATTTAATTCATGATTCATGATTTATGATTTAATTCATGATTCAATTCATGATTCATGATTTATGATTCAATTCATGATTCAATTCATGATTCATGATTCATGATTTGATTCATGATTCATGATTCAATTCATGAAGAGTTTATGAATTTATGAGTTTATGAGTCATCTTCATGATTCGAGATTCATGATTCGATTCATGATTCATGATTCAATTCATGATTCATGATTCAAATCATGATTCATGATTCAAATCATGATTCATAATTCAAATCATGATTCATTTCATGATTCATGATTCAATTCATGATTCATGATTGAAATCATGATTCATTTCATGATTCATGATTCATTTCATGATTCATGATTTAATTCATGATTCATGATTCAATTCATGATTCCTGATTCATGATTCAATTCATGATTCATTTCATGATTCATGATTCAATTCATGATTCACGATTCAATTCATGATTCAATTCATGATTCATTTCATGATTCATGATTCAATTAATGATTCATTTCATGATTCATGATTCATGATTTAATTAATGATTAATGATTCATGATTTAATTCATGATTCATGATGCAATTAATGATTCATGATTCAATTCATGATTCATGATTCGATTCATGATTCATGATTCAATTCATGATTCATGATTCATGATTCAATTCATGATTCATTTCATGATTCATGATTCAATTCATGATTCATGATTCATGATTCAATTCATGATTCAATTCATGATTCATTTCATGATTCATGATTCAAGTCATGATTCATTTCATGATTCATGATTCATGATTTAATTAATGATTAATGATTCATGATTTAATTCATGATGCAATTAATGATTCATGATTCAATTCATGATTCATGATTCGATTCATGATTCATGATTCAATTCATGATTCATGATTTCTGATTCAACTCATGATTCAATTCATGATTCATGATTCATGATTCATAATTCGATTCATGATTCATGATTCAATTCATGATTCATGATTTGATTCATGATTCATGATTCATGATTCGATTCATGATTCATGATTCATGATTCGATTCATGATTCATGATTCAATTCATGATTCATGATTCATGATTCAATTCATGATTCATGATTCATGATTCAATTCATGATTCATGATTCGATTCATGATTCATGATTCATGATTCATGATTCAATTCATGATTCATGATTCGATTCATGATTCATGATTCAATTCATGATTCATGATTTATGATTCAACTCATGATTCAATTCATGATTCATGATTCATGATTCAATTCATGATTCATGATTCGATTCATGATTCATGATTCAATTCATGATTCATGATTCGATTCATGATTCATGATTCAATTCATGATTCATGATTTATGATTCAACTCATGATTCAATTCATGATTCATGATTCATGATTCATGATTCGATTCATGATTCATGATTCATGATTCAATTCATGATTCATGATTAGATTCATGATTCATGATTTAATTCATGATTCATGATTTATGATTCAATTCATGATTCAATTCATGATTCATGATTTATGATTCAATTCATGATTCAATTCATGATTCATGATTCATGATTCATGATTCATGATTCAATTCATGATTCATGATTTGATTCATGATTCATGATTCAATTCATGAAGAGTTTATGAATTTATGAGTTTATGAGTCATCTTCATGATTCGAGATTCATGATTCGATTCATGATTCATGATTCAATTCACGATTCATGATTCATGATTCAAATCATGATTCATGATTCAAATCATGATTCATTTCATGATTCATGATTCAATTCATGATTCATGATTCAAATCATGATTCATTTCATGATTCATGATTCATTTCATGATTCATGATTCAATTCATGATTCATGATTCATTTCATGATTCATGATTCATGATTCAATTCATGATTCATTTCATGATTCATGATTCAATTCATGATTCATGATTCATGATTCAAATTATGATTCATTTCATGATTCATGATTCATGATTCAATTCATGATTCATTTCATGATTCATGATTCAATTCATGAATCATGATTTATGATTTAATTCATGATTCATTTCATAATTCATGATTCAATTCATGATTCATTTCATGATTCATGATTCATGATTTAATTAATGATTAATGATTCATGATTTAATTCATGATTCATGATGCAATTAATGATTTATGATTCAATTCATGATTCATGATTCGATTCATGATTCATGATTCAATTCATGATTCATGATTTATGATTCAACTCATGATTCAATTCATGATTTATGATTCATGATTCATAATTCGATTCATGATTCATGATTCAATTCATGATTCATGATTTGATTCATGATTCATGATTCGATTCATGATTCATGATTCAATTCATGATTCATGATTTGATTCATGATTCATGATTCAATTCATGATTCATGATTTATGATTCAATTCATGATTCAATTCATGATTCATGATTTATGATTCAATTCATGATTCAATTCATGATTCATGATTCATGATTCATGATTCGATTCATGATTTATGATTTAATTCATGATTCATGATTTGATTCATGATTCATGATTCAATTCATGAATCATGCATGATTCATGATTCATGATTCAATTCATGATTCATGATTCATGATTCAATTCATGATTCATTTCATGATTCATGATTCAATTCATGATTCATGATTCATGATTCAAATTATGATTCATGATTCAATTCATGATTCATGATTCATGATTCGATTCATGATTCATGATTCAATTCATGATTCATGATTTATGATTCAACTCATGATTCAATTCATGATTCATGATTCATGATTCATGATTCGATTCATGATTCATGATTCATGATTCGATTCAGGATTCATGATTCGATTCATGATTCATGATTTAATTCATGATTCATGATTTATGATTCAATTCATGATTCAATTCATGATTCATGATTTATGATTCAATTCATGATTCAATTCATGATTCATGATTCATGATTCATGATTCATGATTCAATTCATGATTCATGATTTGATTCATGATTCATGATTCAATTCATGAAGAGTTTATGAATTTATGAGTTTATGAGTCATCTTCATGATTCGAGATTCATGATTGGATTCATGATTCATGATTCAATTCACGATTCATGATTCATGATTCAAATCATGATTCATGATTCAAATCATGATTCATTTCATGATTCATGATTCAATTCATGATTCATGATTCAAATCATGATTCATTTCATGATTCATGATTCATTTCATGATTCATGATTCAATTCATGATTCATGATTCATTTCATGATTCATGATTCATGATTCACTTCATGATTCATTTCATGATTCATGATTCAATTCATGATTCATGATTCATGATTCAAATTATGATTCATTTCATGATTCATGATTCATGATTCAATTCATGATTCATTTCATGATTCATGATTCAATTCATGAATCATGATTTATGATTCAATTCATGATTCATTTCATAATTCATGATTCAATTCATGATTCATTTCATGATTCATGATTCATGATTTAATTAATGATTAATGATTCATGATTTAATTCATGATTCATGATGCAATTAATGATTTATGATTCAATTCATGATTCATGATTCGATTCATGATTCATGATTCAATTCATGATTCATGATTTATGATTCAACTCATGATTCAATTCATGATTTATGATTCATGATTCATAATTCGATTCATGATTCATGATTCAATTCATGATTCATGATTTGATTCATGATTCATGATTCGATTCATGATTCATGATTCAATTCATGATTCATGATTTGATTCATGATTCATGATTCAATTCATGATTCATGATTTATGATTCAATTCATGATTCAATTCATGATTCATGATTTATGATTCAATTCATGATTCAATTCATGATTCATGATTCATGATTCATGATTCGATTCATGATTTATGATTTAATTCATGATTCATGATTTGATTCATGATTCATGATTCAATTCATGAATCATGCATGATTCATGATTCATGATTCAATTCATGATTCATGATTCATGATTCAATTCATGATTCATTTCATGATTCATGATTCAATTCATGATTCATGATTCATGATTCAAATTATGATTCATGATTCAATTCATGATTCATGATTCATGATTCGATTCATGATTCATGATTCAATTCATGATTCATGATTTATGATTCAACTCATGATTCAATTCATGATTCATGATTCATGATTCGATTCATGATTCATGATTCATGATTCGATTCATGATTCATGATTCGATTCATGATTCATGATTTAATTCATGATTCATGATTTATGATTCAATTCATGATTCAATTCATGATTCATGATTTATGATTCAATTCATGATTCAATTCATGATTCATGATTCATGATTCATGATTCATGATTCAATTCATGATTCATGATTTGATTCATGATTCATGATTCAATTCATGAAGAGTTTATGAATTTATGAGTTTATGAGTCATCTTCATGATTCGAGATTCATGATTCGATTCATGATTCATGATTCAATTCACGATTCATGATTCATGATTCAAATCATGATTCATGATTCAAATCATGATTCATTTCATGATTCATGATTCAATTCATGATTCATGATTCAAATCATGATTCATTTCATGATTCATGATTCATTTCATGATTCATGATTCAATTCATGATTCATGATTCATTTCATGATTCATGATTCATGATTCAATTCATGATTCATTTCATGATTCATGATTCAATTCATGATTCATTTCATGATTCATGATTCAATTCATGAATCATGATTTATGATTCAATTCATGATTCATTTCATAATTCATGATTCAATTCAAGATTCATTTCATGATTCATGATTCATGATTTAATTAATGATTAATGATTCATGATTTAATTCATGATTCATGATGCAATTAATGATTTATGATTCGATTCATGATTCATGATTCAATTCATGATTCATGATTTATGATTCAACTCATGATTCAATTCATGATTTATGATTCATGATTCATAATTCGATTCATGATTCATGATTCAATTCATGATTCATGATTTGATTCATGATTCATGATTCGATTCATGATTCATGATTCAATTCATGATTCATGATTTGATTCATGATTCAATTCATGATTCATGATTTATGATTCAATTCATGATTCAATTCATGATTCATGATTTATGATTCAATTCATGATTCAATTCATGATTCATGATTCATGATTCATGATTCGATTCATGATTTATGATTTAATTCATGATTCATGATTTGATTCATGATTCATGATTCAATTCATGAATCATGCATGATTCATGATTCATGATTCAATTCATGATTCATGATTCATGATTCAATTCATGATTCATGATTCAATTCATGATTCATTTCATGATTCATGATTCAATTCATGATTCATGATTCATGATTCAAATTATGATTCATTTCATGATTCATGATTCATTTCATGATTCATGATTCAATTCACGATTCATGATTCATGATTCAATTCATGATTCAATTCTTGATTCATTTCATGATTCATGATTCAATTCATGATTCATTTCATGATTCATGATTCATGATTTAATTCATGATTAATGATTCAATTCATGATTCATGATGCAATTCATGATTCATGATTCAATTCATGATTCATGATTCGATTTATGATTCATGATTCATGATTTATGATTCAACTCATGATTCAATTCATGATTCATGATTCAGGATTCGATTCATGATTCATGATTCAATTTATGATTCATGATTTGATTCATGATTCATGATTCATGATTCGATTCATGATTCATGATTCAATTCATGATTCATGATTTATGATTCAATTCATGATTTAATTCATGATTCATGATTCATGATACAATTCATGATTCATTTCATAATTCATGATTCAATTCATGATTCATTTCATGATTCATGATTCATGATTTAATTAATGATTAATGATTCATGATTTAATTCATGATTCATGATGCAATTCATGATTCATGATTCAATTCATGATTCATGATTCGATTCATGCTTCATGATTCAATTCATGATTTATGATTTATGATTCAACTCATGATTCAATTCATGATTCATGATTCATGATTCATGATTCGATTCATGATTCATGATTCAATTCATGATTCATGATTCATTTCATGATTCATGATTCAATTCATGATTCATGATTTGATTCATGATTCATGATTTATGATTCAATTCATGATTCAATTCATGATTCATGATTTATGATTCAATTCATGATTCAATTCATGATTCATGATTAATGATTCATGATTCGATTCATGATTCATGATTTAATTCATGATTCATGATTTGATTCATGATTCATGATTCAATTCATGAATCATGCATGATTCATGATTCATGATTCAATTCATGATTCATGATTCATGATTCAATTCATGATTCATTTCATGATTCATGATTCAATTCATGATTCATGATTCATGATTCAATTCATGATTCATTTCATGATTCATGATTCAATTCATGATTCATGATTCATGATTCAAATTATGATTCAATTCATGATTCATGATTCATGATTCAATTCATGATTCATTTCATGATTCATGATTCAATTCATGAATCAATATTTATGATTCAATTCATGATTCATTTCATAATTCATGATTCAATTCATGATTCATTTCATGATTCATGATTCATGATTTAATTAATGATTAATGATTCATGATTTAATTCATGATTCATGATGCAATTCATGATTCATGATTCAATTCATGATTCATGATTCGATTCATGCTTCATGATTCAATTCATGATTCATGATTTATGATTCAACTCATGATTCAATTCATGATTCATGATTCATGATTCATGATTCGATTCATGATTCATGATTCAATTCATGATTCATGATTCATTTCATGATTCATGATTCAATTCATGATTCATGATTTATGATTCAATTCATGATTTAATTCATGATTCATGATTCATGATACAATTCATGATTCATTTCATAATTCATGATTCAATTCATGATTCATTTCATGATTCATGATTCATGATTCATGATTTATGATTCAACTCATGATTCAATTCATGATTCATGATTCATGATTCATGATTCGATTCATGATTCATGATTCATGATTCGATTCATGATTCATGATTCATGATTCGATTCATGATTCATGATTCGATTCTTGATTCATGATTCAATTCATGATTCATGATTTATGATTCAATTCATGATTCAATTCATGTTTCATGATTCATGATTCATGATTCGATTCATGATTCATGATTCAATTCATGATTCATGATTTGATTCATGATTCATGATTCAAATCATGATTCATGATTGAAATCATGATTCATTTCATGATTCATGATTCAATTCATGATTCATGATTGAAATCATGATTCATTTCATGATTCATGATTCATTTCATTATTCATGATTTAATTCATGATTCATGATTCAATTCATGATTCATGATTCATGATTCAATTCATGATTCATTTCATGATTCATGATTCAATTCATGATTCATGATTCATGATTCAATTCATGATTCAATTCATGATTCATTTCATGATTCATGATTCAATTAATGATTCATTTTATGATTCATGATTCATGATTTAATTAATGATTAATGATTCATGATTTAATTCATGATTCATGATGCAATTAATGATTCATGATTCAATTCATGATTCATGATTCGATTCATGATTCATGATTCAATTCATGATTCATGATTCAATTCATGATTCATGATTCAATTCATGATTCATGATTCAATTCATGATTCATTTCATGATTCATGATTCAATTCATGATTCATGATTCATGATTCAATTCATGATTCAATTCATGATTCATTTCATGATTCATGATTCAAGTCATGATTCATTTCATGATTCATGATTCATGATTTAATTAATGATTAATGATTCATGATTTAATTCATGATGCAATTAATGATTCATGATTTAATTCATGATTCATGATTCGATTCATGATTCATGATTCAATTCGTGATTCATGATTTATGATTCAACTCATGATTCAATTCATGATTCATGATTCATGATTCATAATTCGATTCATGATTCATGATTCAATTCATGATTCATGATTTGATTCATGATTCATGATTCATGATTCGATTCATGATTCATGATTCAATTCATGATTCATGATTCATGATTCAATTCATGATTCATGATTCATGATTCAATTCATGATTCATGATTCGATTCATGATTCATGATTCATGATTCAATTCATGATTCATGATTCGATTCATGATTCATGATTCAATTCATGATTCATGATTTATGATTCAACTCATGATTCAATTCATGATTCATGATTCATGATTCATGATTCGATTCATGATTCGTGATTCATGATTCGATTCATGATTCATGATTCGATTCATGATTCATGATTTAATTCATGATTCATGATTTATGATTCAATTCATGATTCAATTCATGATTCATGATTTATGATTCAATTCATGATTCAATTCATGATTCATGATTCATGATTCATGATTCATGATTCAATTCATGATTTGATTCATGATTCATGATTCAATTCATGAAGAGTTTATGAATTTATGAGTTGATGAGTCATCTTCATGATTCGAGATTCATGATTCGATTCATGATTCATGATTCAATTCACGATTCATGATTCATGATTCAAATCATGATTCATGATTCAAATCATGATTCATGATTCAAATCATGATTCATGATTCAAATCATGATTCATGATTCAAATCATGATTCATTTCATGATTCATGATTCAATTCATGATTCATGATCCAAATCATGATTCATTTCATGATTCATGATTCAATTCATGATTCATGATTCATTTCATGATTCATGATTCATGATTCAATTCATGATTCATTTCATGATTCATGATTCAATTCATGATTCATGATTCATGATTCAAATTATGATTCATTTCATGATTCATGATTCATGATTCAATTCATGATTCATTTCATGATTCATGATTCAATTCATGAATCATGATTTATGATTCAATTCATGATTCATTTCATAATTCATGATTCAATTCATGATTCATTTCATGATTCATGATTCATGATTTAATTAATGATTAATGATTCATGATTTAATTCATGATTCATGATGCAATTAATGATTTATGATTCAATTCATGATTCATGATTCGATTCATGATTCATGATACAATTCATGATTCATGATTTATGATTCAACTCATGATTCAATTCATGATTTATGATTCATGATTCATAATTCGATTCATGATTCATGATTCAATTCATGATTCATGATTTGATTCATGATTCATGATTCGATTCATGATTCATGATTCAATTCATGATTCATGATTTGATTCATGATTCAATTCATGATTCATGATTTATGATTCAATTCATGATTCAATTCATGATTCATGATTTATCATTCAATTCATGATTCAATTCATGATTTATGATTCATGATTCATGATTCGATTCATGATTTATGATTTAATTCATGATTCATGATTTGATTCATGATTCATGATTCAATTCATGATTCATGATTTATCATTCAATTCATGATTCAATTCATGATTTATGATTCATGATTAATGATTCGATTCATGATTCATGATTCAATTCATGATTCATGATTCATGATTCAATTCATGATTCATTTCATGATTCATGATTCAATTCATGATTCAAATTATGATTCATTTCATGATTCATGATTCATTTCATGATTCATGATTCAATTCATGATTCATGATTCAATTCATGATTCAATTCATGATTCATTTCATGATTCATGATTCAATTCATGATTCATTTCATGATTCATGATTCATGATTTAATTCATGATTAATGATTCAATTCATGATTCATGATGCAATTCATGATTCATGATTCAATTCATGATTCATGATTCGATTTATGATTCATGATTCATGATTTATGATTCAACTCATGATTCAATTCATGATTCATGATTCATGATTCAGGATTCGAATTATGATTCATGATTCAATTTATGATTCATGATTTGATTCATGATTCATGATTCATGATTCGATTCATGATTCATGATTCAATTCATGATTCATGATTTATGATTCAATTCATGATTTAATTCATGATTCATGATTCATGATACAATTCATGATTCATTTCATAATTCATGATTCAATTCATGATTCATTTCATGATTCATGATTCATGATTTAATTAATGATTAATGATTCATGATTTAATTCATGATTCATGATGCAATTCATGATTCATGATTCAGTTCATGATTCATGATTCGATTCATGCTTCATGATTCAATTCATGATTTATGATTTATGATTCAACTCATGATTCAATTCATGATTCATGATTCATGATTCATGATTCGATTCATGATTCATGATTCAATTCATGATTCATGATTCATTTCATGATTCATGATTCAATTCATGATTCATGATTTGATTCATGATTCATGATTTATGATTCAATTCATGATTCAATTCATGATTCATGATTTATGATTCAATTCATGATTCATGATTAATGATTCATGATTCGATTCATGATTCATGATTTAATTCATGATTCATGATTTGATTCATGATTCATGATTCAATTCATGAATCATGCATGATTCATGATTCATGATTCAATTCATGATTCATGATTCAATTCATGATTCATTTCATGATTCATGATTCAATTCATGATTCATGATTCATGATTCAATTCATGATTCATGATTCAATTCAGGAATCATGATTTATGATTCAATTCATGATTCATTTCATAATTCATGATTCAATTCATGATTCATTTCATGATTCATGATTCATGATTTAATTAATGATTAATGATTCATGATTTAATTCATGATTCGTGATGCAATTCATGATTCATGATTCAATTCATGATTCATGATTCGATTCATGCTTCATGATTCAATTCATGATTCATGATTTATGATTCAACTCATGATTCAATTCATGATTCATGATTCATGATTCATGATTCGATTCATGATTCATGATTCAATTCATGATTCATGATTCATTTCATGATTCATGATTCAATTCATGATTCATGATTTGATTCATGATTCATGATTCAATTCATGATTCATGATTTATGATTCAATTCATGATTCAATTCATGATTCATGATTTATGATTCAATTCATGATTCAATTCATGATTCATGATTAATGATTCATGATTCGATTCATGATTCATGATTTAATTCATGATTCATGATTTGATTCATGATTCATGATTCAATTCATGAATCATGCATGATTCATGATTCATGATTCAATTTATGATTCATGATTCATGATTCAATTCATGATTCATTTCATAATTCATGATTCAATTCATGATTCATGATTCAATTCATGATTCATTTCATGATTCATGATTCAATTCATGATTCATGATTCATGATTCAAATTATGATTCATTTCATGATTCATGATTCATTTCATGATTCATGATTCAATTCATGATTCATTTCATGATTCATGATTCATGATTTAATTAATGATTAATGATTCATGATTTAATTCATGATTCATGATGCAATTAATGATTTATGATTCAATTCATGATTCATGATTCGATTCATGATTCATGATTCAATTCATGATTCATGATTTATGATTCAACTCATGATTCAATTCATGATTTATGATTCATGATTCATAATTCGATTCATGATTCATGATTCAATTCATGATTCATGATTTGATTCATGATTCATGATTCGATTCATGATTCATGATTCAATTCATGATTCATGATTTGATTCATGATTCATGATTCAATTCATGATTCATGATTTATGATTCAATTCATGATTCAATTCATGATTCATGATTTATCATTCAATTCATGATTCAATTCATGATTTATGATTCATGATTCATGATTCGATTCATGATTTATGATTTAATTCATGATTCATGATTTGATTCATGATTCATGATTCAATTCATGATTCATGATTTATCATTCAATTCATGATTCAATTCATGATTTATGATTCATGATTCATGATTCGATTCATGATTCATGATTCAATTCATGATTCATGATTCATGATTCAATTCATGATTCATTTCATGATTCATGATTCATGATTCAATTCATGATTCAAATTATGATTCATTTCATGATTCATTTCATGATTCATGATTCAATTCATGATTCATGATTCATGATTCAATTCATGATTCAATTCATGATTCATTTCATGATTCATGATTCAATTCATGATTCATTTCATGATTCATGATTCATGATTTAATTCATGATTAATGATTCAATTCATGATTCATGATGCAATTCATGATTCATGATTCAATTCATGATTCATGATTCGATTTATGATTCATGATTCATGATTTATGATTTAACTCATGATTCAATTCATGATTCATGATTCATGATTCAGGATTCGAATTATGATTCATGATTCAATTTATGATTCATGATTTGATTCATGATTCATGATTCATGATTCGATTCATGATTCATGATTCAATTCATGATTCATGATTTATGATTCAATTCATGATTTAATTCATGATTCATGATTCATGATACAATTCATGATTCATTTCATAATTCATGATTCAATTCATGATTCATTTCATGATTCATGATTCATGATTTAATTAATGATTAATGATTCATGATTTAATTCATGATTCATGATGCAATTCATGATTCATGATTCAGTTCATGATTCATGATTCGATTCATGCTTCATGATTCAATTCATGATTTATGATTTATGATTCAACTCATGATTCAATTCATGATTCATGATTCATGATTCATGATTCGATTCATGATTCATGATTCAATTCATGATTCATGATTCATTTCATGATTCATGATTCAATTCATGATTCATGATTTGATTCATGATTCATGATTTATGATTCAATTCATGATTCAATTCATGATTCATGATTTATGATTCAATTCATGATTCATGATTAATGATTCATGATTTGATTCATGATTCATGATTTAATTCATGATTCATGATTTGATTCATGATTCATGATTCAATTCATGAATCATGCATGATTCATGATTCATGATTCAATTCATGATTCATGATTCATGATTTAATTCATGATTCATTTCATGATTCATGATTCAATTCATGATTCATGATTCATGATTCAATTCATGATTCATGATTCATGATTCAAATTATGATTCATTTCATGATTCATGATTCATGATTCAATTCATGATTCATTTCATGATTCATGATTCAATTCAGGAATCATGATTTATGATTCAATTCATGATTCATTTCATAATTCATGATTCAATTCATGATTCATTTCATGATTCATGATTCATGATTTAATTAATGATTAATGATTCATGATTTAATTCATGATTCGTGATGCAATTCATGATTCATGATTCAATTCATGATTCATGATTCGATTCATGCTTCATGATTCAATTCATGATTCATGATTTATGATTCAACTCATGATTCAATTCATGATTCATGATTCATGATTCATGATTCGATTCATGATTCATGATTCAATTCATGATTCATTTCATGATTCATGATTCAATTCATGATTCATGATTTGATTCATGATTCATGATTCAATTCATGATTCATGATTTATGATTCAATTCATGATTCAATTCATGATTCATGATTTATGATTCAATTCATGATTCAATTCATGATTCATGATTAATGATTCATGATTCGATTCATGATTCATGATTTAATTCATGATTCATGATTTGATTCATGATTCATGATTCAATTCATGAATCATGCATGATTCATGATTCATGATTCAATTTATGATTCATGATTCATGATTCAATTCATGATTCATTTCATGATTCATGATTCAATTCATGATTCATGATTCAATTCATGATTCATTTCATGATTCATGATTCAATTCATGATTCATGATTCATGATTCAAATTATGATTCATTTCATGATTCATGATTCATTTCATGATTCATGATTCAATTCATGATTCATTTCATGATTCATGATTCATGATTTAATTAATGATTAATGATTCATGATTTAATTCATGATTCATGATGCAATTAATGATTTATGATTCAATTCATGATTCATGATTCGATTCATGATTCATGATTCAATTCATGATTCATGATTTATGATTCAACTCATGATTCAATTCATGATTTATGATTCATGATTCATAATTCGATTCATGATTCATGATTCAATTCATGATTCATGATTTGATTCATGATTCATGATTCGATTCATGATTCATGATTCAATTCATGATTCATGATTTGATTCATGATTCATGATTCAATTCATGATTCATGATTTATGATTCAATTCATGATTCAATTCATGATTCATGATTTATCATTCAATTCATGATTCAATTCATGATTTATGATTCATGATTCATGATTCGATTCATGATTTATGATTTAATTCATGATTCATGATTTGATTCATGATTCATGATTCAATTCATGATTCATGATTTATCATTCAATTCATGATTCAATTCATGATTTATGATTCATGATTCATGATTCGATTCATGATTCATGATTCAATTCATGATTCATGATTCATTTCATAATTCATGATTCATTTCATGATTCATGATTCATGATTCAATTCATGATTCAAATTATGATTCATTTCATAATTCATGATTCATTTCATGATTCATGATTCAATTCATGATTCATGATTCATGATTCAATTCATGATTCAATTCATGATTCATTTCATGATTCATGATTCAATTCATGATTCATTTCATGATTCATGATTCATGATTTAATTCATGATTAATGATTCAATTCATGATTCATGATGCAATTCATGATTCATGATTCAATTCATGATTCATGATTCGATTTATGATTCATGATTCATGATTTATGATTCAACTCATGATTCAATTCATGATTCATGATTCATGATTCAGGATTCGAATTATGATTCATGATTCAATTTATGATTCATGATTTGATTCATGATTCATGATTCATGATTCGATTCATGATTCATGATTCAATTCATGATTCATGATTTATGATTCAATTCATGATTTAATTCATGATTCATGATTCATGATACAATTCATGATTCATTTCATAATTCATGATTCAATTCATGATTCATTTCATGATTCATGATTCATGATTTAATTAATGATTAATGATTCATGATTTAATTCATGATTCATGATGCAATTCATGATTCATGATTCAGTTCATGATTCATGATTCGATTCATGCTTCATGATTCAATTCATGATTTATGATTTATGATTCAACTCATGATTCAATTCATGATTCATGATTCATGATTCATGATTCGATTCATGATTCATGATTCAATTCATGATTCATGATTCATTTCATGATTCATGATTCAATTCATGATTCATGATTTGATTCATGATTCATGATTTATGATTCAATTCATGATTCAATTCATGATTCATGATTTATGATTCAATTCATGATTCATGATTAATGATTCATGATTCGATTCATGATTCATGATTTAATTCATGATTCATGATTTGATTCATGATTCATGATTCAATTCATGAATCATGCATGATTCATGATTCATGATTCAATTCATGATTCACGATTCATGATTCAATTCATGATTCATTTCATGATTCAATTCATGATTCATGATTCATGATTCAAATTATGATTCATTTCATGATTCATGATTCATGATTCAATTCATGATTCATTTCATGATTCATGATTCAATTCAGGAATCATGATTTATGATTCAATTCATGATTCATTTCATAATTCATGATTCAATTCATGATTCATTTCATGATTCATGATTCATGATTTAATTAATGATTAATGATTCATGATTTAATTCATGATTCGTGATGCAATTCATGATTCATGATTCAATTCATGATTCATGATTCGATTCATGCTTCATGATTCAATTCATGATTCATGATTTATGATTCAACTCATGATTCAATTCATGATTCATGATTCATGATTCATGATTCGATTCATGATTCATGATTCAATTCATGATTCATGATTCATTTCATGATTCATGATTCAATTCATGATTCATGATTTGATTCATGATTCATGATTCAATTCATGATTCATGATTTATGATTCAATTCATGATTCAATTCATGATTCATGATTTATGATTCAATTCATGATTCAATTCATGATTCATGATTAATGATTCATGATTCGATTCATGATTCATGATTTAATTCATGATTCATGATTTGATTCATGATTCATGATTCAATTCATGATTCAATTTATGATTCATGATTCATGATTCAATTTATGATTCATGATTCATGATTCAATTCATGATTCATTTCATGATTCATGATTCAATTCATGATTCATGATTCATGATTCAATTCATGATTCATTTCATGATTCATGATTCAATTCATGATTCATGATTCATGATTCAAATTATGATTCATTTCATGATTCATGATTCATTTCATGATTCATGATTCGATTCATGATTCATGATTCATGATTCATGATTCAATTCATGATTCATGATTCGATTCATGATTCATGATTCAATTCATGATTCATGATTTATGATTCAACTCATGATTCAATTCATGATTCATGATTCATGATTCGATTCATGATTTAATTCATGATTCATGATTTATGATTCAATTCATGATTCAATTCATGATTCATGATTTATGATTCAATTCATGATTCATGATTCATGATTCATGATTCATGATTCAATTCATGATTCATGATTTGATTCATGATTCATGATTCAATTCATGAAGAGTTTATGAATTTATGAGTTTATGAGTCATCTTCATGATTCGAGATTCATGATTCAATTCATGATTCATGATTCAATTCACGATTCATGATTCATGATTCAAATCATGATTCATGATTCAAATCATGATTCAATTCATGATTCATGATTCAAATCATGATTCATTTCATGGTTCATGATTCATTTCATGATTCATGATTCATGATTCAATTCATGATTCATGATTCAATTCATGATTCATGATTCATGATTCAATTCATGATTCATTTCATGATTCATGATTCAATTCATGATTCATGATTCATGATTCAATTCATGATTCAATTCATGATTCATGATTCAATTCATGATTCATGATTCATGATTCAATTCATGATTCAATTCATGATTCATTTCATGATTCATGATTCAATTCATGATTCATTTCATGATTCATGATTCATGATGCAATTAATGATTAATGATTCATGATTTAATTCATGATTCATGATGCAATTAATGATTTATGATTCAATTCATGATTCATGATTCGATTCATGATTCATGATTCAATTCATGATTCATGATTTATGATTCAACTCATGATTCAATTCATGATTCATGATTCATGATTCATAATTCGATTCATGATTCATGATTCAATTCATGATTTATGATTTGATTAATGATTCATGATTCATGATTCGATTCATGATTCATGATTCAATTCATGATTCATGATTTGATTCATGATTCATGATTCAAATCATGATTCATGATTTGATTCATGATTCATGATTCAATTCATGATTCATGATTTATGATTCAATTCATGATTCAATTCATGATTCATGATTCATGATTCGATTCATGATTTATGATTTAATTCATGATTCATGATTTGATTCATGATTCAATTCATGAATCATGCATGAATCATGATTCATGATTCAATTCATGATTCATGATTCATGATTCAATTCATGATTTATTTCATGATTCATGATTCAATTCATGATTCATGATTCAAATTATGATTCATTTCATGATTCATGATTCATTTCATGATTCATGATTCAATTCATGATTCATGATTCATGATTCAATTCATGATTTAATTCATGATTCATTTCATGATTCATGATTCAATTCATGATTCATTTCATGATTCATGATTCATGATTTAATTCATGATTAATGATTCAATTCATGATTCATGATGCAATTCATGATTCATGATTCAATTCATGATTCATGATTCGATTTATGATTCATGATTCATGATTTATTATTCAACTCATGATTCAATTCATGATTCATGATTCATGATTTATGATTCAACTCATGATTCAATTCATGATTCATGATTCATGATTCAGGATTCGATTCATGATTCATGATTCAATTTATGATTCATGATTTGATTCATGATTCATGATTCATGATTCGATTCATGATTCATGATTCAATTCATGATTCATGATTTATGATTCAATTCATGATTTAATTCATGATTCATGATTCATGATTCAATTCATGATTCATTTCATGATTCATGATTTGATTCATGATTCATGATTCAATTCATGATTCAATTCATGATTCATTTCATAATTCATGATTCAATTCATGATTCATTTCATAATTCATGATTCATGATTTAATTAATGATTAATGATTCATGATTTAATTCATGATTCATGATTTAATTCATGATTCATGATGCAATTCATGATTCATGATTCAATTCATGATTCATGATTCGATTCATGCTTCATGATTCAATTCATGATTCATGATTTATGATTCAACTCATGATTCAATTCATGATTCATGATACATGATTCATGATTAAATTCATGATTTATGATTCAATTCATGATTCATGATTCAATTCATGATTCATGATTCGACTCATGATTCATGATTCATGATTCATGATTCAATTCATGATTTATGATTCAATTCATGATTCATGATTCGATTCATGATTCATGATTCATGATTCATTATTCAATTCAGGATTCATGATTCGATTCATGATTCATGATTCAATTCATGATTTATGATTAATGATTCAATTTATGATTCAATTCATGATTCATGATTCGATTCATGATTCATGATTCATGATTCGATTCATGATTCATGATTCGATTCATGATTCATGATTCAATTCATGATTCATGATTCATTATTTAATTCATGATTCGATTCATGATTCATGATTCAATTCATGATTCATTATTCATGATTCAATTCATGATTCATGATTCGATTCATGATTCATGATTCATGATTCATGATTCAATTCATGATTCATGATTCGATTCATGATTCATGATTCAATTCATGATTCATGATTTATGATTCAACTCATGATTCAATTCATGATTCATGATTCATGATTCATGATTCGATTCATGATTCATGATTCGATTCATGATTCGATTCATGATTCATGATTTAATTCATGATTCATGATTTATGATTCAATTCATGATTCAATTCATGATTCATGATTTATGATTCAATTCATGATTCAATTCATGATTCATGATTCATGATTCATGATTCGATTCATGATTCATGATTCAATTCATGATTCATGATTTGATTCATGATTCATGATTCAATTCATGAAGAGTTTATGAATTTATGAGTTTATGAGTCATCTTCATGATTCGAGATTCATGATTCGATTCATGATTCATGATTCAATTCATGATTCATGATTCAAATCATGATTCATGATTCAAATCATGATTCATTTCATGATTCATGATTCAATTCATGATTCATGATTCATGATTCAATTCATGATTCAATTCATGATTCATTTCATGATTCATGATTCAATTCATGATTCATTTCATGATTCATGATTCATGATTTAATTAATGATTAATGATTCATGATTTAATTCATGATTCATGATGCAATTAATGATTTATGATTTGATTCATGATTCGATTAATGATTCATGATTCAATTCATGATTCATGATTTGATTCATGATTCATGATTCATGATTTGATTCATGATTCATGATTCAATTCATGATTCATGATTTATGATTCAATTCATGATTCAATTCATGATTCATGATTTATGATTCAATTCATGATTCATGATTCATGATTCGATTCATGATTTATGATTTAATTCATGATTCATGATTTGATTCATGATTCATGATTCAATTCATGAATCATGCATGAATCATGATTCATGATTCAATTCATGATTCATGATTCATGATTCAATTCATGAATCATGCATGAATCATGATTCATGATTCAATTCATGATTCATGATTCATGATTCAATTCATGAATCATGCATGAATCATGATTCATGATTCAATTCATGATTCATGATTCAATTCATGATTCATTTCATGATTCAATTCATGATTCATGATTCATGATTCAAATTATGATTCATTTTATGATTCATGATTCATTTCATGATTCATGATTCAATTCATGATTCATGATTCATGATTCAATTCATGATTCAATTCATGATTCATTTCATGATTCATGATTCAATTCATGATTCATTTCATGATTCATGATTTAATTAATGATTAATGATTCAATTCATGATTCATGATGCAATTCATGATTCATGATTCAATTCATGATTCATGATTCGATTTATGATTCATGATTCATGATTTATGATTCAACTCATGATTCAATTCATGATTCAGGATTCGATTCATGATTCATGATTCAATTTATGATTCATGATTTGATTCATGATTCATGATTCATGATTCGATTCATGATTCATGATTCAATTCATGATTCATGATTTATGATTCAAATTATGATTTAATTCATGATTCATGATTCATGATCCAATTCATGATTCATTTCATGATTCATGATTCAATTCATGATTCATGATTCAATTCATGATTCAATTCATGATTCATTTCATAATTCATGATTCAATTCATGATTCATTTCATGATTCATGATTCATGATTTAATTAATGATTAATGATTCATGATTTAATTCATGATTCATGATTCAATTCATGATTCATGATTCGATTCATGCTTCATGATTCAATTCATGATTCATGATTTATGATTCAACTCATGATTCAATTCATGATTCATGATACATGATTCATGATTAAATTCATGATTTATGATTCAATTCATGATTCATGATTCAAATCATGATTCATGATTCGACTCATGATTCATGATTCATGATTCATTATTCAATTCAGGATTCATGATTCGATTCATGATTCATGATTCATGATTCAATTCATGATTCAATTCATGATTCATTTCATGATTCATGATTCATGATTCAAAGTATGATTCATTTCATGATTCATGATTCATTTCATGATTCATGATTCAATTCATGATTCATGATTCAATTCATGATTCAATTCATGATTCATTTCATGATTCATGATTCAATTCATGATTCATTTCATGATTCATGATTCATGATTTAATTCATGATTAATGATTCAATTCATGATTCATGATGCAATTCATGATTCATGATTCAATTCATGATTCATGATTCGATTTATGATTCATGATTCATGATTTATGATTCAACTCATGATTCAATTCATGATTCATGATTCAGGATTCGATTCATGATTCATGATTCAATTTATGATTCATGATTTGATTCATGATTCATGATTCATGATTCGATTCATGATTCATGATTCAATTCATGATTCATGATTTATGATTCAATTCATGATTTAATTCATGATTCATGATTCATGATCCAATTCATGATTCATTTCATGATTCATGATTCAATTCATGATTCATGATTCATGATTCAATTCATGATTCAATTCATGATTCATTTCATAATTCATGATTCAATTCATGATTCATTTCATGATTCATGATTCATGATTTAATTAATGTTTAATGATTCATGATTTAATTCATGATTCATGATGCAATTCATGATTCATGATTCAATTCATGATTCATGATTCGATTCATGCTTCATGATTCAATTCATGATTCATGATTTATGATTCAACTCATGATTCAATTCATGATTCATGATACATCATTCATGATTAAATTCATGATTTATGATTCAATTCATGATTCATGATTCAATTCATGATTCATGATTCGACTCATGATTCATGATTCATGATTCATTATTCAATTCAGGATTCATGATTCGATTCATGATTCATGATTCAATTCATGATTTATGATTAATGATTCAATTTATGATTCAATTCATGATTCATGATTCGATTCATGATTCATGATTCATGATTCGATTCATGATTCATGATTCGATTCATGATTCATGATTAAATTCATGATTCATGATTCATTATTTAATTCATGATTCGATTCATGATTCATTTCATGATTCATGATTCAATTCATGATTCATGATTCATGATTCAATTCATGATTCAATTCATGATTCATTTCATGATTCATGATTCAATTCATGATTCATTTCATGATTCATGATTCATGATTTAATTAATGATTAATGATTCATGATTTAATTCATGATTCATGATGCAATTAATGATTTATGATTTGATTCATGATTCGATTCATGATTCATGATTCAATTCATGATTCATGATTTGATTCATGATTCATGATTCATGATTTGATTCATGATTCATGATTCAATTCATGATTCATGATTTATGATTCAATTCATGATTCAATTCATGATTCATGATTTATGATTCAATTCATGATTCATGATTCATGATTCGATTCATGATTTATGATTTAATTCATGATTCATGATTTGATTCATGATTCATGATTCAATTCATGAATCATGCATGAATCATGATTCATGATTCAATTCATGATTCATGATTCATGATTCAATTCATGAATCATGCATGAATCATGATTCATGATTCAATTCATGATTCATGATTCATGATTCAATTCATGAATCATGCATGAATCATGATTCATGATTCAATTCATGATTCATGATTCAATTCATGATTCATTTCATGATTCAATTCATGATTCATGATTCATGATTCAAATTATGATTCATTTTATGATTCATGATTCATTTCATGATTCATGATTCAATTCATGATTCATGATTCATGATTCAATTCATGATTCAATTCATGATTCATTTCATGATTCATGATTCAATTCATGATTCATTTCATGATTCATGATTTAATTAATGATTAATGATTCAATTCATGATTCATGATGCAATTCATGATTCATGATTCAATTCATGATTCATGATTCGATTTATGATTCATGATTCATGATTTATGATTCAACTCATGATTCAATTCATGATTCAGGATTCGATTCATGATTCATGATTCAATTTATGATTCATGATTTGATTCATGATTCATGATTCGATTCATGATTCATGATTCAATTCATGATTCATGATTTATGATTCAAATTATGATTTAATTCATGATTCATGATTCATGATCCAATTCATGATTCATTTCATGATTCATGATTCAATTCATGATTCATGATTCAATTCATGATTCAATTCATGATTCATTTCATAATTCATGATTCAATTCATGATTCATTTCATGATTCATGATTCATGATTTAATTAATGATTAATGATTCATGATTTAATTCATGATTCATGATTCAATTCATGATTCATGATTCGATTCATGCTTCATGATTCAATTCATGATTCATGATTTATGATTCAACTCATGATTCAATTCATGATTCATGATACATGATTCATGATTAAATTCATGATTTATGATTCAATTCATGATTCATGATTCAAATCATGATTCATGATTCGACTCATGATTCATGATTCATGATTCATTATTCAATTCAGGATTCATGATTCGATTCATGATTCATGATTCATGATTCAATTCATGATTCAATTCATGATTCATTTCATGATTCATGATTCATGATTCAAAGTATGATTCATTTCATGATTCATGATTCATTTCATGATTCATGATTCAATTCATGATTCATGATTCAATTCATGATTCAATTCATGATTCATTTCATGATTCATGATTCAATTCATGATTCATTTCATGATTCATGATTCATGATTTAATTCATGATTAATGATTCAATTCATGATTCATGATGCAATTCATGATTCATGATTCAATTCATGATTCATGATTCGATTTATGATTCATGATTCATGATTTATGATTCAACTCATGATTCAATTCATGATTCATGATTCAGGATTCGATTCATGATTCATGATTCAATTTATGATTCATGATTTGATTCATGATTCATGATTCATGATTCGATTCATGATTCATGATTCAATTCATGATTCATGATTTATGATTCAATTCATGATTTAATTCATGATTCATGATTCATGATCCAATTCATGATTCATTTCATGATTCATGATTCAATTCATGATTCATGATTCATGATTCAATTCATGATTCAATTCATGATTCATTTCATAATTCATGATTCAATTCATGATTCATTTCATGATTCATGATTCATGATTTAATTAATGTTTAATGATTCATGATTTAATTCATGATTCATGATGCAATTCATGATTCATGATTCAATTCATGATTCATGATTCGATTCATGCTTCATGATTCAATTCATGATTCATGATTTATGATTCAACTCATGATTCAATTCATGATTCATGATACATCATTCATGATTAAATTCATGATTCATGATTCAATTCATGATTCATGATTCGACTCATGATTCATGATTCATGATTCATTATTCAATTCAGGATTCATGATTCGATTCATGATTCATGATTCAATTCATGATTTATGATTAATGATTCAATTTATGATTCAATTCATGATTCATGATTCGATTCATGATTCATGATTCATGATTCGATTCATGATTCATGATTCGATTCATGATTCATGATTAAATTCATGATTCATGATTCATTATTTAATTCATGATTCGATTCATGATTCATGATTCAATTCATGATTCATTATTCATGATTCAATTCATGATTCATGATTCGATTCATGATTCATGATTCATGATTCATGATTCAATTCATGATTCGATTCATGATTCATGATTCAATTCATGATTCATGATTTATGATTCAACTCATGATTCAATTCATGATTCATGATTCATGATTCATAATTCGATTCATGATTCATGATTCATGATTCGATTCATGATTCATGATTCGATTCATGATTCATGATTTAATTCATGATTCATGATTTATGATTCAATTCATGATTCAATTCATGATTCATGATTTATGATTCAATTCATGATTCAATTCATGATTCATGATTCATGATTCATGATTCGATTCATGATTCATGATTCAATTCATGATTCATGATTTGATTCATGATTCATGATTCAATTCATGAAGAGTTTATGAATTTATGAGTTTATGAGTCATCTTCATGATTCGAGATTCATGATACGATTCATGATTCATGATTCAATTCATGATTCATGATTCAAATCATGATTCATGATTCAAATCGTGATTCATTTCATGATTCATGATTCAATTCATGATTCATGATTCAAATCATGATTCATTTCATGATTCATGATTCATTTCATGATTCATGATTCAATTCATGATTCATGATTCAATTCATGATTCAATTCATGATTCATTTCATGATTCATGATTCAATTCATGATTCATGATTCATGATTCAATTCATGATTCAATTCATGATTCATTTCATGATTCATGATTCAATTCATGATTCATTTCATGATTCATGATTCATGATTTAATTAATGATTAATGATTCATGATTTAATTCATGATTCATGATTCGATTCATAATTCATGATTCAATTCATGATTCATGATTTATGATTCAACTCATGATTCAATTCATGATTCAAGATTCATGATTCATAATTCGATTCATGATTCATGATTCAATTCATGATTCATGATTTGATTCATGATTCATGATTCATGATTCGATTCATGATTCATGATTCAATTCATGATTCATGATTCATGATTCAATTCATGATTCATGATTCGATTCATGATTCATGATTCATGATTCATGATTCAATTCATGATTCATGATTCGATTCATGATTCATGATTCAATTCATGATTCATGATTTATGATTCAACTCATGATTCAATTCATGATTCATGATTCATGATTCGATTCATGATTCATGATTCATGATTCGATTCATGATTCATGATTCGATTCATGATTCATGATTTAATTCATGATTCATGATTTATGATTCAATTCATGATTCAATTCATGATTCATGATTTATGATTCAATTCATGATTCAATTTATGATTCATGATTCATGATTCATGATTCAATTCATGATTCATGATTTGATTCATGATTCATAATTCAATTCATGAAGAGTTTATGAATTTATGAGTTTATGAGTCATCTTCATGATTCGAGATTCATGATTCGATTCATGATTCATGATTCAATTCACGATTCATGATTCATGATTCAAATCATGATTCATGATTCAAATCATTATTCATTTCATGATTCATGATTCAATTCATGATTCATGATTCAAATCATGATTCATTTCATGATTCATGATTCATTTCATGATTCATGATTCAATTCATGATTCATGATTCATTTCATGATTCATGATTCATGATTCAATTCATGATTCATTTCATGATTCATGATTCAATTCATGATTCATGATTCATGATTCAATTCATGATTCATGATTCATGATTCAATTCATGATTCAATTCATGATTCATTTCATGATTCATGATTCAATTCATGATTCATTTCATGATTCATGATTCATGATTTAATTAATGATTAATGATTCATGATTTAATTCATGATTCATGATGCAATTAATGATTTATGATTCAATTCATGATTTATGATTCGATTCATGATTCATGATTCAATTCATGATTCATGATTTATGATTCAACTCATGATTCAATTCATGATTCTTGATTCATGATTCATAATTCGATTCATGATTCATGATTCAATTCATGATTCATGATTTGATTCATGATTCATGATTCGATTCATGATTCCTGATTCAATTCATGATTCATGATTTGATTCATGAGTCATGATTCAATTCATGATTCATGATTTATGATTCAATTCATGATTCAATTCATGATTCATGATTTATGATTCAATTCATGATTCAATTCATGATTCATGATTCGATTCATGATTTATGATTTAATTCATGATTCATGATTTGATTCATGATTCATGATTCAATTCATGAATCATGCATGATTCATGATTCATGATTCAATTCATGATTCATGATTCATGATTCAATTCATGATTCATTTCATGATTCATGATTCAATTCATGATTCATGATTCATGATTCAAATTATGATTCATTTCATGATTCATGATTCATTTCATGATTCATGATTTAATTCATGATTCATGATTCAATTCATGATTCAATTCATGATTCATTTCATGATTCATGATTCAATTCATGATTCATGATTTAATTCATGATTAATGATTCAATTCATGATTCATGATGCAATTCATGATTCATGATTCAATTCATGATTCATGATTCGATTTATGATTCATGATTCATGATTTATGATTCAACTCATGATTCAATTCATGATTCATGATTCATGATTCAGGATTCGATTCATGATTCATGATTCAATTTATGATTCATGATTTGATTCATGATTCATGATTCATGATTCGATTCATGATTCATGATTCAATTCATGATTCGATTCATGATTCATGATTCAATTCATGATTCATGATTTATGATTCAATTCATGATTCAATTCATGATTCATGATTCATGATTCAATTCATGATTCATTTTATGATTCATGATTCATGATTTAATTAATGATTAATGATTCATGATTTAATTCATGATTCATGATGCAATTCATGATTCATGATTCGATTCATGATTCATGATTCGATTCATGATTCATGATTCAATTCATGATTCAATTCATGATTCATGATTCATGATTCAATTCATGATTCATGATTTATGATTCAATTCATGATTCAATTCATGATTCATGATTTATGATTCAATTCATGATTCAATTCATGATTCATGATTAATGATTCATGATTCGATTCATGATTCATGATTTAATTCATGATTCATGATTTGATTCATGATTCATGATTCAATTCATGAATCATGCATGATTCATGATTCAATTCATGATTCATGATTCATGATTCAATTCATGATTCATTTCATGATTCATGATTCAATTCATGATTCATGATTCAATTCATGATTCTATTCATGATTCATGATTTATGATTCAATTCATGATTCAATTCATGATTCATGATTAATGATTCATGATTCGATTCATGATTCATGATTTAATTCATGATTCATGATTTGATTCATGATTCATGATTCAATTCATGAATCATGCATGATTCATGATTCATGATTCGATTCATGATTCATGATTCATGATTCAATTAATGTTTCATTTCATGATTCATGATTCAATTCATGATTCATGATTTGATTCATGATTCATGATTTGATTCATGATTCATGATTCAATTCATGATTCATGATTTATGATTCAATTCATGATTCAATTTATGATTCATGATTTATGATTCAATTCATGATTCGATTCATGATTCATGATTTAATTCATTTTTCATGATTTGATTCATGATTCATGATTCAATTCATGATTCATGATTCATGATTCAATTCATGATTCATTTCATGATTCATGATTCAATTCATGATTCATTTCATGATTCAATTCATGATTCATTTCATGATTCATGATTCAATTCATGATTCATGATTCATGATTCAAATTATGATTCATTTCATGATTCATGATTCATTTCATGATTCATGATTCGATTCATGATTCATGATTCATGATTCAAGTCATGATTCATGATTCGATTCATGATTCATGATTCAATTCATGATTCATGATTTATGATTCAACTCATGATTCAATTCATGATTCATGATTCATGATTCATGATTCGATTCATGATTCATGATTCGATTCATGATTCATGATTCGATTCATGATTCATGATTCGATTCATGATTCATGATTTATGATTCAATTCATGATTCAATTCATGATTCATGATTCGATTCATGATTCATGATTCGATTCATGATTCATGATTCATTTCATGATTCATGATTCGATTCATGATTCATGATTCATGATTCAATTCATGATTCATGATTCGATTCATGATTCATGATTCAATTCATGATTCATGATTTATGATTCAACTCATGATTCAATTCATGATTCATGATTCATGATTCGATTCATGATTCATGATTCGATTCATGATTCATGATTCATGATTCATGATTCAATTCATGATTCATGATTTGATTCATTAATTCATGATTCGATTCATGATTCATGATTCAATTCACGATTCATGATTCATGATTCAAATCATGATTCATGATTCAAATCATGATTCATTTCATGATTCATGATTCAATTCATGATTCTTGATTCAAATCATGATTCATTTCATGATTCATGATTCATTTCATGATTCATGATTCAATTCATGATTCATGATTCAATTCATGATTCATGATTCAATTCATGATTCATTTCATGATTCATGATTCAATTCATGATTCATGATTCATGATTCAATTCATGATTCATTTCATGATTCATGATTCAATTCATGATTCATGATTCATGATTCAATTCATGATTCAATTCATGATTCATTTCATGATTCATGATTCAATTCATGATTCATTTCATGATTCATGATTTAATTAATGATTAATGATTCATGATTTAATTCATGATTCATGATGCAATTAATGATTTATGATTCAATTCATGATTCATGATTCGATTCATGATTCATGATTCAATTCATGATTCATGATTTATAATTCAACTCATGATTCAATTCATGATTCATGATTCATGATTCATAATTCGATTCATGATTCATGATTCAATTCATGATTCATGATTTGATTCATGATTCATGATTCATGATTCGATTCATGATTCATGATTCAATTCATGATTCATGATTTGATTCATGATTCATGATTCAATTCATGATTCATGATTTATGATTCAATTCATGATTCAATTCATGATTCATGATTCATTTCATGATTCATGATTCATGATTCAATTCATGATTCATTTCATGATTCATGATTCAATTCATGATTCATGATTCATGATTCAATTCATGATTCATGATTCATGATTCAATTCATGATTCAATTCATGATTCATTTCATGATTCATGATGCAATTCATGATTCATTTCATGATTCATGATTCATGATTTAATTAATGATTAATGATTTATGATTTAATTCATAATTCATGATGCAATTAATGATTTATGATTCAATTCATGATTCATGATTCGATTCATGATTCATGATTCAATTCATGATTCATGATTTATGATTCAACTCATGATTCAATTCATGATTCTTGATTTATGATTCATAATTCGATTCATGATTCATGATTCAATTCATGATTCATGATTTGATTCATGATTCATGATTCATGATTCGATTCATGATTCCTGATTCAATTCATGATTCATGATTTGATTCATGATTCATGATTCAATTCATGATTCATGATTTATGATTCAATTCATGATTCAATTCATGATTCATGATTTATGATTCAATTCATGATTCAATTCATGATTCATGATTCATGATTCGATTCATGATTTATGATTTAATTCATGATTCATGATTTGATTCATGATTCATGATTCAATTCATGAATCATGCATGATTCATGATTCATGATTCAATTCATAATTCATGATTCATGATTCAATTCATGATTCATTTCATGATTCATGATTCAATTCATGATTCATGATTCATGATTCAAATTATGATTCATTTCATGATTCATGATTCATTTCATGATTCATGATTTAATTCATGATTCATGATTCATGATTCAATTCATGATTCAATTCATGATTCATTTCATGATTCATGATTCAATTCATGATTCATGATTTAATTCATGATTAATGATTCAATTCATGATTCATGATGCAATTCATGATTCATGATTCAATTCATGATTCATGATTCGATTTATGATTCATGATTCATGATTTATGATTCAACTCATTATTCAATTCATGATTCATGATTCATGATTCAGGATTCGATTCATGATTCATGATTCAATTTATGATTCATGATTTGATTCATGATTCATGATTTATGATTCGATTCATGATTCATGATTCAATTCATGATTCATGATTTATGATTCAATTCATGATTCAATTCATGATTCATGATTCATGATTCAATTCATGATTCATTTCATGATTCATGATTCAATTCATGATTCATGATTCAATTCATGATTCAATTCATGATTCATTTCATAATTCATGATTCAATTCATGATTCATTTTATGATTCATGATTCATGATTTAATTAATGATTAATGATTCATGATTTAATTCATGATTCATGATGCAATTCATGATTCATGATTCAATTCATGATTCATGATTCGATTCATGCTTCATGATTCAATTCATGATTCATGATTTATGTTTCAACTCATGATTCAATTCATGATTCATTATTCATGATTCATGATTCGATTCATGATTCATGATTCAATTCATGATTCATGATTTGATTCATGATTCATGATTCATGATTCGATTCATGATTCATGATTCAATTCATGATTCATGATTTGATTCATGATTCATGATTCAATTCATGATTCATGATTTATGATTCAATTCATGATTCAATTCATGATTCATGATTTATGATTCAATTCATGATTCAATTCATGATTCATGATTAATGATTCATGATTCGATTCATGATTCATGATTTAATTCATGATTCATGATTTGATTCATGATTCATGATTCAATTCATGAATCATGCATGATTCATGATTCAATTCATGATTCATGATTCAATTCATGATTCATTTCATGATTCATGATTCAATTCATGATTCATGATTTATGATTCAATTCATGATTCAATTTATGATTCATGATTTATGATTCAATTCATGATTCAATTCATGATTCATGATTAATGATTCATGATTCGATTCATGATTCATGATTTAATTCATTTTTCATGATTTGATTCATGATTCATGATTCAATTCATGAATCATGCATGATTCATGATTCATGATTCAATTCATGATTCATGATTCATGATTCAATTCATGATTCATTTCATGATTCATGATTCAATTCATGATTCATGATTCATGATTCAATTCATGATTCATTTCATGATTCATGATTCAATTCATGATTCATGATTCATGATTCAAATTATAATTCATTTCATGATTCATGATTCATTTCATGATTCATGATTCGATTCATGATTCATGATTCATGATTCAATTCATGATTCATGATTCGATTCATGATTCATGATTCAATTCATGATTCATGATTTATGATTCAACTCATGATTCAATTCATGATTCATGATTCATGATTCATGATTCGATTCATGATTCATGATTCGATTCATGATTCATGATTCGATTCATGATTCATGTTTCGATTCATGATTCATGATTTATGATTCAATTCATGATTCAATTCATGATTCATGATTCGATTCATGATTCATGATTCGATTCATGATTCATGATTCATTTCATGATTCATGATTCGATTCATGATTCATGATTCATGATTCATGATTCAATTCATGATTCATGATTCGATTCATGATTCATGATTCAATTCATGATTCATGATTTATGATTCAACTCATGATTCAATTCATGATTCATGATTCATGATTCGATTCATGATTCATGATTCGATTCATGATTCATGATTCATGATTCATGATTCAATTCATGATTCATGATTTGATTCATTAATTCATGATTCGATTCATGATTCATGATTCAATTCACGATTCATGATTCATGATTCAAATCATGATTCATGATTCAAATCATGATTCATTTCATGATTCATGATTCAATTCATGATTCTTGATTCAAATCATGATTCATTTCATGATTCATGATTCATTTCATGATTCATGATTCAATTCATGATTCATGATTCAATTCAGGATTCATGATTCATGATTCAATTCATGATTCATTTCATGATTCATGATTCAATTCATGATTCATGATTCATGATTCAATTCATGATTCAATTCATGATTCATTTCATGATTTATGATTCAATTCATGATTCATGATTCGATTCATGATTCATGATTTAATTAATGATTAATGATTCATGATTTAATTCATGATTCATGATGCAATTAATGATTTATGATTCAATTCATGATTCATGATTCGATTCATGATTCATGATTCAATTCATGATTCATGATTTATAATTCAACTCATGATTCAATTCATGATTCATGATTCATAATTCGATTCATGATTCATGATTCAATTCATGATTCATGATTTGATTCATGATTCATGATTCATGATTCGATTCATGATTCATGATTCAATTCATGATTCATGATTTGATTCATGATTCATGATTCAATTCATGATTCATGATTTATGATTCAATTCATGATTCAATTCATGATTCATGATTTATGATTCAATTCATGATTCAATTCATGATTCATGATTCATGATTCATGATTCGATTCATGATATATGATTTAATTCATGATTCATGATTTGATTCATGATTTATGATTCAATTCATGAATCATGCATGATTCATGATTCATGATTCAATTCATGATTCATGATTCATGATTCAATTCATGATTCATTTCATGATTCATGATTCAATTCATGATTCATGATTCATGATTCAAATTATGATTCATTTCATGATTCATGATTCATTTCATGATTCATGATTTAATTCATGATTCATGATTCATGATTCAATTCATGATTCAATTCATGATTCATTTCATGATTCATGATTCAATTCATGATTCATGATTTAATTCATGATTAATGATTCAATTCATGATTCATGATGCAATTCATGATTCATGATTCAATTCATGATTCATGATTCGATTTATGATTCATGATTCATGATTTATGATTCAACTCATGATTCAATTCATGATTCATGATTCATGATTCAGGATTCGATTCATGATTCATGATTCAATTTATGATTCATGATTTGATTCATGATTTATGATTCATGATTCGATTCATGATTCATGATTCATGATTCAATTCATGATTCATGATTTATGATTCAATTCATGATTCAATTCATGATTCATGATTCATGATTCAATTCATGATTCATGATTCAATTCATGATTCATGATTCATGATTCAATTCATGATTCATTTCATAATTCATGATTCAATTCATGATTCATTTTATGATTCATGATTCATGATTTAATTAATGATTAATGATTCATGATTTAATTCATGATTCATGATGCAATTCATGATTCATGATTCAATTCATGCTTCATGATTCAATTCATGATTCATGATTTATGATTCAACTCATGATTCAATTCATGATTCATTATTCATGATTCATGATTCGATTCATGATTCATGATTCAATTCATGATTCATGATTCATGATTCATGATTCGATTCATGATTCATGATTCAATTCATGATTCATGATTTGATTCATGATTCATGATTCAATTCATGATTCATGATTTGATTCATGATTCATGATTCAATTCATGATTCATGATTTATGATTCAATTCATGATTCAATTCATGATTCATGATTTATGATTCAATTCATGATTCAATTCATGATTCAATTCATGATTCATGATTTATGATTCAATTCATGATTCAATTCATGATTCAATTCATGATTCAATTCATGATTCATGATTTGATTCATGATTCATGATTCAATTCATGAATCATGCATGATTCATGATTCAATTCATGATTCATGATTCATGATTCAATTCATGATTCATTTCATGATTCATGATTCAATTCATGATTCATGATTTATGATTCAATTCATGATTCTATTCATGATTCATGATTTATGATTCAATTTATGATTCAATTCATGATTCATGATTAATGATTCATGATTCGATTCATGATTCATGATTTAATTCATGATTCATGATTTGATTCATGATTCATGATTCAATTCATGAATCATGCATGATTCATGATTCATGATTCGATTCATGATTCATGATTCATGATTCAATTAATGTTTCATTTCATGATTCATGATTCAATTCATGATTCATGATTTGATTCATGATTCATGATTCAATTCATGATTCATGATTTATGATTCAATTCATGATTCAATTTATGATTCATGATTTATGATTCAATTCATGATTCAATTCATGATTCATGATTAATGATTCATGATTCGATTCATGATTCATGATTTAATTCATTTTTCATGATTTGATTCATGATTCATGATTCAATTCATGAATCATGCATGATTCATGATTCATGATTCAATTCATGATTCATGATTCATGATTCAATTCATGATTCATTTCATGATTCATGATTCAATTCATGATTCATGATTCATGATTCAATTCATGATTCATTTCATGATTCATGATTCAATTCATGATTCATGATTCATGATTCAAATTATGATTCATTTCATGATTCATGATTCGATTCATGATTCATGATTCATGATTCATGATTCAATTCATGATTCATGATTCGATTCATGATTCTTGATTCAATTCATGATTCATGATTTATGATTCAACTCATGATTCAATTCATGATTCATGATTCATGATTCGATTCATGATTCATGTTTCGATTCATGATTCATGATTTATGATTCAATTCATGATTCAATTCATGATTCATGATTCGATTCATGATTCATGATTCGATTCATGATTCATGATTCGATTCATGATTCATGTTTCGATTCATGATTCATGATTTATGATTCAATTCATGATTCAATTCATGATTCATGATTCGATTCATGATTCATGATTCATGATTCATGATTCAATTCATGATTCATGATTCGATTCATGATTCATGATTCAATTCATGATTCATGATTTATGATTCAACTCATGAATCAATTCATGATTCATGATTCATGATTCGATTCATGATTCATGATTCGATTCATGATTCATGATTCATGATTCATGATTCATGATTCAATTCATGATTCATGATTTGATTCATTAATTCATGATTCGATTCATGATTCATGATTCAATTCACGATTCATGATTCATGATTCAAATCATGATTCATGATTCAAATCATGATTCATTTCATGATTCATGATTCAATTCATGATTCTTGATTCAAATCATGATTCATTTCATGATTCATGATTCATTTCATGATTCATGATTCAATTCATGATTCATGATTCAATTCATGATTTATGATTCAATTCATGATTCATTTCATGATTCATGATTCATTTCATGATTCATGATTCATGATTCAATTCATGATTCAATTCATGATTCATTTCATGATTCATGATTCAATTCATGATTCATTTCATGATTCATGATTCATGATTTAATTAATGATTAATGATTCATGATTTAATTCATGATTCATGATGCAATTAATGATTTATGATTCAATTCATGATTCATGATTCAATTCATGACTCATTTCATGATTCATGATTCAATTCATGATTCATGATTCATGATTCAAATTATGATTCATTTCATGATTCATGATTCATTTCATGATTCATGATTCAATTCATGATTCATGATTCATGATTCAATTCATGATTCAATTCATGATTCATTTCATGATTCATGATTCAATTCATGATTCATTTCATGATTCATGATTCATGATTTAATTCATGATTCATGATTTGATTCATGATTCATGATTCAATTCATGAATCATGCATGATTCATGATTCATGATTCGATTCATGATTCATGATTCATGATTCAATTAATGTTTCATTTCATGATTCATGATTCAATTCATGATTCATGATTTGATTCATGATTCATGATTCAATTCATGATTCATGATTTATGATTCAATTCATGATTCAATTTATGATTCATGATTTATGATTCAATTCATGATTCAATTCATGATTCATGATTAATGATTCATGATTCGATTCATGATTCATGATTTAATTCATTTTTCATGATTTGATTCATGATTCATGATTCAATTCATGAATCATGCATGATTCATGATTCATGATTCAATTCATGATTCATGATTCATGATTCAATTCATGATTCATTTCATGATTCATGATTCAATTCATGATTCATGATTCATGATTCAATTCATGATTCATTTCATGATTCATGATTCAATTCATGATTCATGATTCATGATTCAAATTATGATTCATTTCATGATTCATGATTCATTTCATGATTCATGATTCGATTCATGATTCATGATTCATGATTCATGATTCAATTCATGATTCATGATTCGATTCATGATTCATGATTCAATTCATGATTCATGATTTATGATTCAACTCATGATTCAATTCATGATTCATGATTCATGATTCATGATTCGATTCATGATTCATGATTCGATTCATGATTCATGATTCGATTCATGATTCATGTTTCGATTCATGATTCATGATTTATGATTCAATTCATGATTCAATTCATGATTCATGATTCGATTCATGATTCATGATTCGATTCATGATTCATGATTCATTTCATGATTCATGATTCGATTCATGATTCATTATTCATGATTCATGATTCAATTCATGATTCATGATTCGATTCATGATTCATGATTCAATTCATGATTCATGATTTATGATTCAACTCATGAATCAATTCATGATTCATGATTCATGATTCGATTCATGATTCATGATTCGATTCATGATTCATGATTCATAATTCATGATTCAATTCATGATTCATGATTTGATTCATTAATTCATGATTCGATTCATGATTCATGATTCAATTCACGATTCATGATTCATGATTCAAATCATGATTCATGATTCAAATCATGATTCATTTCATGATTCATGATTCAATTCATGATTCTTGATTCAAATCATGATTCATTTCATGATTCATGATTCATTTCATGATTCATGATTCAATTCATGATTCATGATTCAATTCATGATTTATGATTCAATTCATGATTCATTTCATGATTCATGATTCAATTCATGATTCATGATTCATGATTCAATTCATGATTCAATTCATGATTCATTTCATGATTCATGATTCAATTCATGATTCATTTCATGATTCATGATTCATGATTTAATTAATGATTAATGATTCATGATTTAATTCATGATTCATGATGCAATTAATGATTTATGATTCAATTCATGATTCATGATTCAATTCATGATTCATTTCATGATTCATGATTCAATTCATGATTCATGATTCATGATTCAAATTATGATTCATTTCATGATTCATGATTCATTTCATGATTCATGATTCAATTCATGATTCATGATTCATGATTCAATTCATGATTCAATTCATGATTCATTTCATGATTCATGATTCAATTCATGATTCATTTCATGATTCATGATTCATGATTTAATTCATGATTAATGATTCAATTCATGATTCATGATGCAATTCATGATTCATGATTCAATTCATGATTCATGATTCGATTTATGATTCATGATTCATGATTTATGATTCAACTCATGATTTAATTCATGATTCATGATTAATGATTCATGATTCGATTCATGATTCATGATTCGATTCATGATTCATGATTCATGATTCATGATTCAATTCATGATTCATGATTTGATTCATGATTCATGATTCAATTCATGATTCATGATTTGATTCATGATTCATGATTCGATTCATGATTCATGATTCAATTCACGATTCATGATTCATGATTCAAATCATGATTCATGATTCAAATCATGATTCATTTCATGATTCATGATTCAATTCATGATTCATGATTTGATTCATGATTCATGATTCAATTCATGATTCATGATTTGATTCATGATTCATGATTCGATTCATGATTCATGATTCAATTCACGATTCATGATTCATGATTCAAATCATGATTCATGATTCAAATCATGATTCATTTCATGATTCATGATTCAATTCATGATTCATGATTCAAATCATGATTCATTTCATGATTCATGATTCATTTCATGATTCATGATTCAATTCATGATTCATGATTCAATTCATTATTCATGATTCATGATTCAATTCATGATTCATTTCATGATTCATGATTCAATTCATGATTCATGATTCATGATTCAATTCATGATTCAATTCATGATTCATTTCATGATTCATGATTTAATTAATGATTAATGATTCATGATTTAATTCATGATTCATGTTGCAATTAATGATTTATGATTCAATTCATGATTCATGATTCGATTCATGATTCATGATTCAATTCATGATTCATGATTCAATTCATGATTCATGATTTATAATTCAACTCATGATTCAATTCATGATTCATGATTCATGATTCATAATTCGATTCATGATTCATGATTCAATTCATGATTCATGATTTGATTCATGATTCATGATTCATGATTCGATTCATGATTCATGATTCAATTCATGATTCATGATTTGATTCATGATTCATGATTCAATTCATGATTCATGATTTATGATTCAATTCATGATTCAATTCATGATTCATGATTTCTGATTCAATTCATGATTCATTTCATGATTCATGATTCATGATTTAATTAATGATTAATGATTTATGATTTAATTCATAATTCATGATGCAATTAATGATTTATGATTCAATTCATGATTCATGATTCGATTCATGATTCATGATTCAATTCATGATTCATGATTTATGATTCAACTCATGATTCAATTCATGATTCTTGATTCATGATTCATAATTCGATTCATGATTCATGATTCAATTCATGATTCATGATTTGATTTATGATTCATGATTCATGATTCGATTCATGATTCCTGATTCAATTCATGATTCATGATTTGATTCATGATTCATGATTCAATTCATGATTCATGATTTATGATTCAATTCATGATTCAATTCATGATTCATGATTTATGATTCAATTCATGATTCAATTCATGATTCATGATTCATGATTCGATTCATGATTTATGATTTAATTCATGATTCATGATTTGATTCATGATTCATGATTCAATTCATGAATCATGCATGATTCATGATTCATGATTCAATTCATGATTCATGATTCATGATTCAATTCATGATTCATTTCATGATTCATGATTCAATTCATGATTCATGATTCATGATTCAAATTATGATTCATTTCATGATTCATGATTCATTTCATGATTCATGATTTAATTCATGATTCATGATTCATGATTCAATTCATGATTCAATTCATGATTCATTTCATGATTCATGATTCAATTCATGATTCATGATTTAATTCATGATTAATGATTCAATTCATGATTCATGATGCAATTCATGATTCATGATTCAATTCATGATTCATGATTCGATTTATGATTCATGATTCATGATTTATGATTCAACTCATGATTCAATTCATGATTCATGATTCATGATTCAGGATTCGATTCATGATTCAATTTATGATTCATGATTTGATTCATGATTCATGATTTATGATTCAATTCATGATTCAATTCATGATTCATGATTCATGATTCAATTCATGATTCATTTCATGATTCATGATTCAATTCATGATTCATGATTCATGATTCAATTCATGATTCAATTCATGATTCATTTCATAATTCATGATTCAATTCATGATTCATTTTATGATTCATGATTCATGATTTAATTAATGATTAATGATTCATGATTTAATTCATGATTCATGATGCAATTCATGATTCATGATTCAATTCATGATTCATGATTCGATTCATGCTTCATGATTCAATTCATGATTCATGATTTATGATTCAACTCATGATTCAATTCATGATTCATTATTCATGATTCATGATTCGATTCATGATTCATGATTCAATTCATGATTCATGATTTGATTCATGATTCATGATTCATGATTCGATTCATGATTCATGATTCAATTCATGATTCATGATTTGATTCATGATTCATGATTCAATTCATGATTCATGATTTATGATTCAATTCATGATTCAATTCATGATTCATGATTTATGATTCAATTCATGACTCAATTCATGATTCATGATTAATGATTCATGATTCGATTCATGATTCATGATTTAATTCATGATTCATGATTTGATTCATGATTCATGATTCAATTCATGAATCATGCATGATTCATGATTCAATTCATGATTCATGATTCAATTCATGATTCATTTCATGATTCATGATTCAATTCATGATTCATGATTTATGATTCAATTCATGATTCTATTCATGATTCAATTCATGATTCATGATTAATGATTCATGATTCGATTCATGATTCATGATTTAATTCATGATTCATGATTTGATTCATGATTCATGAATCAATTCATGAATCATGCATGATTCATGATTCATGATTCGATTCATGATTCATGATTCATGATTCAATTAATGTTTCATTTCATGATTCATGATTCAATTCATGATTCATGATTTGATTCATGATTCATGATTCAATTCATGATTCATGATTTATGATTCAATTCATGATTCAATTTATGATTCATGATTTATGATTCAATTCATGATTCAATTCATGATTTATGATTAATGATTCATGATTTATGATTCAATTCATGATTCAATTCATGATTCATGATTAATGATTCATGATTCGATTCATGATTCATGATTTAATTCATTTTTCATGATTTGATTCATGATTCATGATTCAATTCATGAATCATGCATGATTCATGATTCATGATTCAATTCATGATTCATGATTCATGATTCAATTCATGATTCATTTCATGATTCATGATTCAATTCATGATTCATGATTCATGATTCAATTCATGATTCATTTCATGATTCATGATTCAATTCATGATTCATGATTCATGATTCAAATTATGATTCATTTCATGATTCATGATTCATTTCATGATTCATGATTCGATTCATGATTCATGATTCATGATTCATGATTCAATTCATGATTCATGATTCGATTCATGATTCATGATTCAATTCATGATTCATGATTTATGATTCAACTCATGATTCAATTCATGATTCATGATTCGATTCATGATTCATGATTCATGATTCGATTCATGATTCATGTTTCGATTCATGATTCATGATTTATGATTCAATTCATGATTCAATTCATGATTCATGATTCGATTCATGATTCATGATTCGATTCATGATTCATGATTCATTTCATGATTCATGATTCGATTCATGATTCATGATTCATGATTCATGATTCAATTCATGATTCATGATTCGATTCATGATTCATGATTCAATTCATGATTCATGATTTATGATTCAACTCATGATTCAATTCATGATTCATGATTCATGATTCGATTCATGATTCATGATTCGATTCATGATTCATGATTCATGATTCATGATTCAATTCATGATTCATGATTTGATTCATTAATTCATGATTCGATTCATGATTCATGATTCAATTCACGATTCATGATTCATGATTCAAATCATGATTCATGATTCAAATCATGATTCATTTCATGATTCATGATTCAATTCATGATTCTTGATTCAAATCATGATTCATTTCATGATTCATGATTCATTTCATGATTCATGATTCAATTCATGATTCATGATTCAATTCATGATTCATGATTCATGATTCAATTCATGATTCATTTCATGATTCATGATTCAATTCATGATTCATGATTCATGATTCAATTCATGATTCAATTCATGATTCATTTCATGATTCATTATTCAATTCATGATTCATTTCATGATTCATGATTCATGATTTAATTAATGATTAATGATTCATGATTTAATTCATGATTCATGATGCAATTAATGATTTATGATTCAATTCATGATTCATGATTCGATTCATGATTCATGATTCAATTCATGATTCATGATTTATAATTCAACTCATGATTCAATTCATGATTCATGATTCATGATTCATAATTCGATTCATGATTCATGATTCAATTCATGATTCATGATTTGATTCATGATTCATGATTCATGATTCGATTCATGATTCATGATTCAATTCATGATTCATGATTTGATTCATGATTCATGATTCAATTCATGATTCATGATTTATGATTCAATTCATGATTCAATTCATGATTCATGATTTATGATTCAATTCATGATTCAATTCATGATTCATGATTCATGATTCATGATTCGATTCATGATTTATGATTTAATTCATGATTCATGATTTGATTCATGATTTATGATTCAATTCATGAATCATGCATGATTCATGATTCATGATTCAATTCATGATTCATGATTCATGATTCAATTCATGATTCATTTCATGATTCATGATTCAATTCATGATTCATGATTCATGATTCAAATTATGATTCATTTCATGATTCATGATTCATTTCATGATTCATGATTTAATTCATGATTCATGATTCATGATTCAATTCATGATTCAATTCATTATTCATTTCATGATTCATGATTCAATTCATGATTCATGATGTAATTCATGATTAATGATTCAATTCATGATTCATGATGCAATTCATGATTCATGATTCAATTCATGATTCATGATTCGATTTATGATTCATGATTCATGATTTATGATTCAACTCATGATTCAATTCATGATTCATGATTCATGATTCAGGATTCGATTCATGATTCATGATTCAATTTATGATTCATGATTTGATTCATGATTCATGATTCATGATTCGATTCATGATTCATGATTCAATTCATGATTCATGATTTATGATTCAATTCATGATTCAATTCATGATTCATGATTCATGATTCAATTCATGATTCATGATTCAATTCATGATTCATGATTCATGATTCAATTCATGATTCAATTCATGATTCATTTCATAATTCATGATTCAATTCATGATTCATTTTATGATTCATGATTCATGATTTAATTAATGATTAATGATTCATGATTTAATTCATGATTTATGATGCAATTCATGATTCATGATTCAATTCATGATTCATGATTCGATTCATGCTTCATGATTCAATTCATGATTCATGATTTATGATTCAACTCATGATTCAATTCATGATTCATTATTCATGATTCATGATTCGATTCATGATTCATGATTCAATTCATGATTCATGATTTGATTCATGATTCATGATTCGATTCATGATTCATGATTCAATTCATGATTCATGATTTGATTCATGATTCATGATTCAATTCATGATTCATGATTTATGATTCAATTCATGATTCAATTCATGATTCATGATTTATGATTCAATTCATGATTCAATTCATGATTCAATTCATGATTCATGATTAATGATTCATGATTCGATTCATGATTCATGATTTAATTCATGATTCATGATTTGATTCATGATTCATGATTCGATTCATGAATCATGCATGATTCATGATTCAATTCATGATTCATGATTCAATTCATGATTCATTTCATGATTCATGATTCAATTCATGATTCATGATTTATGATTCAATTCATGATTCTATTCATGATTCATGATTTATGATTCAATTCATGATTCAATTCATGATTCATGATTAATGATTCATGATTCGATTCATGATTCATGATTTAATTCATGATTCATGATTTGATTCATGATTCATGATTCAATTCATGAATCATGCATGATTCATGATTCATGATTCGATTCATGATTCATGATTCATGATTCAATTAATGTTTCATTTCATGATTTATGATTCAATTCATGATTCAATTTATGATTCATGATTTATGATTCAATTCATGATTCAATTCATGATTCATGATTAATGATTCATGATTCGATTCATGATTCATGATTTAATTCATTTTTCATGATTTGATTCATGATTCATGATTCAATTCATGATTCATGATTCGATTCATGATTCATGATTCATTTCATGATTCATGATTCGATTCATGATTCATGATTCATGATTCAATTCATGATTCATGATTCGATTCATGATTCATGATTCAATTCATGATTCATGATTTATGATTCAACTCATGAATCAATTCATGATTCATGATTCATGATTCGATTCATGATTCATGATTCGATTCATGATTCATGATTCATGATTCATTTCATGATTCATGATTTGATTCATTAATTCATGATTCGATTCATGATTCATGATTCAATTCACGATTCATGATTCATGATTCAAATCATGATTCATGATTCAAATCATGATTCATTTCATGATTCATGATTCAATTCATGATTCTTGATTCAAATCATGATTCATTTCATGATTCATGATTCATTTCATGATTCATGATTCAATTCATGATTCATGATTCAATTCATGATTTATGATTCAATTCATGATTCATTTCATGATTCATGATTCAATTCATGATTCATGATTCATGATTCAATTCATGATTCAATTCATGATTCATTTCATGATTCATGATTCAATTCATGATTCATTTCATGATTCATGTATCATGATTTAATTAATGATTAATGATTCATGATTTAATTCATGATTCATGATGCAATTAATGATTTATGATTCAATTCATGATTCATGATTCGATTCATGATTCATGATTCAATTCATGATTCATGATTTATAATTCAACTCATGATTCAATTCATGATTCATGATTCATGATTCATAATTCGATTCATGATTCATGATTCAATTCATGATTCATGATTTGATTCATGATTCATGATTCATGATTCGATTCATGATTCATGATTCAATTCATGATTCATGATTTGATTCATGATTCATGATTCAATTCATGATTCATGATTTATGATTCAATTCATGATTCAATTCATGATTCATGATTTATGATTCAATTCATGATTCAATTCATGATTCATGATTCATGATTCATGATTCGATTCATGATTTATGATTTAATTCATGATTCATGATTTGATTCATGATTCATGATTCAATTCATGAATCATGCATGATTCATGATTCATGATTCAATTCATGATTCATGATTCATGATTCAATTCATGATTCATGATTCATGATTCAATTCATGATTCATGATTCATGATTCAAATTATGATTCATTTCATGATTCATGATTCATTTCATGATTCATGATTCAATTCATGATTCATGATTCATGATTCAATTCATGATTCAATTCATGATTCATTTCATGATTCATGATTCAATTCATGATTCATTTCATGATTCATGATTCATGATTTAATTCATGATTAATGATTCAATTCATGATTCATGATGCAATTCATGATTCATGATTCAATTCATGATTCATGATTTGATTTATGATTCATGATTCATGATTTATGATTCAACTCATGATTCAATTCATGATTCATGATTAATGATTCATGATTCGATTCATGATTCATGATTCGATTCATGATTCATGATTCATGATTCAATTCATGATTCATGATTTGATTTATGATTCATGATTCAATTCATGATTCATGATTTGATTCATGATTCATGATTCGATTCATGATTCATGATTCAATTCACGATTCATGATTCATGATTCAAATCATGATTCATGATTCAAATCATGATTCATTTCATGATTCATGATTCAATTCATGATTCATGATTCAAATCATGATTCATGATTCGATTCATGATTCATGATTCAATTCACGATTCATGATTCATGATTCAAATCATGATTCATGATTCAAATCATGATTCATTTCATGATTCATGATTCAATTCATGATTCATGATTCAAATCATGATTCATTTAATGATTCATGATTCATTTCATGATTCATGATTCAATTCATGATTCATGATTCAATTCATGATTCATGATTCATGATTCAATTCATGATTCATTTCATGATTCATGATTCAATTCATGATTCATGATTCAATTCATGATTCAATTCATGATTCATTTCATGATTCATGATTCAATTCATGATTCATTTCATGATTCATGATTTAATTAATGATTAATGATTCATGATTTAATTCATGATTCATGTTGCAATTAATGATTTATGATTCAATTCATGATTCATGATTCGATTCATGATTCATGATTCAATTCATGATTCATGATTCAATTCATGATTCATGATTTATAATTCAACTCATGATTCAATTCATGATTCATGATTCATGATTCATAATTCGATTCATGATTCATGATTCAATTCATGATTCATGATTTGATTCATGATTCATGATTCATGATTTGATTCATGATTCATGATTCAATTCATGATTCATGATTTGATTCATGATTCATGATTCAATTCATGATTCATGATTCATGATTCAATTCATGATTCATGATTTGATTCATGATTCATGATTCAATTCATGATTCATGATTTATGATTCAATTCATGATTCAATTCATGATTCATGATTCGATTCATGATTTATGATTTAATTCATGATTCATGATTTGATTCATGATTCATGATTCAATTCATGAATCATGCATGATTCATGATTCATGATTCAATTCATGATTCATGATTCATGATTCATTTCATGATTCATGATTCGATTCATGATTCATGATTCATGATTCATGATTCAATTCATGATTCATGATTCGATTCATGATTCATGATTCATGATTCGATTCATGATTCATGATTCGATTCATGATTCATGTTTCGATTCATGATTCATGATTTATGATTCAATTCATGATTCAATTCATGATTCATGATTCGATTCATGATTCATGATTCGATTCATGATTCATGATTCATTTCATGATTCATGATTCGATTCATGATTCATGATTCATGATTCATGATTCAATTCATGATTCATGATTCGATTCATGATTCATGATTCAATTCATGATTCATGATTTATGATTCAACTCATGATTCAATTCATGATTCATGATTCATGATTCGATTCATGATTCATGATTCGATTCATGATTCATGATTCATGATTCATGATTCAATTCATGATTCATGATTTGATTCATTAATTCATGATTCGATTCATGATTCATGATTCAATTCACGATTCATGATTCATGATTCAAATCATGATTCATGATTCAATTCATGATTCAATTCATGATTCTTGATTCAAATCATGATTCATTTCATGATTCATGATTCATTTCATGATTCATGATTCAATTCATGATTCATGATTCAATTCATGATTCATGATTCATGATTCAATTCATGATTCATTTCATGATTCATGATTCAATTCATGATTCATGATTCATGATTCAATTCATGATTCAATTCATGATTCATTTCATGATTCATGATTCAATTCATGATTCATTTCATGATTCATGATTCATGATTTAATTAATGATTAATGATTCATGATTTAATTCATGATTCATGATGCAATTAATGATTTATGATTCAATTCATGATTCATGATTCGATTCATGATTCATGATTCAATTCATGATTCATGATTTATAATTCAACTCATGATTCAATTCATGATTCATGATTCATGATTCATAATTCGATTCATGATTCATGATTCAATTCATGATTTGATTCATGATTCATGATTCATGATTCGATTCATGATTCATGATTCAATTCATGATTCATGATTTGATTCATGATTCATGATTTGATTCATGATTCATGATTCAATTCATGATTCATGATTTATGATTCAATTCATGATTCAATTCATGATTCATGATTTATGATTCAATTCATGATTCAATTCATGATTCATGATTCATGATTCATGATTCGATTCATGATTTATGATTTAATTCATGATTCATGATTTGATTCATGATTCATGATTCAATTCATGAATCATGCATGATTCATGATTCATGATTAAATTCATGATTCATGATTCAATTCATGATTCATTTCATGATTCATGATTCAATTCATGATTCATGATTCATGATTCAAATTATGATTAATTTCATGATTCATGATTCATTTCATGATTCATGATTCAATTCATGATTCATGATTCATGATTCAATTCATGATTCAATTCATGATTCATTTCATGATTCATGATTCAATTCATGATTCATTTCATGATTCATGATTCATGATTTAATTCATGATTAATGATTCAATTCATGATTCATGATGCAATTCATGATTCATGATTCAATTCATGATTCATGATTCGATTTATGATTCATGATTCATGATTTATGATTCAACTCATGATTCAATTCATGATTCATGATTAATGATTCATGATTCGATTCATGATTCATGATTCGATTCATGATTCATGATTCATGATTCATGATTCATGATTCAATTCATGATTCATGATTTGATTCATGATTCATGATTCAATTCATGATTCATGATTTGATTCATGATTCATGATTCGATTCATGATTCATGATTCAATTCACGATTCATTAATTCATGATTCAAATCATGATTCAAATCATGATTCATTTCATGATTCATGATTCAATTCATGATTCATGATTCAAATCATGATTCATTTCATGATTCATGATTCATTTCATGATTCATGATTCAATTCATGATTCATGATTCAATTCATGATTCATGATTCATGATTCAATTCATGATTCATTTCATGATTCATGATTCAATTCATGATTCATGATTCATGATTCAATTCATGATTCAATTCATGATTCATTTCATGATTCATGATTCAATTCATGATTCATTTCATGATTCATGATTTAATTAATGATTAATGATTCATGATTTAATTCATGATTCATGTTGCAATTAATGATTTATGATTCAATTCATGATTCATGATTCGATTCATGATTCATGATTCAATTCATGATTCATGATTCAATTCATGATTCATGATTTATAATTCAACTCATGATTCAATTCATGATTCATGATTCATGATTCATAATTCGATTCATGATTCATGATTCAATTCATGATTCATGATTTGATTCATGATTCATGATTCATGATTCGATTCATGATTCATGATTCAATTCATGATTCATGATTTGATTCATGATTCATGATTCAAATCATGATTCATGATTTATGATTCAATTCATGATTCAATTCATGATTCATGATTTCTGATTCAATTCATGATTCAATTCATGATTCATGATTCGATTCATGATTTATGATTTAATTCATGATTCATGATTTGATTCATGATTCATGATTCAATTCATGAATCATGCATGATTCATGATTCATGATTCAATTCATGATTCATGATTCAATTCATGATTCATTTCATGATTCATGATTCAATTCATGATTCATGATTCATGATTCAAATTATGATTCATTTCATGATTCATGATTCATTTCATGATTCATGTTTCAATTCATGATTCATGATTCATGATTCAATTCATGATTCAATTCATGATTCATTTCATGATTCATGATTCAATTCATGATTCATTTCATGATTTATGATTCATGATTTAATTCATGATTAATGATTCAATTCATGATTCATGATGCAATTCATGATTCATGATTCAATTCATGATTCATGATTCGATTTATGATTCATGATTCATGATTTATGATTCAACTCATGATTCAATTCATGATTCATGATTAATGATTCATGATTCGATTCATGATTCATGATTCGATTCATGATTCATGATTCATGATTCATGATTCATGATTTAATTCATGATTCATGATTTGATTCATGATTCATGATTCAATTCATGAAGAGTTTATGAATTTATGAGTTTATGAGTCATCTTCATGATTCGAGATTCATGATTCGATTCATGATTCATGATTCAATTCACGATTCATGATTCATGATTCAATTCATGATTCATTTCATGATTCATGATTCAATTCATGATTCATGATTCATGATTCAATTCATGATTCAATTCATGATTCATTTCATGATTCATGATTCAATTCATGATTCATTTCATGATTCATGATTTAATTAATGATTAATGATTCATGATTTAATTCATGATTCATGATTTATAATTCAACTCATGATTCAATTCATGATTCATGATTCATGATTCATGATTTGATTCATGATTCATGATTCATGATTCAATTCATTATTCATGATTCAATTCATGATTCATGATTCGATTCATTATTCATGATTCATGATTCATGATTCGATTCATGATTCATGATTCAATTCATGATTCATGTTTCGATTCATGATTCATGATTCGATTCATGATTCATGATTCGATTCATGATTCATGATTCGATTCATGATTCATGATTCATAATTCATGATTCAATTCATGATTCATGACTCGATTCATGATTCATGATTCATGATTCATGAATCATGATTCGATTCATGATTCATGATTTATGATTCAATTCATGATTTATGATTCATGATTCATGAATCATGATTCGATTCATGATTCATGATTTATGATTCAATTCATGATTTATGATTTATGATTCAATTTATGATTCAATTCATGATTCATGATTCATGATTCATGATTCGATTCATGATTCATGATTAAATTCATGATTCATGATTCATTATTTAATTCATGATTCGATTCATGATTTATGTTTCAATTCATGATTCATGATTCATGATTCATTTCATGATTCATGATTCGATTCATGATTCATGATTCAATTCAGGATTCTTGATTTATGATTCAATTCATGATTCAATTAATGATTTATGATTCATGATTCATTATTCAATTCATGATTCATGATTCAATTCATGATTCGAGATTCATGATTCATGATTCGATTTATGATTCATGATTCAATTCATGATTCATGATTTATGATTCAATTCATGATTCGAGATTCATGATTCGATTCATGATTCATGATTCGATTTATGATTCATGATTCAATTCATGAATTATGATTTATGATTCAATTCATGATTCAATTCATGATTCATGATTCAATTCATGATTCGAGATTCATGATTCGATTCATGATTTAATTCATGATTCATGATTCATGATTCATGATTCAATTCATGATTCAATTCATGATTCATGATTCATGATTCGATTCATGATTCATGATTCAATTTATGATTCATGATTTGATTCATGATTCATGATTCAATTCATGATTCATGATTCAATTCATGATTCATTTCATGATTCATAATTCAATTTATGATTCATGATTCAATTCATGATTCATGATTCAATTCATGATTCATTTCATGATTCATGATTCAATTCATTATTCATAATTCATGATTCAATTCATGATTCAATTCATGATTCAATTCATGATTCATGATTCAATTCATGATTCATTTCATGATTCATGATTCAATTCATGATTCATTTCATGATTCATGATTTAATTCATGATTAATGATTTATGATTCAATTCATGATTCATGATGCAATTCATGATTCATGATTATATTCATGATTCATGATTCAATTCATGATTCATGATTCGATTTATGATTCATGATTCAATTCATGATTCATGATTTATTATTCAATTCATTATTCAATTCATGATTCATGATTCAATTCATGATTCGAGATTCATGATTAGAATTATGATTTATGATTCAATTCATGATTCATGATTCGATTCATGATTCAATTCATGATTCATGATTCATGATTCAATTCATGATTCATGATTCATGATTCGATTCATGATTCATGATTCATAATTCATTATTCGATTTATGATTCATGATTCATGATTTAATTCATGATTCATGATTCGATTCATGATTCATAATTCATGATTCGATTCATGATTCATGATTCATGATTCAATTCATGATTCATGATTGGATTCATGATTCATGATTCAATTCATGATTCAATTCATGATTTAATTCATGATTCATGATTTAATTCATGATTCATAAATCAATTCATGATTCATGATTCAATTCATGATTCATTTCATGATTCAATTCATGATTCATTTCATGATTCATGATTCGATTCATGATTCATGATTCATAATTCATTATTCAATTCATGATTCATATTTCATGATTCAATTCATGATTCAATTCATGATTCATGATTCGATTCATGATTCATGATTCATGATGCATGATTCGATTCATGATTCATGATTCAATTCATGATTCATGATTCGATTCATGATTCATGATTCAATTCATGATTCAATTCATGATTCATGATTCATGATTCATGATTCAATTCATGATTCATGATTCAATTCATGATTCGAGATTCATGATTCGATTCATGATTCAATTCATGATTCATGAATTATGATTCGCTTCATGATTCAATTCATGATTAATTATTCATGATTCAATTCATGATTCATGATGCAATTCATGAATTACGATTCAAATCATTAATTATGATTAAATTCATGTTTCATGATTCGATTCATGATTCATGATTCAATTCATGATTCATGATTCATGATTCAATTCATGATTCATGATTCGATTCATGATTCATGATTCATGATTCAATTCATGATTCATGATTCGATTTATGATTCATGATTCAATTCATGATTCATGATTTATGATTCAATTCATGATTCGATTCATGATTTATGATTCAATTCATGATTCGATTCATGATTTATGATTCAATTCATGATTCATGATTCATGATTCATTTCATGATTCATGATTCGATTCATGATTCATGATTCAATTCAGGATTCTTGATTTATGATTCAATTAATGATTCGAGATTCATGATTCATGATTCATTATTCAATTCATGATTCATGATTCAATTCATGATTCGAGATTCATGATTCATGATTCGATTTATGATTCATGATTCAATTCATGATTCATGATTTATGATTCAATTCATGATTTGAGATTCATGATTCGATTCATGATTCATGATTCGATTTATGATTCATGATTCAATTCATGAATTATGATTTATGATTCAATTCATGATTCAATTCATGATTCATGATTCAATTCATGATTCGAGATTCATGATACGATTCATGATTCATGATTCATGATTCATGATTCGATTCATGATTTAATTCATGATTCATGATTCATGATTCAATTCATGATTCAATTCATGATTCATGATTTATGATTCGATTCATGATTCATGATTCAATTTATGATTCATGATTTGATTCATGATTCATGATACAATTAATGAATCATGATTCATGATTCATGATTCAATTCATGATTCATGATTCATGATTCAATTCATGATTCATTTCATGATTCATAATTCAATTTATGATTCATGATTCAATTCATGATTCATGATTCAATTCATGATTCATTTCATGATTCATGATTCAATTCATTATTCATGATTCATGATTCAATTCATGATTCAATTCATGATTCAATTCATGATTCATGATTCAATTCATGATTCATTTCATGATTCATGATTCAATTCATGATTCATTTCATGATTCATGATTTAATTCATGATTAATGATTTATGATTCAATTCATGATTCATGATGCAATTCATGATTCATGATTATATTCATGATTCATGATTCAATTCATGATTCATGATTCGATTTATGATTCATGATTCAATTCATGATTCATGATTTATTATTCAATTCATGATTCAATTCATGATTCATGATTCAATTCATGATTCATGATTCGATTCATGATTCATGATTCATGATTCATGATTCGATTCATGATTCATGATTCAATTCATGATTCATGATTCGATTCATGATTCATGATTCATGATTCAATTCATGATTCAATTCATGATTCATGATTCATGATTCATGATTCAATTCATGATTCATGATTCAATTCATGATTCGAGATTCATGATTCGATTCATGATTCAATTCATGATTCATGAATTATGATTCGCTTCATGATTCAATTCATAATTAATTATTCATGATTCAATTCATGATTCATGATGCAATTCATGAATTATGATTCAAATCATTATTCATAATTCAATTCATGTTTCATGATTCGATTCATGATTCATGATTCAATTCATGATTCATGATTCATGATTCAATTCATGATTCATGATTCAATTCATGATTCATGATTCAATTCATGATTCATGATGCAATTCATGAATTATGATTCAAATCATTATTCATAATTCAATTCATGTTTCATGATTCAATTCATGATTCATGATTCGATTTATGATTCATGATTCAATTCATGATTCATGATTTATGATTCAATTCATGATTCAATTCATGACTCATGATTCAATTCATGATTCGAGATTCATGATTCGATTCATGATTCATGATTCAATTCATGATACATGATTCGATTCATGATTTAATTCATGATTCATGATTGATGATTCATTTCATGATTCATGATTCATGATTCGATTCATGATTCATGATTCATGATTCATGATTCATGATTCAAATCATGATTCAAATCATGATTCATGATTTAATTCATGATTCATGATTCGATTCATGATTCATGATTCAATTCATGATTCATGATTCGATTTATGATTCATGATTCAATTCATGATTCATGATTTATGATTCAATTCATGATTCATTTCATGATTCATGATTTAATTCATGATTCATTTCATGATTCATGATTCATTTCATGATTCATGATTCATGATTTAATTCATGATTAATGATTCAATTCATGATTCATGATGCAATTCATGATTCATGATTCAATTCATGATTCATGATTCAATTAATGATTCATGATTCAATTCATGATTCATGATTCGATTTATGATTCATGATTCAATTCATGATTCGAGATTCATGATTCGATTCATGATTCATGATTCAATTCATGATTCATGATTCGATTCATGATTCAATTCATGATTCATGATTCATGATTCATGATTTAATTCATGATTCATGATTCATGATTCGATTCATGATTCATGATTCAGATCATGATTCAATTCATGAATTATGATTCAATTCATGATTCATGATTCGATTCATGATTAATGATTTATGATTCTTTTCATGATTCATGATTCATTTCATGATTCTTGTTTCGATTCATAATTCATGATTCAATTCATTATTCATGATTCAATTCATAATTCATGATTCAATTCATGATTCATGATTCATGATTCATTATTCAATTCATGATTCATGATTCAATTCATGATTCATGATTTGATTCATGATTCATGATTCATGATTCATGAATCATAATTCGATTCATGATTCATGATTCATGATTCATGAATCATGATTCGATTCATGATTCATGATTTATGATTCAATTCATGATTTATGATTCATGATTCATGAATCATGATTCGATTCATGATTCATGATTTATGATTCAATTCATGATTTATGATTTATGATTCAATTTATGATTCAATTCATGATTCATGATTCATGATTCATGATTCATGATTATATTCATGATTCATGATTAAATTCATGATTCATGATTCATTATTTAATTCATGATTTGATTCATGATTTATGATTCAATTCATGATTCATGATTCATGATTCATTTCATGATTCATGATTCGATACATGATTCAATTCAGGATTCTTGATTTATGATTCAATTCATGATTCAATTCATGATTTATGATTCATGATTCATTATTCAATTCATGATTCATGATTCAATTCATGATTCGAGATTCATGATTCGATTCATGATTCGATTTATGATTCATGATTCAATTCATGATTCATGATTCTATTTATGATTCATGATTCAATTCATGATTCATGATTCGATTTATTATTCATGATTCAATTCATGATTCATGATTCAATTCATGATTCGAGATTCATGATTAGAATTATGATTCATGATTCAATTCATGATTCATGATTCATGATTCGATTCATGATTCAACTCATGATTCATGATTCATGATTCGATTCATGATTCATGATTCATGATTCGATTCATGATTCATGATTCATAATTCATTATTCGATTTATGATTCATGATTCATGATTTAATTCATGATTCATGATTCAATTCATGATTCATGATTCGATTCATGATTCATAATTCATGATTCGATTCATGATTCATGATTCATGATTCAATTCATGATTCATGATTGGATTCATGATTCATGATTCAATTCATGATTCAATTCATGATTTAATTCATGATTCATGATTTAATTCATGATTCATAAATCAATTCATGATTCATGATTCAATTCATGATTCATGATTCATGATTCAATTCATGATTCATGTTTCATGATTCAATTCATGATTCATGATTCGATTCATGATTCGATTCATGATTCATGATTCAATTCATGATTCATGATTCGATTCATGATTCATGATTCATGATTCAATTCATGATTCAATTCATGATTCATGATTCATGATTCATGATTCAATTCATGATTCATGATTCAATTCATGATTCGAGATTCATGATTCATGATTCAATTCATGATTCAATTCATGATTCATGATTCATGATTCATGATTCAATTCATGATTCATGATTCAATTCATGATTCGAGATTCATGATTCGATTCATGATTCAATTCATGATTCATGAATTATGATTCGCTTCATGATTCAATTTATGATTAATTATTCATGATTCAATTCATGATTCATGATGCAATTCATGAATTATGATTCAAATCATTATTCATGATTCAATTCATGTTTCATGATTCGATTCATGATTCATGATTCAATTCATGATTCATGATTCATGATTCAATTCATGATTCATGATTCGATTCATGATTCATGATTCATGATTCAATTCATGATTCATGATTCGATTTATGATTCATGATTCAATTCATGATTCATGATTTATGATTCAATTCATGATTCAATTCATGACTCATGATTCAATTCATGATTCGAGATTCATGATTCGATTCATGATTCATGATTCAATTCATGATTCATGATTTATGATTTAATTCATGATTCAATTCATGACTCATGATTCAATTCATGATTCGAGATTCATGATTCGATTCATGATTCATGATTCAATTCATGATACATGATTCGATTCATGATTTAATTCATGATTCATGATTGATGATTCATTTCATGATTCATGATTCGATTCATGATTCATGATTCATGATTCATGATTCAAATCATGATTCAAATCATGATTCATGATTCAATTCATGATTCATGATTCGATTCATGATTCATGATTCAATTCATGATTCATGATTCGATTTATTATTCATGATTCAATTCATGATTCATGATTTATGATTCAATTCATGATTCATTTCATGATTCATGATTCAATTCATGATTCATTTGATGATTCATGATTCATTTGATGATTCATGATTCATTATTTAATTCATGATTAATTATTCAATTCATGATTCATGATGCAATTCATGATTCATGATTGAATTCATGATTCATGATTCAATTCATGATTCATGATTCAATTCATGATTCATGATTCGATTTATGATTCATGATTCAATTCATGATTCGAGATTCATGATTCGATTCATGATTCAATTCATGATTCATGATTCATGATTCGATTCATGATTCAATTCATGATTCATGATTCATGATTCAATTCATGATTCATGATTCATGATTCGATTCATGATTCATGATTCAGATCATGATTCAATTCATGAATTATGATTCAATTCATGATTCATGATTCGATTCATGATTAATGATTTATGATTCTTTTCATGATTCATGATTCATTTCATGATTCTTGTTTCGATTCATAATTCATTATTCAATTCATTATTCATGATTCAATTCATGATTCATTATTTGATTCATTATTCATGATTCATGATTCATGATTCGATTCATGATTCATGATTCAATTCATGATTCATGTTTCGATTCATGATTCATGATTCGATTCATGATTCATGATTCAATTCATGATTCATGTTTCGATTCATGATTCATGATTCGATTCATGATTCATGATTCGATTCATGATTCATGATTCATAATTCTCGATTCAATTCATGATTCATGATTCATTATTCAATTCATGATTCATGATTCAATTCATGATTCATGATTTGATTCATGATTCATGATTCATGATTCATGAATCATGATTCGATTCATGATTCATGATTCATGATTCATGAATCATGATTCGATTCATGATTCATGATTTATGATTCAATTCATGATTTATGATTCATGATTCATGAATCATGATTCGATTCATGATTCATGATTTATGATTCAATTCATGATTTATGATTTATGATTCAATTTATGATTCAATTCATGATTCATGATTCATGATTAAATTCATGATTCATGATTCATTATTTAATTCATGATTCGATTCATGATTTATGTTTCAATTCATGATTCATGATTCATGATTCATTTCATGATTCATGATTCGATTCATGATTCATGATTCAATTCAGGATTCTTGATTTATGATTCAATTCATGATTCAATTCATGATTTATGATTCATGATTCATTATTCAATTCATGATTCATGATTCGATTCATGATTCGAGATTCATGATTCGATTCATGATTCATGATTCGATTTATGATTCATGATTCAATTCATGATTCATGATTTATGATTCAATTCATGATTCGAGATTCATGATTCGATTCATGATTCATGATTCGATTTATGATTCATGATTCAATTCATGATTTATGATTCAATTCATGATTCAATTCATGATTCATGATTCAATTCATGATTCGAGATTCATGATTCGATTCATGATTCATGATTCATGATTCATGATTTGATTCATGATTCAATTCATGATTCATGATTCATGATTCATGATTCAATTCATGATTCAATTCATGATTCATGATTCATGATTCGATTCATGATTCATGATTCAATTTATGATTCATGATTTGATTCATGATTCATGATTCAATTCATGAATCATGATTCATGATTCATGATTCAATTCATGATTCATGATTCATGATTCAATTCATGATTCAATTCATGATTCATGATTCATGATTCAATTCATGATTCATGATTCATGATTCGATTCATGATTCATGATTCAATTTATGATTCATGATTTGATTCATGATTCATGATTCAATTCATGAATCATGATTCATGATTCATGATTCAATTCATGATTCATGATTCATGATTCAATTCATTATTCATTTCATGATTCATGATTCAATTCATGATTCATGATTCAATTCATGATTCATGATTCAATTCATTATTCATGATTCATGATTAAATTCATGATTCAATTCATGATTCATTTCATGATTCATGATTCAATTCATGATTCATTTCATGATTCATTTCATGATTCATGATTCAATTTATGATTCATTTTATGATTCATGATTCAATTCATGATTCATTTCATGATTCATGATTCATGATTTAATTCATGATTAATGATTTATGATTCAATTCATGATTCATGATGCAATTCATGATTCATGATTATATTCATGATACATGATTCAATTCATGATTCATGATTCGATTTATGATTCATGATTCAATTCATGATTCATGATTTATGATTCAATTCATGATTCAATTCATGATTCATGATTCAATTCATGATTCGAGATTCATGATTCGAATTATGATTCATGATTCAATTCATGATTCATGATTGATGATTCAATTCATGATTCATGATTCATGATTCGATTCATGATTCATAATTAATTATTCGATTTATGATTGATGATTCATGATTTAATTCATGATTCATGATTCAATTCATGATTCATGATTCGATTCATGATTCATAATTCATGATTCAATTCATGATTCATGATTCATGATTCAATTCATGATTCAATTCATGATTCATGATTCATGATTCGATTCATGATTTAATTCATGATTCATGATTCATGATTCATGATTCAATTCATGATTCAATTCATGATTCATGATTCATGATTCGATTCATGATTTATGATTCAATTTATGATTCATGATTTGATTCATGATTCATGATTCAATTCATGAATCATGATTCATGATTCATGATTCAATTCATGATTCATGATTCATGATTCAATTCATGATTAATTTCATGATTCATGATTCAATTCATGATTCATGATTCATTTCATGATACATGATTCAATTCATTATTCATGATTCATGATTCAATTCATGATTCAATTCATGATTCATTTCATGATTCATGATTCAATTCATGATTCATTTCATGATTCATAATTCATGATTTAGTTCATGATTAATGATGCAATTCATGATTCATGATTATATTCATAATTCATGATTCAATTCATGATTCATGATTCGATTTATGATTCATGATTCAATTCATGATTCATGATTTTTTATTCAATTCATGATTCAATTCATGATTCATGATTCAATTCATGATTCATTTCATGATACATGATTCAATTCATTATTCATGATTCATGATTCAATTCATGATTCAATTCATGATTCATTTCATGATGCATGATTCAATTCATGATTCATTTCATGATTCATGATTCATGATTCAATTCATGATTCATGATGCAATTCATGATTCATGATTATATTCATAATTCATGATTCAATTCATGATTCATGATTCGATTTATGATTCATGATTTAATTCATGATTCATGATTTATGATTCAATTCATGATTCAATTCATGATTCATGATTCAATTCATGATTCGAGATTCATGATTCGAATTATGATTCATGATTCAATTCATGATTCATGATTCGATTCATGATTCAATTCATGATTCATGATTCATGATTCGATTCATGATTCATAATTCATTATTCGATTTATGATTCATTTCATGATTCATGATTCAATTCATGATTCATGATTCAATTCATGATTCATTTCATGATACATGATTCAATTCATTATTCATGATTCATGATTCAATTCATGATTCAATTCATGATTCATTTCATGATTCATGATTCAATTCATGATTCATTTCATGATTCATGATTCATGATTTAGTTCATGATTAATGATGCAATTCATGATTCATGATTATATTCATAATTCATGATTCAATTCATGATTCATGATTTTTTATTCAATTCATGATTTAATTCATGATTCATGATTCAATTCATGATTCATTTCATGATACATGATTCAATTCATTATTCATGATTCATGATTCAATTCATGATTCAATTCATGATTCATTTCATGATTCATGATTCAATTCATGATTTATTTCATGATTCATGATTCATGATTCAATTCATGATTCATGATGCAATTCATGATTCATGATTATATTCATAATTCATGATTCAATTCATGATTCATGATTCGATTTATGATTCATGATTTAATTCATGATTCATGATTTATGATTCAATTCATGATTCAATTCATGATTCATGATTCAATTCATGATTCGAGATTCATGATTCGAATTATGATTCATGATTCAATTCATGATTCATGATTCATGATTCCATTCATGATTCATGATTCATGATTCGATTCATGATTCATAATTCATTATTCGATTTATGATTCATAATTCATGATTTAATTCATGATTCATGATTCAATTCATGATTCATGATTCGATTCATGATTCATAATTCATGATTCGATTCATGATTCATGATTCAATTCATGAATCATGATTCGATTCATGATTCATGATTCAATTCATGATTCAATTCATGATTCAATTCATGATTCGAGATTCATGATTCGATTCATGATTCATGATTCAATTCATGATTCATGATTCAATTCATGATTCATTTCATGATTCATGATTCATTTCATGATTCATGATTTGATTCATGATTCATGATTCGATTCATGATTCCTGATTCGATTCATGATTCATGATTCATGTTTCATGATTCAATTCATGATTCATGTTTCATGATTCAATTCATGATTCATGATTCAATTCATGATTCATGATTCGATTCATGATTCATGATTCATGATTCATGATTCGATTCATGATTCATGATTCAATTCATGATTCATGATTCGATTCATGATTCATGATACAATTCATGATTCATGATTCGATTCATGATTCATGATTCAATTCATGATTCATGATTCATGACTCAATTCATGATTCAATTCATGATTCATGATTCATGATTTATGATTCGATTCATGATTCATGATTCGATTTATGATTCATGATTCAATTCATGATTCATGATTTATTGATCAATTCATGATTCAATTCAAGATTCATGATTCAATTCATGATTCGAGATTCATGATTCCATTCATGATTCAATTCATGATTCATGATTCATGATTCGCTTCTTGATTCAATTCATGATTAATGATTCATGATTCAATTCATGATTCATGATGCAATTCATGACTTATGATTCAAATCATGATTCATGATTCAATTCATGTTTCATGATTTGATTCATGATTCATGATTCAATTCATGATTAATTTCATGATTCATGATTCAATTCATGATTCATGATTCATTTCATGATACATGATTCAATTCATTATTCATGATTCATGATTCAATTCATGATTCAATTCATGATTCATTTCATGATTCATGATTCAATTCATGATTCATTTCATGATTCATGATTCATGATTTAGTTCATGATTAATGATGCAATTCATGATTCATGATTATATTCATAATTCATGATTCAATTCATGATTCATGATTCGATTTATGATTCATGATTCAATTCATGATTCATGATTATATTCATAATTCATGATTCAATTCATGATTCATGATTCGATTTATGATTCATGATTCAATTCATGATTCATGATTTTTTATTCAATTCATGATTCAATTCATGATACATGATTCAATTCATGATTCATTTCATGATACATGATTCAATTCATTATTCATGATTCATGATTCAATTCATGATTCAATTCATGATTCATTTCATGATGCATGATTCAATTCATGATTCATTTCATGATTCATGATTCATGATTCAATTCATGATTCATGATGCAATTCATGATTCATGATTATATTCATAATTCATGATTCAATTCATGATTCATGATTCGATTTATGATTCATGATTTAATTCATGATTCATGATTTATGATTCAATTCATGATTCAATTCATGATTCATGATTCAATTCATGATTCGAGATTCATGATTCGAATTATGATTCATGATTCAATTCATGATTCATGATTCGATTCATGATTCAATTCATGATTCATGATTCATGATTCGATTCATGATTCATAATTCATGATTCATTTCATGATACATGATTCAATTCATTATTCATGATTCATGATTCAATTCATGATTCAATTCATGATTCATTTCATGATTCATGATTCAATTCATGATTCATTTCATGATTCATGATTCATGATTTAGTTCATGATTAATGATGCAATTCATGATTCATGATTATATTCATAATTCATGATTCAATTCATGATTCATGATTTTTTATTCAATTCATGATTCAATTCATGATTCATGATTCAATTCATGATTCATTTCATGATACATGATTCAATTCATTATTCATGATTCATGATTCAATTCATGATTCAATTCATGATTAATTTCATGATTCATGATTCAATTCATGATTTATTTCATGATTCATGATTCATGATTCAATTCATGATTCATGATGCAATTCATGATTCATGATTATATTCATAATTCATGATTCAATTCATGATTCATGATTCGATTTATGATTCATGATTTAATTCATGATTCATGATTTATGATTCAATTCATGATTCAATTCATGATTCATGATTCAATTCATGATTCATGATTCATGATTTATGATTCGATTCATGATTCATGATTCGATTTATGATTCATGATTCAATTCATGATTCATGATTTATTGATCAATTCATGATTCAATTCAAGATTCATGATTCAATTCATGATTCAAGATTCATGATTCCATTCATGATTCAATTCATGATTCATGATTCATGATTCGCTTCTTGATTCAATTCATGATTAATGATTCATGATTCAATTCATGATTCATGATGCAATTCATGACTTATGATTCAAATCATGATTCATGATTCAATTCATGTTTCATGATTTGATTCATGATTCATGATTCAATTCATGATTCATGATTCAATTCATGATTCATGATTCATGATTCAATTCATGATTCATGATTCATGATTCGATTCATGATTCATGATTCGATTCATGATTCATGATTCAATATATGATTCATGATTCGATTTATGATTCAAGATTCAATTCATGATTCATGATTTATGATTCAATTCATGATTCAATTCAAGATTCATGATTTAATTCATGATTCGAGATTCATGATTCGATTCATGATTCATGATTTAATTCATGATACATGATTCGATTCATGATTTAATTCATGATTCATGATTAATGATTTATGATTCGTTTCATGATTCATTTCATGATTTGTGTTTCGAATCATAATTCATGATTCAATTCATGATTCATGATTCGATTCATTATTCATGATTCATGATTCATGATTCGATTCATGATTCTTGATTCATTTCATGATTCATGATTCATGATTCAATTCATGATTCATGTTTCGATTCATGATTCATGATTCGATTCATGATTCATGATTCATAATTCATGATTCAATTCATGATTCATGATTCATGATTCAGTTCATGATTCATGATTCAATTCATGATTCATGATTCGATTCATGATTCATGATTTATGATTCAATTCATGATTCATGATTCGATTCATGATTCATGATTCATGATTCAAATCATGATTCAAATCATGATTCATGATTCAATTCATGATTTATGATTCAATTCATGATTCATGATTTAATTGATGATTCATTATTCGATTCATGATTAATGATTTATGATTAATTTCATGATTCATTTCATGATTCGTGTTTCGATTCATAATTCATGATTCAATTCATGATTCATGATTCGATTCATTATTCATGATTCATGATACATGATTCAAATCCTGATTCTTGATTCATTTCATGTTTCATGATTCATAATTCAATTCATGATTCATTTCATGATTCATGATTCAATTCATGATTCATTTCATGATTCATGATTCATGATTTAATTCACGATTAATGATTCATGATTCAATTCATGATTCATGATTATATTCATGATTCATGATTCAATTCATGATTCATGATTCGATTTATGATTCATGATTCAATTCATGATTCATGATTTATGATTCAATTCATGATTCATGATTTATGATTCAATTCATGATTCGATTTATGATTCATGATTCAATTCATGATTCGATTCATGATTCAATTCATGATTCATGATTCATGATTCAATTCATGATTCATGATTCGATTCATGATTCATGATTCAATTCATGATTCAATTCATGATTCATGATTCAATTCATGATTCATGATTCATGATTCATGATTCATGATTCATGATTCGATTCATGATTCATGATTCAAATCATGATTCAAATCATGATTCATGATTCAATTCCTGATTCTTTATTCATTTCATGATTCATAATTCAATTCATGATTCATTTCATGATTCATGATTCATAATTCAATTCATGATTCATTTCATGATTCATGATTCATGATTTAATTCATGATTAATGATTCATGATTCAATTCATGATTCATGATGCAATTCATGATTCATGATTATATTCATGATTCATGATTCAATTCATGATTCATGATTCGATTTATAATTCATGATTCAATTCATGATTCATGATTTATGATTCAATTCATGATTCAATTCATGATTCATGATTCAATTCATGATTCAAGATTCATGATTCGAATTATGATTCATGATTCAATTCATGATTCATGATTCGATTCATGATTCATGATTCATGATTCGATTCATGATTCATGATTCAATTCATGATTCATGATTCGATTCATGATTCATGATTCGATTCATGATTCAATTCATGATTCATGATTCATGATTCAATTCATGATTCATGATTCATGATTCGATTCATGATTCATGATTCATAATTCATTATTCGATTTATGATTCATGATTCATGATTTAATTCATGATTCATGATTCAATTCATGATTCATGATTCAATTCATGATTCATAATTCATGATTCGATTCATGATTCATGATTCATAATTCGATTCATGATTTAATTCATGATTCATGATTCATGATTCATGATTCAATTCATGATTCAATTCATGATTCATGATTCATGATTTGATTCATGATTCATGATTCAATTAATGATTCATGATTTGATTCATGATTCATGATTCAATTCATGAATCATGATTCATGATTCATGATTCAATTCATGATTCATGATTCAATTCATGATTCATGATTCGATTCATGATTCATGATTCAATTCATGATTCATGATTCAATTCATGATTCATTTCATGATTCATGATTCAATTCATTATTCATGATTCATGATTCAATTCATGATTCAATTCATGATTCATTTCATGATTCATGCTTCAATTCATTATTCATGATTCATGATTCAATTCATGATTCAATTCATGATTCATTTCATGATTCATGCTTCAATTCATTATTCATGATTCATGATACACGATTCATGATTTAATTCATTATTAATGATTCATGATTCAATTCATGATTCATGATGCAATTCATGATTCATGATTTATGATTCAATTCATGATTCATGATTCAATTCATGATTCGAGATTCATGATTCAATTCATGATTCATGATTCAATTCATGATTCGAGATTCATGATTCAAATTTTGATTCATGATTCATGATTTGATTTATGATTCATGATTCAATTCATGATTTATGATTCAATTCATGATTCATGATTTATGATTCAATTCATGATTCAATTCATGATTCATGATTCAATTCATGATTCGAGATTCATGATTCAAATTATGATTCACGATTCAATTCATGATTCATGATTCATGATTCGATTCATGATTCATGATTCATAATTCATTATTCGATTTATGATTCATGATTCATGATTTAATTCATGATTCATGATTCAATTCATGATTCATGATTCGATTCATGATTCATAATTCATGATTCGATTCATGATTCATGATTCATGATTCAATTCATGATTCATGATTCGATTCATGATTCATGATAAAATTCATGATTCAATTCATGATTCAATTCATGATTCATGATTCAATTCATGATTCGAGATTCATGATTCGATTCATGATTCATGATTCAATTCATGATTCATGATTCATGATTCAATTCATGATTCATGATTTAATTCATGATTCATTTCATGATTCATGATTTGATTCATGATTCGATTCATGATTCATGATTCGATTCATGATTCATGATTCGATTCATGATTCATGATTCATAATTTATGATTCAATTCATGATTCATGTTTCATGATTCAATTCATGATTCATGATTCAATTCATGATTCATGATTCGATTCATGATTCATGATTCATGATTCATGATTCATGATTCGCTTCATGATTCAATTCATGAATAATGATTCATGATTCAATTCATGATTCATGATGCAATTCATGACTTATGATTCAAATCATGATTCATGATTCAATTCATGATTCATGATTCGATTCATGATTCATGATTCATGATTCATGATTCAATTCATGATTCATGATTCGATTCATGATTCATGATTCAATTCATGATTCATGATTCATGATTCAATTCATGATTCAATTCATGATTCATGATTCATGATTCGATTCATGATTCATGATTCGATTTATGATTCATGATTCAATTCATAATTCATGATTTATTGATCAATTCATGATTCAATTCATGATTCATGATTCAATTCATGATTCGAGATTCATGATTCGATTCATGATACATGATTCGATTCATGATTTAATTCATGATTCATGATTCAATTCATGATTAATGATTCATGATTCAATTCATGATTCATGATGCAATTCATGACTTATGAATCAAATCATGATTCATGATTCAATTCATGTTTCATGATTTGATTCATGATTCATGATTCAATTCATGTTTCATGATTTGATTCATGATTCATGATTCAATTCATGATTCATGATTCAATTCATGATTCATGATTCAATTCATGACTCATGATTCATGATTCGATTCATGATTCATGATTCAATTCATGATTCATGATTCGATTTATGATTCATGATTCAATTCATGATTCATGATTTATGATTCAATTCATGATTCAATTCATGATTCATGATTCAATTCATGATTCATGATTCAAAATTCATGATTCGATTCATGATTCAATTCATGATACATGATTCGATTCATGATTTAATTCATGATTAATGATTGATGATTCAATTCATGATTCATGATTCATGATTCGATTCATGATTCATGATTTATGATTCATGATTCAAATCATGATTCATGATTCAATTCATGATTTATGATTCAATTCATGATTCATGATTTAATTCATGATTCATAATTTGATTCATGATTAATGATTTATGATTCGTTTCATGATTCATTTCATGATTCGATTCATTATTCATGATTCATGATTCATGATTCGATTCATGATTCTTCATTCATTTCATGATTCATGATTCATGATTCAATTCATGATTCATGTTTCGATTCATGATTCATGATTCGATTCATGATTCATGATTCATAATTCATGATTCAATTCATGATCCATGATTCATGATTTATGATTCAGTTCATGATTCATGATTCAATTCATGATTCATGATTCATGATTCGATTCATGATTCATGATTCATGATTCATGATTCGATTCATGATTCATGATGCAATTAATGATTCATGATTTATGATTCAATTCATGATTCATGATTCAATTCATGATTCGAGATTCATGATTCAATTCATGATTCATGATTCAATTCATGATTCGAGATTCATGATTCAAATTTTGATTCATGATTCATGATTTGATTTATGATTCATGATTCAATTCATGATTTATGATTCAATTCATGATTCATGATTTATGATTCAATTCATGATTCAATTCATGATTCATGATTCAATTCATGATTCGAGATTCATGATTCAAATTATGATTCACGATTCAATTCATGATTCATGATTCATGATTCGATTCATGATTCATGATTCATAATTCATTATTCGATTTATGATTCATGATTCATGATTTAATTCATGATTCATGATTCAATTCATGATTCATGATTCGATTCATGATTCATAATTCATGATTCGATTCATGATTCATGATTCATGATTCAATTCATGATTCATGATTCGATTCATGATTTATGATAAAATTCATGATTCAATTCATGATTCAATTCATGATTCATGATTCAATTCATGATTCGAGATTCATGATTCGATTCATGATTCATGATTCAATTCATGATTCATGATTCATGATTCAATTCATGATTCATGATTTAATTCATGATTCATTTCATGATTCATGATTTGATTCATGATTCGATTCATGATTCATGATTCGATTCATGATTCATGATTCGATTCATGATTCATGATTCATAATTTATGATTCAATTCATGATTCATGTTTCATGATTCAATTCATGATTCATGATTCAATTCATGATTCATGATTCGATTCATGATTCATGATTCATGATTCATGATTCATGATTCGCTTCATGATTCAATTCATGAATAATGATTCATGATTCAATTCATGATTCATGATGCAATTCATGACTTATGATTCAAATCATGATTCATGATTCAATTCATGATTCTTGATTCGATTCATGATTCATGATTCATGATTCATGATTCAATTCATGATTCATGATTCGATTCATGATTCATGATTCAATTCATGATTCATGATTCATGATTCAATTCATGATTCAATTCATGATTCATGATTCATGATTCGATTCATGATTCATGATTCGATTTATGATTCATGATTCAATTCATAATTCATGATTTATTGATCAATTCATGATTCAATTCATGATTCATGATTCAATTCATGATTCGAGATTCATGATTCGATTCATGATACATGATTCGATTCATGATTTAATTCATGATTCATGATTCAATTCATGATTAATGATTCATGATTCAATTCATGATTCATGATGCAATTCATGACTTATGAATCAAATCATGATTCATGATTCAATTCATGTTTCATGATTTGATTCATGATTCATGATTCAATTCATGTTTCATGATTTGATTCATGATTCATGATTCAATTCATGATTCATGATTCAATTCATGATTCATGATTCATGATTCAATTCATGACTCATGATTCATGATTCGATTCATGATTCATGATTCAATTCATGATTCATGATTCGATTTATGATTCATGATTCAATTCATGATTCATGATTTATGATTCAATTCATGATTCAATTCATGATTCATGATTCAATTCATGATTCATGATTCAAAATTCATGATTCGATTCATGATTCAATTCATGATACATGATTCGATTCATGATTTAATTCATGATTAATGATTGATGATTCAATTCATGATTCATGATTCATGATTCGATTCATGATTCATGATTTATGATTCATGATTCATGATTCAAATCATGATTCAAATCATGATTCATGATTCAATTCATGATTTATGATTCAATTCATGATTCATGATTTAATTCATGATTCATAATTTGATTCATGATTAATGATTTATGATTCGTTTCATGATTCATTTCATGATTCGATTCATTATTCATGATTCATGATTCATGATTCGATTCATGATTCTTCATTCATTTCATGATTCATGATTCATGATTCAATTCATGATTCATGTTTCGATTCATGATTCATGATTCGATTCATGATTCATGATTCATAATTCATGATTCAATTCATGATTCATGATTCATGATTTATGATTCAGTTCATGATTCATGATTCAATTCATGATTCATGATTCATGATTCGATTCATGATTCATGATTCATGATTCATGATTCGATTCATGATTCATGATTCATGATTCAAATCATGATTCAAATCACGATTCATGATTCAATTCATGATTTATGATTCAATTCATGATTCATGATTTAATTCATGATTCATGATTCCATTCATGATTAATGATTTATGATTCGTTTCATGATTCATGATTCATGATTCAATTCATGATTCATGATTTGATTCATGATTCATGATTCAATTCATGAATCATGATTCATGATTCATGATTCAATTCATGATTCATGATTCATGATTCAAATCATGATTCATTTCATTATTCATGATTCAATTCATGATTCAAATCATGATTCATTTCATGATTCATGATTCAATTCATGATTCATGATTCAAATCATGATTCATTTCATGATTCATGATTCAATTCATGATTCATGATTCATGATTCATGATTCAATTCATGATTCATGATTCATGATTCAAATCATGATTCATTTCATGATTCATGATTCAATTCATGATTCATGATTCAAATCATGATTCATTTCATGATTCATGATTCAATTCATGATTCATGATTCATGATTCAATTCGTGATTCATTTCATGATTCATGATTCAATGCATGATTCATGATTCAATTCATGATTCATGATTCAATTCATGATTCATTTCATGATTCATGATTGAATTCATGATTCATGATGCAATTCATGATTCATGATTCAATTCATGATTCATGATACGATTCATGATTCAATTCATGATTCATGATTCAATTCATGATTCATGATTTATGATTCAACTCATGATTCAATTCATGATTCATGATTCATGATTCATGATTCGATTCATGATTCATGATTCAATTCATGATTCATGATTTGATTCATGATTCATGATTCGATTCATGATTCATGATTCAATTCATGATTCATGATTTGATTCATGATTCATGATTCAATTCATGATTCATGATTTATGATTCAATTCATGATTCAATTCATGATTCATGATTTATGATTCAATTCATGATTCAATTCATGATTCATGATTCATGATTCGATTCATGATTTATGATTCAATTCATGATTCATGATTTGATTCATGATTCATGATTCAATTCATGATTCATTTCATGATTCATTATTCAATTCATGATTCATGATTCATGATTCAATTCATGATTCAATTCATGATTCATTTCATGATTCATGATTTAATTCATGATTAATGATTCATGATTCAATTCATGATTCATGATGCAATTCATGATTCATGATTCAATTCATGATTCATGATTCAATTTATGATTCATGATTCGATTTATGATTCATGATTCAATTCATGATTCATGATTCAATTCATGATACATGATTCGATTCATGATTTAATTCATGATTCAATTCATGATTCATGATGCAATTCATGATTCATGATTCAATTCATGATTCATGATTCAATTCATGATTCATGATTCGATTTATGATTCATGATTCAATTCATGATTCATGATTCAATTCATGATACATGATTCGATTCATGATTTAATTCATGATTCAATTCATGATTCATGATTCATGATTCATGATTCGATTCATTATTTATGATTCAATTTATTATTCATGATTTGATTCATGATTCATGATTCAATTCATGATTCATGATTCATGATTCGATTCATGATTCATGATTCAATTCATGATTTATGATTCATGATTCGATTCATGATTCAATTCATGATTCATGATTTATGATTCAATTCATGATTCAATTCATGATTCATGAGTCAATTCATGATTCATGATTCGATTCATTATTCATGATTCATGATTCATGATTCGATTCATGATTCTTGATTCATTTCATGATTCATGATTCATGATTCAATTCATGATTCATGTTTCGATTTATGATTCATGATTCGATTCATGATTCATGATTCATAATTCATGATTCAATTCATGATTCATGATTCATGATTCATTATTCAGTTCATGATTCATGATTCGATTCATTATTCATGATTCATGATTCATGATTCAATTCATGATTCTTGATTCATTTCATGATTCATGATTCATGATTCAATTCATGATTCATGTTTCGATTCATGATTCATGATTCGATTCATGATTCATGATTTATGATTCAATTCATGATTCATGATTCGATTCATTATTCATGATTCATGATTCGATTCATGATTCTTGATTTATGATTCAATTCATGATTCAATTCATGATTCATGATTCGATTCATGATTTATGATTCAATTCATGATTCATGATTTGATTCATGATTCATGATTCAATTCATGATTCATTTCATGATTCATGATTCAATTCATGATTCATGATGCAATTCATGATTCATGATTCAATTCATGATTCATGATACGATTCATGATTCAATTCATGATTCATGCTTCAATTCATGATTCATGATTTATGATTCAACTCATGATTCAATTCATGATTCATGATTCATGATTCATGATTCATGATTCATGATTCATGATTCGATTCATGATTCATGATTCAATTCATGATTCATGATTTGATTCATGATTCATGATTCGATTCATGATTCATGATTCAATTCATGATTCATGATTTGATTCATGATTCATGATTCAATTCATGATTCATGATTTATGATTCAATTCATGATTCAATTCATGATTCATGATTTATGATTCAATTCATGATTCAATTCATGATTCATGATTCATGATTCGATTCATGATTTATGATTCAATTCATGATTCATGATTTGATTCATGATTCATGATTCAATTCATGATTCATTTCATGATTCATGATTCAATTCATGATTCATGATTCATGATTCAATTCATGATTCAATTCATGATTCATTTCATGATTCATGATTTAATTCATGATTAATGATTCATGATTCAATTCATGATTCATGATGCAATTCATGATTCATGATTCAATTCATGATTCATGATTCAATTCATGATTCATGATTCGATTTATGATTCATGATTCAATTCATGATTCATGATTCAATTCATGATACATGATTCGATTCATGATTTAATTCATGATTCAATTCATGATTCATGATGCAATTCATGATTCATGATTCAATTCATGATTCATGATTCAATTCATGATTCATGATTCGATTTATGATTCATGATTCAATTCATGATTCATGATTCAATTCATGATACATGATTCGATTCATGATTTAATTCATGATTCAATTCATGATTCATGATTCATGATTCATGATTCGATTCATTATTTATGATTCAATTTATTATTCATGATTTGATTCATGATTCATGATTCAATTCATGATTCATGATTCATGATTCGATTCATGATTCATGATTCAATTCATGATTTATGATTCATGATTCGATTCATGATTCATGATTCAATTCATGATTCATGATTTATGATTCAATTCATGATTCAATTCATGATTCATGAGTCAATTCATGATTCATGATTCGATTCATTATTCATGATTCATGATTCATGATTCGATTCATGATTCTTGATTCATTTCATGATTCATGATTCATGATTCAATTCATGATTCATGTTTCGATTTATGATTCATGATTCGATTCATGATTCATGATTCATAATTCATGATTCAATTCATGATTCATGATTCATGATTCATTATTCAGTTCATGATTCATGATTCGATTCATTATTCATGATTCATGATTCATGATTCAATTCATGATTCTTGATTCATTTCATGATTCATGATTCATGATTCAATTCATGATTCTTGATTCGATTCATGATTCATGATTCATGATTCATGATTCAATTCATGATTCATGATTCGATTCATGATTCATGATTCAATTCATGATTCATGATTCATGATTCAATTCATGATTCAATTCATGATTCATGATTCATGATTCGATTCATGATTCATGATTCGATTTATGATTCATGATTCAATTCATAATTCATGATTTATTGATCAATTCATGATTCAATTCATGATTCATGATTCAATTCATGATTCGAGATTCATGATTCGATTCATGATACATGATTCGATTCATGATTTAATTCATGATTCATGATTCAATTCATGATTAATGATTCATGATTCAATTCATGATTCATGATGCAATTCATGACTTATGAATCAAATCATGATTCATGATTCAATTCATGTTTCATGATTTGATTCATGATTCATGATTCAATTCATGTTTCATGATTTGATTCATGATTCATGATTCAATTCATGATTCATGATTCAATTCATGATTCATGATTCATGATTCAATTCATGACTCATGATTCATGATTCGATTCATGATTCATGATTCAATTCATGATTCATGATTCGATTTATGATTCATGATTCAATTCATGATTCATGATTTATGATTCAATTCATGATTCAATTCATGATTCATGATTCAATTCATGATTCATGATTCAAAATTCATGATTCGATTCATGATTCAATTCATGATACATGATTCGATTCATGATTTAATTCATGATTAATGATTGATGATTCAATTCATGATTCATGATTCATGATTCGATTCATGATTCATGATTTATGATTCATGATTCATGATTCAAATCATGATTCAAATCATGATTCATGATTCAATTCATGATTTATGATTCAATTCATGATTCATGATTTAATTCATGATTCATAATTTGATTCATGATTAATGATTTATGATTCGTTTCATGATTCATTTCATGATTCGATTCATTATTCATGATTCATGATTCATGATTCGATTCATGATTCTTCATTCATTTCATGATTCATGATTCATGATTCAATTCATGATTCATGTTTCGATTCATGATTCATGATTCGATTCATGATTCATGATTCATAATTCATGATTCAATTCATGATTCATGATTCATGATTTATGATTCAGTTCATGATTCATGATTCAATTCATGATTCATGATTCATGATTCGATTCATGATTCATGATTCATGATTCATGATTCGATTCATGATTCATGATTCATGATTCAAATCATGATTCAAATCACGATTCATGATTCAATTCATGATTTATGATTCAATTCATGATTCATGATTTAATTCATGATTCATGATTCCATTCATGATTAATGATTTATGATTCGTTTCATGATTCATGATTCATGATTCAATTCATGATTCATGATTTGATTCATGATTCATGATTCAATTCATGAATCATGATTCATGATTCATGATTCAATTCATGATTCATGATTCATGATTCAAATCATGATTCATTTCATTATTCATGATTCAATTCATGATTCAAATCATGATTCATTTCATGATTCATGATTCAATTCATGATTCATGATTCAAATCATGATTCATTTCATGATTCATGATTCAATTCATGATTCATGATTCATGATTCATGATTCAATTCATGATTCATGATTCATGATTCAAATCATGATTCATTTCATGATTCATGATTCAATTCATGATTCATGATTCAAATCATGATTCATTTCATGATTCATGATTCAATTCATGATTCATGATTCATGATTCAATTCGTGATTCATTTCATGATTCATGATTCAATGCATGATTCATGATTCAATTCATGATTCATGATTCAATTCATGATTCATTTCATGATTCATGATTGAATTCATGATTCATGATGCAATTCATGATTCATGATTCAATTCATGATTCATGATACGATTCATGATTCAATTCATGATTCATGATTCAATTCATGATTCATGATTTATGATTCAACTCATGATTCAATTCATGATTCATGATTCATGATTCGATTCATGATTCATGATTCAATTCATGATTCATGATTTGATTCATGATTCATGATTCGATTCATGATTCATGATTCAATTCATGATTCATGATTTGATTCATGATTCATGATTCAATTCATGATTCATGATTTATGATTCAATTCATGATTCAATTCATGATTCATGATTTATGATTCAATTCATGATTCAATTCATGATTCATGATTCATGATTCGATTCATGATTTATGATTCAATTCATGATTCATGATTTGATTCATGATTCATGATTCAATTCATGATTCATTTCATGATTCATTATTCAATTCATGATTCATGATTCATGATTCAATTCATGATTCAATTCATGATTCATTTCATGATTCATGATTTAATTCATGATTAATGATTCATGATTCAATTCATGATTCATGATGCAATTCATGATTCATGATTCAATTCATGATTCATGATTCAATTTATGATTCATGATTCGATTTATGATTCATGATTCAATTCATGATTCATGATTCAATTCATGATACATGATTCGATTCATGATTTAATTCATGATTCAATTCATGATTCATGATGCAATTCATGATTCATGATTCAATTCATGATTCATGATTCAATTCATGATTCATGATTCGATTTATGATTCATGATTCAATTCATGATTCATGATTCAATTCATGATACATGATTCGATTCATGATTTAATTCATGATTCAATTCATGATTCATGATTCATGATTCATGATTCGATTCATTATTTATGATTCAATTTATTATTCATGATTTGATTCATGATTCATGATTCAATTCATGATTCATGATTCATGATTCGATTCATGATTCATGATTCAATTCATGATTTATGATTCATGATTCGATTCATGATTCAATTCATGATTCATGATTTATGATTCAATTCATGATTCAATTCATGATTCATGAGTCAATTCATGATTCATGATTCGATTCATTATTCATGATTCATGATTCATGATTCGATTCATGATTCTTGATTCATTTCATGATTCATGATTCATGATTCAATTCATGATTCATGTTTCGATTTATGATTCATGATTCGATTCATGATTCATGATTCATAATTCATGATTCAATTCATGATTCATGATTCATGATTCATTATTCAGTTCATGATTCATGATTCGATTCATTATTCATGATTCATGATTCATGATTCAATTCATGATTCTTGATTCATTTCATGATTCATGATTCATGATTCAATTCATGATTCATGTTTCGATTCATGATTCATGATTCGATTCATGATTCATGATTTATGATTCAATTCATGATTCATGATTCGATTCATTATTCATGATTCATGATTCGATTCATGATTCTTGATTTATGATTCAATTCATGATTCAATTCATGATTCATGATTCGATTCATGATTTATGATTCAATTCATGATTCATGATTTGATTCATGATTCATGATTCAATTCATGATTCATTTCATGATTCATGATTCAATTCATGATTCATGATGCAATTCATGATTCATGATTCAATTCATGATTCATGATACGATTCATGATTCAATTCATGATTCATGCTTCAATTCATGATTCATGATTTATGATTCAACTCATGATTCAATTCATGATTCATGATTCATGATTCATGATTCATGATTCATGATTCATGATTCGATTCATGATTCATGATTCAATTCATGATTCATGATTTGATTCATGATTCATGATTCGATTCATGATTCATGATTCAATTCATGATTCATGATTTGATTCATGATTCATGATTCAATTCATGATTCATGATTTATGATTCAATTCATGATTCAATTCATGATTCATGATTTATGATTCAATTCATGATTCAATTCATGATTCATGATTCATGATTCGATTCATGATTTATGATTCAATTCATGATTCATGATTTGATTCATGATTCATGATTCAATTCATGATTCATTTCATGATTCATGATTCAATTCATGATTCATGATTCATGATTCAATTCATGATTCAATTCATGATTCATTTCATGATTCATGATTTAATTCATGATTAATGATTCATGATTCAATTCATGATTCATGATGCAATTCATGATTCATGATTCAATTCATGATTCATGATTCAATTCATGATTCATGATTCGATTTATGATTCATGATTCAATTCATGATTCATGATTCAATTCATGATACATGATTCGATTCATGATTTAATTCATGATTCAATTCATGATTCATGATGCAATTCATGATTCATGATTCAATTCATGATTCATGATTCAATTCATGATTCATGATTCGATTTATGATTCATGATTCAATTCATGATTCATGATTCAATTCATGATACATGATTCGATTCATGATTTAATTCATGATTCAATTCATGATTCATGATTCATGATTCATGATTCGATTCATTATTTATGATTCAATTTATTATTCATGATTTGATTCATGATTCATGATTCAATTCATGATTCATGATTCATGATTCGATTCATGATTCATGATTCAATTCATGATTTATGATTCATGATTCGATTCATGATTCATGATTCAATTCATGATTCATGATTTATGATTCAATTCATGATTCAATTCATGATTCATGAGTCAATTCATGATTCATGATTCGATTCATTATTCATGATTCATGATTCATGATTCGATTCATGATTCTTGATTCATTTCATGATTCATGATTCATGATTCAATTCATGATTCATGTTTCGATTTATGATTCATGATTCGATTCATGATTCATGATTCATAATTCATGATTCAATTCATGATTCATGATTCATGATTCATTATTCAGTTCATGATTCATGATTCGATTCATTATTCATGATTCATGATTCATGATTCAATTCATGATTCTTGATTCATTTCATGATTCATGATTCATGATTCAATTCATGATTCATGTTTCGATTCATGATTCATGATTCGATTCATGATTCATGATTTATGATTCAATTCATGATTCATGATTCGATTCATTATTCATGATTCATGATTCGATTCATGATTCTTGATTTATGATTCAATTCATGATTCAATTCATGATTCATGATTCATGATTCGATTCATGATTTATGATTCAATTCATGATTCATGATTTGATTCATGATTCATGATTCAATTCATGATTCATTTCATGATTCATGATTCAATTCATGATTCCTGATTCAATTCATGATTCAATTCATGATTCATTTCATGATTCATGATTTAATTCATGATTAATGATTCATGATTCAATTCATGATACATGATTCGATTCATGATTTAATTCATGATTCAATTCATGATTCATGATGCAATTCATGATTCATGATTCAATTCATGATTCATGATTCAATTCATGATTCATGATTCGATTTATGATTCATGATTCAATTCATGATTCATGATTCAATTCATGATACATGATTCGATTCATGATTTAATTCATGATTCAATTCATGATTCATGATTCATGATTTATGATTCAATTCATTATTTATGATTCAATTTATTATTCATGATTTGATTCATGATTCATGATTCAATTCATGATTCATGATTCATGATTAGATTCATGATTCATGATTCAATTCATGATTTATGATTCATGATTCGATTCATGATTCATGATTCAATTCATGATTCATGATTTATGATTCAATTCATGATTCAATTCATGATTCATGATTCAATTCATAATTCATGATTCGATTCATTATTCATGATTCATGATTCATGATTCGATTCATGATTCTTGATTCATTTCATGATTCATGATTCATGATTCAATTCATGATTCATGTTTCGATTTATGATTCATGATTCGATTCATGATTCATGATTCATAATTAATGATTCAATTCATGATTCATGATTCATGATTCATTATTCAGTTCATGATTCATGATTCGATTCATTATTCATGATTCATGATTCATGATTCAATTCATGATTCTTGATTCATTTCATGATTCATGATTCATGATTCAATTCATGATTCATGTTTCGATTCATGATTCATGATTCGATTCATGATTCATGATTTATGATTCAATTCATGATTCATGATTCGATTCATTATTCATGATTCATGATTCGATTCATGATTCTTGATTCATTTCATGATTCATGATTCATGATTCAATTCATGATTCATGTTTCGATTCATGATTCATGATTCGATTCATGATTCATGATTCATAATTCATGATTCAATTCATGATTCATGATTCATGATTCGTGATTCAGTTCATTATTCATGATTCAATTCATGATTCATGATTCATGATTCGATTCATGATTCATGATTCGATTCATGATTCATGATTTATGATTCAATTCATGATTCATGATTCGATTCATGATTTATGATTTATGAATCAATTTATGATTCAATTCATGGTTCATGATTCGATTCATGATTCATGATTCAATTCACGATTCATGATTCATTATTTAATTCATGATTTGATTCATGATTTATGATTCAATTCATGATTTATGATTCATGATTCATTTCATGATTCATGATTCGATTCATGATTCATGATTCATAATTCATGATTCAATTCATGATTCATGATTCGATTCATGATTCATGATTCAATTCATGATTCATGATTTATGATTCAATTCATGATTCAATTCATGATTCATGATTCAATTCATGATTCATGATTCGATTCATTATTCATGATTCATGATTCATGATTCGATTCATGATTCTTGATTTATTTCATGATTCATGATTCATGATTCAATTCATGATTCATGTTTCGATTCATGATTCATGACTCGATTCATGATTCATGATTCATAATTCATGATTCAATTCATGATTCATGATTCATGATTCATGATTCAGTTCATGATTCATGATTCAATTTATGATTCATGATTCGATTCATGATTCATGATTCGATTCATGATTCATGATTCATGATTTATGATTCAATTCATGATTCATGATTCGATTCATTATTCATGATTCATGATTCATGATTCGATTCATGATTCATGATTCGATTCATGATTCATGATTCGATTCATGATTCATGATTCATGATTTATGATTCAATTCATGATTCATGATTCAATTCATTATTCATGATTCATGATTCATGATTCGATTCATGATTCATGATTCAATTCATGATTCATGATTCATTATTTAATTCATGATTTGATTCATGATTTATGATTCAATTCATGATTTATGATTCATGATTCATTTCATGATTCATGATTCGATTCATGATTCATGATTCATAATTCATGATTCAATTCATGATCCATGATTCGATTCATGATTCAATTCATGATTCATGATTTATGATTCAATTCATGATTCAATTCATGATTCATAAATCATGATTCATGATTCAATTCATGATTCATGATTCGATTTATGATTCATGATTCGATTCATGATTCATGATTCATGATTCGATTCATGATTCAATTCATGATTCATGATTCATGATTCATGATTCAATTCATGATTCATGATTCATGCTTCTATTCATGATTCATGATTCATGATTCGATTCATGATTCATGATTCATGATTGAATTCATGATTCGATTTATGATTCATGATTGAATTCATGATTCGAGATTCATGATTCGATACATGATTCGTGATTCATGATTCATGAATCATGATTCGATTCATGATTCATGATTCATGATTCAATTCATGATTTATGATTTATGATTCAATTCATGATTCATTTCATGATTCATGATTCAATTCATGATTCATGATTCAAATCATGATTCATTTCATGATTCATGATTCAATTCATGATTCATGATTCATGATTCAATTCGTGATTCATTTCATGATTCATGATTCAATGCATGATTCATGATTCAATTCATGATTCATGATTCAATTCATGATTCATTTCATGATTCATGATTGAATTCATGATTCATGATGCAATTCATGATTCATGATTCAATTCATGATTCATGATACGATTCATGATTCAATTCATGATTCATGATTCAATTCATGATTCATGATTTATGATTCAACTCATGATTCAATTCATGATTCATGATTCATGATTCATGATTCGATTCATGATTCATGATTCAATTCATGATTCATGATTTGATTCATGATTCATGATTCGATTCATGATTCATGATTCAATTCATGATTCATGATTTGATTCATGATTCATGATTCAATTCATGATTCATGATTTATGATTCAATTCATGATTCAATTCATGATTCATGATTTATGATTCAATTCATGATTCAATTCATGATTCATGATTCATGATTCGATTCATGATTTATGATTCAATTCATGATTCATGATTTGATTCATGATTCATGATTTGATTCATGATTCATGATTCAATTCATGATTCATTTCATGATTCATGATTCAATTCATGATTCATGATTCATGATTCAATTCATGATTCAATTCATGATTCATTTCATGATTCATGATTTAATTCATGATTAATGATTCATGATTCAATTCATGATTCATGATGCAATTCATGATTCATGATTCATGATTCATGATTCGATTCATGATTCATGATTCAATTCATGATTCATGATTCATTATTTAATTCATGATTTGATTCATGATTTATGATTCAATTCATGATTTATGATTCATGATTCATTTCATGATTCATGATTCGATTCATGATTCATGATTCATAATTCATGATTCAATTCATGATCCATGATTCGATTCATGATTCAATTCATGATTCATGATTTATGATTCAATTCATGATTCAATTCATGATTCATAAATCATGATTCATGATTCAATTCATGATTCATGATTCGATTTATGATTCATGATTCGATTCATGATTCATGATTCATGATTCGATTCATGATTCAATTCATGATTCATGATTCATGATTCATGATTCAATTCATGATTCATGATTCATGCTTCTATTCATGATTCATGATTCATGATTCGATTCATGATTCATGATTCATGATTGAATTCATGATTCGATTTATGATTCATGATTGAATTCATGATTCGAGATTCATGATTCGATACATGATTCGTGATTCATGATTCATGAATCATGATTCGATTCATGATTCATGATTCATGATTCAATTCATGATTTATGATTTATGATTCAATTCATGATTCATTTCATGATTCATGATTCAATTCATGATTCATGATTCAAATCATGATTCATTTCATGATTCATGATTCAATTCATGATTCATGATTCATGATTCAATTCGTGATTCATTTCATGATTCATGATTCAATGCATGATTCATGATTCAATTCATGATTCATGATTCAATTCATGATTCATTTCATGATTCATGATTGAATTCATGATTCATGATGCAATTCATGATTCATGATTCAATTCATGATTCATGATACGATTCATGATTCAATTCATGATTCATGATTCAATTCATGATTCATGATTTATGATTCAACTCATGATTCAATTCATGATTCATGATTCATGATTCATGATTCGATTCATGATTCATGATTCAATTCATGATTCATGATTTGATTCATGATTCATGATTCGATTCATGATTCATGATTCAATTCATGATTCATGATTTGATTCATGATTCATGATTCAATTCATGATTCATGATTTATGATTCAATTCATGATTCAATTCATGATTCATGATTTATGATTCAATTCATGATTCAATTCATGATTCATGATTCATGATTCGATTCATGATTTATGATTCAATTCATGATTCATGATTTGATTCATGATTCATGATTTGATTCATGATTCATGATTCAATTCATGATTCATTTCATGATTCATGATTCAATTCATGATTCATGATTCATGATTCAATTCATGATTCAATTCATGATTCATTTCATGATTCATGATTTAATTCATGATTAATGATTCATGATTCAATTCATGATTCATGATGCAATTCATGATTCATGATTCAATTCATGATTCATGATTCAATTCATGATTCATGATTCGATTTATGATTCATGATTCAATTCATGATTCATGATTCAATTCATGATACATGATTCGATTCATGATTTAATTCATGATTCAATTCATGATTCATGATGCAATTCATGATTCATGATTCAATTCATGATTCATGATTCAATTCATGATTCATGATTCGATTTATGATTCATGATTCAATTCATGATTCATGATTCAATTCATGATACATGATTCGATTCATGATTTAATTCATGATTCAATTCATGATTCATGATTCATGATTCATGATTCGATTCATTATTTATGATTCAATTTATTATTCATGATTTGATTCATGATTCATGATTCAATTCATGATTCATGATTCATGATTCGATTCATGATTCATGATTCAATTCATGATTTATGATTCATGATTCGATTCATGATTCAATTCATGATTCATGATTTATGATTCAATTCATGATTCAATTCATGATTCATGAGTCAATTCATGATTCATGATTCGATTCATTATTCATGATTCATGATTCATGATTCGATTCATGATTCTTGATTCATTTCATGATTCATGATTCATGATTCAATTCATGATTCATGTTTCGATTTATGATTCATGATTCGATTCATGATTCATGATTCATAATTCATGATTCAATTCATGATTCATGATTCATGATTCATTATTCAGTTCATGATTCATGATTCGATTCATTATTCATGATTCATGATTCATGATTCAATTCATGATTCTTGATTCATTTCATGATTCATGATTCATGATTCAATTCATGATTCATGTTTCGATTCATGATTCATGATTCGATTCATGATTCATGATTTATGATTCAATTCATGATTCATGATTCGATTCATTATTCATGATTCATGATTCGATTCATGATTCTTGATTTATGATTCAATTCATGATTCAATTCATGATTCATGATTCGATTCATGATTTATGATTCAATTCATGATTCATGATTTGATTCATGATTCATGATTCAATTCATGATTCATTTCATGATTCATGATTCAATTCATGATTCATGATGCAATTCATGATTCATGATTCAATTCATGATTCATGATACGATTCATGATTCAATTCATGATTCATGCTTCAATTCATGATTCATGATTTATGATTCAACTCATGATTCAATTCATGATTCATGATTCATGATTCATGATTCATGATTCATGATTCGATTCATGATTCATGATTCAATTCATGATTCATGATTTGATTCATGAATCATGATTCGATTCATGATTCATGATTCAATTCATGATTCATGATTTGATTCATGATTCATGATTCAATTCATGATTCATGATTTATGATTCAATTCATGATTCAATTCATGATTCATGATTTATGATTCAATTCATGATTCAATTCATGATTCATGATTCATGATTCGATTCATGATTTATGATTCAATTCATGATTCATGATTTGATTCATGATTCATGATTCAATTCATGATTCATTTCATGATTCATGATTCAATTCATGATTCATGATTCATGATTCAATTCATGATTCAATTCATGATTCATTTCATGATTCATGATTTAATTCATGATTAATGATTCATGATTCAATTCATGATTCATGATGCAATTCATGATTCATGATTCAATTCATGATTCATGATTCAATTCATGATTCATGATTCGATTTATGATTCATGATTCAATTCATGATTCATGATTCAATTCATGATACATGATTCGATTCATGATTTAATTCATGATTCAATTCATGATTCATGATGCAATTCATGATTCATGATTCAATTCATGATTCATGATTCAATTCATGATTCATGATTCGATTTATGATTCATGATTCAATTCATGATTCATGATTCAATTCATGATACATGATTCAATTCATGATTTAATTCATGATTCAATTCATGATTCATGATTCATGATTCATGATTCGATTCATTATTTATGATTCAATTTATTATTCATGATTTGATTCATGATTCATGATTCAATTCATGATTCATGATTCATGATTCGATTCATGATTCATGATTCAATTCATGATTTATGATTCATGATTCGATTCATGATTCATGATTCAATTCATGATTCATGATTTATGATTCAATTCATGATTCAATTCATGATTCATGAGTCAATTCATGATTCATGATTCGATTCATTATTCATGATTCATGATTCATGATTCGATTCATGATTCTTGATTCATTTCATGATTCATGATTCATGATTCAATTCATGATTCATGTTTCGATTTATGATTCATGATTCGATTCATGATTCATGATTCATAATTCATGATTCAATTCATGATTCATGATTCATGATTCATTATTCAGTTCATGATTCATGATTCGATTCATTATTCATGATTCATGATTCATGATTCAATTCATGATTCTTGATTCATTTCATGATTCATGATTCATGATTCAATTCATGATTCATGTTTCGATTCATGATTCATGATTCGATTCATGATTCATGATTTATGATTCAATTCATGATTCATGATTCGATTCATTATTCATGATTCATGATTCGATTCATGATTCTTGATTTATGATTCAATTCATGATTCAATTCATGATTCATGATTCATGATTCAATTCATGATTTATGATTCAATTCATGATTCATGATTTGATTCATGATTCATGATTCAATTCATGATTCATTTCATGATTCATGATTCAATTCATGATTCCTGATTCAATTCATGATTCAATTCATGATTCATTTCATGATTCATGATTTAATTCATGATTAATGATTCATGATTCAATTCATGATACATGATTCGATTCATGATTTAATTCATGATTCAATTCATGATTCATGATGCAATTCATGATTCATGATTCAATTCATGATTCATGATTCAATTCATGATTCATGATTCGATTTATGATTCATGATTCAATTCATGATTCATGATTCAATTCATGATACATGATTCGATTCATGATTTAATTCATGATTCAATTCATGATTCATGATTCATGATTTATGATTCAATTCATTATTTATGATTCAATTTATTATTCATGATTTGATTCATGATTCATGATTCAATTCATGATTCATGATTCATGATTAGATTCATGATTCATGATTCAATTCATGATTTATGATTCATGATTCGATTCATGATTCATGATTCAATTCATGATTCATGATTTATGATTCAATTCATGATTCAATTCATGATTCATGATTCAATTCATAATTCATGATTCGATTCATTATTCATGATTCATGATTCATGATTCGATTCATGATTCTTGATTCATTTCATGATTCATGATTCATGATTCAATTCATGATTCATGTTTCGATTTATGATTCATGATTCGATTCATGATTCATGATTCATAATTAATGATTCAATTCATGATTCATGATTCATGATTCATTATTCAGTTCATGATTCATGATTCGATTCATTATTCATGATTCATGATTCATGATTCAATTCATGATTCTTGATTCATTTCATGATTCATGATTCATGATTCAATTCATGATTCATGTTTCGATTCATGATTCATGATTCGATTCATGATTCATGATTTATGATTCAATTCATGATTCATGATTCGATTCATTATTCATGATTCATGATTCGATTCATGATTCTTGATTCATTTCATGATTCATGATTCATGATTCAATTCATGATTCATGTTTCGATTCATGATTCATGATTCGATTCATGATTCATGATTCATAATTCATGATTCAATTCATGATTCATGATTCATGATTCGTGATTCAGTTCATTATTCATGATTCAATTCATGATTCATGATTCATGATTCGATTCATGATTCATGATTCGATTCATGATTCATGATTTATGATTCAATTCATGATTCATGATTCGATTCATGATTTATGATTTATGAATCAATTTATGATTCAATTCATGGTTCATGATTCGATTCATGATTCATGATTCAATTCACGATTCATGATTCATTATTTAATTCATGATTTGATTCATGATTTATGATTCAATTCATGATTTATGATTCATGATTCATTTCATGATTCATGATTCGATTCATGATTCATGATTCATAATTCATGATTCAATTCATGATTCATGATTCGATTCATGATTCATGATTCAATTCATGATTCATGATTTATGATTCAATTCATGATTCAATTCATGATTCATGATTCAATTCATGATTCATGATTCGATTCATTATTCATGATTCATGATTCATGATTCGATTCATGATTCTTGATTTATTTCATGATTCATGATTCATGATTCAATTCATGATTCATGTTTCGATTCATGATTCATGACTCGATTCATGATTCATGATTCATAATTCATGATTCAATTCATGATTCATGATTCATGATTCATGATTCAGTTCATGATTCATGATTCAATTTATGATTCATGATTCGATTCATGATTCATGATTCGATTCATGATTCATGATTCATGATTTATGATTCAATTCATGATTCATGATTCGATTCATTATTCATGATTCATGATTCATGATTCGATTCATGATTCATGATTCGATTCATGATTCATGATTCGATTCATGATTCATGATTCATGATTTATGATTCAATTCATGATTCATGATTCAATTCATTATTCATGATTCATGATTCATGATTCGATTCATGATTCATGATTCAATTCATGATTCATGATTCATTATTTAATTCATGATTTGATTCATGATTTATGATTCAATTCATGATTTATGATTCATGATTCATTTCATGATTCATGATTCGATTCATGATTCATGATTCATAATTCATGATTCAATTCATGATCCATGATTCGATTCATGATTCAATTCATGATTCATGATTTATGATTCAATTCATGATTCAATTCATGATTCATAAATCATGATTCATGATTCAATTCATGATTCATGATTCGATTTATGATTCATGATTCGATTCATGATTCATGATTCATGATTCGATTCATGATTCAATTCATGATTCATGATTCATGATTCATGATTCAATTCATGATTCATGATTCATGCTTCTATTCATGATTCATGATTCATGATTCGATTCATGATTCATGATTCATGATTGAATTCATGATTCGATTTATGATTCATGATTGAATTCATGATTCGAGATTCATGATTCGATACATGATTCGTGATTCATGATTCATGAATCATGATTCGATTCATGATTCATGATTTATGATTCAATTCATGATTTATGATTTATGATTCAATTCATGATTCATGATTCATGATTCATGATTCGATTCATGATTCATGATTCAATTCATGATTCATGATTCATTATTTAATTCATGATTCAATTCATGATTTATGATTCAATTCATGATTCATGATTTATGATTCTATTCATGATTTATGATTCATGATTCGATTCATGATTCGTGATTCATGATTCATGAATCATGATTCGATTCATGATTCATGATTTAATGATTCAATTCATTATTTATGATTTATGATTCAATTCATGATTCATGATTCATGATTCATGATTCGATTCATGATTCATGATTCAATTCATGATTCATGATTCATTATTTAATTCATGATTCAATTCATGATTTATGATTCAATTCATGATTCATGATTTATGATTCTATTCATGATTTATGATTTATGATTCAATTCATGATTCTTAATTCATTATTTAATTCATGATTCGATTCATGATTTATGATTCAATTCATGATTCATAATTCATGATTCATTTCATGATTAATGATTCGATTCATGATTCATGATTCATAATTCATGATTCAATTCATGATTCATGATTCGATTCATGATTCATGATTCAATTCAGGATTCATGATTTATGATTCAATTCATGATTCAATTCATGATTTATGATTCATGATTCGATTCATGATTCATGATTCGATTTATGATTCATGATTCAATTCATGATTCATGATTTATGATTGAATTCATGATTCAATTCATGATTCATCATTCAATTCATTATTCGAGATTCATGATTCGATTCATGATTCATGATTCAATTTAGGATTCATGATTCATGATTCGATTCATGATTCAATTCATGATTCATGAGTCATGATTCATGATTCAATTCATGATTCATGATTCGATTCATTATTCATGATTCATGATTCATGATTCATTTCATGATTCTTGTTTCGATTCATAATTCATGATTCAATTCATGATTTATGATTCAATCCATGATTCTTGTTTAGATTCATAATTCATGATTCAATTCATGATTCATGATTCAATCCATGATTCACGATTCGATTCATTATTCATGATTCATGATTCATGATTCGATTCATGATTCTTGATTCGATTCATTATTCATGATTCATAATTCATGATTTGATTCATGATTCTACATTCGATTCATAATTCATGATTAATGATTTATGATTCGTTTCATGATTCATGATTCATTTCATGAATTATGATTCAATTCATGATTCATGATTCATGATTCAATTCATGATTCATGTTTCGATTCATGATTCATGATTCGATTCATGATTCATGATTCATGATTCATGATTCATAATTCATGATTCAATTCATGATTCATGATTCGATTCATGATTCATGATTCGATTCATGATTCATGATTCATAATTCATGATTCAATTCATGATTCATGATTCATGATTCAATTCATTATTCATGATTCAATTCATGTTTCATGATTCATTTCATGATTCGTGATTCATGATTCATGAATCATGATTCGATTCATGATTCATGATTTATGATTTAATTCATGATTTATGATTTATGATTCGATTTATGATTCAATTCATGATTCAGGATTCATGATTCATTTCATGATTTATGATTCGATTCATGATTCATGATTCAATTCATGATTCATGATTCGATTCATGATTCATGATTCAATTCAGGATTCATGATTTATGATTCAGTTCATGATTCAATTCATGATTCATATTTCATGATTCAATTCATGATTCATGATTCGATTTATGATTCATGATTTTTTTCATGATTCATGATTTATGATTCAATTCATGATTCAATAAATGATTCATCATTCAATTCATTATTCGAGATTCATGATTCGATTCATGATTCTTGATTCATGATTCATGATTCGATACATGATTTAATTCATGATTCATGATTCATGATTCAATTCATGATTCAATTCATGATTCATGATTCATGATTTATGATTCGATTCATGATTCATGATTCAATTTATGATTCATGATTTGATTCATGATTCATGATTCAATTCATGAATCATGATTCATGATTCATGATTCAATTCATGATTCATGATTCATGATTAAATTCATAATTCATTTCATGATTCATGATTCATGATTCAATTCATGATTCATTTCATGATTCATGATTCAATTCATGATTCCTGATTCAATTCATGATTCAATTCATGATTCATTTCATGATTCATGATTTAATTCATGATTAATGATTCATGATTCAATTCATGATACATGATTCGATTCATGATTTAATTCATGATTCAATTCATGATTCATGATGCAATTCATGATTCATGATTCAATTCATGATTCATGATTCAATTCATGATTCATGATTCGATTTATGATTCATGATTCAATTCATGATTCATGATTCAATTCATGATACATGATTCGATTCATGATTTAATTCATGATTCAATTCATGATTCATGATTCATGATTTATGATTCAATTCATTATTTATGATTCAATTTATTATTCATGATTTGATTCATGATTCATGATTCAATTCATGATTCATGATTCATGATTAGATTCATGATTCATGATTCAATTCATGATTTATGATTCATGATTCGATTCATGATTCATGATTCAATTCATGATTCATGATTTATGATTCAATTCATGATTCAATTCATGATTCATGATTCAATTCATAATTCATGATTCGATTCATTATTCATGATTCATGATTCATGATTCGATTCATGATTCTTGATTCATTTCATGATTCATGATTCATGATTCAATTCATGATTCATGTTTCGATTTATGATTCATGATTCGATTCATGATTCATGATTCATAATTAATGATTCAATTCATGATTCATGATTCATGATTCATTATTCAGTTCATGATTCATGATTCGATTCATTATTCATGATTCATGATTCATGATTCAATTCATGATTCTTGATTCATTTCATGATTCATGATTCATGATTCAATTCATGATTCATGTTTCGATTCATGATTCATGATTCGATTCATGATTCATGATTTATGATTCAATTCATGATTCATGATTCGATTCATTATTCATGATTCATGATTCGATTCATGATTCTTGATTCATTTCATGATTCATGATTCATGATTCAATTCATGATTCATGTTTCGATTCATGATTCATGATTCGATTCATGATTCATGATTCATAATTCATGATTCAATTCATGATTCATGATTCATGATTCGTGATTCAGTTCATTATTCATGATTCAATTCATGATTCATGATTCATGATTCGATTCATGATTCATGATTCGATTCATGATTCATGATTTATGATTCAATTCATGATTCATGATTCGATTCATGATTTATGATTTATGAATCAATTTATGATTCAATTCATGGTTCATGATTCGATTCATGATTCATGATTCAATTCACGATTCATGATTCATTATTTAATTCATGATTTGATTCATGATTTATGATTCAATTCATGATTTATGATTCATGATTCATTTCATGATTCATGATTCGATTCATGATTCATGATTCATAATTCATGATTCAATTCATGATTCATGATTCGATTCATGATTCATGATTCAATTCATGATTCATGATTTATGATTCAATTCATGATTCAATTCATGATTCATGATTCAATTCATGATTCATGATTCGATTCATTATTCATGATTCATGATTCATGATTCGATTCATGATTCTTGATTTATTTCATGATTCATGATTCATGATTCAATTCATGATTCATGTTTCGATTCATGATTCATGACTCGATTCATGATTCATGATTCATAATTCATGATTCAATTCATGATTCATGATTCATGATTCATGATTCAGTTCATGATTCATGATTCAATTTATGATTCATGATTCGATTCATGATTCATGATTCGATTCATGATTCATGATTCATGATTTATGATTCAATTCATGATTCATGATTCGATTCATTATTCATGATTCATGATTCATGATTCGATTCATGATTCATGATTCGATTCATGATTCATGATTCGATTCATGATTCATGATTCATGATTTATGATTCAATTCATGATTCATGATTCAATTCATTATTCATGATTCATGATTCATGATTCGATTCATGATTCATGATTCAATTCATGATTCATGATTCATTATTTAATTCATGATTTGATTCATGATTTATGATTCAATTCATGATTTATGATTCATGATTCATTTCATGATTCATGATTCGATTCATGATTCATGATTCATAATTCATGATTCAATTCATGATCCATGATTCGATTCATGATTCAATTCATGATTCATGATTTATGATTCAATTCATGATTCAATTCATGATTCATAAATCATGATTCATGATTCAATTCATGATTCATGATTCGATTTATGATTCATGATTCGATTCATGATTCATGATTCATGATTCGATTCATGATTCAATTCATGATTCATGATTCATGATTCATGATTCAATTCATGATTCATGATTCATGCTTCTATTCATGATTCATGATTCATGATTCGATTCATGATTCATGATTCATGATTGAATTCATGATTCGATTTATGATTCATGATTGAATTCATGATTCGAGATTCATGATTCGATACATGATTCGTGATTCATGATTCATGAATCATGATTCGATTCATGATTCATGATTTATGATTCAATTCATGATTTATGATTTATGATTCAATTCATGATTCATGATTCATGATTCATGATTCGATTCATGATTCATGATTCAATTCATGATTCATGATTCATTATTTAATTCATGATTCAATTCATGATTTATGATTCAATTCATGATTCATGATTTATGATTCTATTCATGATTTATGATTCATGATTCGATTCATGATTCGTGATTCATGATTCATGAATCATGATTCGATTCATGATTCATGATTTAATGATTCAATTCATTATTTATGATTTATGATTCAATTCATGATTCATGATTCATGATTCATGATTCGATTCATGATTCATGATTCAATTCATGATTCATGATTCATTATTTAATTCATGATTCAATTCATGATTTATGATTCAATTCATGATTCATGATTTATGATTCTATTCATGATTTATGATTTATGATTCAATTCATGATTCTTAATTCATTATTTAATTCATGATTCGATTCATGATTTATGATTCAATTCATGATTCATAATTCATGATTCATTTCATGATTAATGATTCGATTCATGATTCATGATTCATAATTCATGATTCAATTCATGATTCATGATTCGATTCATGATTCATGATTCAATTCAGGATTCATGATTTATGATTCAATTCATGATTCAATTCATGATTTATGATTCATGATTCGATTCATGATTCATGATTCGATTTATGATTCATGATTCAATTCATGATTCATGATTTATGATTGAATTCATGATTCAATTCATGATTCATCATTCAATTCATTATTCGAGATTCATGATTCGATTCATGATTCATGATTCAATTTAGGATTCATGATTCATGATTCGATTCATGATTCAATTCATGATTCATGAGTCATGATTCATGATTCAATTCATGATTCATGATTCGATTCATTATTCATGATTCATGATTCATGATTCATTTCATGATTCTTGTTTCGATTCATAATTCATGATTCAATTCATGATTTATGATTCAATCCATGATTCTTGTTTAGATTCATAATTCATGATTCAATTCATGATTCATGATTCAATCCATGATTCACGATTCGATTCATTATTCATGATTCATGATTCATGATTCGATTCATGATTCTTGATTCGATTCATTATTCATGATTCATAATTCATGATTTGATTCATGATTCTACATTCGATTCATAATTCATGATTAATGATTTATGATTCGTTTCATGATTCATGATTCATTTCATGAATTATGATTCAATTCATGATTCATGATTCATGATTCAATTCATGATTCATGTTTCGATTCATGATTCATGATTCGATTCATGATTCATGATTCATGATTCATGATTCATAATTCATGATTCAATTCATGATTCATGATTCGATTCATGATTCATGATTCGATTCATGATTCATGATTCATAATTCATGATTCAATTCATGATTCATGATTCATGATTCAATTCATTATTCATGATTCAATTCATGTTTCATGATTCATTTCATGATTCGTGATTCATGATTCATGAATCATGATTCGATTCATGATTCATGATTTATGATTTAATTCATGATTTATGATTTATGATTCGATTTATGATTCAATTCATGATTCAGGATTCATGATTCATTTCATGATTTATGATTCGATTCATGATTCATGATTCAATTCATGATTCATGATTCGATTCATGATTCATGATTCAATTCAGGATTCATGATTTATGATTCAGTTCATGATTCAATTCATGATTCATATTTCATGATTCAATTCATGATTCATGATTCGATTTATGATTCATGATTTTTTTCATGATTCATGATTTATGATTCAATTCATGATTCAATAAATGATTCATCATTCAATTCATTATTCGAGATTCATGATTCGATTCATGATTCTTGATTCATGATTCATGATTCGATACATGATTTAATTCATGATTCATGATTCATGATTCAATTCATGATTCAATTCATGATTCATGATTCATGATTTATGATTCGATTCATGATTCATGATTCAATTTATGATTCATGATTTGATTCATGATTCATGATTCAATTCATGAATCATGATTCATGATTCATGATTCAATTCATGATTCATGATTCATGATTAAATTCATAATTCATTTCATGATTCATGATTCATGATTCAATTCATGATTCATTTCATGATTCATGATTCAATTCATTATTCATGATTCATGATTCAATTCATGATTCAATTCATGATTCATGATTCATGATTCATGATTCAATTCATGATTCATGATTCATAATTCGATTCATGATTCATGATTCATAATTCATTATTCAATTTATGATTCATGATTCATGATTTAATTCATAATTCATGATTAAATTCATAATTCATGATTCGATTCATGATTCATGATTCATGATTCATAATTCATGATTTGATTCATGATTCATGATTCTTGATTTAATTCATGATTCATGATTCGATTCATGATTCATGATTCAATTCATGATTCAATTCATGATTCAATTCATGATTCATGATTCAATTCATGATTCGAGATTCTTGATTCGATTCATGATTCATGATTCAATTCATGATTCATGGTTCGATTCATGATTCATGATTCGATTCATGATTCATGATTCAATTCATGATTCATGATTCATAATTCATGATTCAAATCATGATTCATGTTTCATGATTCAATTCATGATTCATGATTCAATTCATAATTCATGATTCGATTCATGAATTATGATTCATGATTCATGATTCGATTCATGATTCATGATTCATGATACAATTCATGATTCATGATTCGATTCATGATTCATGATTCATGATTCAATTCATGATTCATGATTCGATTCATGATTCATGATTCATGATTCGATTCATGATTCATGATTCAATTCTTGATTCATGATTCGATTTATGATTCATGATTCAATTCATGATTCATGATTTATGATTCAATTCATGATTCAATTCATGATTCATAATTCAATTCATGATTCGAGATTCATGATTCGATTCATGATTCATGATTCAATTCATGATACATGATTCGATTCATGATTTAATTGATGATTCAATTCATGATTCATGATTCATGATTCGATTCATGATTCATGATTCAATTTATGATTCATGATTTGATTCATGATTCATGATTCAATTCATGAATCATGATTCATAATTCGATTCATGATTCATGATTCATGATTCATGATTCAAATCATGATTCAAATCATGATTCATGATTCAATTCATGATTTATGATTCAATTCATGATTCATGATTCATTTCGTGATTCGTGTTTTGATTCATAATTCATGATTCAATTCATGATTCATGTTTCGATTCATGATTCATGATTCGATTCATGATTCATGATTCATAATTCATGATTCAATTCATGATTCATGATTCATGATTCATGATTCAGTTCATGATTCATGATTCAATTCATGATTCATGATTCGATTCATGATTCATGATTTGATTCATGATTCATGATAAATGATTCAATTCATGATTCATGATTCGAATCATGATTCATGATTCAATTCATGATTTATGATTTATGAATCAATTTATGATTCAATTCATGATTCATGATTCTATTCATGATTCATGATTCAATTCATGATTCATGATTCATTATTTAATTCATGATTTGATTCATGATTTATGATTCAATTCATGATTTATGATTCATGATTCATTTCATGATTCATGATTCGATTCATGATTCATGATTCATAATTCATGATTCAATACATGATTCATGATTCGATTCATGATTCATGATTCAATTCATGATTCATGATTTATGATTCAATTCATGATTCAATTCATGATTCATGATTCATGATTCGATTCATGATTCATGATTCGATTTATGATTCATGATTCAATTCATGATTCATGATTTATGATTCGATTCATGATTCATGATTAATGATTCGATTCATGATTCAATTCATAATTCATGATTCATGATTCATGATTCAATTCAAGATTCATGATTCATGCTTCGATTCATGATTCATGATTCATGATTCGATTCATGATTCATGATTCATGATTCGATTCATGATTCAATTCATAATTCATGATTCATGATTCATGATTCAATTCAAGATTCATGATTCATGCTTCGATTCATGATTCATGATTCATGATTCGATTCATGATTCATGATTCATGATTCGATTCATGATTCGAGATTCATGATTCGAATTATGATTCATGATTCAATTTATGATTCATGATTCGATTCATGATTCAATTCATGATTCATGATTCATGATTCATGATTCAATTTATGATTCATGATTCATGATTCGATTCATGATTCATGATTCATGATTCATGATTCATGAATCATGATTCATGATTCAAATCATTATTCAATTCATGATTCATGATTCAATTCATGATTTATGATTCAATTCATGATTCATGATTCGATTCATGATTAATGATTTATGATTCGTTTCATGATTCATGATTCATTTCATGATTCATGTTTCAATTCAAAATTCATGATTCATGATTCAATTCATGATTCATGATTCGATTCATTATTCATGATCCGTGATTCATGATTCGATTCATGATTCTTGATTCATTTCATGATTCATGATTCATGATTCGATTCATGATTCATGATTCGATTCATGATTTGATTCATGATTCATGATTCAATTCATGATTCATGATTCATTATTCAATTCATGATTCATGATTCATGATTTAATTCATGATTTATGATTTATGATTCAATTTATGATTCAATTCATGATTCATGATTCGATTCATGATTCATTATTCATGATTCGATTCATGATTCATGATTCAAATCATGATTCATGATTCATTATTTAATTCATGATTCGATTCATGATTCATGATTCAATTCATGATCCGAGATTCATGATTCGATTCATGATTCATGATTCAATTCATGATTCATGATTCAATTCATGATTCATTTCATGAATTATGATTCGATTCATGATTCATGATTTTATTCATAATTCATGATTCGATTCATGATTCATGATTCGATTCATAATTCATGATTCATAATTCATGATTCAATTCATGATTCCTGTTTCATGATTCAATTCATGATTCATGATTCAATTCATGATTCATGATTCAATTCATGATTCATGATTCGATTCATGATTCATGATTCATGATTCATGATTGTCACGGGCACTAGGAGTCTTTATCACCAGGTGATAGGCTTACCAGAGCAGTATAGATGGTAATATGGTACTCTGGAAGCAGGGTGATCACGGAACAGGAGATAGCAGATGATAGAGATGCTCAGGAAAGTCTATGACTAGCAGCACTGGTAATATGGATGTAGTAATACACGAGGAACTGTATGGACAAAGGACACGTGAGGGTAGTCAGTGGTCTGCGGTAGCAAGTTGTACCACTGCTATAGTGAGGAGGAATGTCCAACAGAAACGAGGAGGTGATGAGAGTCAGCGGTCTGCGGATAGCAAGTTGTACCGCTGTCTGGGTGAAGGAATGGAATCCAAGTGGAGGTATCCGGGGAGTCAGTGGTCTGCGTTAGCAAGTTGTACCACTGCTATGTGAGAGGATACTGGAACAGGTGACACGGGAAACAGGGATCAGTGGTCTGCCTCTAGCAAGTTGTACCACTGAATATATATGTGAGGAGGAGCACGGGGAGAGACTGCAATACAGAGGATACACGGGCACCTTGAACTTGAACCACAATAACTTGCACAATATAATAATGACTGAACAGCACTGCAATAATAGAAAGTCACTGAAACAATCCGGGCAAAAGATAACACAGTCAATGATGGCAATAGTCTCACCGGATAGTAAACTCCAGAGGAGAACAAACTCAGTCCAGCAAGATATGCAATACACCAGCACAGTCAATGAGAAGTATGCATACCGTGGTTCAGGAGCAGGCTGTCAGACAGGAGTGCAGAGATACCTGAACGGCTGGAGGCCGGCAGGATGCGAAGTCCCTGGAGGGTGAAGCGGTAATCAAGTAGGTGCCTGAAGAGTAGCGATGGTCTAGACGAGATGAAAGCAGTGAGGCGCAGATCCGATGCAGACTGGCGAGTAGAGACCAGCAGGAACACTGAGAAGCACGGAGAGCGGATCAGCTGTTGTAGACACGAGTAGAACTGAGGAGTAGCAGTCAGCAGGACTCTGCAGGTACACGGAGGTAGCGGATAGCAACCAGCAGGTGCAGCCACGATGAAACACGGGAGAGCAGAGCTGAGCTGGAACTGTTGAGCACGGAGAGCAGTGGATAGGAATCAATTGTAGCAGTCTCGAGGAAACACGGGAGAGATGAGATGAACTGAAGACTGAAGCGCACGGAGGCAGCAGATAGGAATCAGCCAAACAGTCACGATGAAACACAGGAGAGTTGAAGTAGATTGAAGACTGTAGTGCACGGAAGCAGCGGATAGGAATCAGCTAACAGTCACGATGATACACAGCAGAGTTGAAGTGGTCTGAAGACTGTAGTACACGGAGGCAGCGGATAGGAATCAGCTAACAGTCACGATGAAACACAGGAGGGTTGAAGTGGTCTGGAAACCACAGGAGTAGAAGTGGTCTGGAAACCACAGGAGTAGAAGTGGTCTGGAAACCACAGGAATCAGCAGCGCTGAATACACGAGGAAACACAGGAACACCTTCAGAGGCTCATGGGGAATGAGACTCCAAGATCAGGCAACGTGGTATTGACCACAGGTGCTTAATATAGGGAGTGTTGCCTGATCAGCCAATTAAGTTAAAGGAACAGGTACTGAAGGGTTTGAAAGGGCTGCGCATGCGCAGAACCTCAGGATGGAGGACGGCCACGGTTCCTAAACATATGGGAAGAAGCACTCACAGTCCGGTGAGTGACAATGATTCATGATTCGATTCATGATTCATGATTCATGATACAATTCATGATTCATGATTTGATTCATGATTCATGATTCATGATTCGATTCATGATTCATGATTCATGATTCAATTCATGATTCATGATTCGATTTATGATTCATTATTCAATTCATGATTCATGATTTATGATTCAATTCATGATTCGAGATTCATGATTCGATTCATGATTCATGATTCATTTCATGATACATGATTCGATTCATGATTTAATTCATGATTCAATTCATGATTTATGATTCATGATTCATGATTGGATTCATGATTCATGATTTGATTCATGATTCATTATTCAATTCATGAATCATGATTCATGATTCGATTCATGATTCATGATTCATGATTCATGATTTGATTCATGATTCATTATTCAATTCATGAATCATGATTCATGATTCATGATTCAAATCATGATTCAAATCATGATTCATGATGCAATTCATGATTTATGATTCAATTCATGATTCATGATTCAATTTATGATTCATGATTCGATTCATGATTAATGATTTATGATTCGTTTCATGATTCATGATTCATTTCATGATTCGTGTTTCGATTCATAATTCATGATTCAATTCATGATTCATGATTCAATTCATGATTCATGATTCGATTCATGATTCATGATTCGATTCATGATTCTTGATTCATTTCATGATTCATGATTCATGATTCAATTCATGATTCATGTTTCGATTCATGAGTCATGATTTGATTCATGATTCATGATTCATGATTCAGTTCATGATTCATGATTCAATTCATGATTCATGATTCGATTCATAATTAATGATTTATGATTCGTTTCATGATTCATGATTCATTTCATGATTCGTGTTTCGATTCATAATTCATGATTCAATTCATGATTCATGATTCAATTCATGATTCATGATTCGATTCATTATTCATGATTCATGATTCATGATTCGATTCATGATTCTTGATTCATTTCATGATTCATGATTCATGATTCAATTCATGATTCATGTTTCGATTCATGA